>OZ023263.1:5523103-6212059 GCA_964006375.1 Tillus elongatus
GTAATATTTTTGTCGTTTTTGGGGTGATTCTGCTTCTTGTTGGAAATGTACGTGTAAAAAACTTTTTCGCAAATTTTTGTAGAATGCTTTTTGTAAAATTTTCAAGTAACATTAAATGAGCTAATTTTTGTGAAAAACATTTGTGACTGTTCGTGAAAGAAATTGTTTGATAATTTTCATGTATTTTTTTTTTTTTTTTTTTTGTTGACCAAAAGCCTTTTGTTAGTCTTTATAACTCGACAGGTGTAGTTTTTACGTAAATTGCTTCATTAGGTGAGTTGATCAGTTTTTTCGGGAAAATTTTGACCTTACCGAAAATGTTTCTATTTCTTTCAATGATAAAGTTATTTTTATAAAATAAGTTGTATGGTTTCTGTCATGAAGGTTATATTATGTATCAAATTTTTTATGTTTTTCATTCAAAAAAGACAAATTTTACATTAAAGACCTTTTTTGAAAATTCGATACCATAACGCACTTGCTGCGTCCAGATTTTTTAACATTATTTACACTTAATTATTTGATATCTTTATTACAACAAAAGTGACTAATGTTTTGATTCTATAATGTTTTATAAATAACTTTTCTTTGTATCGAATGTCAGAGGAATCATTTAATAAATAAAATTGTTGTAACTGTTTATAAAACTAGATTTATCTAAGTTATTTGCTTTCATTGCCAATGCCAACCTTTTAAGTCCAGTGCATAGATTCATAAAGCTTTTAAAATGATTGCTGAGCTTGCCGTGTTCGTTTACATTTATCAGCTGAGCAAATAATACTGGTTTTGAAATCCAAACATAGTCATTAATTAAATCTTTAATTTAATCGATGTTCAAAGTCAGAAGCAGAATGCCGACAGACCAGTCTAGCTACTACTATTAACAGAATCAACAAACAAAACAGAAAACTCTATACTTCAGCAGCACTGAGTTAATAACCACTTTTTGTTTTTCTATAAAGTAAACAAAACACATAGCCATAGCCCACGTGATGTTTAATGGAATCCGGCAAACATAATTAAAATCAACCTGAGAGCAATGGAAGTGCTTTTGAAATGCATTTATCAAGTTTGTTTGCCACAGCAATAGATCAAGAGAATTTTAGGGAATGTTTAAAATCTAGTTAGAATTATTAAATTGCAAATGTAACTGTAGTTTGCGGCTAGAAAAGAAATAAATATTATGAAATTGATAACACCCGTCACGCCATTTCCAAAGCCTCCGATATTTCCTTACAACACTTCTCCACAAAATTATCGCCTGGCCTGCTGTTTTTACTTGACACGCCCTCTTAGTACGATTTGAAATATTCTTATGAAAATGGGCGCCTCTAACGCACTTGCTTCATCCAAACTTTTTACAATTTGTATGTAGTATTTAATCAACTGTTCTTCATGAAAATTGGCTACCATAACGAAATTTCAAAGTTTAAATTTGTTTTTTAATTGGGTTAAAACTTATAAATTACTATAGCGTCTACTTGATTTTTGCAAAGATTATAGGCAAATTAAATAAACTAACAATTGAAACCTAAATTTAAGAAGTTGTTAAAGATATGCCATGCAATTATTTTTCTTCAAAAGCGGAATTTGTGTCAGAAACGTCGTTTAGATATCACTGAATGTGATATTTACCCTTGTTGCAATCGGTGACCCCTCCAGGTCCAGATCGTCCCAGACGTTGCTTTTTGTAAGGTCTACCCATATCCAAATTGGCAAAAGGGGTCTTTTTTAAATACATTTCTTGCAAACACTTGAATTCAATGAAGCAGAGTAATTTTTAAAGCAGACAGTTGAGTGAAGATTGGAACAATTTTGAGATCTAGCCCACAATTTTTTAAGAAATAGTAATATTACCGTTAGAAAAACTACTATATATATATATATATATATATATATATATATATATATATATATATATATATATATATATATATATATATATATATATATATATACTGGAATGTTGCACTACACTGCAATCACTTTTAAATATACACTTTATTTGTTTGCTGTATAAGTACGCTTGAAGAACCCAAATCTAGTAAAGTCTTTGAAATATGTGTTGTTGTGATTTGGGTTCTCCAAGTATACTTACCAGTGCTGATCACAGGTTCCAGCTTTCACATAGTTGTTTGCTGTAGTTTTCGTGATTTTTTTTGGTTTACGTGGACTGCAGTTTCGAACCGCGCTACTGACTGTGATCGTTCCTGTGTGGTCTATGTCTGAGATTGTACGTAGCGCCTGCGCGTTGAGAGCTTCTATTGATCGGTTTACTGTCCTCTGATTGGTTGTGTTTTCGGACTGTGTCGTGTGTATCGGTCTCCTGTCATCAAACCACAGTGACCAAGACAGGAGTCCGATACACACGACACAGTCCGAAAACAATAATTGTATAAGATGCAGCTCAAGACAGCCTATAACTAACATATTTTTCTTGCATCTTGTATAATAATAATAATTATAGTGAGCTTTACCGTAGAAATGCGTCACCCTGTAATAATGCAACCAGATAAAAACTGAATGTAAACCCGGATCTGGAGTCTAGGGGGCCTAGTTTGCGCTCATTTGAAAAAATCTTTTTAAAATTCAAAAGTCGCGGTCTTCTCATTAACGAATTTTTTTTTACGAAAATTAGCTAAAAAAGATAGACCGTTAAACAATAAACTCACTAACTAAAACTACCGCACAAGGCATCAGAGATGAAATGATTTGTCTGTAAATATTTTAGTAAAATGAAGGACAATGACGGTTGAAGCTGAAACTTAAGGGTTTGCACAACACTCTTCTTGTCATATTTTGTTTATTTAGGTAATCCGTATTTGTTTCAGATTCATTGCCTACATGTTGCCAATTTTGACGTTTGAAATCGGGACTTTGACGTTTAGAGGAAAACCCCAAATTTTTCTTTAAATGTCCATAAATTTTTTGCCTTTAAACCTCTAGACCTATATTTTGGTACATGGTTCACTCCTTATAAAACAAACACGGGTACCAAATTTGGTACTCTTTTCCGAAAGAAAACAGAAAATTTTCCGCGAAAACCTGGGCCGGTTTTTCTGGCCAACTAGGAAAAGGAAGGTACTTAGAAAATTTGATTAAAATCAGCCCATTATTTTTTGAGTTATCAGTGTGATACCCACCTACCCACATACACACAGACAAATATATATATATATATATATATATATATATATATATATATATATATATATATATATATATATATATATATATATATATATATAAACATGTAAAAGTCGAACTGACGTACTCAGAAATTTGTTGAAAACAAAAGTTGGGATCTGCTCATTAGTGATTTTTTTTAAAGAAAATTCACTAAAACAACAAAAAACACTTGAACAATAAAACTTCAAATGAGACGGTTTGTAAGGCACAGTGTCTTGGTTTCACGACCATTCTCGGTGAGCGTTAGGTAAAAGCTGGTTTACAAATGTTTTTGTCCATTTTGACTTATTTAATGTCACTGTCCAAATTAAAATAAAATGTAGCTTCCAGTGAACGTTGAATATTTCAGTACCCAATTCAATATAAAGAAATTTTATTACAACGGGTATCTGTTGTGTTCTAATATTGTTTAGTCCTCACACTCAAGCTCCCCGAGTCCAACCCTGTCCATTCCCACCGTAAAACCTCCCTTGATGCCTACAGCAGCCACCAGAGGCGCAGGTACGATATTGGCACTCCTGTAACAGTTGGCAACGACAGCAATCAGAAGCGCAGGTAAAATATTGGCATCCCTGTGCCAGTTGTCATCAAGCGTCACCAACCAAGCGAAGCAGCTACGAGAGAACACAAGATTTAATCACTTCTTCATCATCCGGCGGCTAATCAACACCGTAACTAGATCGGTTCCAACCGGGTCCCGGTGATAAGTAGTCACCAGTTCATGTAGTTTCTTGGTCATTTAGCGGTCCATGAGTCTCGCGTGGAAGAACCATCATTTCGTCGAGTGAGTGACCCGTAGCAAGAAGTGCACCACGTGCTTGTTAGTCAGCCTTGTCAACTGGATACGTACACCCACGTGCCCCCCCTGTGGCCGAATCCCCAGGTATCAGCGACAGCTTCCGCGTTGTAGCTCCAATTGTAGGTTACATTTTTATTGTATTATTGGATCACAACATTCATTTTTGTATGTAACTTTGTAACTGTCATATTAAATTGTTATTACTTTACCACGTCTATTAATTATAAATCTGCACCCAAAATGAACGATTCCTGTGGTCCTTCTAGATTATATAAACTGGTAATTAAACCACGATGCTAGTCTTTCTAAACTAGTAATGTTAATGTATGCACTTAGTTTAATTGAAACCTTTGGTATTTCGCGGCATTACATTTAACCCCTTCTGTTTCGTACAGTGTCCAGTAAACATATTTGGTTATTCTCTGGGATGAATTGTGTCATTGGCGACAGTTTAATGTTGCCAGTTTCCAGCCTTAAAAATCCCTAAAATCGTTAACCTAAGTAAGGGCTATAACCATAAGTGTTGTATTTCATAATGATTCAGTTATACAGTAGAGAAAATGTTCACTTTTAAACGCCGCATAAAGATGCGGGCAGATTTTACTTCAAGTAACGGATACAGAAAGTCGCTCTAAGAGAAAGTCAATAACGGTTCACATTTCTAGTAAACTACCTCCTTTCCTGAACTAATACACGTAATGATGACACTTCAAAGGGCACATTGAACGTCTAAAACGATCCTGAGTTTTTCAGCTTGGTTTCATTCCGAGCTATCTCCATTCGGTCCTCAGATTTGATAAAAGAAATGCTCAGATAACAGTCGGCGGCCCTTGAATTTATACA
Organism: Tillus elongatus; assembly: GCA_964006375.1. Taxonomy (NCBI): domain Eukaryota; kingdom Metazoa; phylum Arthropoda; class Insecta; order Coleoptera; family Cleridae; genus Tillus; species Tillus elongatus. Next base: position 5,527,935 of record OZ023263.1, read on the forward strand.
TATCACCTGCTGACTCTGGGTTATTTAACCTTCCTAAACCTTCTTGATTTTATTTATCTTAAGCTTAGTTCACACTTGGAACTTGAATTCCACGGCATATGATGTGATCCGCACTTATAATTTTCACTAGAAAATCGTATGAGGTTGCTCAAATCTCTGGTCATTCTCCGAGAACATCTATGTTGGCAGGTTTAGCTTTGGCGAACTTTGAACTCGTACATAACATAATGAACACCCTTGGTATAGCATCAGGACCTCCATAGCTACATTATTAATTGCTGCATGGAACCTTTTTGTGATAATTTGACCAGAGAGTGGGCTTTAAGGCTTAAGCTGATTAAAATAATGACCTTTAAAAGGAGATAGAATAACAAATCAGCAACAAAAATTGTTTGTTGGTTACCTTTGCAGAGTTTTTCAATTTAAATTACAAATTGGCTGCTGTTAAATTCCTTTGATTAAAAACCTGACTGGAAACAAACTGAAAAGTGAAATCGAACAGAATAAATTTAGACGCAGCATAAGGATCAACCAAATACTCCGGGGTTGAGTGCCTAGTGCCTGACTTAGTGAGAGCGAATGCCTTATTCAATGGGACGCGTGAAATTCCCTCCCTCAATAAATTGATAACGTCTCGTACAGTTTGCCATCCCGCTGAACATTGACGGCCGCTCGATACCCCTCCAACTCTCCCTATCTCTTTCTTTTACACCAGATACATCGGGGGGTTTTCTTTGTTTATCGTATTGGTTCGTAGATCCAGTACAAGTTTGGATGGAACGCTCTGGAGAGATCCCAAATATTTGGACACATATTTTGCGAGTTTCCCTAACGCATATGACATACTTTCTAAATAATTCAATGTTTTTGATAATATATAACAAAGCTTCTCCAACATGTTTGGGAAAATTTAGGCATTCCGTACAGAAAATTGTGCGTGAGAAAAGTCTAAAACTGAAACTTCAGGATTGGATCGCGTTGATGGAATTTTTACATAATATAAATACGGCCTGCCCTGAAACTCTAGAGAATATATTTTAATGTATAATTTTTAAGAATTCCTTTTATAAGTATTTATACAGGTTGTTATGAAAAAGCTGTGTTATCACTCGTGGTTCGATTTCTCACCTAAAAATAAGACTTTTTTTTCATATCAACTTTGGTCCGATTTTGATTCGTTTTGTAGCAACAGGGTGTTAAAAGATTTTATTTTTTTGGTTTATTCCAAATTTCTCCAAAACGACTGTAGCAATCCGAAAAGAAAACCTGTGCAGCACTGACTTTTTTTCTTTTGTTAGCACAGTTATATGGTCGCTAAGTGCCTATTAAAATTTACCTCCTGATATTTTGTCCATTTCGACCTCTTGTATTAGATAAATGCAACTATGTGGTGTAGTGTATTTAATTTTTTTTACGTTTTTAAGGCTATTAACTTAAAGTATCTAGTAGTTATAAGTACCTGAATAGAATTACAGCAAGTGTTGAAGACGGCCACCTGCAGCGTCATTACAAACCCTCAATCGTCGCTGAAAAGTTCCTCTTACTCTGGTACAAATGCCAGGATTTTGCTGAACTATAACAAATGCTAATTCTATGCGTTGTAAAAGTTCTTCAAATGTTTGTACTGATGTCTTGTAAACGAGCTCCTTTATGTGCCCCCCATAGATAAAAAGCTAACGGATTCAAATCAGCGAATTTTGATCGACATGCTATTGGGCCACCACGAATAATCCGTCGATGGCCGAATGTTTCAGAGAGGTACTCGCTAACATCAACCACAAAATACGCCGGTGCACCATCGTGTTGGAGCCACAGTCCCTTTCTCTCTAAAACTGTTAATAACTCTGGCAGATCATTCATCATAGGGGAGGGGAGGTTCGTATTTGGCTAAGGCGTAGGCCATTTGGCACAGTTTGACACTAATGACATTATGTCGGTTCCTGTAGTAGTATTAGTGTATTAATTGTGCTTATTTTCATTTTTTTCCTTATTTATTTCCTTGGTTTATTTCCTCTTTCTTTATCGCATGTTCCTTCCAATTTTAATGCATGCTTGTAAGAAGAAAATATTTTCAGTTTTTACATGTTTAGATGTATACAAGGGTGGTGCACTTATACTGTAAAGCTCAATATATCGGTTATTATGCGAGATACAGGAAAACATTATATTGATTAAGTTTGGTACGCACCTTGAGCTAAAGAGACAGGCTTAGAGAATTGTATATTTTAGTGGAGGGTGCTGTCATCCGCGTAACTGTGAACTGGGTTGGATGTGCTAGAGAGGAGGTCATTGATGTGGAGAAGAAATAAAGTAGGGGCTAAAGCTGAACCTTGAGGGACGCCTGCACTAATTGGATTCAGTTTAGAGGAATGGCCATCCACAACAGAAATGCTCCGGTTGGAGAGGAAATTTGTTGTTCAGGTACAGAGTTTTGGTGGTAGGCCATGGGCCGGAAGTTTATCAAGACATACATCAACTCATTATCTTATTACCAGTTTTTTGAAAAAATAGTTTGGGCTACAATTATCTTAAACAATTTCATCGACCTAGGAACAATAGAAATCCGCCTATAATGATTAATATCGACTGTATCAGCAGTTTTATGGGCAGGACAGGATATTGATTGTCTTCAAGAGGTTGGGATTTTATTTTTAGACAGCATTGAGTTAAATAAATTGCATAATGATTTGGGAAACCATGTTATCCTTGTAGCTCATAACTGTAGCTGTAAGGTGTAAGTTGGCCTATTACCAATTCGTTAAAGAGCCTCGGTGGTTCAGGGGTAAGAGCGTGTGCCTCTGAACCAAAAGGTACTGGGTTCGATCCCGGGGTTCTCCTTTCACTTTTCCAGTACACACTGTAACATTAACATCAACCGAGGTTCTGGCATTGTATTTGAGCAAGTTGAATGTCTGCGCGTTCTATCCTTGGGGGGTGGAGTGGGGTGGGGTGGCGTAAAGCCGTCCGTCCCGTATCCATGCGATGTTGGACACGTTATTTCCATGGAGCTCCGCTATCTTTTGATAAAAATGCCGTATGATTGTGATATGAGTTTGAAATATGTGCCAAAAACGTGAAAAGTTGCAAAACAATTGAAATAACTCAAAAACGATGAACGATATCATTTTTTCCTTACAAATATGCATTATAATTTGATGAAAAACACAAAAATGCAATAACATAAGGGATGTTCTATTAAAAAAATTAAGCGTGTATCACGAACGATTTATGGGCCAGCCTGTGATTGTCAAAATAGTTTTATAAGATGCAGCTCGAGATATCCTATAATTAACGTATATCTTTTTCTCATATATTGTATAATACCGGATATATCGAGCTTTACCGCAGAAATGCGTCACCCTGTATATGTGTAAACAGACAAAACTGAAACTGACCCCGTATATGGGTTTTAAAGGTTCTAGTTCGCACTCATTTAAAACAATCTTTTTAAAATTCATAAGTCGCGGTGTTCTTCATAACGATTTTTTTTCTACGAAAATTTGCTAAGATAGACTATTAAACCATAAACTCTATAGCCGAAACTACTGCCGAAGCATCAGAAAGAGGGCCTATCGAAATGGATTTTTCGAAAATATTTGAATAAAATGAAGGACAATGATGGTTGAAGCTAAAACTTAAGGCTTTGTAAAACACACTTATTACGACATATTTTCGACATAATCCGTATTTGCTTCAAATTCGTTGTCTGAAAATTGCAAATTTTGACGTTTCAAATCGCGACTGAGGTTTCACGAAGAAAATTTATAAAATTTTCAAAATATTTCTTCTACTACTTCTTGACCTTTTTGCGCCAAAAATACTTAACCGTTGTATATAATATTCAATTGGTTTTGTTGATGACACAAATTATCTTGTTATTGTGCTTTCCACTGATCGTCAGTGGAATCCAAAGTTTTTTTCTTTAAATGCCCATAATTTTTTTTCTTTCAATTTAGAGATCTGAATTTCGGTGTGTAGAGTAGGTTTGATAATAGAAATGTATATGTCAAATTTTCGGAAATACAAGAATTTTCTAAAAGAAAACTCAACATTTTTACGGAAAAACTAGTTCGATTTTCCTGGCTAACGAACTTGTCCAAGCCACTTACAAAAGGAAGGCACACACCAAATTTCATCAAAATCGGCCTATTATTTTTTTAGCTTATATATGTATATATATATATATATATATATATATATATATATATATATATATATATATATATATATATATATATATATATATGTTCAGAAAGATTTCCGCGGTCTTTAATGTGAGACATGCTTGGTTCTGGGGTTAAAACGCGTCCAGAATTTATGGCCATGCATCATATTCATACAGGGCACAAAATAGACTTCGATAATGCCAAAACAATAGCACCGGTTTACAATTTCAAAACGAGAATTATCTGCGAAGCAATCAAGATTGAAAAACGACCCGATTGTTTGAGTAAGAGAGATGATAGTCTTCGCCTTCCGACTACTTGGAAACCTATTATATCTTCTTTACAAACACACAAAAAGGAAATAAATTCCACAGACAATTTTATTGCATTATTATCTGCCTCAACAAATGCCGGTGACCCTCTTAATCCTCCTCTAAATACCGTCACCAAAGCCCCCCACGTCATTGACGGTGACCCAACTACTTTCACTGATGACACAACAGGTAGACGGAACGACATATATAAGACAAGACTTGCAACGAACTGCCAGATCTCTCTGAGGCCTAGGGTTGAACACACTGACACCTCACAGACGATCTCCGGCGAGATTTGGGGAGTAAGGCCTTAGAGTGTCCTTATATATTTCCTTTACCTACCTTTGTCCACCACTCTAAGGAGTAGGCAAATTGAGGCCTTAGAGTGTCCTTACATATTTCCTTTACCCACCTTTGTCCACTACTCTAAGGAGTAGGCATATTGAGGCCTTAGAGTGTCCTTACATATTTCCTTTACCCACCTTTGTCCACTACTCTAAGGAGTAGGCAGATTGAGGCCTTAGAGTGTCCTTACATATTTCCTTTACCCACCTTTGTCCACTACTCTAAGGAGTAGGCAGATTGAGGCCTTAGAGTGTCCTTACATATTTCCTTTACCTCTTGAAAATGGCTTCAAAACAGGCATGTCTCATATATATATATATATATATATATATATATATATATATATATATATATATATATATATATATATATATATATATATATATATATATACAGATCTCCTCATTAGTTAATTTTTCGTTCAAAAAATTCGCTAAAATTTTGTATAAACGATTAAAATTTGTACAGGCACTTGAATGCTTTTGTGTTGCTTTGATTCTAGTGGATGCGAATTCATTTGACAGGTAAAACTTTGACTCTGTGACTAATTTTGTCTAAAAGGAGCCATTAAATGTAGGAAAAAAACTCTGGACGCAGCAAGTGCGTTATGGTAGTGAATTTTCATAAAAATGTTTTTAATTGCAAATATGTGTGTTTCCTTTTTAAGAAAGCAGGCATCAATTTTGGTTACCAGTATAACCTATATAGTAAAAACAATGTGCCATGTTTCATAAAAATAACTCTATTGTGTGAAAATGTACAAAAATTTCCAAAAGTAAACTTAAAGTGTTCCCGGAAAAACTCGTTTCTTGGTCAACCTTATAGGTTAATAGCAAATTGAGCTATTCAAATTTGAAGCATTTAATGAAAATTCGCTACCATAACGCACTTGCTGCGTCCCGAATTTCTTTTCTTACAAACATGCATCGCTGAAATATTCAAAAATGCAATAACATAAGGCGTGTTTGATTAAAAAAAAAGAAGAAAATTTGTATCACCAACGACTTATGGGCCATCCTGTGATTGTAGAAATATTTTTTTAAGATGTAGCTCAAGACACCCTATAATTAATATATACAAATTTTCTTCATATCTTGTATAATAACGGATATATTGACCTTTATTGATTTTTTACGAAAATTCGACAAAAATTATATACCATTAAACGATAAACTCTAAAGCTAAGGCTACTGCCAAGCATCAGGGTCTATTTGAAATGAATTTTCTGGAAATATTTTAGTAAAATGAAGGACAATGACGGTTGAAACTAATATTTCGGAGTTTGTAAAACATCCTTCTTGAGACATTTGATTTCCATATCCCGTATTAGATTCAAGTTCTTTGCCTAAATGTTGCCGATTTTGACGTTTTAAATCGCAACTTTGACGTTTTGAGGAAAACCCCAATTTATTTTTCTTTAAATGTCTATAACTTTTTTGTCTTTTGACCTACATAGCTAAATTTTGGTAGGTAGCTTACCTATAAGGATATTAACTAGCGTACCAAATTTGGTTGCCCTTACTTTGTTAATTCCGGAGATATAAATTTTTTTCGAAAGAAAACACAAAATTTTCCGGGAAAACCTGGGCAGATTTTCCTGGCTAACGAACTTATCCAAGCCATTTGCAAAAGGAATTTTTCTACCAAATTTAGTCAAAATCGGCCTATTATTTTTTGAGTTATCGGTGTGATACTTATATATATATATATATATATATATATATATATATATATATATATATATATATATATATATATATATATATATATATATATATATATATATATATATATATATATATATATATATATATATATATATATATATATATATATATATATATATATATATATATATATATATATATATATATAAACATATAAAAATTGAAACTGACCCCGGATATGTGTTTTAGGGGGCCTAGTTCGCGGTCATTTGAAGAAATTTTTTCAAAATTCAAAAGTCGGGATCTCCTCATTAGTGAATTTTTTTTAAGAAAATTCACTAAAAACGATTATAGAATCGCAAAAAGCTGAAAAAAATCTATAAACATGCTTTGAGCCTTAACACCCCAGTATATTGTATCTCGCTTAATATTGCTCAGTGTTGAAACTAAACAAATTTCGTTTCTTGATATAATCTGCAGAATCCATTACTGTTGGAGCTGCCATCACGTATAATAAACCTTAATTTATGTATCTATATAACTCGCTAAATACAATATCTAGCTCTGTCCAAATAAACTTTCCGGTTGATTACATAATTATCTGTGTGTACACAATACAGCAGGAGTTCAGATCCGGTGAATACCACCACAATGTAAATTTACGTTTATTACTAATGTTTTATATGAGTATATATCCACCTATTAAATTTTATCATGAGTACGTTCTGGTCGGTAGTCCGGAAGCGAGTGGCCATATTTGACCGGATATGCCGGATCCCCTACGCACTATATAAAGTTCCCCTTGATCCGGTAAACGAAGGGCCGGGACGGGCAAACAGGTATCGACCGGTCCATGTTTAGTAGCGTGGATAACTGTACAGGACCAGGACCCTGCTGATATAACATTCACTACAGGAGGGTGCAGTTTAGCCAGCGAAAGTCAAGTTATTGCCTGCAGGAATCGAGTGGAGGATTTCAGAGAAAATAATATCTGTCCGCTGTCGGTTTACTTGAAACTTGTGGCAGGTCCCTGATTTCAGTGTATTTATTAGGTTTTGTGTTAAATTGCACTTGCCGTCTAAGTTAATTTTGTAGAATATTTTACTACTAGGTGCTAAAGTATCAAAAAGAAATTTGTTCCACGTATTCAGTTTTGCTTAAAAGAATATCACATTGACCTTAACTTGATCATTCCGGTGAGAATAAGGCCAAAAACCTAAACGTTTATTGTTTTTAGGAACCTATCAACAAAATAAATTAAGTAAACAATATATCGTACTTGCTAAAGAAACTCTATTCACAATTCACAGGGATGGCTAATAAATAAATGAATTAATTTTCGACGATCATGTCGAAAACCCCGTCCAAAATGTCTAATATTGTCGAACATGTAGTATATCTTTTAAAAAGACCTCCCCAAAGATTGTCCAGTGTATATCTAAAAATTTGTTCATAAATTGTTCTTTGTTCATAATCACGACATGTTCACGAGGAAAATTAAAACAAAATAGTGATCTGAGGCCTAGGGTTGAACACACTGAGACCTCACAGCCGATCTCCGGCGAGATTTGGATAGTAGGCAGATTGAGGCCCCGTAATCGAGCTACAACAACCCAACCTACCTTTATCCACCGCTCTAAGGAGGAGACAGATTGAGGCCTTAGAGTGTCTTTACATATTTCCTTTACCTACCTTTGTCCACCACGCTAAAGAGTAGGCAGATTGAGGCCTTAGAGTGTCCTTACATATTTCCTTTGCCCACCTTTGTCCATCGCTCTAAGGAGTAGGCAGATTGAGCCCTTAGAGTGTCCTTACATATTTCCTTTACCCACCTTTGTCCACCGCTCTAAGGAGTAGGCAGGTTGAGGCCTTAGAGTGTCCTTACATATTTCCTTTACCCACCTTTGTCCACCGCTCTAAGGCGTAGGCAGATTGAGGCCCCGTAATCGAGCTACAACAGCCCAACCCACCTTTGTCCACCGCTCTCAGGAGTAGGCAGATTGAGGCCTCAGAGTGTCCTTACATATGTCGTTTACCCACCTTTGTCCACCGCTCTAAGGAGTAGGCAGATTGAGGCCTTAGAGTGTCCTTACATATTTTCTTTACCCACCTTTGTCCACCGCTATAAGGAGTAGGCAGATTGAGGCCTTAGAGTGTCCTTACATATTTCCTTTACCTCTTGAAAATAGCCCCAAAACAGGTGCCGAAACGTCGAGTTTTCATAAACTCTGGACGCGGTTCAACCCTAGAACAAAGTATGTCTCACATTAAAGACCGCGGAAATCTTTCTGAACATATATATATATATATATATATATATATATATATATATATATATATATATATATATATATATATATATATATATATATATATATGTATCACACCGATAACTCAAAAAATAATCGTCCGATTTTACTTCAATTTGGTGGATACCTTCCTTTTACAAGTGGCTTGGATAAGTTCGTTATTCAGGAAAATCGGCCCAGGTTTTCCCGGAAAATTTTGTATTTTCTTTCTAAAAAAATTCATATACCTGGAAATAACAAAGTAAGGGCAAATAAATTTAGTACGCTGGTTTATATCATTATATGTAAATTACCTACCAAAATTTAGCTCTGTTGGTTGAAAGATAATTATGGGCATTTAAAGAAAAATTAAATGGGGTTTTCCTCAAAACGTCAAAGTCACGATTTAAAACTTCAAAATTGGCAATATTTAGGCAAATAATATGAAACTAATATGAGCTATGGAAAGAAAATGTCTCAAGAAGAATGTTCTACAAAGCCTGAAGTCTTAGATTCAACCGTCATTGTCCTTCATTTTACTAAAATGTTTCCAGAAAATTCATTCCAATTAGACCCTTTCTCTGCTGCTTTGGCAGTAGCCTTAGCTATAGAGTTTATCGTTTAATGGTATATAATTTTTGTCGAATTGTCATAAAAAATCAATAAAGTTCAATATATCCGTTACAAGATAGGAAAAAAAATGTATACATTAATTATAAGGTGTCTTAAGCTACATTTTCTAGAAAAATTCTACGATCACAGACTGGCCCATAAGTCGTTGGTGATACAAATTCTCTTTTTAGTGAATTTTCTTTATAAAAAAAATCACTAATGAGGAGATCCCGACTTTTAAATTTTGAAAAAAATTCTTCAAATGATCGCTAATTAGGCCCCCCAGAACACATATCCGGGGTCAGTTTCAATTTTTATATGTTTATATACATATACATACATATATATATATATATATATATATATATATATATATATATATATATATATATATATATATATATATATATATATATATATATATATACGTATCACACCGATAATTAAACAAATAATGGGCCGATTTTGATTAAGTTTGGCGAATACCTTGCTTTTGCAAATGGCTTGGATAAGTTCGTTAGCGAGGAAAATCGGCCAATGTTTTCCCGGAAAATTTTGTATTTCCTTTCGAAAAAAATTTATATCTCCGGAATTAACAAAGTAAGGGCAACCAAATTTGGTACACGGGTTTATATCCTTATACGTAAGCAACCTACCAATTTAGCTTACGTCAAAAGACAAAAAAATTATAGGCATTTAAAAAAAATTCGGGTTTTCCTCAAAACGTCAAAGTTGCGATTTAAAACGTCAAAATTGGCAACATTTAGGCAAATAACTTGATTCTAATACGGGCTATGGAAATAAAATGTCTCAAGAATAATGTTTTACAAATCCTGAAGTCTTATTAGTTTCAACCGTCATTGTCCTTCATTTTACTAAAATATTTCCAGAAAATTCATTTCAAATAGACCCTTTCTCTGATGCTTGGCAGTAACCTTAGCTACAGAGTTTATCGTTTAATGGTATATAATTTTTGTCCAATTTTCGTAAAAATCGATAAAGCTCAATATATCCGTTATTATACAAGATATGAAAAAAAAATTGTATATATTAATTATAGGGTGTCTTGAGCTGCATCTTAAAAAATATTTCTACAATCACAGGCTGGCCCATAAGTCGTTGGTGATGCAATTTTCTTTTTTTTTTTAATCAAACACGCCTTGTGTTATTGAATTTTTGCATTTTCCATCGGAATATAATGCATGTTAGTAAGAAAAGAAATTTTGGACGCAGCAAGTGCGTTATGGTAGCGAATTTTCATTAACTTCTTCGGTTTTGAATAGCTCAATTTGCTATTAACCTATAAGGTTGACCAAGAAACCGGTTTTTTCGGGTACACTTTAAGTTTACTTTCGGAAATTTTTGTACATTTTCAAACAATAAAGTTATTTTGATTAAACATGGCACATTGTTTATACTATTATAGGTTATACTGGTGACCGAATTTGATGCCTGCTTTCTTAAAAAACACATATTTGGTATTGAAAACAATTTTATGAAAATTCACTACCATAACGCACTTGCTGCGTCCAGAGTTTTTTTTTATCAAACACGCCTTATTGGATTTTTGCATTTTCCATCGAAATATAATGCTGCTTTGTAAGACAAGAAATTCGGGGGGCAGCAAGTGCGTTATGGTAGCGAATTTTCATAAAATGCTTCCAATTTGAATAGCTCTATTTGATATTCACCTATAAGGTTGATCAAGAACCCAGTTTTTTCAGGTACACTTTAAGTTTACTTTCGGAAGTTTTTTTACATTTTCAAACAATAAATTTATTTTGATGAGACATGGCACATTGTTTCTACTATATAAGTTATACTGGTAGCGAAATTTGATGCCTGCTTCCTTAAATAAAACACACATATTTGCTATTAAAAACATTTTAATGAAAATTCACTATGATAACGCACTTGCTGCGTCCAGAGTTTTAAACATACAATTACCAGTTTTAAAATTGAAGCCCTGTGTATATTGATCAAACAGCACATAATAAGCCTTTGATATATACCGAATCTTATTCAATTACTTTAACCAGTAGAAGAACGATCCATGACCATGTTTTATGTCCATATTTATATTAGTAATAAGCCTATAAAACTTATACAACCTGTCACAGAACGAAAACTTTGTGGAGCAAACATAAAAGTTTTAAGTATGGCCAGTAGCTATAAGAGCTTGTTATAGTTATTGATTTTCGGTTCATTTAAAAATCCCCGAAGGGCTTTACAGTCTCCAACCACTCTCTTCTGGTTTTAAATGTCGCTGGGTAGTAAAGTTTGTTAATAACTTCGTTTTGTTTTGTTTTCTAGCTTAGGAGACTTGCCGGTGTTGTAAAAAGAGGAGATTCTCTACATGATATAATTTTGATTATTCTAAAAGTTTGCATGCCATGTCGCCTAGTCTTCGCAACCGTGATTCGCTGTCACCCGCGAGCATTAGTGAATTTTTATTTTAAAAAATTCACTAATAGAGCGGTATCGATGGTGAGACTTTGCAAAAAAAATTTCAAATGAGCGCGAACTAGGACCCCTAGAACCCATATCCGGGTCGGTTTCAATTTTTATATGTCAGGGTCAAGGGTCATTTCTTGTTTACAATTGACCATAAGTCTGCTAACCTATCTCAGGTAGAATTATATAGCTTAGGAAAATTCGATATTTATTCATGGCATTTCTTCTTTAGACTCGAAACAAGCAACACGCTTGTGCTAGCATAATCACTACTCATTTCGTAGAGTCCTCATGTACTCTTAAGCATACCATAAAATAAGTAATTTTGTATAAGTTTACGGTTGCTATTAAACGTCAAGTGTTACTGAAATCAGCGCTTAATTTAACAAAACATAATCAGGTCCTTCGAGTGAATCAAGAAACAAAAACAAATAAAATGTGGTACATCAGTACAAAACGTAATTAAACAGTATCCAACCGATAACGCAAAAAATAATTAACCGATTGGGATGAAACTCGGCGAGTACCTTCATTTTATAAATGGCCTGGATGAGTTCGTTAGTCAGGAAAATCTGACAAGGTTTTTCGGGAAAATGTTGAGTTTTCTTTCAAAAAAAATTTTTTCTCCGAAAATTACAAAGCTATTTTGATGAAATTTGGTGGATATGTTGCCTTGGGAAAGGTCTTGCTAAAAACCAAAATTTAACTTTCTAAGTTTATAGGAAACTCAGTTTTTCAAATTTCGAGTTTTCTTTTGAAAAAAAAAAAATTTTTTCTCCGAAAATTACAAAGATATTTTAATCAAATTTGGTGGATATGTTGCCTTGGGTAAGGTCTTACTACGTCCCAAAATTCAACTGTTCAAGTGTGTAAAAAATTTAGTTACCCAAGTTTGAAACATTTAATAAAAATTCACGACCATAACGCACTTGCTGCGTCCCGTACTTTTTTTTATTTCATTTTAGCCTTCGCAAATTGTGTGCGGTATGTTCTAGAATTTTTCATTTTATTTTACCTTATCTCACTTTTCATAATAATGTTATAAAGTTCTTCTGTCTAATATGTCCAATAAAGTTTGCCTTTCTTCTTTCAGTTTTTTTCAGCAAACATATTTCTTCTCTCGCCTCTTTTAGCACTTTTTTATTCGTCCTTCTATAGGTATAGCTTGACTTTGTAATTCTTCTCTATTTATACTCATCAAAAGTTTTTAAGACTCCATACGATGACTTTACGAAGCTATTTTTCGGGTCCAAGTTAAAATGTTTATTAGTGAGACGAGTACTGTGTCAATTGAGTGATTACTCTGGAATCACGAAAAACAAACTTAACATCAATGACTTACGTACTATTACGTACCTGTAATACTTTTATTGTTTGTATATAATGATGCACAGAATTAAGTTTATAATGCCTAGATCTGAAGTAGACATATCAAGTTTCTTTTTAAAATAATGAACTTGCTAAGTGTTCTGTCATTTTTAAAGAAGAAAGAAACAAAATTTTCCGGAAAATTCCGACCGAGTTTCCTGGCCAACGAATCCAAGCCATTTGCAAAAAGAAGGTACCCGAAATCGACCCATTTTCTTTTGAGTTATCGGTGTGATACATACATACATACATACATACATATATATATATATATATATATATATATATATATATATATATATATATATATATATATATATATATATATATATATATATATATATATATATATATATATAAATTCAAACTGACCCTGGATATGGGTTCTAGGGCACTAGTTCGCGCTAATTTGAAGAATTAGCATACATACACATCTACGCTATAAGTTGCTGCAGGAGAAACACTGGGACACTTTTTACATCAATGGAGCCTATCATGGTGACTGTTTAACATACTGGGGAGGCTGCGGTTAAAAGAGGTTAATACAAGGAAAGACACAAAGGAACTTACTTTTATCTCTCTGACTGCACCTTAACCTGCTAAGTTTATTTAGTATTCCTTAACACTATATAGTATATTGCCACTAGTACAATGTTTATTGGAACAGTCTAATTTTCAAAATATCATCTTTTTACTAAGAGCTATATAAACCTAGCTAACTTAGAGTCTTTTAACAAAACACATAAAGGCTACCATGACACTTTTATTACAAGCAGCTTCATACATAAGCGATGTCACATTAGAAGGAAAGGAAACATTGCGTTCTATCAAATTACAAAATAATATTTTTCTTTGTTCATTTGGCATAAAACAGAAAAAAATCAAATGGTTTTAATCAGCTGGGCTGGTGTCTTTACATAAGCAAAATGGATTGTCTTCAACTTTTATTTTATACAAATGAGACTTAAAAGCACCATGACCTATGATAATTCTGTTAGGTGTCGTAGACAAGTATCGAGGAAACAACAGTTTTTTGTAAATCGGCTGTTCTTATATTAGAGATGATACTACTGAAGTGCTTGTTACAGTTACTTTTCAACTTATTCCAATGATCCTGCCATCTTATATTACACAAATGTTTGACTGGAGGAAGTATGTCTCTGTTACTATAAAAGTCATGTTTACAACCTTTTTTAGCAAAATAGCAGCCTTTTCATTATCCTCAAGCTTTGAGTGCCCTTTTACCCATATGAAAGTAACTGTTTCGTGCTGTTGTTCGAAGACCTATAATTGATAAGCAATATCACATATTACCCTGGACCGATATATAGCATTTTGAAGATTCGATAGAGTTCTCAACAGTGAAAGGAAATCGGTCAAAACTACAAAGCTCATATTTTGGTTACAGGCTAGTACTAACGCAAAATAGCAGCTTTTTTGTTATTCTCAAGGTTTGAGTGCCCTTTTACCCATATGAAAGTAACTGTTTTGTGCTGTTGTTCCAAGACCTCTAATTGATAAGCAATATCACATATTACCCTGGACCAATATATAGCGTTTTGAAGATTCGATAGAGTTCTTAACAGTGAAAGGGAATCGGTCAAAACTACAAAGCTCATATTTTGGTTGCAGGCTAGTACTAACGCAAAATAGCAGCCTTTTCATTATCCTCAAGCTTTAAGTGCCCTTTTACCCATATGAAAGTAACTGTTTTGTGCTGTTGTTCCAAGACCTCTAATTGATAAGCAATATCACATATTACCCTGGACCGATATATAGCGTTTTGAAGATTCGATAGAGTTCTTAACAGTGAAAGGGAATCGGTCAAAACTACAAAGCTCATATTTTGGTTACAGGCTAGTACTAACGCAAAATAGCAGCTTTTTTGTTATTCTCAAGGTTTGAGTGCCCTTTTACCCATATGAAAGTAACTGTTTTGTGCTGTTGTTCCAAGACCTCTAATTGATAAGCAATATCACATATTATCCTGGACCGATATATAGCATTTTGAAGATTCGATAGAGTTCTCAACAGTGAAAGGGAATCGGTCAAAACTACAAAGCTCATATTTTGGTTGCAGGCTAGTACTAACGCTTTTTGTATGGCAACAGCTTCAGCCATATAAATTGAAGTTAACTTTGGGAGAATAAATAGCTCAACATAATCTGATTATTTAATGTACACTGCGTATCCCATTGAATCTTGAATTTTTGGCCCATCAGTATAAATGTTGACCGCTTCTTTATATGGTTTTAACGCTTGTTTCAATATGCAAGTGTTTATATCTGGTATGTTAGTAAATACGGGTATAAAAATGTGAGCTTTTATCAGTTGTATGTTTTAAGAAAAGTCAAATCTAAAATTAAGGATTTCTTTCGCATGCCATTGAGAATCTTCAGTTTCCAAAGAAGCGTCAAATAAATCATCGTTTTAAAAGGTTTTCGCAACAGTGACGTCAATTTTGTAAAATTATGGTACAAAATAAAACATATTCGTATCAATTTTCTACATTAACGATGTTCTGATTCCATAAAATATAACTGTGCTCAATTTTATAAATAGGATGTCTTGTGTTCTGTCTATGCTATTGGCCAATTTATTAAATAATTAATTGTTAACAATTGCAATAATTTGCTCCTCTGTTGCATGGCGCATAAATGAAATAGATGAATAAAATATAGGGTTTAACATTGACTAACTGGAAACTGCTGTGAAATGATTACTTTCATGCTATCTCCATTAAATTTATATTAATTTGGGTGAATGCTATTATTTTTAATTAAACAATACATTTAGAAAATTACACATATTTTTTAGCTAATTAAAACACTTATTTACACAACATTTTGCATACCAAATAATAGACGTGCTCTACAAAATAAACTATTATTATTTTTGAAATATCTAAATCAGCAAATAGTACAAACATGTAACAGAATGAGGACTGTGCTTGGAAAAATTGTGTTTAAACAATAAAGTCGGCATAATTCTGTTTGGACAAATCGAATTAGTGATTATGCAAACGCATGAAGATTAAAAACAATATTGTTTATATACGTTCAAAAAGTAAACTGTTAATTTGTGCAGTTATTCGTATAATACGCAATTAAAATCAAATATTTAACCCACATTTGATAAACATTTTGGTGAATTTTCTTTAAAATAATTCACTAATGGAGAGATCCCGACATTTGAATTTTGAAAGAATTTCTTTAAATGAGCGCTTTTTAGGACCCCTAGAACCCATATCCGAGGAGGTCGTTTTCAGACTAGGTGTCACACCGATAACTAAAAAAATAATGGACCGATTTTGATAAAACTTGGTAAGTACCTTTATTTCGCAAGTGGCTTGGACAAGTTCGTTAGCCAGGAAAATCGGATTAGTTTTCCCAGAAAATTTTGCTTTTTCTTTTGGAAAATTTTTAAATCTCCGGAAGTTACTAAGTTAGGGCAACCATATTGGGTACGAGGGTTTATGTCATAAAAAGAAAACTATGCACCAAAATTTGAATCTCTACGTTAAAACAAAAAAAAGTCGTAAGCTTTTAAGTTTTTCTTCTTAAAATGTCAAAAAAGTCGCGATTCTAAACGTCAAAAGTGACATGTTCTAGATAGAGTACTTAAATGAATACGGCTATGCAGTAAAATGTCGTAAGAAATTAGAAAGCCTTAAGTTTCAGCTACAATCTTCATTCTTCTTTATTTTATTAACCTGTTTGCTGAAAATTAATTATAAATAGACCCTTTATGTGATGCTTTGGTAGCAGTTTCAGTTATTTATTTAATTATAATAATCAGATTACGTTATTATTTAGCGTTTTTTTAGCAATTGGGAAAAGTGTAAGTTCTTTATGGAGAAACGGTGTTGGTAAGGAGTTTCTCCTTTCTATGGACTTCTGTAAGGTGAGTTTTTTACAGTTTGCATTTCTAGCTCCGTTGTAGTATGTTTACCCTGCACAGAACCTCAAATTTGCTTTAGGTCTCTTAACTGTATGGTGGAGTTGAGATCACAGCATTTGTCCGATGGATAATGCATAAAGGGGTTCCTCTAAGCATGTTTCTCAATTTTTTTTTTACAAAAAACGAACAATACGCTAATCAGCTAATTTACCGTGAAATGTTATTACCGATTTTGATTAAATTTGGTGAATACTTTCATTTTGCAAGTGGTTTGGATAAGTTCGTTTTCCAGGAAAATCGGCTCAGGTTTTTCTGGAAAATTTTGTGTTTTCTTTCGAAAAATCTATATCTCCGGAAATAACAAAGTAAGGGCAACCAAATTGGTAACCGGGTTTATATTATCATATGTAAATTACTTGCCAAAATTTACCTCTCTAAGTTAAAAGACAAAAAAGTTAGAGGCATTTAAAGAAAAATAAATTGGGGTTTTCCACAAAACGTCAAGGTCGCGATTTAAAACGTCAAATTGGCATTATTTAGGCAAAGAACTTGAAACTAATATGGGCTATGGAAAGAAAATGTCTCAAGAAGAATGTTTTATAAACCCTGAAGTCTTAGTTTCAACTGTCATTGTCCTTCATTTTACTAAAATATTTCCAGAAAATTTATTTCAAATAGACTCTTTCTCTGATGTTTGGCAGTAGTCTTAGCTATAGAGTTTATCGGTTAATGGTATATAATTTTTGTCTAATTTTCGTAAAAAATCAATAAAGCCCAATATATCCGCTTTATACAAGATACGAAAAAACATTGTATACATTCATTATATGGTCTTTTGAGTTAAATCTTAAAAAAATATTTCTATAAACACAGGTGACCCATAAGTCGTTGGTTATACAATTTTTCTTTTTTTTTTTAATCGAACACACCCTATGTCATTGCATTTTTACATTTTCCATCGAAATATAATGCTTGTTTGTAAGAAAATAATTTCGGGACGCAGCACGTGCATTATGGTAGCGAATTTTAATTAGATGCTTCAAATTTGAATAGCTCAATTTGCTATTAACCTATAACGTTGACCAGGAACCCAGTTTTTTCGGGAACAATTTAAGTTTACTTTCGGAAATTTGTGTACATTTTCAAACAATAAAGGTATTTTGATGAAACATGGCACATTGTTTCTATACTGGTAACCAAATTTTATACCTGCTGTCTTGAACAATAACACACATATATCTCATTAAAAAACATGTTTATGTAAATTCATTACCATAAAGCACTTGCTGCGTCCAAACTTTTTTCACCTGTGGAGCACGATTATATAACACGACATGAAATTGTGGCATACAGAACACCATTTGCTAAAAATAACATTGGCCAAAGAACATTGTGACATGTACGACAGGGTCGGCATCTTGGTGCGGAACTAAGTAGCATATTGTCACGACAGCTCCAAATAACACAAAATGTTATAAAATAGTGACTGTGTACAACCAACAATTGCGTGAATTCTCAGCCCTGGCCCATTTCTTCCCTAATATAGGGACAATGTATGTAAGGCTCACACAGGTCTGTTTGCTGAAACAGAGGGATTTCTATGCGTGATACAAGATAAGGTTATTAGCAAGCGCGCGTACCGACACATCATGGAGCAGGATATCAGCGACCTATGTAGAGTCTGTCAAAAAAATCCGGAAACCGGAAACGATTCAGCATGTGACGGGCGTTTGTGATTCTCTGGCCCAGTTATATTACAAGAAACGCCCTGACAACGTGGCTAAGGTCGTCCATCAGGCATTGGCAAAACATTACGGCCTTATAGAATCCGAAGCCCCCTACTATAGGGTCAGGTCAGGTTGTGGGTCCTCACGGTGGTCACCGACAGAGCAGTTGAAAGCCACATGCTTTGACATCTACCTTATTGACCAGATGAACGGGAACCGGAAAAGCTTTTCATTGTGGACATTGCAGTGCCGCTCGACGTCAATATCGTTTCGAAAATAGGGGAGAAGCGACAGTCGAGTTGGTCGACTTGTACAATCTGAGAGAGGTCCAGATCATCCCAGTGGTCGTATCAACAAATGGGCTTGTAACATCAGACTGGCAGAAATTTACCACCGTTCTCCCACTTACTACCCCTTATTTAAGAACAATGCAAAAAGCAGAGATCCTGGGGACCTCCTACATCGTTAAAATAAAATGTTACCTTTACTGCTATAGTCTCCGGGTGGACGAAGATGAACGTGATGAAAATTTCTTTTTCCGTGAGGGACCGGGTGTGCCACGAGCGCAAAGAAAAGAACAAAAGAATAATAATAATAAAGATAATAATAATATTAATAATAATATATTGTCATATAGAACACCTGCCGAATAATAAGGTCTCTCATGTGTCAACATAATGAAAATTCATTCAGGTTTTCTTGGGAAACGCTTCCGTGAGACATATATACATAACTTTCTCAAAGCGAGAATAAAACACAGTAATAGTAATAATAATAAAAGTAACAATAATAAAACTTCTCCGCCTATGTTCAAGATATGGTACTTAATCATCATGTAATTGTTGTTTTTTATTTCTTTAACGTCGGCCTATTTCCGCGACTATGGCCAATCACCGACGCCAGGAAGCAGTTTCACCTCACCATTCTGGAAATTTTGCCGAATCCCTGCCTTTCTGTAAGGAGGGTAGAGATCTTTAACGTACCCAACATCGCATGGACACGGGACCGACGGCTTTACGCCCCCTCCGAAAGGCGGAACGTGCAGATATTCAACTTGCTTAATTACAATGCCATAAACTCGGTTGATGTTAATTGTACAGTATGTACTGTAAAAATGAAAGGAGTAGCCTGGGAACGAACCCAATACCCTTCGGTTCAGAGGCACACGTTTTTACCACTGAACCACAGAGGCTCTAATCATTATGTAATTAATTAA
The DNA here is from genome assembly GCA_964006375.1 of Tillus elongatus. Taxonomy (NCBI): domain Eukaryota; kingdom Metazoa; phylum Arthropoda; class Insecta; order Coleoptera; family Cleridae; genus Tillus; species Tillus elongatus. The sequence continues at coordinate 5,547,992 of OZ023263.1, forward strand.
TTTGTATAGGTAATTGATTTAACTGACATTGTTTTTAATAATCGTATTTTTTTCTTGCAGGTAAGTGTCAGCTGTTGCAGGCAACCCTTCTTTTCAATGTGCTGCCGCATGAACGGTAAAGTACTCACCAATATATTCTTACCCATTAATCCCGAGTATCCTGCTACCATTAATTAGTGCTGAAGGGAGTAAATCGAGTTAAAAGTACAATTAAGTCCTAATCGCGTAAGGAGTCCGATAAGCTATCAATCATGTCGTGAAATAATAGAGGACATCGGGTAAAAAACGTTAACAAAGGTGTTGGAAAAGGGGGCGAATCTAGAGCCTAATGTGATTTCCAGATGTTACGGGCATAAATTTTCTGTTAGCAGGGCCGAAGAATGGTTTTTACAGAGGCCATTTACCCTTTAAGGCACAATACGTGTCGTGAAGCCCTTAACCATTTATTAAAGCGTGTGGCTATTGTTTTAGTAAAAAGTTTGATGCGAGGTCCCGCCGTTCATTCGCACCATCAAAACCTTTTGATGAGGGTTTATGGATTCTCTAAATATACGGGGTTGATTAAATAAAATATTTTGTTGCGAATTTTTAATGAAGTTTCAGCCATGTGTCTGATTTCTCCTCTGCTAAGCACTAATAAATACACCAGTTGTATATTTCAAGGCAGTTGCGACTAGAACTGACAGTTGTCACACAACTTTATTAATTTTAATACTGTAAGCAACATTATTATTCCTTAAATATTCTTTAAATGATTATTTTAATATTGTGTGATTCTTATTTGTATGTCTTTTGTCCCGTTTTAATACATTGTATAGACTTTTTAATATATACATATGATGGTGTATTTATCCATTGAAATGTACAAGCGTAGGAGCGTATGTTGTGTGTCCCTAAGAAATGATCCAAAGCGCTTCCTAGCAACTACAGGCCTGTTTCTCTCCTTTCAGTCGTCTCTAAAGTGATGGAAAAGTATATAAACACCGAATTACTCAAATTTCTTGAAAAACACAGTCTAATCCACGACAGGCAGTGTGGATTCCGTCAGCGCAGATCGACTGCCGACCTCCTTTCCTTTGTCACCCATTCTTCGACCAAGTCTATGGAACAACACGGTGAATCCCAGATTGTCGCTCTAGACATATCCAAAGCATCCTACCAAATCTGGCACGCAGCGCTGCTTAATAATCTTCCGGCCTATGGCCTACCACCAAAACTCTGTACCTGGACAGCAAATTTCCCCTCCAACCGGAGCATTTCTGTTGTCGTAAATGGCCATTCCTCTAAACTGTATCCAATTAATGCAGGAGTCCCTCAATGTTCTGCTTTCACCCCCAATTTGTTTCTTCTCCACATCAATGACCTCCTCTCTAGCACATCCAACCCAGTTCACAGTTATGCGGATGACAGCACCCTCCACTCAAATATACAATATTCTGAGCCTGTATCTTTAGACCAATTAGATGATGATCGCAGACTCATGGAGGATTCTGTCTCTGTGGATCTCCAAAAAATATTAGACTGGGGAAGTAGAAGTCTTGTACAATTCAACTCCACCAAAGCTCAGTCTTGCTTTCTATCTTATAAGAGATGCACCAGCCCTAGACCCATCACAATGAACACCCAAGTTATTCAAAGTAATGAGTCCTTTTCACTTGTTGGCATCTCTGTGGATCGAAATCCCAATTGGCACCAACATGTCACATCAATTGGAGAAGCGGCTGCTAAGAAATTAGGTTTCCTCTTCCGGGCTCTCAAATACTTTTCACCAGCTAATCTCTATACCTTATATACTTCACAAATAAGGCCAAACCTCGAATACTGCTCCCACATCTGGGGTGCCGCTGCCGCTTCTACACTCGCTATCATGGACTTCATTCAGAGAGCTATACGTCTCATCGATGACCCTACCCTTACTTAAAGACTGCCATCCCTTGCCCACCGACGTGCCGTTGGTGACCTCTCTCTCTCTATCTTTTATAGATATCGGCACGGTCACTGCTTAGAGGAGCTTCCTTCCATAGTTCCTCCCCCTGCTGCCCCAAACAGATCTACCAGGGGAACAGAGCGAATGCACTCTTTTACTGTGCAGGTCACCAGACAGAACATCTTGTTATGCCCGCTCTTTTGTCCCGAGGACTTCCAAGTTGTGGAATTCCTTGCCGGCACATGTTTTTCCTTCTCCTCCGAACCTCCAAACCTTCAAGTCCAGAATTAACAAGTTGTCTTTTTGCTCCTTGTCGACACCCACGGTACGATAGTATTTAGGCTGTGAGCCCTCGTGGTGTGTTGTTGGAATAAAAAAATAACAAAAAATATATAGGCATAGGAAAGTGTAAAAAAATCCAAAGAGATTTAAATGAGCAATACGATGAAGTAAAAAAAAAGTGTTCCATTTTAAATTATCAAGTTATAAATGAAGGAAGTGGCTCAAGTCGGACGAATAGTATAGAAAGCTATGTGTACGTTTTCGAAGATAATATCGACCGCCTCCTTGGAACTAACCTTTTTCAGCTAACTGACTAAAATAGAATCTCCGCCCTTGTCAAATAGTAGATGATAATATGTCTTATCAAACATTTTGAAAATTTGCGAAAAAATCTACATAACTTAAAACGTTACATTTTTGACATATAGTGCCTTTATAAAAATTGGTCTGTAGTTCGTTGCAGAGTCTAAAACTGCAATAATATATACGGTGTTCCATTTACAGTGACGATAGTACATGGTACGTCCGGTATAACAGGAAATACCATGCACTTCAAACATATATATATAATAAAGTATAATAATAAAGTATAAAGTATATATATATATATATATATATATATATATATATATATATATATATATATATATATATATATATATATATATATAATTGATAAACGTCAATACATCTGTGGTCGACATACTGGAAGATTAAATTTGGTATGAATCGGTCACATTAAGTTAGTGGTGGGCAGATTCTAATTTAAAGCGCTGGCTATTACAGCGATAGTCGTATAGTTCCAAATTTAGGCACATTCTCAAAGGAACGTTTCCGTTTAAAGTTGTAATTACAAACAGCAAATGGCCGCTATCTGCTAACCTTTATTTAACTACCAAGTTACAAATTGTAACATAGTTTTATATGATAAAAGTGTCGACTAAAACTGGGACATCTTAATTGACTTTGTTAAATCTTGGAATTCAACTGAGCTTAAAATAAGCTATAGTTTATTCTTTATTCTTTTTACAGTGAATAACGGGCGCTTTTTGCAAGCGCTATTAAATAGGACGCAAATGAGAACATTTAAGTTCCATTAAAACTCTTGAATAATGAGGACAAACGTAAAGAGTTATGCCGTTTAGCGTTTTCCCTGACTTGTAGAATGTAGAGAGATAAAAGCGTCTAAAAAAAGATAAGTGACGTCTCAATTAAAATTTAAATCACTGCTAAAAGGAAGATTGTGTCACGTTCATTATTGTTTGGATGAAGTTTTTTTAAAGATCTTATCACATGAGTCCGGTTTGTACCAGCACCGTGGGTGGCTATGGTTGATTTGTTAAGCAGCTGAGTTACCTTTTGGTGAACGCAATTGATTTTGACAAGTGTAAAATAGGTTTTTTTTTTTTTTGGAATATAACACGAATCTCATAGTACTTAATATACCTACACGAGTTTGTCTTGCAGACATTTTTAATCTATCAAAATAAGGGTTTGTTGAGTTTTTTTTAAAAATATATTTCAACAACACACCACGAGAGCTTACAGCTTATATACTATCGTACCGTGGGTGTCGACAAGGAGGAAAGGGGCAACTTGGTAATTCTGGACTTGAAGGTTTGGAGGTTCGGAGGAGAAGGAAAAACACGTTCCGGCAAGGAATTCCACAACTTGGAAGTCCTCGGGGCAAAAGAGCGGGCTTAACAAAATGTTCTATGTCTGGTGACCTGGACAGTAAAAGGGTGCATTCGCTTTGTTTCCCTGGTAGATCTGTTGGGGGCAGCAGGTGGAGGAACTATGAAAGAAAGCTCCTCTGAGCAGCGCCCGTGCAGATATCTATAAAAGAGAAATAGAGAGAGAGAGAGAGAGAAAGAGAGAGAGAGAGAGAGAGAGAGAGAAAGGTCATCAACGGCACGTCGATGGGCAAGGAATGGCAGCCTTTGAGTGAGGGTAGGGTCACCGATGAGACGTATAGCTCTCTTTGAATGGAGTCCAGGATAGAGAGTGTAGAAGCGGCAGCGGCACCTCAGGTGTGGGAGCAGTATTCGAGGTTTCGCCTTATTTGTGAAGTATATAAGGTATAGAGATTAGCTGGTGAAAAGTATTTGCGAGCCCGGAAGAAGAAACCTAATTTTTTAGAAGCCGCTCCTGCAATTGATGTGACATGTTGGTGTCAATTGAGCTTTCGATCCACAGAAATGCTAATAAGTGAAAAGGACTCATTACTTTAAATAACTTGGTTGTTCATTGTGATGGGTCTGGGGTTGGTGTATCTCTTATGAGATAGAAAGCAAGACTGAGATTTGGAGTTGAATTGTACAAGATTTCAACTTCCCCAGTTTAATATTTTTTGGAGATCCACAGAGAAAGAACTCTCCATGGGTCTGCGACCCTCATCTAATTGGGCTAAATAGACAGGCTTAGAATATTGTATATTTGAGTGGAGGGTGCTGTCGTCCGCGTAACTGCGAACTGGGTTGGATGTGTTAGAGAGGAGGTCATTGATGTGGAGAAGAAATAAAGTAGGGGCTAAAACTGAACCTTGAGGGACTCCGCGTTAATTCGATACAGTTTAGAGAAATGGCCATTCGCGACAACAGAAATGCTCCGGTTGGAGAGGAAATTTGCTGTCCAGGTGCCGAAATTTGGTGGTAGACCATAGACCGAAAGTTTATCAAGCAGCGCTGCGTGCCAGACCTGGTCTAATGCTTTGGATATGTTTAGAGCGACATTTTGGGATTCACCGTGTAGTTCCATAAACTTGTTCTAAGAATGGGTGACAAAGGAAAGGAGGTCGGCATTTGATCTGCGCTGACCGAATCCATACTGCCTGTCGTGGATTATATTGTGTTTTTCAGGAAATTCGGAGGACTATATATATTTTCCGCGGCGTTAACACGCATTGTTGTTCCTAGGTGGGACACGACCGTTTAAATAGTGTAAACTATCCTCTCCTTATTGCTGTCGTAGGAATAAGAACCTCCCCTAAATTTTATTGAAACCAAAACAAGCTAGGAACAAGAGAAAATCCGCGATTTATTTTCCGGGAAATCGCCTGCCTAGTCAGAACTAAAATAAAGTATAATATTTCAGTTTTTTTTTGTATAATTCACATTTCACCAACCAGCCCTGGTAAGGACCATATTCCAAGTGATTACACATTGTTAATATTTCTCTTCCTTTTTTTTTATTTAATTGTATATATTTCGACCTTTAATAAAACCATTATGTATTTTAAACAACTCTTGTTCGCTATTGAAGTATCTATAACTTTGACCCCTGGAAACCAAAGATCTCCACTGGAGTCTTCCCGAGCATCCTTCTTCCTTAGGGTGGTCCGTTCCTTTGACATCAATAACTTTAGGGGCTTCCAGTTTCCTCCAGGAACCTTTTAAAAACCTCAAGTTAAGTGGTGGCGCTCGAGACAAATTCCCTTTTCCGATCAAAACACTGACCCACGCTCCACCCTTCGGAAGTACACCGTTACAAAGTAAATAAAGTTTTTTTCGGCTTTCTCTCTTCTGAAAGTCGTTGATTCCGCTATTTTCTTTGTGTTCTGTTGGTTAATTAATTTCTCTACTAGGCAAGCAATTTATCTGTTATATTAGGCCACGTCGTAAGAAATATGTTTTACAAAGCCTTAAGTTTCTGCGTACACGGTGATTTTCCTTCATTTTACTAAAATAGTTTCAGGAAATTGATTTTAAATAGACCCTTTCTCTGATGCTTTGGCAGTAGTTTTAGTTATAGAGCTTGTGCTTTAATAGTCTATAATTTTAAGCGCATTTTCGTAGCAGAAAACCAGACTTTTATTTGGTGTTGAAAATAGAAAATGAATCTAAATGGACATTATCTCTATAAAATGATATTCTTTGATACATATATACGGCAGTATGTATCAAATACACACATTTAATAGTGTGTAAATAACACCGATCGTGTGGCAGTTTTCGATTGGCAACGTTCCTAATAGACTATTACTGCGAGTTTTGAGCTCACAGAGTGTGTAGTTAACTTTTTATCCCGCTATGATAACAGCACATGTAGGGAACTGTAAACAACATTGTTTGGTGAAAAGAGACTGTGAAATTGAAAATTGTTACTAAATGAAAAGAGCGTATAAATAATTTATTGTTAGAAGCGTAAAGTGGTTCCCCGGAGCGTGTACCGTTTACCGTTAACCGGCATCAGCCTGAAATGCATCATCATATTATTCTTTGTTACAGCGGCTTTCAGCTGGAACTCTGTTAATTCGGATCTTCGACGATTTGCATAATCCAAAGGTAGCACTTTGATACAGCCAGGCGATTTAGCTACAGAAAATTATGCAAATTTCTCCTGCAAATTGTATGAATTTTACACACAGCTATTGAGCCGTTACAAAGGGACAGATTGTATAATCTCCCGCTAAGTTTTCCTATTTAACATCTAGCTCAACGAAAAAATTTTCTGTTAACCCAGTAGCGTTTTATAAAAAATTCCGGGACGCAGCAAGTGCGTTGTAGTAGTGAATTTTTATAAGAATGGTACACTATTAGAAAGATATGTTATTAAAACTACTTCTTTAAATTTAAATGGACCTTGGAGGTCGTTTTTATACTCCCAATTAGCGATTATTTGAAAAAATTTATATTTTATATGGAGCTAAAAAATTAAAATTTGGTCTTAGATATAATATGTAAGTACTGCAACTTTAATCAAATTGTGTTACAAATGTTATTAAAGTTAAAAGAAAAAAATGAATTATTTACAAAGGGAATGTACCTGTCAAATTATAAATATGGCAGGTATTTTTCCTTATTAATTGCTTGGATGGTTTTGTTTAATCACCCATCCAGTTTTTGCAAACAATAAACAACAACAAAAAATCTTTAAAACAAATTTGTAGTTATTCGCGAAGCTCTATATGTTATTTTTCTTTAATTTAGTACCCACGTGCGTTTACATAGGTGTTACTGTGGTTCAAGATTGGAGATTCTGGCCTGATCGGAAATTTATTGAGCTATCGGATTTGAAATATTTTTACGAAATTTTTTACCACAACATACTTACTGCACCGAGACCCTATCCAACACTTATTTACGGTTGCTCTATCCATACTTTTTGAAAATGATAAAATATTGCAGCTTACTATGTAAGACTGACAATCAAGGCAACCTCAAAATCATTTTTGGAAAAATATTTTAAAAAAATGAAATGAGATAACAATTTAAACAAATTGAAAATATTGGTTCGATGCTGCGACGCGGGGGTTCTCCTTCTTCTGCAAGTCTACCATTACCTTCAATGCATAAACGAGAACAAGGTAAACAAGAAAAATTCTTTTGGAGCAACCCCTAAGAAAGTTACGGGACCTGCGGTGAATATAGAGGTTCTGCGTGCGGTGAACAGGATTTTAAGGATGTATAGCTGCAAAATAGGATAAAGGCAGCTTAAAGGGGTCCAACTAAGTTGATTCTTTCGCACTTTCCGCTCACATTTCCTTTTTATATTCTTCTCCGCCCAGCACCCCTATTCACTCTTGGTCCCGTAACTTTCTTGTGGGTTGTTTGCAAGAAATTCTTCTTGTGGTTTGGGCATCCAGAACGGGTTAATCATATTTCTGAAAAAAAAATTCTAACCACCCCCCTGTGCTAATCCGCACATTTACTGAAAATTTAATTTTTATTTACAAACGGAATGCATCTATGAAATTAGAGGTGGCAAGTAAGTATTTTTCCATATTAATCGCTTCAATGATCGGTTTTAATCAACTCAATCGAACCAGTTTCTGGAAACAAAATAACGAAAAAGATTTTTTGAAACAAATTGGTAATTATCTGTGAAGCTCATTGTGTTAGGTTTTAAATATAGCATCTAATGCTTTTCTATAGGTTCACGCCTATGGCCAATCAACCACGCCAGAAGGCAGTTTCACCTCACTATCCTGTTTTTTTTTTGCGAAATCTCTCCCTTTCTGTAAGAAGGGTTGTAATACTTAACGCGCCCAACATCACGCTGTGTACCGCCCCCTCCGGAGGGCGGAACGTGCCGACATTTAACTTACACAATGCCACAACTTGGGGTGATGTTAATTTACAATTAGTTTGTTGAAAAATAATTTTATTCATTTATTGTTGTTGCCCTTACATGGTGACACTGGTACATACTACATACAGACTTGTATGTAGTAAATAATTTAATGTTTCCACAGGGAATTGAACCCGGAACCCTTAGTTCCAGAGGCACTAGGTCTTACCGTTGGACCAGCAATGCTGCAAAGGGAAGACAGAACCAGCATAATTATTTAAATATTGTGAATCAAGGCCAATCAGCCATACAAACTGTGTTTTCCGTAGTTTCAGCCATTTTAAAACTCCACAAAAATGTACAATGAAAAACTCCTTAAAGGTTGGAAATTTCAACCCCTTCTAAGAGTGAGAGACGAATAAGAATTTTGGAGTAGGAGAGGCTTTGAAAAGGTTAAGTTATATGGTAAATTTTATTATTTTACTTTTCTTCAAATCTTTGAAATGAAATAATTTTACCCTACACCTTCGAAGAGGTGTAACTCTGAACGGAGACGTTTTTGGAAATAATTTGATATGAAAAACGCCCCTTAGTTTTTGACAAGGATTCGCTCCCTGAAATCTTTCGCAATATTAAAGAATCACCTTTAGATCAAATTTGGTGAGTACCTTCAAGTTCAATAGCCAGGAAAATCGGCGCTGGTTTTCCAGAAAAATGTTGTGTTTTCCTTCGGAAAATTATTATATCTCCGGAAATAACAAAGTAAGGGCAACCACGCGTGTATGCGTTATAAAAAGTGAACCATGGACCAAAATTTAATGGCTGTAAGTTAGAAGACAAAAAGCCCCAGGCGTTTAAAGAAAGAGAATTTTGGGTTTTCCTGAAAACGTCCTGATTTGAAACGCAAAATTGTCAACATCTGGCAAAGAACCTAAGGTGAATACGGTTTATGTAGGGAAAATGTCGCAAGAAGAGTGTTTCCCAAACCCTTAAGTTTCAGCTTCAACCGTCATTGCCCTTTATTTTAATAAAATTTTTCCAGAAAATTCATTTCAAATAGGCCCTTCCTCTGATGCTTTGGCAGTAGTTTTAGTTAATTTATCATTTTTAGCTAATTTTTGCTAATGTGGAGACTGCCACTTCTGAATGTAGAAAAGATTTCTTAACATAAGTGCGAACTAGGCTCCCTAGAATCCATATCCGGGATTAGTTTCAGTTTGTATCTGTTTGCGTATATACAGGGTGACACATTTCTAGGGTAAATCTCAGTATATTCGTTATTATAAAAGATACGAGAAAAAATTGTGTACGTTGATTATAGGGTGTCTTGAGCTGCATCTTATAAAATTATTTTGTCAATCAAGTTTAACTTGTCAAAATTATTTTGACAAATTGGTGATGCACTTTTTTTCGAACATCCCCTATATTATTGTATTTTTGCATTTTTTTTCGAAATATAACGCGTGTTTGTAAGAAAAAATTCGAGACGCAGTAAATGCGTTTTGGTAGCGAATTTTCATTAAATGCTTAAAATTTCAATAACCCAATTTGCTATTAATCTAAGGTTCGTTGGCTAGGAAGCCAGTTTTCTCGCAAACATCTTAGGTTTATTTTCGGAAAAATTGTGTACATTTTCAAACAATAAAGTTATTTTGATAAAATATGGTACATTGTTTCTACTATATAGGTTATACCGGTAACCAAAGTTGATGCCTGCTTGCTTTAAAGCATATTTACTATTAAACTTTTTTTAATGAAAATTCACTACCATAACGCACTTGTTGCGTCCAGACTTTTTTTATTATTAATGAATTTTTATTTAAAAAAAATTCACTAATAGAGAGGTATCGATGGTGAGGCTTTGCAAAAAGTTTTTCAAATGAGCGCGAACTAGGACCCCTAGAACACATATCCGGGGTCAGTTTCAATTTTTATATGTTTATATATACATATATATATATATATATATATATATATATATATATATATATATATATATATATATATATATATATATATATATATATATATATATATATATATATATATATATATATATATATATATATATATATATATATATATATATATATATATGTATGTATGTATCTGTATCCGTCTGATAACTCAAAAAATAATTAACCGATTTCGATGAAACTTGGCAAGTGCCTTTCTATTAATGGCTTGGATGAGTTCGTTTGCCAGAAAAATCGGACGGGGTTTTCCGGGAATATTTTGACTTTTCTTTCGAAAAAAAATTTTTCTCCGAAAGTAACAAAGCTGTTTTTATGAAATTACAATATATGTTGCCTCGGGCGATATCTTACTACGTACCAAAATTCAACTTTCTGAGTTTATAGAAAATTGAGTTATTTAAATTTTAAATTTTCTTTCGAAAAAATTTTTTTCTCCGAAAATTGCAAAGTTATTTTAATGAAATTTGGTGGATATCTTGCCTTCGGAAAGACCTTACTACATGTCAAAATTAAACTCTCTAAGTTTATAAAAAATTGAGTTATTCAAATTTGAAGCATTTAATAAAACTTCACTACCATAACGCACTTGCTGCGTCCCGAGATTTTTTTTTATTTTTCGATTTTATTTACGTCCCGGTCTATTACAAAACCAAATAGAAACTTAAAACTTATACCCTATAAATATCAGGGCGTTCAGTTCGTTTACAGTTCTCTTTAAATTCATCGATTCACTTGACCACACGAATGTTAGTCTTCCATTACACACAACTAAGGTTAAAACAAGTCGATTCCCTGTAATTCATGGTCTTGTTTTCAGTATTTCTTGAACAAGCCGTGCTCCCAAAGCGTCAGCCCATTTTGGGAATATGGTCTCTGAGATACGTGTATAATTACATTTCGTGAGATACTACAAAAAATTCTGCTCGAGTATAAGAAACAAGAAACGGCAGTGACGAGTGTTGTCTGTGTGTCTGTTGTTCTGTGAGCCATTTGCGGCGTGGTAAAGATGACAAGCTAGACTAGCTAAACCGAAATCCAGACAAGATAGGAATACGAAGTATTCCTTCTGGATACGGGGGTTATTTCACATATAATGACTGTAATTGGGTATTTTTTTACATATAAACCATTAATAACAATAGACGTGTATCATATACAGGGTGATTTAAATTCGAGCCTCATCATGAGGGTCACTCTTATTTTGCAGATAAACGGTAGGCTTAAATTCGGTTGCAAATTTTTGTACTCTTTAATGTGCCGCAGAGAAAACCCACTTCCTGCAACTGTCATTCGAGAGACTGTCAAAAAACTGAAATAAACTATTTTCTAACCCATTTATTTGAACTCGTGTAAAGAAACTAAAAATACATTCTCACAGCCATTTCCAGTTTTCTATCTAATCGCCAACTCAGAACTTTACAACAACGTTTTGCCTTTTTTGGGAAATATTCAGCTTTCTTATTTCTTGAGCACCATATTGGATTTTGACATCATAAGGTTTCTCAGCAGTGTATAACATGTTGAAACTTAATTTTTAACAATTGGGCTAACCGTCAAACAATACAAAATCAGGTTAACTTGTCCCTGTGGTTCGCTGTGGAATTTCAAAACATCAAGAAATATTTTTGTCATCGGTACCTGACGTTAGGTGTTTTTTATGCATCAAATGAAAATACAACAATATCGGGCATGACATATTTAGAAATGAATCTGGAACAACAGCTACATCATATTGTTTTTCAACCGCTTAATAGAAATTTAGCTGAGTTTCTATAAGATTCCCCTTAGTCAATATTTACAACCATCAGAAAACTGAGGTATTGCAAATGGTTGACAGAAAATTGTAATGAAGTAAAATTTCCTAAATAAAATTATTTGATCAGAATTAAAATTTCTGAAACGACAGCTGCAACAAGTTGGTTGTTTCTGTGGCATATCAAACAGTATAAAATTCAGCAAGTTTGTCCAATATAAGCCTAATATAACACTTTTTCTGTCAATGAGGATCTTGTGTACTTTTTCCCTATCGAAATTCAGATTGTAATAAAGAGAAAAGACCATATTTTTCTAGATAACTCAGAATTTGGCGGTTTTAACAATTTTCAAGAAATTTTGCTAGTGTATAGATTGTCGATATTAATCTATAATTTTTGATGTCTGTTTGTTGTGTTCTAATATTGTCGAATCCACACGCCTAACATCCCCGAGTCCAACCATGTTCCTTTATTAGCCTGAAACTTCCTTTAGTCCCTACAACAGCCACCAGAGGCGCAGGTACCGACATTGGCGCCACTGTGACAGGTGTCATCTAGCGGCAACGAAGAGAAGCAGCAACGAGAAAACTCAAGACTCGATCACTTCCTCGTCATCCAGCGTCCAGTAGGGTCGTGGCAAGACCGGCTGAACCGTGAGTGGTAGTCAGCCACAGCATAATAGTTGAATATGCTGTGGTCTCACTAAAGTTAACTTCGTCGTCGTCCAGCGATCAGGGAGCATCATAAAATGTATTGACTACCTATCGCCTTACCTGCGACAGGTAGTCAATACATCAAAACCCGCGGTTGTCACCTTTGACTCGTGGACAGTTCAGTGAACCTCGTTGTGGGAAGAACCAGTCTTCCGACGAGCGACTGACCTGTGATTGGTGATCCTGTAACCGCGGCATCAACACACGCCAATCCGCATCTGTAACCTGGACATCCTAAACACCTTGGCCCCCTTGGACGACATCAACCACGTGCTGGTTACGGCACCTTTTTTTATGGTATCATTATTGTATCACAACCCACATATTCATTTTGTATGCAAACTTGTAACTTTGCACTACTAAATTGTTATTGTTTTACGACGTGTATTCATTATAAATCTGCACCTACCAATAACAATTCCTTTGGTCCTTTTCGAGTATATAAGCGAGTAATTCGAACCACTATGTTAACCTTTCTGAACTTATAATGCTAATGCACGAACTTTAGTTTAATTCAAACATTTAGTATTTCGCGTCTATACATTTACCCCCTTTCTGCTTCGTACACTGTTCTATCTCCCTTTTTGAACAGGGCTTTAACTATAGATATTTTAAATTCCTTTAGGTATTTTTATGAAGGCATAGTTTTAGTGAATTTTCTTTTAAAAAAATCACTAATGAGGAGATCCCGACTTTTGATTTTGAAAAAATTTCTTCAAATGTGCGCTATTTAGGACCGCTGAAACCCAAATCCGAGGTCGGTTTCAGACTTTATATGTTTATATATATATATATATATATATATATATATATATATATATATATATATATATATATATATATATATATATATATATATATATATATATATATATATATATATATATATATATATATATATATATATATATATATATATATATATATATATATGTCACACTTATAACTATAAAAAATGATGAACATGGCGAGTACGTTCCTTTCGCAAGTGGCTTGGATAAGTTTGTTAGCCAGGAAAATCCGCCGAGGTTTTCCCGGATAATTTTGTGTTTTCTTTCGAAAAAAAATTATATCTCCGGAATTAACAAAGTAAGGGCAACCAAATTTGGTACACGGGTTTACATCAATATAGGTAAGCTACCTGCCAAAATGTAGGTATAGGTCAAAGGACAAAAAAGTTACAGGCATTTAAAGAAATCAAATTTGGGTTTTCCTCGAAACATAAAAGTTGCGATTTAAAACGTCTAAACTGGTACTATTTAGGCAATGAACCTGAAACTAATATGAGCTATGGAAGGAAAATGTATTAACAAGAATGTTTTACAAAGCCTGAAGTTTTGGTTTTAATCGTCATTGTCCTTCATTTTACTAAAATCTTCCCAGAAAATTTATTTCAAATAGACCCTTTCTCTGATGCTTTGGCAGTAGTGTTGCCTATAGAGTTATCAGTTAATGGTATATCATTTTTGTCGAATTTTCGTAAAAAATCTTTAAAGCTCAATATATCCGTTACTATGCAAGATACGAAAAAAATTGTATACATTAATTATAGGATGTCTTGAGCTACATCATAGAAAAATATTTCTATAATTACAGGCTGGCCCATAAGTCGTTGGTGATTCAAATGTCCCTTTTTAGTGAATTTTGCTAAAAAAATTCACTAATGGGGATATATATATATATATATATATATATATATATATATATATATATATATATATATATATATATACATGTCGTACCGACAACTAAAACATTAATGGACAGATGTTGATCAAATTTGGTAAGTGCCTTCCCTTTGCAAGTCGCTTGGATAAGTTCGTTAACCTGGAAAATCGGATCAGGTTTTCCCGGAAAATTTTGTATTTTCTTTCTAAAAAAGTTTTTATGTCCGGAAATAACAAAGAGAGGGCAACCAAATTTTATACGCGTATTTGTATTATAAAGAGTGAACCATGTACCAAAATTTAGGTCCCTAAGTTTAAGGACAAAAGTTACGGGCAGCTAAAGAAAAAAATTTTGGAGTTTTCCTCAAAATGTCAAACTCGCAATTTAAAACGTCAAAATTGGCAATGTTTAGGCAAAGAACGTGAAACAAATACGGATGGTGAAAAGCAAATGTTGCAAGAAGAGTGTTCTGCGAACCCTTAAGTTTCAGATTCAACCGCCATTGCCCTTCATTTTACTAAAATATTTACAGAAAATTCATTTCAAATAGGCCCTTTCTCTGATGCTTTGGCTGTCGGTTTAGTTAAGTTGATGCTTTTGCTGTAGGTTAAGCGAAGTTTATGGTTTAATGGTCTATAATTTTTAGCTAATTTTCGTAGAACAAATTCGTTACTGCATTTTAGCATTTTTTATAGAAATATGATGCATGTTTGTAAGAACAAAATCTGGACGCAGTAAGTGCGTTTTGGTAGCGAATTTTTCATTAAATTCTTCAAATTTCAATAACTCAATTTGCTATTAACGTAAGTTTTGTTGGTGAGGAAACCAACATTTAACTTTGTTTTCGGAAAATTTTTGTATGAACGCTTTAAGGGCGTCATGGCTACGAATTTTCATTAAATGTTTAACATTTCAATAACTCAATTTGCTATTAACTTGGCTAGGAGACCAGTTTTCTCGGAAACATTTAAAGTTTATTTTCGGAAATTTTTTGTATATTTTCAAATAATTATTTTGATAAAATATAGTGCATTGTTCCTACTATATAGGTTATACCGGTAACCAAATTGATGCCTGCTCGCAATAGAGCGATATATTTGTAATTAAAAACATTTTTATCAAAATTCACTTCCATAAGGCACTTGCTGCGTCCAGACTTTTTTATTTATAAGGTATTAGGGTTGTAACAGTGCGCACTATATTGTTTAGTTAATCGTCTTTGATTTATTAAAAAAACTGTATATCTAGTGTTCAACAAGATTTACTGTGTCAGCAAAATAATGTCTGAACTTTGCAAACTATTTCTTGTGAAGTTTTACCAAGTGCTTTTGGAATTTTTTACTTGCTATAAAATGTACGGGTAGATATACGGGGCTTTCATTAATTCCCGAACCCCACGTGACCGCTTAAGTTAGGCAACCCGGCATACACGGTTGTACAACCTGAATTAATGAAATCCCTAAGATGCCAGTGTTGTCTCGTATTTCCTTTGGGGTTCTATAAAAAATATAAAAATTATAATAAGGTGAAACAGTAAATGTCTTAAATGTATTTATTATTTAGTATTTTAAACAGCAAGTCGGTTCATGTATGGTTTACTGTTATCGATTGTTAAAAAAATTAATTAAAAACATTAAAATATTACTTTCATTTTGTATATATATATCAAAATTTTGTAATGTACGTAAACAAATTGAGGTCCGATTATTTAAACTTCTAATTTACGGTTTTGGGAATGTGTATTGTGTAACATGTAACAAATATGTACCTGTTTGGGAAGATAACCGACGAAAAGATTTGGTAGGGCTTCGTTCCATGCGATGTCGAATATCGTCAACAACATAACCTTAACATACCTACACTTTTAACTTACGTAAAAACGCAATGAAAATGCTAAGTTTTGATAAAAACTGTTTATTTTTATTGTCCAACAGATAGAAAATTATTTGAAGAAGGTAAACACTGGTCGAACTTGGAAAATTTACAATATACATACAAAATAACCGTCAAAAGGAATTGAGCGCCAATGGACTGAACTGTCAATTATCAATTGACTTAGTAACTTTAGGGTCCTTAGTCTAGTGGTTTTTTTAGTTACTTTTTAGACTGCCAACTCATAAAATCATATTCCACTAAGAGAGAGACAGAATCCGGTCACGTGGGGTTCGGGAATTAATGAAAGCCTTGTAGTTTAATATTATTGCATTTATCAGGAACATGATGTTACCAAAACCATATAACAGTTTAAATTAATCTATACATGCATTACTATATTTGAAAAATTGTACGCATTCACATAATTCTGATTTTATCTTATAACAATAATTCCCCAGCTTAGAAGACTAACGCCAGATCTAGAAACGGTATCATTTATCAGCTCTCCCCTTTTGCAACACTCCATATTGTGTGTGGCAAAGAGATTAATATGTCGCACTATTCTGATTAATGCCTAATGGACTTATTAGTTTCCTCTCCTGGCTTTTTCCTACCAATAAAGATAACTTTACCGTATTTTATTGTCTAGTTTTATTACTATTTTATTATATTGGATTTCCCTGTAATAGCCGACCTTTATGACGGGGGTGTTGCTAACCTAATATTCAGAATCCCGCTGTCTGCTTCGTATTATGTGTTATTTGGGGTGGAATAGGGAAAATTACCACCAACACCTGACTGATAGCACACAGATATACACGCACAGAGACACACTCGCGCACATATAGACATATTATTACATTCCGGGCTTAATGTATTTAATTAAAACACCCCAGCTTCAACAGACGGGATAGTAGGCATGTTAGATCTATTCAAAACTATGTTACCCTTAGATAATAATGGTGCATGTTCCCTATATCCCAAAATAAGATACTTCTCAGAGTTTATTGCTTTAATTAAGGTAATTTGTTTGTTTTCTTGGTAAAGCTTACTTATTTCGGGACGCAGCAAGTGCGTTATAGTAGCGAATTTTCATAAGAATTGTACACCATTATTATACCGCATATCAGTTTTAAACTCACACAGACCTTGAAGATCGATTTTAAAGGTCCTAGTACGGGCACTTGAAGAATTATTTAGAAAGTGTTACCATCGATATCTCTCTATTATTAAAAAAATCTTGCGTTCTAACTCCTTTTGGGAAAAATGCCCAAAACTCAATTTTCTTTGAAGCTAAAGAACTAAATATTGCTATATATGTAGATAAGTGCCAGTCACCTTAAAATAAACTTGTATTACAAATTTGATTAAAGCTATAGATAAGATGTCCAGAAGGAAACTTAATTCATATTTAGAAAAGTCAAGTATCTGCGAAATTATAAACGTAACAGTTATTTTTCCTTATTAATCACCAGTATGATTTCGTTTTAGTCAACCTAATCAAACCGGTTTTAGTCAATTTTTCGTTAAACAAAAAATTCACTAATGGGTAGATCTGTGTTTATATATATATATATATATATATATATATATATATATATATATATATATATATATATATATATATATATATATACATGTCGTATCGATAACTCAAAAAATAATGGGCCAATTTTAATGAAATTTGGTACGTACCTTCCTTTTGTAAGTGGCTTGGATAAGTTCATTAGCTAGGAAAATGGCACCAGTTTTTGCGGGAAAATTTTAGGTTTTCCTTCGGAAATTTTCCATATCTCCGAAAATAACAGAACTATGTCAACCAAATTTGCCATATACGGTTCTACTATCCAACTTACCCTACACGCCAAAATGAAGATCTCTACGTTGAAAGGAAAAAAGTTATAGGCATTTTAAGAAAAAAATTTGGGTGCCACTGGTGATCAGAGGAAAGCACAAGAACAAAATATTTTGTGTGATTAACAAAACCAATAGAATATTACATCCAACGGTTAAGTTTTCTTGACGCAAAAACCTCAAGAAGTAGCGATTTTAAACGTCAAAATTTGCAATTTTCAGCCTACGAATTTGGAACAAATACGGATTATGTAGACGATATGTCGTAAGAAGTGTGTTTTACAAAGCCTTAAGATTCAGCTTCAACCATCATTGTCCTTCATTTTACTAAAATATTTTCAGAAAATCCGTTTCTGATGCTTTGGCAGTAGTTTCAGCTACAGAGTTTATGGTTTAATAGTCTATATTTTAGCAAATTTTCGTAGAAAAGATTCATTATTGAGAAGACCCCGACTTATGAATTTTAAAAAGATTTATTCAAATGAACGCGAACGAGAACCCCAAAAACCCATAACCCGGGGTCATTTTCAGTTTTTGTCTGTTTACACATATACAGGGTGACGCTTTTCTACGGCAAAGCTCAATATATCCGTTATTATAGAAGATATGACAAAAAAGTATATACGTTAATTATAGGGTATCTCGAACTGTATCTTATAAACTTATTTTGACAACCACAGGCTGGCCCATAAGTCGTTGGTGATACACACTTTCTTTTCTTAATAGAACACCCCCTTATTTCATTGCATTTTTGTGTTTTCTAGCGAACTATAATGCATGTTTGTAGGAAAGAAAAAATTGATATTGTTCATCGTTTTTGGGTTATTTCAATTGTTTTGCAACTTTTCGCGTTTTTGCACATATTTCAAACACATATCACAAATTGTGAAACGGCGTTTTTATCAATAGATAGCGGAGGCCCATGGAAATGACGCATTCAGAGAGCTTTTTGTTTGTATTACTCGTCGAAAAAATCGAGCTGCGGTATTCGAGCACGCTCAAATAGTGGCTGAATTTTAAAAGTTTTCGCAGAAATGTTTTTAGTGTTTCTGTGGAACTTATTTTTGTAATATTTTTGTGATATGTTGGTAATTAATAATAAATGTTTGGTAAGTTATTGGAGTTTTTGAATTTTTGGGAAAATTATAATTTAGTGTAACATTTCTGAAGGCAATTTCTGTAAAAAAAATGGTGATTTTCGGTAAAGAAATTTTTGCAAATTTTCATATATTTTTTTCAATTTTGGTCCTAAAGCTGTTTGTGAATAATTATATCCTGGCAGGTGTGTAAACAGCTTAAAGAGGTTGGCCAGGAAAATCGGACCAGTTTTTTTCTAGACCTTTTAAAGTTTATTTTCGGAAAATGTTTGTACTTTTTGAAACGACAAAGCTATTTTAATGAAATACGGTAGATTGTTAGTAATATATAGGTTATGCTGCCATACAAATGTTCTTTTAAAAACAAGACATATTTGCCATTCAAAGCATCTTTACGAAAATTCGCTACCATAACGCAATTGCTGCGTCCAGACTCTTTTTCAATATCAACAATAAGAAAATTATAATTTAAGACTCAAAGGTGACAAACTTATTTAGGCGTTTTAAACAAAAATGAGATCTTGTTCAAAACGTATGAAATCTGTGCACTATTATTTCTCTAAATGTCAACATAAAAAGTCTGGACGCAGCAATTGCGTTATGGTAGCGAATTTTCATTAAATGCTTCAAATTTGTATAAGTCAATTCTCTATAAACCTCGAAAGTTGAGTTTTGGTGAAGTGAGGTATTTACGAGGGCAACACACCAACCAAATTTCATCAAAATAATTTGATTTTTTTTGATACCAATTTTTTTAATTTTTTTGGAAAAATTGTTTTTTAAATTTTTGCACTCTCACCATCGATACCTCTCTGTTAGCGAATTTTTTTAAATAGAAAACGCTTAATTATTTAAATAAAAATTCGCTAATAAGAACAAAACAGAAATGTCACTACTTAAAAAAATAGGTAACAGTACACGATGCCACTCATTCAAGCACTGACCAAGCCCAAGGTTGCCTAACTTCGATGATCGCACAAGAATCGGTTTTTTCAACGTGCTATAGCTGTTAGCTTCAAGTGATTATTTAACAAATGTTTATATATTCGTTATTCATTTTTATGTTTTCATTTTAAATAAAGATTCACAATTTGCAATATTTACACAGTCTTTAACAGTCCTGATTGCATACGTACTATTTCTGTGTAAAGGAATTTAACATAACTTATTTTAAAGGTTAGGGTCTTGGACAATTCACTCATTTCACAATATGATCAAACAAAGCAATGATTTAATTCACAAGCTTTTCATATAAACTAAAATTATTAATCGAAAAACAACCTATTCTCTCATTAACATAAAATAAAAATAAATTGATATGACATATGACGCTACATAAACAGCGCCATTTGCTATAAGTATGCAAATGACAGAACAAACCAATATAAAATTAATTTCTGACCACGTGATCAATAATTGTGTCGTTGGATATTTCAGAATGTCAAATCTATAGATAAATGTCTCTAGACTAAATTCACAAAGAAAATGTTTGAATTCTAAGTTTTATTCAACTCATAAGGTTTCTGTTTAGTTATTGTTTGAATCACAACTTAAAATCAGGCTTCAACTCTTTAGCTGCCGATTTTACCATATATCTTTTTGAATGACAAATCAATTCTAGAAATAAAAATTACCGTTAATTTTCCTAACGGGGGAAACTTCCCAACTTTGTGTAATAACATTTTAAAACTCTGGCTGTTTCAATTTATTAGGCAGATTTTGTAGCTTTCCAACCTTCAAAGAAAACAAACTAAGACATCCGGTATGTCACCCTCTCCCACACACCTTACACAACGCTGTAATTAACTTTTAGGAGCGTGTCGTAGCTTTAAAAATTCTTTAATTCAGGATAAATTAAATTTGTGTTAAGAGAAACGCATCAAAATTAATATATGAGAAGATCTTTAAATGCTCTATACATGTAAAAAATTCCATTCCACTCACTTTAATAATTAAAAAAAATATAGCGTTTTCAAAAATTTTCCCTGATTTTCCAACGGAAAAACTTAAGCATAAAGGCTGATTAACGAACTCGACCTCGGTTTTCACCCAAGCAAGATTTTTGCCAAGTATGTATGTATACTATGTCCTTTATATTGTATTCATACTCTTAATTTGGGATCATTCCCGTTGAGTATTTGCATTATCTATATATATATATATATATATATATATATATATATATATATATATATATATATATATATATATATATATATATGTATGTATCCGAGCGATAACTAGCTGATATGGCGCGCTTATTACGTCTCAAATTTTCCTTTTAATTATGATAGTTTCGAAAGATACCGCATCAGAAACAGCACATTAATATAGGCTTGCCCTTAATTTTATGGCATTCTTTTGTTTCTGATTACTTTTTCCTGTTAGCCCCCATTAAGTATACAAACATTGAGAATTACACCTTGCAAATGAAATTGAAATGCGGTATGGGTTTTTATGAGCCCACATTAACGGTAATAAAACATAATAAGCTCTGGTCGATAAAGAGAGCGATCTGCTGGCTGACTAAAGTGTGGTGTTGGTGTGTGTGAGCAGAAGCAGCTACAGCTACAGCGATATAGGCTATACAAATATGAATATAAGCATTCGAACCCTTAATATGCATATTGTTTATGGCTCAATAAAGTCACGATCCAGGACCATTTGAAATTTACATTTTACTGCTCAAGTCACGATTATACGAGTGTTTTAGAGGGGCCCTGGTGCATGTTAACTATGTAAATATCCAGGAAAACTGTTACCAAATTGATGAGGCTTATATACAAAAAAGTCTGCGTTTTATAGATAAACAAAAGTTTAAATAACCTGTTCTTTGCTACCATCATACAAAATATCCTAATTAGTTTTTGTGCTATTGTTCTGAAACACCTAATTAACAGTAACACAGTTATGAGACTTTAAATGAGCAAGAACGATGATTCCGTGTCGCTAGCAGTTGTCTTAATTTCATTGTAATTTGCACGCTTAATCAATTGGGGTAGGTTTTGAAACAGTTTTCCTCTTGGTCTACCTTTTTCCTTTTCCAAGTGTATGTCCTTCGAACATGTCCAATAAATGTTGTCTTTCTCCTCTCATGTTATTTTATCAATTCAACTCTCAACCCACCTCCAAATGCTCAACCACCAACAGTCCCCAATGTCGCGCATAAAATGAGGGATATCATTGTCAATACTAAAAAGGTACCAAAGATCTCAGCAATTGTTTTCAAAAAATGCGCACCAGAACTTGCTCCTGTCCTGACACGTCTGTTTCAGCCATCTTACAATGGAGGCATATTCCCTAGTAACTGGAAAACTGCTCGAGTACAACCCGTCCCCAAGAAAGGAGCCATATCGCTTCCTAGCAACTGCAGGCCTATTTCTCTCCTTTCAGTCGTCTCTAAAGTGATGGAAAAGTGTATAAACACCGAATTACTAAAATTTCTTGAAAAATACAGTCTAATCCACGACAGGTAGTATGGATTCGGTCATCGCAGAACCACTGCCGACCTCATTTCCTTTGTCACCCATTTTTTGAACAAGTCTATGAAACTACACGGTAAATCTAAGATCGTCGCTCCAGACATATCCAAAGCATTCTACCAGGTCTAGCACGCAGCGCTGCGTAATAAACTTCCGGCCTATGGCCTACCACCAAAATTCTGTACCTGGACAGCAAATTTCCTCTCCAACCGGAGCAGTTCTGTTGTCGTGGATGGCCATTCCTCTAAACTGTATCCTATTAATGTAGGAGCTCCTCAAGGTTAAGCTTTAGCCCCTATTTTGTTTCTTCTCCACATCAATGACATCCTCTCTAGCACATCCAACCCAGTTCACAGTTACGCGGACAACAGCACCCTCCCCTCAAATATACAATATTCTAAGTCTGTCTCCCTAGCCCAATTAGATGAGGATCGCAGACTCATTGAGGGTTCTGTCTCAGCGGCACCCCAGATGTGGGAGCAGTATTCGAGGTTTGGCCTTATTTGTGAAGTATATAAGGTATAGAGATTAGCCGATGAAAAGTATTTGCGAGCCCGGAAGAGGAAACTTAATTGCTTAGCAGCGGCTTCGGCTTGTGCAATTGATGTGATATGTTGGTGCCTATTGAGATTTCGATCCACAGAAATGCCAACAAGTGAAAATGACTCATTACTTTGAATAACTTGATTGTTCATTGTGACGGGTCTAGGGCTGGTGTATTTATTATGAGATAGGAAGCAAGACTGAGATTTGGTGGAGTTGAATTGTACAAGATTTATACTTCCCTAGTCTAATATTTTTTGGAGATCCACAGAGACAGAACCCTCCATGAGTCTGCGATCCTCATTTAATTGGGCTTAGAATATTGTATATTTAAGTGAAAGGTGCTGTCGTCCGCGTAACTGTGAACTGGGTTGGATGTGCTAGAGAGGAGGTCATTGAGGTGGAGAAGAAACAAAGTGGGGGCTAAAGCGGAATCTTGAGGGACTCCTGTATTAATTGGATACAGTTAAGAGGAATGTCCATCCACGACAACAGAAATGCTCCGGTTGGAGAGGAAATTTGAAGTCCAGGTACAGAGTTTTGGTGGTATGCCATAGGCCGCAAGTTTATTATATCTACTATATGGGTTATACCGGTAACCAAATCGATGCCTGCTTGCATTAAAGAGACATATTTGCTATTAAAAACATTTTTATGAAAATTCACTTCCATAACGCACTTGCTGCGTCCAGACTTTTTTAATATACCCTACTTGTATATGACTGTTCAACTAAAAGTGCAAGTAAGCCTTATCCAGTCTGCTTGCTCCCGATGGAATTGTTTTACACAGAGCACACATTTTCGCTACTACATCTTGTTTTACTAATAATCTCCTGTTAACTAATGACTCATATATAAAGTGTTACAATTAATAACCAAAAGGCAATTTCTTTATTGCCGACGACTTCCTAAGAAGCCATAAAAAATCACTGAAAACAACGGGCAGTAAATTATGGCGGATTGTTGGTAAATTGTTTCTTCTATAAGGCCATAATCTCTGAAAATTTACGATTAATAAAGTCAGCACATGCAAGTCTATGTTAATAATTTAATTGCCCATAAAAAAGGAAAGAATTAATGAAAGAGCAGTAAAACTCGTCGTGATATTATGTGCAACTGTGACATTATAATCGCCAAGTCCTTGCGATATGCCTCGTCACATACGAACTATAAAAGAAAACACCATAAAAGAAATAAGACACTTTTAAAATCTGATCTTTCGCAACTCGTAAACAAAATGATAAAAATCTGAAAATGTTGCATGTCCTGGGTCAACAACACAATCATTGTGTTATACGCACATCAAACACACCATTTCTGCAACATGGAAAAATTAAAATTATTATCAATTATTAATACTCGAATGAAATTACATACAATGGGCGGTTTTAGATGTAAGTTTTGTTAAAGACCGATTTTGTCGTTAGCTCTAGATATCCAAACAGGCACTGATAATGACAAAAGGGCGCTGACACGTTTTGATCTTATACAATTTACACCAGCTGCATTCCATTTCTCCCCAGATTTTAAATCATTTTTGTGCTGACCTGCGTCCTTTTGGGCTTCTATTGTTTTCACTACTATGCAGCAATTTCTGTTGCGATGTCCTCTTTTATTTTAGAATTAAAGTATGGATGCCATTTATTTTGATTAACATTTTGTACTAACTAAATCATTATTATTATCATTAGTATTATCATCGATAGTTAACCCTTTCGCTGCAGAATTAAGAAAGCATGTGGCCAACTGGTGTGCTGAATTAGGTATTACCTAAAACGTTTATATACTGTAGCCGCATGTGAGAAATTTCTCGTACGTATATATATATATATATATATATATATATATATATATATATATATATATATATATATATATATATATATATATATATACGATGCGAGCACTAAAACTGCTAATAATTCGTACGTATATATACGGTAGAAGCACAAAAGGTGTTAAAGACTTACGTACACATGGGTCAATAGCATTATTTATATTTGCAAAAAAACATTTTGTATACTTTGAGAGGTTATTTATTTGAGAACTGCAAAAAGAAATACAAAAATTAGGCATTATTCGGGTAAGAAGAAAAAATATAAAATGTAATATAGTTAGAATTTCTTCAAAGTATGATATTTTTCGAAGCATGGTACAATGCAAAGTCCAACCTCACACTCAGTACACTAATACCTAGAATCTCTTCTCTTTCTTGGACCAAGTTGAATATTCTTTGGGCTGATCTTTTACCCGCAGGAACAGGCGGTACAAATTTTGGAAAATGGTGCGCTCCTAAACGAGTAGGTAGATCTTTTGTTGAAGGTCTACCGGTACGTAGTTTTGCAGCAGTATTTTCTTCTACTGCATATATTTCTATTAGCTGTCTTATCAACTCCAACTGAAAATCTGCAAGGCTAATAAATTTTCCAGTTTTCACTTTGTATATAGCATGAGCATTGATAATAATAAGATCTAACAGGTGAAAAAATATTTTTTATACCACTTTGTGGACTTTCTTAGACATTCGACTGAACTCAAAAGCAGTCGATCTATCGATCCCATGTTTTCATTATAATCCATAATGCATTTAGGTTTCTTCAAATGTTCGCCAGTATATCTCTCTTTTTTCTATAGACACCATTTTATTTTCATGTATAGTGGTCAGCATGTGTACAAGCCTTCTATCTAGTCATTTAGTTACCATCATCATTTCTGTATGCTGACTAGCTGTTGCACCATTCTGTTTCAGTTCTGGTAATACTGGCATACCTATCCTGTTACTTCGTACCGTTCCACAAAAATTGGTTTTGCGCTGGTCTAAATATTGTCCCAATTTAGGACGGGTGTACCAGTTACCTGTATAAAGGTGATGGCCTTTATTGAGGTAGGGCTCTATCAAGGTGGCAACAATAGAACCTGAAATACCTAGGTCAGCATGTTCAGTTAATTTCGTGCTAGAGCCAATATATATTATAAAATTTAGAATGTACTCTGTTTCCACATCAGCTAACACAGATCTCTCTGAGGCCTAGGGTTGAACACACTGTGACCCCACACATGATCTCCGGCAAGATTTGGGCAGTAGGCAGATTGAGACCCCGTAATCGAGCTACAACAACCAAATCCACCTTTGTCCACCGCTCTAAGGAGTAGGCAGATTAAGGCCTTTGAGTGTCCTTACATATTTGCTTTCGCTCTTGAAAATGGTTCCAAAACAGGAGTCGAAACGTCGAGTTTTAATAAATTCTGGACGCGGTTCAACCCGAGAACCAAGTAAGTCATATATATATATATATATATATATATATATATATATATATATATATACACAATATATATATATATATATATATATATATATATATATATATATATATATATATATATATATATATATATATGGAATTAATATTTCTAGGATCAGCCCTGTTGGGAAATGTGATTTAATGACTACATATATCAGTCCACACAGCGTAATAAAATTTGGTAGCATAACACAGTCTAGCATATAACCCTGTCCAAAATACAAGATATCTCCGATCTAATGAGGCTGTCAATTTTAGCGGATTAGAGGCGCAACACAATTTACAGTCTCTTCCAAAATTTGTAATTAGGTGTCTTCATTAGGAATATTTCTTCTCTTCAATATGGTGTCTTCTATCATTTTCCCATCCTGTTCCTACGTATTTTCTAATCTATTGAAAAATCTTTGCGTCCGGTATTGGACGATTTTGATACTTATTTCTAAATACTCTCGGAGCCAAAGCTGATGTTCTATTATTAAATAAATAAAATCTATATAGTTCCCGTCTTCACGGCTGTAAACAATTTTTGTCCCCTTAGAAGAAATAACTAATTAATTGGTTATCACAACAATAAACATATCGTCACTGACAGCAATCAGAGAATTGTTAAATAATATAATACAAATTGTATCATGGTAAACTAGAAAGATCTCAGGAAAACAAAAAATTGTGTCAAAAATTATGAATATCTTGCGTGCGATACATTTTAGATACAGATTATATCATACAGGTACTATTATTGGCATATCTAAAAAAATTGGTCAAATTTTGTATTTCAAAATTAGAGTATTTCTTAAACACCCTGTATACTATTTTGAAAATTGAAATACACACCATTAAAGTCTCATAAACACAATAAGCCAAAGGCTGCGGTTCTAGCGGGGCAGCAAAGACGCGGACGAGCCGTAAGGGAAAAAATCAAAGCCTCATCCGTCTACAATGAGGACTTATAAATACACTTGGATAACCCAAATCACCACAACACATTTTAAATCACCTGACGATCGTTTCACTAACCATGTTAGCGTCATCAGGGGATGAATACTTCATCTTTATCAGTGATCACCACAGGTTACAATGTTCACTAAGTGAAAGAGTAACTTACTTGCAACTATCCATTTAATGGTCTTCAGATTTTGTTTCAGCTAATGTAAATTTTCTCAAAAAACGCTAAAAGATAGCAACATGGGTCAATTTTGTACTAAAATTTTATATAGAATTAAATATAATGTAATATACAAGGTAATTTATTTAAAATAGGAAAATTGATTGCGGTATTGAAGAAGTGAATAAGCTTGTATACATGCAATTGCTACGAAATAAAAGATTACGTAAATAGGAACAACTTTTGTATTTGATATTGTTATCTATCTCTCGCAGTTTTCCAGAAAAGGTGATTTGACTTATCATCTTGAACACTTGGTTTATATTGTAAATATTTTACCTGCCAGTAAACTTGATCTGACCATCCCTTTTTCATGAAATTTTCGAATAGCCCTTGTATACAATTCCTTCAATAAATCCCGCTGAGAATTCCAATCCTACATCTGTTGAGAATCCATCACTCATAAAGAACAAATTGCCATTTGTAGACATATTGTCGTCCTGGAATGAGATCCAAGAGTTGTGTCCTGCTGGACTTAAATTTAGGATAGAAAAAAAGATGGGTTCAGGTATTCCACAGACATTTGAAGAGCGTTGGGAATTATGGATGAATCTGACTTACCTCTTGTGTATTTATGTTAAGTGGGTTTTTCAGCAACTGGTGGAATGAAATGTTCTCGACCAGAATTGCATTGTAAGTTTTTGGTAGATTGCAGATGTATTTTTAGACTCTAAATGTTTAAAAGGAAATTTTAGTAATATTAATTAAATACACACCCTTCGGCGTGTTAGCTATGGAAACACAATAATCAATAAATTACAAAAGTCGTTCAATATACACACAGATTTTCTCCACCAAATTAGTGTATTATCTTTTATTTTGCGCCTTTTTTTATTTAACAGGGTATTTATTTTTAGCACGTTTAAAAGGTGAATGTTGCTGAAGTTACTCATTCATTCAGAAAGCCTTCGGAAGTCACAAATCTGTACCGTCTAAATATATCGTTACATTTCACAAGCTCCTTAATTTCTTATCCCCATTCATTTCTCATTTTCAGGAAACCCATTAGTAATTCTGATAATCCCACTCGCTGCTTCAAACTAGATCCTACATTCAAGAACTCCCTTTTATTTTTAGCCATCACCTCTACAAATATATAATGTGGTTTATTAAAAATATAGCAGGGATACAGTAATATAAAGTTTCTTTACAGAGATTATTATTACAGATAATATAAGAACCAAAATCTGTTGCTGTCCATGGTACAAACAAAATATCAAACAATAGATCAAACAAAAGGTATGGTAAAAGTACGAGTGCGGATCAATAAGTGCGTGACTTTTTGAATGAAACACAGGTTTTTTCACAAAAAATCATTTTATTTCTCAACATAGTCTCCTTTGAGCTCTATACACTTCGTCCAACGTTTCTCCAATTTTGTTATTCCTTCCAAAAAATAATATTTGTCGAGGTCCTCAAAATAGGTATTTGTTTGTGGGATGATTTCATCATTGGTGTTAAATCTCTTTCCGCCGAGCCATTTCTTTATGTTTGGAAACAAGAAATAGTCACTCGGGGCTAAATCCGGAAAATAGGGCGGATGAGGGAACAATTCGTAGCCCAATTTATGCAATTTAGCCATGGAGACTACACATGTGTGCACCCTTGCATTGTTTTGGTGGAAAATAAATTTTTTCTTGGCCAAATGCGGTTGTTTTTGCTTCAAATCGTCATTGACCCCGTCCAATAAGTTGGTATAATATTCGTCATTGACTGTTCTTCTCTTTTGAAGGTAATCAATAGGGATTATACCGCGCGAATTCCAAAAAACGGTCGCCATGACTTTATTGGCTGACAAACTCAGCTTGGCCTTCTTTGGCGCCGATTCTCACAGAGGAACCCACTGTTTTGACTGCTGCTTGTGCTCTGATGTGTTGTAGTGGGTTCATATTTCGTCCACGGTTACGAAATGGCGAAAAAACTCGTCCCTATTGCGGTTGAACAACGCCAAACACTCCTTCGAAGTTGTCATACGATTGCGTTTGTAGTCGATTGTGAGCAAACGCGGCACCCATTTTGCGGATAGCTTTCTCATACCCAAGTGATCATGCAAAATCAAAACTACTGAGCCATGTGATACGCCTATGGCTTCCACAATATCCCGCACTTTCAATCTCCGATCGGCCAACACGATATCGTGACTTTTTTCAATTGTTTCGGGTGTAGCGACCCCAACTGGGCGTCCAGAACGTTCGACCTCATTTGTGCTTGTACGGCCGCAACGAAATTCAGTAAACAACTTTTTTACCACGGAAATTGATGGTGCCGAGTCCCCATAGTGTTTATGTAGCTTAGTCTTGGCTTAACTGATGTTTTTTTCCGCAAAAAATAATGTTTAATGAGTACACGAAATTCACTTTTTTCCATTTTCGTTTTAACTCAAGAGGTTGTCGGCTTTCAATGGCTATCTAACACAAACTAAATGACGCAGCTTGTTCAAAATTTGACAGGAGTCAACTGACAGATGCTTGTTGACAGGAGCAGTGTTGCCCTTCCTGTGAAGAGACAGGAAATTCAAAAAGTCACGGACCAATTGACCTGCGCTCGTAGATAACCGATTGTGGTCCATCTTCCAAACTTTTGCTCATTCGTGTGACGAGTAGTTATCGTTAGATGGCCTGTCTTAGGGATATGCGTTTAAGACAACTTAGTTTAGACTTGTAGAATTTTTTCAGCTAATTTTTGCACAAACAACTTTTTAGCAGATTTTCATATAAAGTTATCTTTTTTTCAGTGAAGTTGAATGAATTGATCATACAAATTCTTTGAATATTGTGCTCTCTTTTGGTCTCCTGAAGGAAAAAAATAAACGCTTATAACTAAATCTTCTATAAAGCTAGAAACCTAAAATTTCGTATGCACTTTATTAAAAACTGTATTATTACAGATACAAATATTTTCCTGATTTATCTTAGCTAATCGCTTGAATGAGTTAGTCAGTTGCTCAAAATCGGTTTAATTGAGTTAAGTTAAAGCGATTTTTCCAAAAAAGTTTGTTCTCAAAACAAATTTGAATTTCCAAAACTAATTATGTTATTTTTCGTGATTTGGGATCC
Organism: Tillus elongatus; assembly: GCA_964006375.1. NCBI lineage: Eukaryota > Metazoa > Arthropoda > Insecta > Coleoptera > Cleridae > Tillus > Tillus elongatus. The sequence goes on from OZ023263.1 coordinate 5,578,698, forward strand.
TTTTATAAAAGTTCGCTACCAAACGCATGCTGCGCCCAGATTTTATGATTAAAATTTTTGCGGCAACAAAGCTAACTTTGATAAACCAACGGGTCAAAGATTGCTTGTCCCAAGATATTTGTGTCTCTTTTTCGGAACCAGTAAAGCGTATGAGAGTTTTAACCTACTGTTTATTTTTTTAAATCTTATACAGTCTTTTTGATTTAATTTTTTATTTAATCAAAAGGAGTCGTTACCACTAGTGTAATTGCAGGTAACCTAATGTGATTCCATCTTTTTAAAATTACTAGAATAAACACTGATAACTAAAAAAATAACGGCCCGATTTAGATCAAATTTGATGAATACCTTCATTATACAAGTGGCTTGGATAAGTTCGTTAGCCAGAAAAATCGGCCCGTCTTTTCCTGGAAAATGTTGTGTTTTGTTTGGGAACATTTTTATATCTCCGGAGGTAACAAAGTAAGGGCAACCAAATTTGGTACGCGGGTTTATATAATTAAAAGTAAATCACGTACAAAGATTTTGCTGCGTAAGTTAAAAGACAAAAAATTATAGGCATTTAAACAAAAATAAAATGGGGTTTTCCTCGGCCGTCAAAGTCGCGATTTAAAACGTCAAAATTAGCAATATTTAGGTGAAGAACCTGAAACAAACACGGGATGATTAAAGAAATTGTCGCAAGAAAAGTGTTCTACAAACTCTTAGGTTTTAGCTTCAACCGTCGCTGTCCTTCATTAATAAAATATTTCCAGAACAATCATTTTAAATAGACCTATTCTCTTATACTTTTTCAGTAGTTTTAGCTATCAGTTTATCGCTATATAATTTTTGACGAATTTTCGTAAAAAAAATCAATAAAGCTCAATATATCCGTTACTATACAAGATACGAAAAAAATTTTATACATTAATTATAGAGTGTCTTGTGCTACATATTAAAAAAATATTTCTACAATCACAGGGTAGCCCATAAGTCGTTCGTGATAAAAATTTTCTTTTTTTTTTTTTCGAACACGCGTTATTTTATTGCATTTTCGCATTTCCATCGAAATATAATGCATGTAAGCAAGAAACGGGACGCAGCTAGTGCGTTATGGTAGCGAATTTTCATTAAATGATTCATATTTGAATAGCTGAATTTGTTATAAGCATAAGGTTCGTTGACCAAGGAACCAGTTTTTCGGGAACATTTTAAGTTTACTTTCGGAGGTTTTTGTACATTTTCAAGCAATAAAGTTATTTTAATGAAACATGTCGCATTGTTTCTACTATATAGGTTATACCGGTAACCAAATTTGATGCCTGCTTTCTTTAAAAAAAACACACATATTTGCTGTTAAAAATGTTAGACAGCCGGCCAAGCTAGATGCGTACGAAAGTATTTAGATTTCTAAGGCAATAAAAAACAAAAGTTCCTTAAGCCAAGCGCCGCCTTTGTTTGCCCTCTGCCTCTGACACAGGTGATTATAAAGCAAGTTCAAAAACCTCTTCCGGCAATAAAAATACAATACACAAAAAATTTGCGTGCAATTTAGCCTCCCTCTCAGTATCGGTCTTTACCTAAAACTCAATATAACGGAACTAGATTTTTATAAGAAGGTCCTTTTTTTAATTGCTAAATAACAAGACGCCTTTAATTAAACTTTTTTTAACGTCCGTCAATTTTGCCGACGTCTCAACGCCTCCTCGGAAGGGCGAAACCTGCAGACTAGCTCAACGCAATACCACGACCTCGGTTGATGTTAATTTACAGTATGTACTAAAAAAATAATTTAGCGTTTCTACTAAGAATTGAACCCAGGAGCATTGGGCCCTAAAGCATAACTCAACTCAACAAAACTTTATATATAATTTAATAGGTACTTACAAACAGTTGCATATATTGAAGGTAAAGGTAATATGCTTACTGGCAATTAGACCAATGCTGACTCTTTTTGCTCATCTAAACTAACCTAACCTCCACCTTAAGCTCGATATCAGCGACATAAGTGATTTGAAAAATCATCCGCTGCCGGTTAGTCTCGAACCTTCGTCCTCCGAGTCCGAATTGGGAAGTTTCACTATACTTTCCATCATGTCCACGGCGGCGCTTACATATACACATCGGAAAAGTCTAGGGATATTTAAAAAAATGCACGTATTTTTTTCTTGATATGATTTAAGAAGAAAACAAGAAAGTAAGTGTTTAATATTACATAAAATGAAATGTTTTATTCAAGAAACCTAGAAGATTATTGAATATATATATATATATATATATATATATATATATATATATATATATATATATATATATATATATATATATATGTATATATATACTGAAAGACAAACTTTCAGAATTTTTCAAAAACTTCTGAGCATGGGACAAAAAAGTTTAATACAAAGTATGACCTCCACGTTGAGCAATTACATCTCTACGTCTATTGCTCATAAACAAAATGAGATTGTCAAGATCTCCTTGTAGTAAAGGTGCCCACTCTGCTGTCAGAAGCTCTTGGAATGTAAACGCATTACGGATGTTGCCCATATGTGGAGTAATTCTTCGTTGAAGCATATCCTAGACATGCTCTATCGGATTCAGGTCCGCGAGTTATGCTGACCATTGTAAAACTTTAAAGCATAACTCAACTCCACAAAACTTTATATATAATTTAATAGGTACTTACAAACAGTTGCATATATTGAAGGTAAAGGTAATATGCTTACTGGCAATTAGACCAATGCTGACTCTTTTTGCTCATCTAAACTAACCTAACCTCCACCTTAAGCTCGATATCAGCGACATAAGTGATTTGAAAAATCATCCGCTGCCGGTTAGTCTCGAACCTTCGTCCTCCGAGTCCGAATTGGGAAGTTTCACTATACTTTCCATCATGTCCACGGCGGCGCTTACATATACACATCGGAAAAGTCTAGGGATATTTAAAAAAATGCACGTATTTTTTTCTTGATATGATTTAAGAAGAAAACAAGAAAGTAAGTGTTTAATATTACATAAAATGAAATGTTTTATTCAAGAAACCTAGAAGATTATTGAATATATATATATATATATATATATATATATATATATATATATATATATATATATATATATATATACTGAAAGACAAATTTTCAGAATTTTTCAAAAACTTCTGAGCATGGGACAAAAAAGTTTAATACAAAGTATGACCTCCACGTTGAGCAATTACATCTCTACGTCTATTGCTCATAAACAAAATGAGATTGTCAAGATCTCCTTGTAGTAAAGGTGCCCACTCTGCTGTCAGAAGCTCTTGGAATGTAAACGCATTACGGATGTTGCCCATATGTGGAGTAATTCTTCGTTGAAGCATATCCTAGACATGCTCTATCGGATTCAGGTCCGCGAGTTATGCTGACCATTGTAAAACTTTAATTCCCGCGGTATCTAACCAGTTGGTTACGATGCGCGCGGTATGTGGACGGGCATTATGATGCATTAGACGCAAGGTTTTGACCAACGGGGCCTGCAAATGGATGCACGATGGGTTTAAGAATGGTATCCCGATAGAACTAAGCTGTTAGGAAGCGATTTGGAAAAACGAGTTTGGTTCTGCCACTAATAATTATTCCGCCCCATGCTATTATTGTACCACCTCTGTATGGATACACTTTCTGAATATGTTTTAAGCGTTCCGCATTTCCAGATCGTCTTCACACCCTTATTCGACGAGAATTCTGATGGAAACAAACCTAGACTCGTCTGTGAATAAAACTGTAGCCCAGTTATCTGCAGTCCAATTCAAATAATTTTGACTCCAGTCCAATCTTGCAGCGCGATTGCCTCTGGAAATCTGAGTGGACGTCTACTAGATAGGTTTGCTTCGTGAAGACGATTTCTTACAGTTTTCGGCTAACGGTTACATCGTGCGCCCTTTGCAGAGTGGTAACCAATTCAGGTGCCGCAATTGTAGGCTACCTTCTGGCTGTTAAACATAAAAATCTATCCTGACCTGCCGTCGTAGAGCGTCCTCGTCCTGGATGTTGCTCGCTCAGACTGCCAGTTTCCCTAAAACGCCTCCATACACGACTTGTCATATTTTGGGAAACATCCATCCGCTCAGATACTTCATTCTGCCGCATGCCGGCTTGAAGAAAGCCTACCGCTCGTCTACAGCCAAATGTTGCCGTTCCATGGTAAAACACAATATTCTAAATGCAGCTACTAAACAACAACTGAAGAATGACTCAAGTCGAAACTAAATTCACCGGTACATATGAAATATCTACTTTTATGATATATTGGGTTAATCAATTTTGATATCATTTTCACTTTTTTTAAACAACAGATGGTTTTATATTAAGTGATTGAGTAAATACATACACCGTGAGTGCAATTTGACCGATTCCAAAATCAATTTGTTCCATTTTTTGTATTATTTAAAAATATTCCTAGACTTTTCCGATGTGTGTATATTAAAGGATATTAAATGTGTGATGACATAAAATAATAACTGTGAAACTCCTATCTACTAGATTTATTCCACACGTTCTTGCTTCCATTTCTAAACTGTCCTTGGACAGTGGCTTAAGAAGAAAATGTGTTTTTTTTTTGTTACATGTTTGTAATGGCTTAAGAAGGATATAGTATTTTTTTGTTACATGTTTGTAATAAAATTTTCGATGGTTGTTAGTTTTTTTTTGTTATTGACTCCATTAGAATGCTATATGCAAATGATGTATATTTAAAATAATGTATGTGTAAGTCTATTACATAAAGTTATTATGTAAATGCGATTATTCTGTAAGTACAGAAAAAGTTGATTACGTGTTATTAAAATGACATATTTTTGGTCATCTATCATTCAGCTCATACGTGTAAAGAAGTAATCGATTTATTCAATTGTATTTTCGTAGCTTTGCCGGCACATGCTACACAGGTACTTAAATTATGTTCTTGGTAATAAATATTCATTAGTTTAGCGGCCTCCTAATGAGTTTTCCAGTGTTACTGACACATATTCTGCAATTGTTCCGTAATATGAATGCATAAATAATCAAGATTAATTATTCTGCGGAAACGCATAATGATCCTTACTAAATTGAGTTTCGTCTGTCCGTGAGACTCTATACGAATTTCAGAACATCAATAACCATGATATTTAGTATCATAAATAAGGGAAATAACTTTTGATTCAAGATTTGGGAATGGGTCAACTACGAGGAAGAGTCTATTTTTAATACATTAATCTGATCTCGAATAGACTATGGTTCAGTTATCCAGTCTGCTGCAAGCAAGACCTTGATAGGCACTCTTTGGAGATTTACCACAACACATCAAAACGATCGTCAAGTCTAAAAAATATGTTGTGGTAAAATGAGATCCCCAAAGTGTACTTATAAGCAAGTCCTTGCTTCTTAAAACGCTGGACACTATACAAAACTCAGCTTTGTGAATTACACTTGCTGCTTATAGACCGAGTCGCACCTTCTCCCACTAGACAACGAAGCAACTTACAGTGTAACTTACAGTGTAACTTACAGTAACTAACCTGGGTTGTACTCGAGCAGTTTTCCAGTAACTAGGGAATATGCCTCTATTGTAAGATGTCTGAAGCAGACGAGTCAGGACAGGAACAAGTTCTGGTGTGCATTTTTTGAGAACAGTTGCTGGGTTCTCGTCAAGGCCAAAGGCTTTCCTGGTATTAAGAGAAGAAAGCATCTTTCGTACCTTTTTCGTTTTGAAAATGATATCCGTCATTTGATGTGTGACATTGGAGACTGTTGGTGGTTGAACATTTGGAGGTGGGTTGAGAGTAGAATTGCCGGCGGACAACGAGGCAAAAAGTTCAGCCTTGCCCAGGGCGGTAGAAACAATTTCATTCCCTGGAGCAAGAGGTGAGAACGTGCTCTTGCAGAAATTATTCCCAATAGATTTAGAAATAGCCCAGAGGGGTTTGCTGTCGTTGGAGCTTAAGAGGACTCTGTTTTTGATGTTGTTATTAAACGAAATGTTTGCCTCAGAAAGAATGCGGACATAGCGGTTTCTTGCGTCGTTAAATGCTTGACGGTTTTCTTGACTGGGATTGTGTAGAAGCGTTTTGTAAGCTTTGACCTTTCTAAGTCTGGCCTTGTCACATGATTTGGGGGACCAGGGCTTTCAAGTGGCTGAAGAGGTTTTCTGTGTACGTGGAATAAATAATTCCATGCCAGATTGGATAATTTCGGTGACGTTTTGTGAAATATCAGAGGGGTCAGGATGAAAGACGCAGATAGACGCCCATGGAAATGAGGAAAAGTAATCGCGAATTTCGTCCCAGTTCGCGGAGTTGGAGTGCCAAACGGTACGTGGGTGTGTTGACTGTATGACCTCGGGTTGCATTGCGCAGGAAGCAATGACCATGTCGTGGTCTGAGCGACCGAGGGGGGGGGGGGGCGGTGACTGATATCTTATAGCATTAAGGTTTTGTAGTAAGAAGGAGATCCAAGGGATTTGAGCTGTGTGTTGGGATGCAACTAACGTGTTGAATTTGTTTAAATGCACGTCTATTTGTTTAAATAGAAGGAAATGTCTTTTCTATTTTGTCCGAAACGCTGAGTTCGCGTATTATTTTCAGTCAAACCAACGGTTTTTACTGCAAAATAAAAGTTTATCACTCACTTTTTTCTAATTCAGAAAAAACAGAACTATTCTCAATCAAAACAGCACTTATTTATACGCCTAAATTACACAAACGACATCATATTTAATGTTCACGTTCTGTTCAATCAAAATATTGTTAATTCTGGAAATTATTTGGAATTAGAAATCAATGACACTATACACTGTTTCAGAATGAGTAACTTTGTAATTAAATTTCTTTGTGTTCCATCTTATGCTGGTGTAGAAGAAAATGAAACTGGCGACCTTTTAGCAGGAGAAGCACCCGACATGGCGAATTTCACAATAAGTAACAACATTAGGAGCGAAATCAAAATAAGATGCTAGATATGTAGGAAAAATTGGGACGAAACGAACGCAAACGTAACAGCATTAAACAATCGGCTTGTCAACAGCAGACACCAAATAATAATTTTGAGACGTCAACTGGGTCACTCCAAATTAACTCACTCATACATTTTAAAACATAAGCCAGCAGGTACCATTTTGTGAGGTATGTAGTATTCAGTTCTAGGGTATATTAAGATCGTGGCCGAATATAACGAATACATTACTTGCCTAGTGGAGAAATTAATTAACAAACATAAAACTAAGAAAGTGTTGGCGGAATCTAGGATTTTGAGAAGAGAAAAACCGAAAAAAAAACGTTGTTTGCTTACCATTTAAATCTCGAAACGGGGGAGGGAGGGTGTTGGGGCTAGATAGCGTTTGAAAAAAACAATTTGCAAGTAACATTTTCGCCAAAAAATACTTTAAAAAACTTGATACGTAACCAAAAAGACAAGGATAGTACCGCCAGAATGTCGGGGATTAATGATTGTGACAATTTGCTCATGCATTTTGTCATTTGTGTGCCTGATGTTTTCGAAACTATTACACTGGGTCAGTTTTAGTGAATTTCCTTTTTTTTTTTTAATCGAACACGCCTTATATTGAAATATCGAAATAATACATGTTTGTAGGAAAATAAATTCGGGACGCAGTAAGTGCGTTATGGTAGCGAATTTTCATTTTAATTTGCTATTAACCTATAAGGTTGACCAAGAAACCAGTTTTTTCGGGAACACTCTAAGTTTACTTTCGGAAATTTTTGTACATTTTCAAACAATAAAGTCATTTTGATGAAACATGGCACATTTTTTCTACTATATAGGTTATACTGGTAACCAATTTTAATGCCTGCTTTCTTAAAAAAACATATTTGCTATTAAAAACATTTTTATGAAAATTCACTACCATAACGCACTTACCGCGTCCAGACTTTATTTTTCTGTTTCACATTTTGGAATGAATTACTGAAGGGATATAGATTGATATTTTCATACCTATAAGTGATAAATGTGTTCTACTCAACTCACTTCAATATTTTAAGGATAATTTATACCTAGAACTGGTGAAAAACCCCGTTGTTGTTGCTAACTTGTTATCAAGATGTGGTAATTCGTAGTTTCAACATGGATCGCTAACATCTACCGCTAGACCAATAATATCGAACTGCGGTTTCCAATGTTGGTTGCAGTCTTTTGTAGCCTATTCTACTCTGTTATTATTGATATGCCGTTCCATTTGATTTTCTTTAGAAAAACAGCAACATCACCTAACTATTTAAACAACGCCATCTCTCGGTGTATGTAAGATACAGAGTAAACCTGTAATGAGCACAGATGGTAGACCAAGAAAGTTATTTTCAACGATTCCAAACACATTCAGTTCCGTCGAGCTAAACCGCAGTAATTAGCAATTAAAACGATATACATTCAGCGTCCCCCTATCATTTTATTTTTGAAAGTATAAAAAAATAGGCAAAAAAAAAACACCAGTTGGTCGACCATTACTATCCCTGTATCAAAGGTACCACTTAATTGGCGAAAATGTGAAGAAAATCCGACCAACGGTGTTTCTTACGCCTTCTACAAGTCATTTTAGAAACTTGAAAATAATTTCCTGCGACATCACGGCAACTTTCCTAATGTCTTTACCTGAAGCTATACAGTGAACCGCTCTTAAGATGGCAATTTTTAGTGGCCCAGCTTGTACATATGAATTAGATTTATCATTTTTATCAGCTTTAACTGCCTCATCATTCATCCCGTAGCTCTAATTTTATCCCCCTCACCGATCAAGTGATTCAAAAATCCACAAACCATTAAACCATTACAATTTGTCACTGGTTTTACCAGTAATAAGCTACTATTGCTAGCAGCTAAACCAACCACTAATATAATGCATATGATCCTCAATTCTCAAGGGTGCATATCTAAATATATTCATGTAAACAAACCATAGCTATACGACAGTTTAGTTGCATTAGTTGGACTGTAAGACATCTCCTGCACGTGTCGATCACGTGTTCCTAGTCCCTGGAGAGCTCCAAGTCGCTCCCAATATCAGATACCGCAGATACTGGGATAAATAATGGCTCCCAAACCACCATGTCACCGTCTTATGCTCACAAGAGATATGCAGCCCATTGCAACTATACGTTACGCTGACAAATATCTCAAATGGTGTTGGGCGGAATTAATTCTACGGTCTTTAGGAACATTGACAGCATGGATTTATTAGGGGGTGGCATGTCACTCTAAAATAACTTGCGCCCTTGCACTTTAAGCAAGTTCGGATATCTAAATTGTTCCACGTTAAAAATAGCAATAGCATTTGTAAGAATATACTTTTCTATTTCAGATCAATGTAACAAAATTGCAACGCAGTATGCGTTATGGTAGCGAATATTTAGAAAATCGTTCAAATTCTACTTAACTCAATTTCCCATCAACCTACAAACTTGAGTTTTGGTTCATTTAGGACAATTAGGTTTCTATGAACGCAGCATGTGTACCAAGCTGTTTTAAAATAATTTATTTATATTCGTAGATTTTTTTGCAAAACTCTACTTTTTTTTTGGATAGACAGTGGCTAAAAAACTCTTTCAAAACACCTATTTGCAAGAAAATGATACGTGTTAAAATTGATTAAAATGGGGCAATTATTTTTAACAAGTTTTCATTAGAAAATGTCGCTTAGACAGGGGTTACGATTTTCAAGCTTTCAAACAAACTTCTTTCAATGAGCGCACACACACGTACGCAAATATATATATATATATATATATATATATATATATATATATATATATATATATATATATATATATATATATATATATATATATATATATATATATATATATATATATATAGTAACGCGCAAATTTAATACAATTGAAAGTGACCATTATTAAACAAAATTCAAAAAGAATTTCGGGACGCAGCAAGTGCGTATGGAAGCAAATTTTCATTAAGTGCTTCAAATTTGTATAACTCAATTTTCTATAAACCTAGAAAGTTGAGTTTTGGTGGAGTAAGGTAGTAAGGTATTTACGACGGATACATACCAACCAAACGGACCCTGGTTTCGGGTTCTAGGGGCCCAAGTTTACGCTCATTTGGAAAAATTTTGCAGTCTCACCATCGATATCTCTGTATTAGCCAATTTTAAAAATTAAAAGTGGCTGAATTTTTTAAAATAAAAAATCGCTAATACCAACAAAACAGTAATGTCACTACCTAACAAAAAAGCAACAACACACGGTGTTACCAGGCGAGATCACGCATCCAGGCATTGACCATGCCTGAGGTTGCTTAACTTCGGTGATCGCACGACAATCGGTTTTTTCAACGTGGTATAGCCGTTGATTTAAAACGTTTATTTATCCAAGGTTTATATATTGAATATTAATTTTAAAGTTTCGATTTTAAATAAAGAATGAATTATGTTCACATTTTGCAATATTTAGACAATTTTTAACAGTCCTGATTGCATACGTACTTTTCCTGTGTGAAAGAATTTAACATAGCTTATTTTAAAGGTTAGGGTCTTGGACAACTTACTTATTTCGCGATATGATCAAACAAAGCAATGGTTGAATTCACAAGCTTTTCGTATAAACTAAAATTATTAATCGAAAAGCAACATATTATCTGATTAACCTAAAATGAAAATAAATTGATATGACATATACAAACCGCGCCGTTTTGCTATAAGAATGCAAATAACAGAACAAACCAATCGCAATTTAATCTGACCACGTGGCCAAGAATCGTGTCGTTGGTCATTTCAGAATGCCAAATCTATAGATAAATTTCCCTAGACTAAATTCACAAAAAATGTTATAATTGTAAAAGTTTTATTCAACTTAATAAGGTTTTTATTTAGTTATGGTTTGGATCAGAACTTAAAATCAGGCTTAAACTATTTAGCTGTCGATTTTACCATATATCTTTTTAAATAACAAATCAATCCTAGAAATAAATATTACTGTTAATTTTCCTAACGAGGGAAACTTCCCAAATTTGTATAAAAAATTTTGAAACTGACAACTCTGACTGTTCCAATTTATTAGGCAGATTTTGTAGCTTTTCGGCATTCAAAGAAAACAAACTAAGACATCCATTATGTCAACCTCTCCCACGCACATTACACAACGCCTTAATAAACTTTTAGGAGCGTGTCGTAGCTTTTAAATTTCTTTAATTCAGGATAACTTAAATTTGTGTGGTGAGCAACGCCTCAAAATTAATATAGAAGAAGATCTTTGAAGGCTTTAGAAATGTGAAAAATTCCATTCTACTCACTTTAATGATTTTAAAAAAATAGCGTTTTCCCCGATTTTCCACCGGAAAAATTTAAGCATAAAAGCTGATTAACAAACGCCACCTGGGTTTTCGCACAACCAAGATTTTTGACAAGTTTGATTAAAATCAGTTTAGTATTTTTTGAGTTATCGCTCGGTTATATATATATATATATATATATATATATATATATATATATATATATATATATATATATATATATATATATATATATATATATATATATATATATATATATATATAAACGGACAATGGTTTTGAATTCTAGGGGCCCAAATTCGCGCTCATCTGAAGAATTTTTTCTAAAGCTTTTCCTAAGCGAATTTTTGTTAAAGAAAATTCGCTAACAGGCCGATTTTTATTGTCAAAAACAAGCTTTTTGATATAAAAGTCTCACCCCTATCGTCATAACTATTGAAAGAGTAGCTACCCCTTCGAGATTTTGAAATTGGATAGTGGGTAGCGTGATAAATTTTTGGGCTCATTTAAATAGATTTTTTCAAAAGTCGAAATCGCCTCATTAGTGAATTTTTTATAGAAAATTCACTAAAAATTAAACTAGTACTTCAAGTGAATAGAACCAACCTTGAAAATTCAGTTACTTATTTCCAAAAACCGTAGTAATTGCTTACATTTATGCCAGTATACTTCTTGACAATCTCTATATGAATATTATTCTATTGCCAATGCATTCTACGTATATATCGGAGCAATGTTTGCAATTGCAATTCTAACCTGAGCTAATTCGAGCTGCTAGTTTATGTCTAATGTAGTTGGCCGTTACGATACACAAACTTTCCAAATATCCACAAAATAAAAAGTCCTTGGGAGTCATGTCTGAAGACCTAGAAGGACATTCAATCGTACCCCTTCGTCCAATCCATGGCACTGGGATTCTTGATATTACGAGACATATTGCTCCAAGGCTTGCGGATTTATTTGATTTGGTTTAATCCCTTTTGTTTTCTATAATTTGATTTTGTAATAGTTCTAAGTAACCCGCTAGTGTATTTATGGGACCAGAACCGGCTCTGGGCGTGACAAAGGGCACTGCCAGGGGATCCATTTAGTCCTGGGTCAGAAACCAACACAAGGTGTACTGGACAGACTGTCCAGGGCTCAGACATGGGAAGTCAGTAATTGACGAACCCAGTTCAAAGAGAGCTGTGGAGCTGCTAAATCTTAGCAGAGGACAGCTCAGAAACATAACAGGTCTCTTGACGGGACACATGGCTGTCAAGAAACACCTGCATAAAATAGGGCGGTTCGAGGGGTACCTGGCATGCAGACTCTGCGGCGAGGGGGAGGAATCACCCAACACATTGTGCGAGTGTAAAGCTCTGGACCGCAGAAGACAACTGATCTACGGACAGCCTAGACCGGAGACAGAGCAATATAAAACTTCACCCTACCAATCGCTGTGCAGACTAGTTCAAGGCACAGTGATTTTGGAATGGGTGCATGCACAATAAACCAAAGTTGCAGTGCTATCGGGGCGGCAAGGCCGCGGACAAGCCCTGAGGGAAGGAAAAACCGCTGGTGTTAATGTACCATGTGTCTATGGTGTTTCACTCCAATATTCCACAACCAAACATTAACTTTGTCGTTGCAGGAAAATAATATGTATCCTAATAAATAATTAACATTTTGGTACACATGTTGCATTTATATGGTCTACAGATTTCCTCAAAACGTGATATATTTGCATAGGGTTGGCAACCCAGCTCCAGATTGTAACAGGTCTGTTATCCTTATATTCCTTGCAGACGATTATGGCGATGTTGCAAGCGGTATCGGATATCTGGCATTTCTAGTAATTGGCGTGACTGTTGGACCAGATACGTCTAATAGCGCTAATACCGGCTTTGCAGAGGGGTTGATATACACAGGACACATACAGTCGACAACCCTGTCCTTGCCACCCCACAGACATGTAAGCTTTATTTGCTTGGCCTCGCCGGACTAATATTATCCCTGGGGATGAAGGGACATTTTATCTAATATGCTTGGCACTAATGCTTCGACTACACCATAAATAATTTCCCAGCTATATCACTGATGGTCTATTATAACATATATACAAAGGATTTGTTAGAATTGTTTCTGAAACACCCCAGCCATAATGCGGAAGGTCGAGTTCTGTTGCTAATTAACGAAGACTGAGCGAGATGCTTGTAAAATTTATAGCGTGCTAGTTTCTTTATTTCAGGATATAAATTTTTATCAGGAGAATGAGTCACTAACAGCTGTTTTTATTTTTTTGGAGTAAACGTACTGATATAATTTTCTTTTTTTCCAGTTAACCTCGCATTCTACCTGTTAGTGAATTTTCTTAAAAAAATTCACTAATGACGAGATACCGACTTTTAAATTTTGAAAAAATTTCTTCAAATGAGCGCTAATTAGGCTCCCCAGAACACATATCCGGGGTCAGTTTTTTATATGTTTATATATATATATATATATATATATATATATATATATATATATATATATATATATATATATATATATATATATATATATATCAACCGATAACTCAAAAAATAATAGGCCGATTTTGATTAAATTTAGTGAATACCTTCCTTCTGCAAATGGCTTGAATAAGTTTGTTAGTCAGAAAAATAGGCCCAGGTTTAGCTCTGTAGGTCAAAAGACAAAAACGTTATAGGCATTTAGAGAAAAATAAATTGGGGTTTTCCTCAAAACGTCAACATTTGCATAATTTAGGCAAATAACTTGAATCTAATACGGGCTATGGAAATAAAATGTCTCAAGAAGAATGTTTTACAAACCCTGAAGTCTTAGTTTCAACCGTCATTGTCCTTCATTTTACTAAAACATTTCCAGAAAATTCATTTCACATAGACCCTTTCTCTGATGCTTGGCAGTAGTCTTAGCTATAGAGTTTATCGTTATAATTTTTGTCGGATTTTCGTAAAAAATCAATAAAGCTCAATATATCCGTTATTATACAAAATATGAAAAAAAAATTGTATATATTAATTATAGAGTGTTATGAGCTACATCTTAAAAAATATTTCTACAATCACAAGTGGCCCAAAAGTCGTTGGTGATACAAATTTTCTTTTCTTTTTTTAATCAAACACGCCTTATGTTATTGCATTTTTGCATTTTCCATCGAAATATAATACATGTTTGTAAGAAAAGAAATTCTAGACGCAGCAAGTGCGTTATGGTAGCGAATTTTGATCAAATGCTTTATATTTGAATAGCTCAATTTGCTATTAACCTATAAGGTTGACCAAGAAACGAGTTTTTCGGGAACACTTTAACTTTACTTTCGGAAATTTTTGTACATTTTCAAACAATAAAGTTATTTTGATGAAACATGGCACATTGTTTTTACTGTATATTTTTAAATCCAACATCTCTTATTCATTTTTTCATTTTTCATTGAAATATAACACATATTTGTGAGAAAAGAAATTCGGAACGCGGCAAGTGCGTTTTGGTAGCGAATTTTGTGTGTGTTGTCTTGTTTCATGGCTGCGGTCGTCAGACCATTCGCACATTTTTGGTAGCGAATTTTTATTAAATGCTTTAAATTTCAATAACTTCATTTGCTATTAACTTAAGATTCGTTGGCTAGGAAACCAGTTTTTTCAGGAACATTTTAAATTTATTTTCGGAAACTTTTTGTACATTTTCAAGTTATTTTGATGAGATATGGTGCATTGTTTCTACTATAATGTAGGTTATACTGGTAACCAAATTTGATCTGCTTTCATTAAAAAAAAATACATATTTGCTATTAAAAACATTTTATGAAAATTCACTTCCATAAAGCATTTGCTGCGTCCAGAGTTTTTATGGTTTATTTGTTTTATTGTTGGAAACTAGTAGGCTAATTTTGTTGTTATAACAAAGTATTCGTCATGTCTTGATTGCTTTATTTCAACCCATTTAGACTAAGCCATCCTTTTTATCTCATTTTGTAATACCAAATGAATAAGAGCTTTTAACTTTTATTTTACATACAGAGGTGTCCGCCGACTTAATTATGGTTTTGAAGAATGGAAAATTAATTGAAAATTCACTTTCCTTTTTTTTGGATCCTGTCTATCGTTATTTCACTCTAAGATATCAGAGCAGATAAATAATGATCAATGATTAAATTATCTCAGATTAAATACGACTCTTCAAGAAAACAAATAATTTGATGCCAAATTAAGTTATAGTGAAGTTTTTAAAAAAAATCACTAATGGGGACATCGTGAATTTTGAATTTTGACAAAATTTCTTCAATAGAGCGCGAACTAGACCCCCTAGAACACATCCGGGATCAGTTTCAATTTATATCTATATATATATATATATATATATATATATATATATATATATATATATATATATATATATATATATATATATATATATATATACTTAAAACATTATGGGAAAGCCGTCAGTTGCAAAATAAAACTCTTTATTAAAAGCCGAGCTTTCGGAAAAGTTTATTCCATTCTCAAGGCTACAACATGGAAAGGAAAAAGTTTACAATTTACTTAGGAAAAATACAAAAGTTTTAAAATACTTACATCTAACGTGAGTTTTACTATAACTAATTATGAAAATACAAACATGAAAAAAACCGTTTTTTAAATTTGACTGAAGTCGAAAAGTACCAAACTGACAGATGCAGCTAACAATTGTCTATTTGAATTTGTTTTTTGTTTTTGTCTAGGAAATATAAATAGGGGTAGTGATTTCTAAAATTATTATCTTTCTTTAAGTTTATTAAGTTGTCGTTAAGAGTAAATTAAAATTCTTCTAAACACATTCTTTTATTACTTAAGGTTTCACAGTGTAAAATAGAAACATCACTAAAATTTATATTGTGGCCAGTGTCAAGATTATGTTCAGACAAAGCGCAAGTTCTTTTTTGTAAACGTATATCACTTTTGTGCTGTGTTATCCTATCTTTAAGGACTCTGCTTATTTGGCCAATGTATCTTAAACTACAATTATTACATGGAATACAATATACAATATACCACTCCAGACACTTTATTTTAAAATTGGTTTCATCTTTAAATATAAACTTTAACTTATTCGAAATACTCTTAATGTATGGGATTGATATGTAAAAAAAGTTAGATGCTTCCGAACTCGAAATTATGAGGGTGTTATGTCTGTCAGATAAATTTGATACTGTTTGTAGAGAGTGTCTTGTATTGTAATGGTGATTGTTTGAACAATTGTATAAGAGTCTATTAAGTAGTTAGGGAGGATAAGAGTTGTTAACAAAAATATTATAAAGTTTTCTTAAATTTTTTTCATGTAAATAACACTATTACCGTCACGAAAACTTAATACTATATATATATATATATATATATATATATATATATATATATATATATATATATATATATATATATATATATATATATATATACATATATATTCCAATTTAACAATGAGTTTTTTGAAAAAACTGAAGGCCGGCAATGGGCAATCCATTATCTCCTTGTATTGCAGACCTTTTTATGAGTAGATTTTAGACGGATTTAAAAAATAACAATGGGTATTTCCCTGGAGTTTGGTTTCGTTATGTCGACGATATGTTTGCAGTGTTTGACACGAACATAGGTGTTAAGGCGTCTCGTCTGGAGGATAACACCTTTCGGATTTACATATTTATTAGTAGCATTCTTTGTTATAATATTTACCATCTGTAAAATACAATTTTAAGGGCGATTCGAAATAACCCAACGATGGTAATTTTTTGCTTACAATTGACCGTAAATATGCTAACCTCTGGCAGGTAGAATTCTATAGCATTTTAAGTTAGTTCTCCTATAGACTCGAAACAAGTAACAAGCTTGTGCTAAGATAATCACTACTTATTTTGTTGAGTTCTTATAGACGCTAAAGCATACCAAATAAGTAATTTTGTATAAGTTTACAGTTGTTATTAAACGTTAAGTGTTACTAAAATCAGCGTTTAATTTAACAAAGCATCATCAGGTCCTTCGAGTTAACCAAGAAACAAAAACACATAAACTGTGATACATCAGTGCAAAACGTAATTAATCAATATGCAAGGTTGAATAATTTACTGAAAAACTAAATAGTCAGTTTGATTCAATAAAATTTACCCACGAAATAGAAATCACCAATAAACTTTATTTGCTAGATGTACCAGTTATTAAAAATAAAAATAATGACTCGCTTGAATTCGATGTCTACACGAAGGAAACTGCCACTATTAGTTACAATCCTAATGACTCACATCATGCGTTTACACAAAAAACGGCTAGTTTAAATTTCCTGGTAAACGGATTGATAAATTTTCCGTTAAGTAAAAGTAGATTTTATACAGAATTAAAGTAAATAAAAAACGTGGCGAGATATAACGGTTATTCGGATGGTTTAGTGGACAAATTGGTTAACAAACACAGAACAAAGAAAATGATATCTGAATGCACAACATTTAAGAAAGATAAAATAGAGAAAAAAATGTGTGTCTACCTTATGAACCACGTATTACAAAGGGTTCGGAAAGTATTTTTAAGAAAGCCGATTTACATTTTTCGACGAAAAGTAATTTAAAAAATTTGTTGGGTAATAGGAAAGACAAAGACAAAGCCATTGAAATGTCGGGTATTTATGAGATTAGTTGGAGAGGTTGTAATCTTAAACACGTGGGTCAAACCAAGAGAAACATAGCCACCAGAATTCGTGAATGTCTCGCACATTTACGATATGGTACGATTGAAAAATCATCTGTGGCACAACATATATGGGATAATAATCACCACATTGACAAAGAAAATTTGAAAGTTGTCAAAAACGTCAGACATCAAACTATGCTTGATGCTTTTGAAAGTGTTTATCTATCAAGGTTGATTAAGAACAAACCGTCATTGAATCGTGCGGCACCTTTAATTTCAAGCCCTTTATTTTCACTTTGCATTTGACCAGCTAAACACTTATAATTTGTCGGGCAGAATAATAAATTATTGTCAACAACTTGGCCGGTCTATATAGATACTAGGCTCTACGTTTAGTTCTCGACTTGCAAATATCCTTTCCTTTTCTTAGCGCCTCCGTGTCCGTGCGGGAAAGTCGATTCAGATAGGAGTTTCACAGTTATTATTTTATGTCATCACACATTTAATACCCTTTAATATATGTAAGCGCCGCCGTGGCCTTGTTGGAAAGTCTACTGAAACTTCCCAATACGGACTCGGGGGACGACGGTTCGAGACTCACCGGCGGCGGATGATTTTTCAAATTACTGTCGTCGTTGAGATCGAGCTCAAGGTGGAGGGTAGGTTAGTTTAGATGAGCAAAAAGGGTCAGAAATTGCCTAATTGCCAGTAAGCATCTTACCTTTTTTTCCTTTTCTTCGTATCTAAGAAGTTAATATAAATACTTGTTTTTATGTGGAATAAGAAATCAATTTAAATACTTGTTTTTATGTAGAATTTTAGTTAACTTATTTATCCTTTGTTAAAGTTAACATTGTAAGGCAAATAGTCGTTTCGTTTTTAAAAAAAGATGGGCGGCTGTTATTTGTCTGTTCGCCAGATGCGCCTGTCGGCGCTCTTCATGGGCTCCAGTATTCACATAGTGAAATTTTTAGATCAAAAAGAACGTGTAACTTCCTTAAATATCTCGGTACTTTTCATTTTAAGCCAATTATTCTTAAATTAGATAAAAGCTCATAAATTTGTCAACCGGAAGATTAAAGTAGTTCTTCGACCTCGTCCATTCAATATTGACACAATAGACAAACGATGGGTCGCCGACTACAATTTTTACTTCGGATTAGTTCGTCTACCTAGGTGCGATATAAATACACTGAAGGCTGTTGATTTAATTTTAGAATTTTTCATCCTCTGATGAGGCTGACGTTGTCAGCGAAACGGTCGTAATTTCTTTACAATATGTGTTGTGGTGATCTGGGTTCTCCAAGTGTACTTATCAGTGCTCATCACAGGTTCCAGTTTTCACATAGTGTAGATCCCATTATAATTAGATTTACATGGTTATGAGGATGTCTATAAAACTTACCGAGCGCGCTAATGCGCTGCAAATACATTGTTTTTTTTTTAGCTTCACCACAGAAAACTTCTAAAGACAGCGCTGAACTGTTTAAATCTATGCAGAATGTGGAGATTGTTTGTAGACAGGCGATTTTCTGGTGTTTGGTGTCGTCACCTACCCGACCCGGCCTGTCTGGGAAAGCGAGACTCGTTCAGGATATTGAATTTGTCGTGTATACTGTGTAAAGATAAGGGTTGCTCGTTGTCGCAACAAAGGTGAGAGACACTTTTATCTGCCAGGATATTCCACCCTTATCCGGAAAGTGCGATTTTCATAAAGACGGTTATATTGTTGTATCCTGGATGCATAAAGGATGTCAACAAATTTCTCCCAGAAATATTACATTCGTGAAAAGTTGATTTTGAGATTCTTTGACAACATAAATGACGGCAGTTTTGCTAGACAAAGTGAAAAAAAAATGTGTTAGTTTTATGTTCTTCATTGATTTAGACAAGTTATTTAAGAATTTCGTTCTGAGTACAATCCATCAACACTTTCTAAAGGCGATGCATCCTCAACCATAGCTCTCTTTCTCTCTATATATCTCCCCCCTCCCTCCCCCTCCCTCTCTCACTATATATATATATATATATATATATATATATATATATATATATATATATATATATATATATATATATATATATATATAAGGAGAAACGTTAAGGGCAAGGCCGCAAGGAGACAACCGCATACACGTGTTTTAAGCTTATTAACCTTTCTCCTTGTATAGTATACAAAAATGCCGTGTTAAAATTCCTGTTATATATATATATATATATATATATATATATATATATATATATATATATATATATATATATATATATATATATATATATATTTCCCTCTCACTCTCTTTCATTTCTTCAATTGGGCTAAGTTTTCCAAAAATTTTCCTTGGTCTACCTCTTCCCTTTCTGCCAAGTATGCAAAAAAGTTGTCCAAAGGTTCTTATGTCTCAGAATGTGTCAAACAGATTTGGTTTCCCTCCTGTCGATTATCTTTAGCAATCATGTCTCCTCTCTCACCTCTTTTAGCACACCTTTTGTTCGCTTAAATTAACCATCATCATCCACACCGCATTATTTTAACCTTCAAGTCTACGAGCATGCGATATATTTTCTTCTCTTTCTGTCTCACATCTTTTAAATTTACCATTTTTCCATACGATTCCTTCTTGACATCCGCAGCTCTCTTTTACTTTTAACTCCACCGCGAATATCTCTTATTAGTATATCCAATTCTTAGTGAATTTTCTTATAAAAAAAAACTAATGGGGAGATGCCGACTTTTGAATGTTGAAAAAATTTCTTAAATGAGCGCAAACTAGGACCCCTAAAAGCCGTATCCGGGGTCACTTTCAATTTTGATATGTTTATGTTTATGTTTATGTATATATATATATATATATATATATATATATATATATATATATATATATATATATATATATATATATATATATATATATATATATATATACATATTGCTGAAATTAGTATTTCTGAATGAAACTATTATTTTAATAATTGCGTTCATAATTTCGTAAAACCGTTTTCTGCCAAATATCGACGTAGAGACTTCATTGTCCTAAAAGGAGAACTCGGTTGCGGAGAGATAGCATGCTTTTATGGATGCAAAGAAAAGTATATGGGTCTTAACAAACTATTATAATCACTGTTTCAAAGGGCATTGATATTATAGAATTTTTAGTATCAATTCATGTTAATGCTATTACTTTCCTTCTAGATTTGCCACGGTACGGCCCTGTCGTTGACATCAGTCTAATTAGAGCAAGATGTGCTTGCAGTGTTGAATAATAACGAGACCACATAGTCTCACTTTGTACTCGCTTCTTCTATTATGTGGATTCGAAACAATTTCATCATCAGCACGCTACTGACTGTGATCGTTCTTGTGTGGTCTATGTCTGAGTTTGTACGTGGCGCCTGCGCGTTGAGCTTCCATTGGTCGGTTTACTCTGATTGGTTGTGCTTTCGGTCTGTGTCGTGTGTATCGGTCTCCTGTCTTGATCACTGTGGTTTTATAATGTGTCTATTTGTATGGCTTTTATTAAATTTTGTTTAAATGTTTGTACTTGGATTTGTTCTGTCATTATTTGTTTCTTATTGTTTGTTTGTTGAATGTAGTATTGTTCCCAGATTTCCATTTTTTGTGGTCTTTAATATGTTTCATTAGTTGTAATTAGGTGATGTCTGGTTTTTGGTATTTCCTGTTGTGAATGTGTGTAGCTACGTTTATTTGTAGCTAGGTATGTGGATTTTATCTAATGCTGTTATATGTTCCCTGAGTCTTGTTTCTATTGATTTTTTTGTCATTCCTATAGATTTTTTATTGCATGCGTTATATTCTATTTGATATATTTCGTTTAATTCATGTGGGTTGTGTTCTTGTTTTTAATTTATTTTGTTTATTATTTTTTTATTGGTTTTGTAGCTCATTTTCAAGTCATATTGTTTGAGTGTTTGTGTTATTTTTTTGATGTGATGGTAATAAGTGAATGTTGTGTACTTTGAGTTTGTTTCTGTTGTTTTGTTTTCGGTTTTGTTGTTTGTTTTTGATTTGGTTTACTAGCTGTTCTATTTGTTTGTTTGTTTGTGTGTCTGTTTGTTTTCTTGTTGTATCCATTTCTTTGTGCTATTTGTATTATGATGTTGTACTCCTTTTCTCGTTCGTCATTATTGAGCGGTACATTTAGCATTTTGTTTATTAAGTATCTGTATACGGCGATTTTCTGGGTGTGGGTGTATTGAGTGTTTAGGTATAGTGATGTCTGTTTGTGTAGGTTTTTTGTATATTTGTATTCAATTTTCTTTTCTGATTAGTGTTTGGTCTAGAAAGTGTATGGTGTCGTTTGATTCTTTTTCTATTGTAAATTTTATGTTGTTGATGATTTGGCTTATTTTTTCGAACACTGAGACTGAGACTTGTGTAAAGAGATTGGCAATTTTAATCAATAAGTATTTGAAAAGTATACATTTGCGAACTCTAAAGCTCAGATTTCTATCCAAAACTATTAAAAAAATTTTGACCTTTTCCGTTTATGCTGGGAAATGCCCAACGATATCAATTTCAGGCAATTTTGTAACACAGCTACTTGATTTCTATTCCCAATTACCCTTAGGGAGATTTCGACGCATTAAGTTAGAAATTATGCTCCTGCGGCAAGACTTTATTAAGATCACATCATCCTTCGCGAGGCTCAAAATCCGAGCTTAATCTTCAACGCCGATATGTAACTGGTGTCGTTTGCAAACCTGGTAATGTTACAGTGAAGCAAGCATGTTAGAACTTAGACGTATATAAGATAAGCAGAACGGTCCCTAAGACTTGACCCTGTGGTAATCGAATAATATACGCAAACCGCTTAATTAAGCGTCGCCAAAGATGATTCTGGTGTATCTCCTAGACAGACATTACGTCAATAAGAAAAGAGCATTATGCTGAAAGCTATAATATCCTAGCTTAGTAGAAACAAGTTTATAAGTACACTTGGAGAACCCAAATCACCATCACGGTGGTTGTGGCGATTTTGGTTCTTCAGTCTACTTATCAGTGCTCATGACAGGCTACAATCTTCACATAGTGAACAAGTTGAGAGTATCAAATGTCTGACAGCACCTCTATCGTATTCTATCTTCAATGCCAATCAGTGAATTTGTTGTAACATCACCACTTGTACCTTAGTCAAAGGCCATTGTGCACGAACTTAAAACTATCCTTTTTTAAGATATTGGATGGGAGCCTCGGTGGTCCAGGGGTTAGAACGTGTGCCTCTGACCCGAAGGGTACTGGGCTCGATTCCCAGGATTTCCCTCTCACTTTTTCGGTACAACTGAAATAAATTAACATCAACCGCGGTTCTGGCATTGCATTTGAGCAAGTTGAATGTCTGCACGTTCCGTCCTTCGGAGTGGGCGTAAAGCTATTGGTCCCGTGTCCATGCGATGTTGGACACGTTAAAGACCCTCCATACAGAAATCAGGGGTTCGGCAAAACTTCCAGGATAGCGAGGTGAAACTGCTCCCTGGCATCGGTGATTGGCCATAGTCACGGTTAAAGAAACAACAAAAAATATTGGAAAAGAGGTTCAAAATAAACGTAGATTAACCATTTCACTTTGAAGATGACATCTGAAAAATGTTTCTGGGATTTATCGTTATAGTTTTTTTTTAAATTTGTTTGACAAATGGGCTATCATTATTGGTTGTAAATGAATTCATCACGATTCTTTCCTGTTTCGCGTGTAAAAATAAATAAAGTCTGGACGCAGCAAGTGCGTTATGGAAGTGAATTTTCATAAAAATGTTTTTAATAGCAAATGCGAGCAGGCATCAATCTGATTACAGGTATAGCCTATGTAGTGGAAACAATGTACTATATTTTATCAAAATTACTTATTGTTTGAAAATGTTAAAAAAAATCCGAAAATAATCTTAAATGTTGTATTCCTAGCCAACAAACCTTACGTTAATAGCAAATTGAGTTATTAAAATTTGAATGTAATGAAAATTCGCTACCAAAACGCACTTACTGCGTCTAGATTTTTTTCTTACAAACATGCATCATATTACGATAAAAAATGCAAAAATGCAGTAACGAATTTGTTCTACGAAAATTAGCTAAAAATTATAGACCGTTAAACCATAAACTTAACTAAACCCATAGCGAAAGCATCAACTAAACTAAACCGACAGCCAAAACTTCAGAGAAAGGGTCTATTTGAAATGAATTTTCTGTAAATATTTTAGTAGAATGAAGGGCAATGGCGGTTGAAGCTGAAACATAAGGGTTCTTGCAACATTTGCTTTTCACAATCCGTATTTGTTTCACGTTCTTTGCCTAAACATTGCCAATTTTGAAGTTTTAAATCGCGACTGTGACGTTTTGAGGAAAACTCCATTTTTTTTTCTTTAACTGCCCATAACTTTTTTGTCTTTCAACTTAAATTTTGGTACATGCTTCACTCTTTATAATACAAACATGTGTACCAAATTTAGTTGCCCTTACTTTCTTACTTTTTTTTAAAATTCAATCTCCTCATTAGTGAATTTGTTTAAAGAAAATTCACTAAAAATCACAAATGAATTTAAATGATTTGAAAAGCTGCTGTTTGCCAACCACAGAGAAAAGATTTTCATAATCAGATGGTTCGTATTACACGCTTGCGTTATGGCTCATATAATCTGATATCCTTCAGGAAAAAGTAGAGGAAAAAACTGTACATAAAATTTGTATTTATGACGACAGCCGGTATTATTTTAAATGCAGGCTATTAATAAGTTGATGTAGAAAACAGCAGTTAAATTTATAAGCTTATTTGTTTTTTATATCCTAAAACAATTAAAACGCATATAAATTATGTGGAACATTTTAATTATACAAACGAGCAGTAACGAAAATACAAGAATTGTTCGTGATATGGCATAATGGTTTATTAATTTTGCCTTATAAAACCACTAAGTTTGTTACTTTTCCTATATTTACGAATCAATTTTGGTAGAAAGTTTTATTGTGACGCTCTCAAAACATTTGCTTCTTTAAAAAGCTCGCTGCTCTGTTATTACTATTACTATAGCTTTCGTGGACTACGATTTAATATGGAATACATATTAGTAAGTATTTGTAAAGTCCTTGAAACCAGAGTGGAGAGTTATATGGAGTTAAAGTTAACACATTCTTTGGTTAGCTTACAAAAAATCCTGCTAAGCGTAACGGGCTTTAATAAATAGAAGAATAAATTAAATAAGATAGAACTACCTTTTTTTCCTTTCGGTACTTAACGTTAGAGGATTAAAAACTCCATTTTGAAACATTTATTCTTCTACACAAATTTATAGTCCTGAATATTTTTTTCAATAAAATTCTTCATTTGCAATAAAATAAGCTACATATTTCTCAAAATCAATCAAAAAGTAAATTCCTACATTTTAAACAGATTTGACCCCTATTGAGTTTTGTCAATGGGGTTACATAAAAAAATTTGTATGCACGACTCCCCCTGCCACTTCAGAAGATATAAAACTGAGATTTGCAAACGCTCTTGCCTCCAATACACCAAACTTATTGAAAAATATAAAAAAGATAGACGGCAAACATATTATAGAGCATCTTTTATAGTTTTTATCTGTTGGTCTTTTGGTGGTTTTTCATTTATTTGTTAGTGTTTATAATCTTTGTCATCTCGTTAATTTAATGTTTAACCCAGTTGATTGTGTTTTGAAACAAAATTTGTTAAATACGTTGGAAGACTTTCGTTTTATCGCGAAAATGGTATTTACAGTCATAAAAGTATGAATAGCATGAAAACCGTTGCACTTGGGTATAAGGAATCCTAGTGTCATATGGAAGGGAATTAGTTTTTCTATAAGATGGATCAACAAAATACACGGTGTTACATTTAACTTAAACAAGATAATCTACTTAAAATGTGTCAATAATTGTATTTGATTTTTTAACACCCTGTAAATTTAGGAAAGTCTTCACTACAGTTATTTATGAAGTAGCAAGTCCATCGCTGCAAGCTAGTGAGTTTTTCTCTTTATATTATGTTACATGGAAGATAAGATTTTTTCGAAACCCTCTGGCCTTGACGACATTCCGGCAATTGTTCTCAAAAAATACGCACCAGAACTTGCTCCTGTTCTGACTCGTCTGTTTCAGACATCTTACAATAGAAGCATATTCCCTAGTAACTGGAAAACTTCTCGAGTACAACCCGTCCCCAAAAAAGATTCCAAAGCGCTTCCTAGCAACTACCTACCTATTTTTCTCCTTTCTGTCGTCTCTAAAGTGATGGAAACGTATATAAACATCAAATTACTAATTTTTTTTGAAAAACACAGTCTAATCCACGACAGGCAGTATGGATTCCGTCAGCGCAGATCAACTGCCGACCTCCTTTCCGTTGTCATCCATTATTGGAACAAGTCTGTGGAACTACACGGCGAATCCCAGATTGTCGCTCTAGACATATCCAAAGCATTCGACCAGGTCTGGCACGCAGCGCTGCTTAATAAACTTCCGTCCTTTGGCCGACCACCAAAACGCTGTACCTGGACAGCAAATTTCCTCCCCAACCGGAGCATTTCTGTTGTCGTGGATGGCCATTCCCCAAAACTGTATCCAATTAATGCAGGAGTCCCTCAAGGTTCAGCTTTAGCCATACTTTGTTTCTTCTCCACATCAATGACCTCATCTCTAGCACATCCAACCCAGTTCACAGTTACGCGGATGACAGCACCCTCCACTCAAATACACAATATTCTAAGCCTGTCTCTTTAGCCTAATTAGATGAGGATCGCAGACTCATGGAGGGTTCTGTCTCTGTGGATCTCCAAAAAATATTAGACTGGGGAAGTAGAAATCTTGTACAATTCAACTCCACCAAATATCATTCTTGCTTTCTATCTCATAAGGGATACACCAGCCCTAGACCCATCACAATGAACAACCAAGTTATTCAAAGTAATGAGTCCTTTTCATTTGTTGGAATTTATCTTGATCTAAATCTCAATTGGCACCAACATTTCACATAAATTGCAGAAGCGGCTGCTAAGAAATTAGGTTTCCTCTTCCGGGCTCGTAAATACTTTTCACCAACTAATCTCTATACCTTTACTTCACAAATAAAGCCAAACCTCGAATACTGCTCCCACATCTGGGGCGCCTCTGCCGCTTCTACACTCGCTATCCTGGACTCCATTCAGAAGAAAGCTATTCGTCTCATCGGTGACCCTACATTCACACAAAGGCTGCCATCCCTTGCCCACCCTTGCCGGTGGTGAATTATTTCTCTTTTAAAGATAATTGCACGGCCACTGCTCAGATTCCTTCTTCCATACTTCCTCCACCTGCTGCCCCCAACAGATCTACCAGGGGAACAGAGCGAATGCACACTTTTACAGTCCAGATCAGCAGACATCGAACATCTTGTTATGTCCGCTCTTTTGTCCCGAGGACTTGCAAGTTGTGGATTTACTTGCCGGCACATGTTTTGCCTTCTCCTCCGAATTTCCAAACCTTCAAGTCCAGAATTAACAAGTTGCCTCTTTTCTCCATGTCGACACCCACGGTACGATAGTATTTAGGCTGTAAGCCCTCGTGGTGTGTTGTTGATATATATATATATATATATATATATATATATATATATATATATATATATATATATATATATATATATATATATATATATATATATATATATATATATAAATTCATCGAAAAATCGTTATCAACTGCATGGTGTTCCACAAGAAAAAAAAAACATAACTGAGGTGTCACACTTTATTGGACCACCCTGCATAATTGAAAATAATTTTAAATTGTAGCCCCTGTTGACCTATACAATCCTCCGTCATTAAAAATTCGATACCAATAAATATATAGACGTGAGATTCCGTGCCGTTAGTCGTGGGACACCTGTGTATATCTGACTACTTAATTCATTTAACCTATTCTGATAAATGTTAGCTGTTTACTGTAATAATAAAAGTTTTAAATTATTATTTCAGATCATATGCTCTCTGAACTTCTTTTGTGTGAAACTGCTTAGGTCGATCCGTTTGAATCTGGTGAAGTCTGATTCCATTTATTCCTACAAACGTGCAGTTTACGACTGGTAAAATATGGAGTATCTAAAACTTACTATCATCCCCGATATTAGAAACCCACATCCCGTAAATCTGCTAAACCCAGATGTGCATACCAAATAACCTGAACCTTCCAGTTTTTAAGTGTATAATAGATACGGAAAGTCCAGAACACCTTTTGCATTTATATTGAGGGGAAAGTGAAAAAGTTTTTTCTCTTCCATCCTCTATATTCCTTTAAAATTCATATTATGCATTAAAGTTTGAGAGAAATATGTTAAAAGTTGAAGAAATTTAAAAGCTTTTTGATTAAACGACAGTAACTTGGTGAATAAATTTCCTATTTTATTGACTCGTCCCCATCTACTTATAAATTTCAGTTAGTGTCGCTCCAAGAGACACTTCCCATTCCCACACACACACATACTCACACAGGTAATAAACTAGTTTAAACAAACTTATTACACTACTAATAGCACAAAATTACACGACGTCTATGTGTAAATGATATTTTATTGTGACTATTAATACCAGCTAGTAGTTGGATCGTTAAATTTTAAAACGCGTGGGAGAAAAATAAATTTCCCCACATGTGCACCTTTTCAAAGAGAGCAAAGCCTCTTGACGTTTATTATATCTATGTTGTGTGATATATTAATCATTATGGACTGAAATAAACCATAGTCCTTGCATTTACCAATGTCATTCAGTTGCATCTTAATGTCTTTGTTAAAATACAACTTAATTTTGGAACCACCATCAGCATTTCGCATGATTATAATTCCTAATAGGTGTTGTAGTAATACTAATCTATTACTAAGTGAGTGGTAAGACACGAAGCAACGTGCCGTTACCTAATTTCAGGAACCAAGTAGTATCCAGCTCCAAATAACTCAAAGTGTTAAAAAATAGAGACTGTATACAACCAACTAACAATTAAGTAAATTGTCAGCCCTGGTCCATTTACTAACAATTTAGTTAATTGTCAGCCCTGGCCCATTTCTACCCTAATATAAGGAGAAAGTATGTAAGGCTAGATGCATTCTCACAACAATTAGAACCGTAGACCGGTTTCGCTCTAATTAGAGCTCGTCAGTACGGCATACTAATTGTAGCGAAAATACACCTAAAAAGTAATACGGCTATGGTAGCCAGCCTTCCAACACTAAGTGAGATATAAGACACAAAGCAACGTGCCGCCACCTAGTTGCAGAACCAAGTAGTATGTTGTCATGCCAGCTCCAAATAACACAAAGTGTTAAAAAATAGAGACTGTATACAACCTAACCCAACTAGGTGGTGGCACGTTGCTTCCTGTCTTACCTTTCACTTAGTGTTGGATGGCTGGCTACCATAGCCGTATTACTTACGCTACAATTAGTATGTCGCATTAACGAGCTCTAATTAGAGCGAAACCGGTCTACGGTTCTAATTGTTGTGAGAATGCATCTAGCCTTACATACTTTGTCCCTATATTAGGGGATAAATGGGCCAGGGCTGACAATTTACTAAATTGGTAGTTGGTTGTATACAGTCTCTATTTTTTAACACTTTGTGTTATTTTGAGCTGGCGTGACAACATACTACTTGGTTCCGCAACTAGATGGCGGCACGTTGCTTCGTATCTTAGCACTCACTTAGTGTCGGAAGGCTGGCTATCATAGCCGTATTACTTTGTAGGTGTATTTTCGCTATAATTAGTATGCCGTACTGACGAGGTCTAATTAGTGCGAAACCGGTCTGCGGTTCTAATTGTTGTGAGAATGCATCTAGCCTTACATACTAATCTATATTCTAAAGTAACTAAATCTTCTAGAATTATTATTTAATTGGTAGTAGCTTATTTTTTTAAAGCAACATTGTATAATTGATATCAATAATAAAAAGTTTGCACGCAGCAAGTGCATTATGGAAATGAATTTTGATAAAATGTTTCTAATAGCAAATATGTTTCTCTAATGTAAGCTAGGCTTGTTATACATGGCTAAACATCTTTATCTATGCTCTATTTAATGGTGTATAAATCCAATATGGCCGCTATAAGAAATAACAAATTTGGGTATGGTTGCAAAAAAAATAGAAAAAATAGGCCTGGAAAAATTCGTTAAGGTCATTGGATTGGCCGTAGTCGCTTATACAAGACTTTAAAATTTTATTAAATTTGTTTACAAGATGGCGAAGATATTTCAATTTTCCAAAAAACCACAATATTTAGCTTTTTAACGATATTTAAAAAACCCCTGTAGATATTGTAAATTTCGATACAGCATCTGATTGGGCTCGGAATAGCGCCACTTTTTCCCTATTTAACCAAAATTATATTTCCTACCGTTTGCGAAATCGCCATGTAGTTACTTTTATGGACCCCTGTATATATATATATATATATATATATATATATATATATATATATATATATATATATATATATATATATATATATATATATACAGGTCTCCCACGTAGACTTTCCATTAGCCGTTTCTGGAGTACGGCTCACAAATGATTTCTGAAAATTCAGACACGTGGGTTTCTCAAAATTTCCAGTGCACTGAAAATATTGACGTTAGTATGGGGCTTCCGGTTATACCGGAAGTAGACGTCAACTTTCTTATTCCAAATGGAAGATGGTGTTTTTTATTACGGATCTAGATTGCTCCTCAAATTGTATGGTAGACTTCACTAACATGTTATGTCATTTTTCTCAACCATTTTCGAGATATTTGACTTTTTTCAAAAACTTCTTAAAAAACATTGTAATTTACACACTTGTATCTCTCTTATTTTTCAACCTAAAGAGTTGAAATTTTAAAGTGCAAATTCTAAAATGCCACAAAATATTCGCAAATTACTAAAGCTAGTACAAGTTAGACAATTTGTCCGAAATAGACCGGTCAGTCGTGACAACTTTAAAATCTAATAACTCTTATTTTAAATAGAACATCCTATA
Organism: Tillus elongatus; assembly: GCA_964006375.1. Taxonomy (NCBI): domain Eukaryota; kingdom Metazoa; phylum Arthropoda; class Insecta; order Coleoptera; family Cleridae; genus Tillus; species Tillus elongatus. The sequence continues at coordinate 5,609,630 of OZ023263.1, forward strand.
TTTTGTAACGTTACTTCACGTATTTTTATTGTTCTTTCGATTGGTATCAGCATTCCCTATCCCTAAGTCCCACCGATTTGAAGATATTTAAACATTATTTGCGATAAGAAATAATTATTAGTCAGTTTATCACTTTGCTTAGGACATGGAAATTGTAAACGTCATCTTCCGACATAAATAAAATATGCGACGACTTTTGAATATAACTTTTATTTACGAGGAGTATAATCAAATTATTAACAGAAGATGTCGTTTGGTTGCAAAGACATTTCCACATAAACACAGATCAACTCGTTACATGATCGGAATACTACTAAAAAAATTCTAAAAATGGAGTGTTTCGTCCAAAATTTCATGAGAGTAAAGCATTATTAGGGCACAAAGAGATTTGTGTGTTATCACTTCACAATAAATGTTCCAAATTTGCAACGTTCACTTCGAGGCATATTTGCGATAAGAAATAATTATCAGTCAGTTTACAATAAATGTTCCAAATTTGCAACGTTCATTTCGAGGCATATTTGCGATAAGAAATAATTATCAGTCAGTTTATCAGGCTGCCTAGGAGATGAAATTTTTAAACGTCATCTTCCGACAGTAAACTTAATGGTTGTACTGTAAAGTACGTTTGTCAATTGTATTTTAATAAAAGAGAGAAAATAAAAGTTATATTCAAAAGTCGTCGCATATTTTACTTATATCAGAAGATCACCTATAAAATTTTCATCTCCTAGGCAACCTGATAAACTGACTAATAATTATTTCTTATCGCAAATAATGTTTAAATATCTTCAAATCGGTGGGACTTAGGTATAGGGAATGCTGATACCAATCGAAAGAACAATAAAAAGTACATGAACTAACGTTATAACGGTGTTCTATTTAAAATAAGAGAAATTATTAGGTTTTAAAGTTGTCACGATTGACCAGTCTATTTCGTACACCCTCTCTAACTTGTACTAGCTTTAGTAAATTCCAAATATTTTGTGGAATTTTAGAATTTGTATTTTAAAATTTCAACTCTTCAGGTTGAAAAATAATAGAGATACAGGTGTGCAAATGTGACAATGTTTTTTAAAAATTTTTGAAAAAAGTCAAATATCTCGAAAATGGTTGAGAAAAATGACATAACATGTTGGTGAAACCTACCATAAAATTTGACGATCAATCTAGATCCGCAATAAAAAACACCATCTTCTATTTGAAATAAGAGAGTTGACGTCTTCTTCCGGTATAACCGGAAGTCCCATACTAACGCCAATATTTTCAGTGAACTGGAAATTTTGAGAAACCCACGTGCGTGAATTTTCAGAATTCAATTGTGAACCGTACTCCAGAAACGGCTAATAGAAAATCTACGTGGGACATTCTATATATATATATATATATATATATATATATATATATATATATATATATATATATATATATATATATATATGTATGTATGTATGTATCAGAGTTGGCATGTTTAAAAACATTTGTTTTAAACACCTGTTTTTAAAGTTGTTTAAAACAATGCCTAGTGTTTAAAACATATTTTTTTAAACAGTTTTAAACACATGTTTTAAAACGGTTTGTTTTAAATAACTGTTTTTTTGATGATTGAAAGGAGGTTTCAATTTCGCACGAGTTTTTTAGTTTTCTGTAAATAATATTTTTTTAATAAATAACTTTCTTTTCAATAAATTCCTTTAACTTTATTTAAAAAATGTGGTAAATATAGCAGTAATATAACACAAGAAGCAGGGAGCGAGGCATTTTTATTTGAGTTTGAGCTTTATTGATAGTAACTTAATTAAAATAAATTGAAAGAATTAATACTATAATTGTGTTATAACAAACAAAACCAATATCTTTGTGCATGTGTAACATAGAACATATTATTAAAAAAATTCGCCAATAGAGAGGTATCAATGGTGAGAGTTGGCAATTTTTTTTTCAAATGAGCGTGAATTTGGGCACGGTAACTCAAAAAGTTATTGACTAATTTTGATGAAACTAGGCAAGAATCTTTCTTTAATTAATGGCTTGGATGAGTTTGTTAGCCAGCCCCACCGGACCAGTTTTTCGAAAAATAATAAGTTTTTGAAAAAAAAAAATTGTAAATCAAAAGATAACACAGCTATTTTGATGAAATTGGTTGGTATGTTGCCCTCGTAAATATATTACTACGTACCAAAACTCAACTAGGTTTATTGAAAATTGAGTTATGTAAATTTGAAGCATTTAATGAAAATTCGCTACCATAACGTACTTGCTGCGTCCCAAAATTTTTTTGACTAATTTACCATCACCAACAACCTAATCAAGGCAAAAGGAGAGTTTTAACTTAACAATAGTACCTAACTTATTTAAAATTTATATAATAAAAATGTTCGGGACACCACAAGTGGGTTATGGTAGTGAATTTTCATAAGAATAATATATTATAGTGATTTAGTCTTATATTAAAAGTTATAAAACATTACTTTATTTACTTAGAAACAGTAAAAAATTAGGTAAAGAAAGGCAAGCAAAAACATGATCTCTATCATAAATATTTATAGAGCAATTTGGATACAAAACTCAAACAAAAAATTGATAAACAGGAAATACACTCAACAAAAAATACACCAGAAAGCTGAACATAGAATTTTTTTGTGGTTCATGCATTGAGGGTGATTGTATGCATGCAGAAGGGAAAGAAGAACCCCCAGATCAAAGAGGGTTTCTGCCCCCTCACCCAAAAACACGGGAGGTTCTCCATCCCCTTGTGCATGCATACAACTACCTGCAAAGCATAAAACACAAGAGAATAAGTCTTCTTCTTTATTTTACCATTGGTGCTTGGTAAACTTATTAGCGCATATGCCCAACTTCATATTGGACTTTGTTTTTATTCGCAGTTTTTTTGTTTTAAAACATGTTTTTTATCCTATGTATAAAAACGCGTTGAAAACAAAAAAACGGTTTAAAACTTTAAAAAAAAACAGTTTGTTTTGTTTAAAATTCTTCAGCGCTAGTCAATGAAGCCAGTTAATTAGCGAAGATGTGATCAATCCACCTCCAACTCCTTGTCGATAGACAACAAGCTCTTTATCCCCCACTCGCCGTGTCCAGGTATTTATAATAAAATAATCAGTGTTTAATAACTTTGTCCCTTTGTTATGTACTCTGTGATTCTACGAGTATGCACATCTCTTGTAATAACACGTAACATTGTAATTCCCCCGTAAGCCGTAGATAATTTACTTCTCAATTAAAGTGAAATTAAGACTCACACTGTCTGCGAACTGAATCAGAGAACAACAAGAAGACGATGCTGTAATGCAAGTTGTAAGAGTCGACATTCTAATTCCTTACAACCGTATTGTTAGTGTGAAGTTACAATAGTGTGAAGTTACAATTGTTCGACTAATGGAGGCCGCAAGGCTGTAAGGTTGTGTGTAAGGCCAGGATACACGCTGTCGTTCTATACATGAGTTTCATAGTGACAGACAGTTAAGAGGAGAATCCTTACAGCGAACTAGCGGAATGCAATTTCGATGCAAGCGATTCAAGAACTGCAACACTACAAAGCTTCTACAGAACCGTACCAAAACCATGCTTTTTCTCTACTCAACTGGCTTCAGTTTCCATGCACTGGCACAATACCATCATTTATAAAATACAATTACCTACTTATTATTATTCCTAGAGTAACTATTGACACATTGGTAGAATTAAATGTAATAAGTGGACGCTGCTTAGCACAGAATCAGTGTGTGCGTGCATATATGCGTAAAAACCATATAATATCATGTATACTTGTACTTATTGCATAACACCTTTTCTTGCAGAAACACTTTAGTGAATGCAACACCGACTGTTCTACATTATTTAAAACATCAAATTAATATAAAAGTAGATGTTTTCTTACTCAATTGATCACCTATGGACTTGAAACTTGAAATAAATTTTGAAATCATGATGTAGTTCCTACCTATCAAACAGACTTATCAGGGTGAGGATCGGCAAGGCTTTGTCATCTAAATACCCTCTCGAGCTTGGAGTTTCGCAAGGATCAGTCGTGAAGCGTTAATATTTCTGACTTATGTTAATGACCTATCGTTTTATTTAGCAGTTTGTGACGTAAACAATATATGCTGACGATATCGCATTGGTGGACTCGACGACTACCCCTGGCTTGCTCCTTGAGTTAACTAATACAATTGTCATGAATTTTTCCTTCTGATTAACATAAACAAAACGCTTCTTGCGGGTGGTTTTGTTACTACGATTGAGGCCATGCTGTCCTGGGTCTATGATTTACTTGGACTTTGATACAGAGTAATCTTTCATAGAACCTTTAGGTACACTCGGTTTGTGGCAGGCTCGATTCATCGTTTTTGCTTTGGAGGGATTGAAGGATGCGTTGTCCAGCATGTGTCTATTCTCCACTCTGGTATAATACTGTTTCCTCAGGCTCTACTGCCTGTTTTCCACACCCAAGACATCACATTAAATTTAAGTAAGCTTATCAGATGTCGGCGAATGACCGGCGTTTTTCCAGAATACAATTTTTTTTATCAGTTCCCGGAATTCTTTGTGATAATCCCGGAGTCGCGAAACATTAGTGGTGGACTGCCACAGGGTTTGGTACTGGTTCTGACCCTGTGGAACATTTTGTACGATGAACTCCTAAGAATGGAGATGCCAGCTGGTGTGACCTTGATAGGCTTCGCGGATGACCTGGCGATAATAGTAACTGGGAAAAATATAGAAATGCTCATGCATTCGGCAAATACAGGCCTGAACAGGTATCCAATTGGATGACAGAAAATAAACTGGAGTGGGCACCGCAGAAAACAGAGGCTGTACTGTTGACGACCAGGCGGAAAGTATCGGCAATAAGCTTTGAATTCAACAAGATTCAAATATCACTGAATGGAGCAGCCAATACTTAGGAGTTTGCTTGGATACTTAACTAAGTTTTACATGAAAACGTGCAACTCTTGGAAACGGAGTTATTCTCTAACCATGATTATGTAAACGAGGCAGATATCATTCTCGAAATTACCGTCAAGTAAGCTTACCATCGTAGGTAGTCAAGTTGGTGGAGTGGGTCTAGTGGACAAGACATTTATACACATCGCTTTATACTGGAACGATCAACGCTTACCAATATGTTCAACTTTGTCGATGATTAAACAAAGCTGGTAAAAGGTGGCAAACATGTTACCATTATTTACCAAAAAGTTGTGCCAAAGACGAGTATTGTTTCAACATGGCGTGACTTTGTCTCTTGTTGATGGACGAAAGTCATTCCTTGCCTGATAGATTATCTGCTTGCTTTCGTTAATTGCTCAGGCAAAAGCGGCACAGGTTTCGCTATTGGAATTGGCAATCCTTATGGCAGTGGCGGCTAGTGATTTCGAGAGTGGGTGAAGCAGAATCCTCGTGGCTCCAAAGGAGGGCGAAGGGGACCGTAGCCCCCCTTGGCGCCGCAGCCGAATTTCTTTTTTTAATTGTTAAGGTCATGCTTTCTTTCTTCTGGCACTTCAATATTTAAATCAAAAATCTATTTGTACACAAAGATAGACTTTCACAAGGCATAATTTTCTAAATAATGACCACGAATACTGAATGAGAGGACATAAATAAATACATTTATTATTATTTACATTATTTTTTTCACACCGTACGCGCACGCTACTGTAATATAATACTATTGTGGAAATCTGTTTCTAGTTTTTTCCGAATTCAAGGCCCTTCTCTTTTTTATAACTTGAAATTTCATATCTAATATTTTATTATTTTAAAATTATTCTTCTATTTATTTATTCTATTACGGCAACATAATAGAAGGCTGGACGCAGCAAGTGCGTTATGGATGTGAATTTTAATAAAAATATTTTTACTAGCAAATTAATGCAGGTAGGCATGAATTTGGTGACCGTTATAACCTATATACTAGAAACAATGTACCATATTTTATCAAAATAACTTATTATTTAAAAATGTACAAAAGGTTTCCAAAAATACATTTAAAATGTTTCCGAGAAAACTGGTTTCCCAGCCAACTAACCTTAGGTTAATAGCAAATTGAGTTATTGAAATTTGATGCATTTAATGAAATGCACTTACTGCGTCTCGATATTTTGTTACAAACACGCATCATATTTCGATTAAAATGCAAAAGTGCCATAATATAAGGGATGTTCGAAAAAAAAATTGTACGTATCACCAACGACTATGGGCCATCCTGTGATTGTCAAAATAATTTTATAAGATGTAACCCAAGACGCACGGATATGGATTCTAGGGGGCCTAGGTTGAACTCATTTGAATAAATCTTTTTAAAATTCAATAGTCGCCGTCTCCTCATTAGCAAATGTTTTCTACGAAAATTAGCTAAAAATTATAGACCGCTAAATCATAAACTTAACTAAACCTACAGCCAAAGCATCAGAGAAAGGGTCTATTGGAAATGAATTTTATGGAAACATTTTAGTGAAATGAAGGACAGTGACGGTTGAAACTAAGACTTCAGGGTTTGTAAAACATTCTTCTTGAGACATTTTATTTCCATAGCCCGTATTAGATTCAAGTTCTTAGCCTAAATGTTTCCAATTTTGATGTTTCAAATCGCGACTTTGGCGGTTTGAGGAAAACCCCAAACTTTTTTTCGTTAAATGCCTATAACTTTTTTGTCCTTCAACTAACTTACAGCCCTAAATTTTGGCACATGGTTCACTTTTTATAATCCATATACGTGTAAGTTCTCCTCACTTTGTTATATCTGGAGATACAAACATTTTCCAAAAAACACAAAATTTTCCGGAAAAACCTGAGCCGATTTTCCTGCCTAAAGAACTTACCCAAGCCACTTGCAAAAGGAAGATACCTACCAAATTTTATCAAAATCGACACATTATTTTTTGAGTTGTCGGTGTGATATATATATATATATATATATATATATATATATATATATATATATATATATATATATATATATATATATATATATATATCTTTTACATTTTGGGGAACTTTTTCATTATTTATTGAAATAGGAAAACATCATCCAATAACTAATTTAAATTAGTTATTCGATGATGTTTTCCTATTTCAATAAATAATGAAAAAGCTCCCCAAAATGTAAAAAATCGTTTTTATTTTCATTCCATAAAAACGCTTAAAGTTAAAAAAAATTCAATAGAATGTGACTTTCATTGTTAGAAAGAGCAGCAGCATATTATACTTTTTATTCAAAATATTAAGGGTCGCATCAGTAGGGACGCCACTAAATGAACAACGGAACTGCACACTGCACTTTGAAGCAGACTGTAACCTCTGCATCACTTTGTCGTTATAATAGTCATCAACACAACGGCGTGTGTGACGTTGTCATGACAACCATTGCGTGTAAAACTATAAGAAAGCGAGGCAGCATTTGTGTATAAAGGAATCTGCGTCAGTCCTCAGTTCAGTTGCTCTACAGTAGCCTGTAACACGTAATACGTTGCGTGTTGGGGCCTGCATAACATTCAAGTCCGCAGATCAGGGGGTTGCAAATTATATCGTTTCGTATAATACCATAAAAAACATTATCAACTGCGGCGGCGGCTAAACATTTTTATGGGGTACCAAGTGAATTTGAGAGAATAAAAAAAATTGGTGGATTTTGAATAAAAAGGTTTACCGAAAAATATAGGTGAAGCAGCGCTTCACCTGCGTCATATGACGAGCCGCCACTGTCTTATTGAACAGTGGTTTAAATGAGTTGACATGTTCCATTCAGTGTGAGATATAAATTTCCATGCCTAGTAAGACACTTTAAAAAAAGAGGTGCCATATTTCTGAATGCAGCTATTATTTTAATAATTTGGTAAAATCGTTCTCTGCTAAATATGGACGTAGAGACTTCATTCTCTTAAAAGGAAAACTCGGTTGCGGAGAGATAGCAAACTTTTATGGATGCAAAGAAAAGTATATGTGTCTAAACAAACTATCATAATCACTCTGTTTTAAAGAGCGGTGATATTATAGAATTTTTAGTATCAATTCATGTTAATGCTATTACTTTCCTTCTAGATTTTCCACGGTACGGCCCTGTCGTTGACATCAGTCTAATTAGAGCAAGATGTGCTTGCAGTGTTGAATAATAACGAGACCACATAGCCTCACTTTGTACTCGCTTCTTCTATTATGTGGATTCGAAACAATTTCAGGAGGAGAGTAATGAGAAAAAGTGGAGAAAAAATACTCATTCATCTCTCTTTCAGATTCATTCTCCTCAGACGGCGCTGCTTAGAGTACAAAGGGCTTGTGGCAAAGCGTCCTAGTCCTCCTCGTCTTCGGCTGCTGCTAAGAGAGATAATGTAAAACTTTCTTTAAATTTATTATTTGCTGCCTTGAATTTGCTAGATTTTCTATGCAAATTATTCTCAAGTCGTTTATTTTCCGACAACAGAAACTAATAAAAGAGTTGCTATATACAATCCACTCAAGCTAATAAGAATTTGTCTGGAGTGCCCCAAGAAATAAAAATAGGTAAACTTTTAAAACATTAACGACTTTTTAGTTCACAGTTACTTGATGGTGGAAGCTGCTTGTTGATTTTTTAACCGAGATACTTCACTTAGCTATACTAATTAATTTTAAACTTAGTGTTCTTTATGCAGCGTGTTTTTTTAATGAAATCGTTAAAGTTTTTACGAAAAATGCCATACAATGAACAAAAATTTGCTGTAAATATAATCAAGTACACTTGGAGAACCCAAATCACCACAATACATTTTAAAAGACCTGTCGATCATTTCACTAACCGAATTAACGTCATCAGAGGATGAAAAAATCTAACTATTTAAGAAAAAAATCGGAAAAAACTCAAAATTTGAATAACTCAATTTTCTGTAAACTTAGAAAGTTGAATTTTGGTACGTAGTAAGGTCTCTCCAAAGGCAACATATCTAGTAAATTTCATTAAAACAGCTTTGTAATTTTTCCTGGCTAACGAACTCTTTCAAGCCATTAATAAAAGAAAGGCACTGAGTTTCATCGATATCAGTTAATTATTTGTTGAGTTATCGGATGTATATATATATATATATATATATATATATATATATATATATATATATATATATATATATATATATATATATAAATTGAAACTGACCCCGGATATGGGTTCTAGTGGTCCTAGTTCGCGCCCGTTTGAAAAAAAATTTACAAAGTCTTATCGTCGATACCTTTCTATTAGTGAATTTTTGAAAATAAAAATTCACTTAAACTAACATCACCTTATATACCGGAACTTAGGTAAAGAGACCGAACTGAAATGGGAAAGTAAACGCAGGCAAATTCTGTAGTTTATTGTATTTTTATCGACGGACAAGGTCATTGCACTGTCCCTACCAAGGTATCCAAAATGTGTCCATCTGTAATAATTTTGGGAAGGTTCGCTTTATAAGCTACATTCCGAACGACTCACATCATACGTACGCACAAAAAATGGCCAGTCTGAATTTTTTAGTAAATCGGTTATTTAATTTTCCTTTAAACAAAAGTAAATATACCAAAGAATTAAGTTATATTAAGAACGTGGCCGAATATAACGGATACACTGCTTGCCTGGTGGAAAAATTAATCAAGAAGCAGAAAACAAAGAAAATGTTGACGGAATCAACGACGTTTAGAAGAGAGAAATCCGAAAAAAACTTTGCTTGCTTACCATTTGAGCCTCGAAACACAAGGGGTCTAGATAGCATTTTTTTAAGTCAACTTGCAGCTAACATTTTCGACAAAAAAGACCTTAAAAAACTTGCTAGGTAGCCCAAAAGACAAGATAACATGGACAAAATGTCGGGAATTGATCAAATAAGTTGTAAAGATTGTAATCTTAAGTACGTCGGACAAACAAAAAGATCGATTGGAGTTAGATTTAAAGAACACTTAGCCCAATTACGTTACGGTACTATAGATAGATCTTCCGTCGCCCGACATATTTGGGATAATAATCATCACGTGAATGAAGATAATCTGAATTTAATAAAAAATGTTAGACAACCAGGACAGCTAAACTCATTCGAAAGTATATATATAATATATATATATATATATATATATATATATATATATATATATATATATATATATATATATATATATATATATATATATATATATATATATATATATATATATATATATATATATATATATATTGCGAAATATAGTTAGAACAAAAATTGTATGAACTTGGCACCACCGCCGATTACGAGTCACCTGATCGATTGCTTCGTTAAATAAAATTCCCACGTTTTTAACACGTCCTAAAGATTACATAATAATACACATAGTTCCGACAAAGCAAACTATGTTAATTTAGTTGTCGTTGTACCTTCCTAAAATTATTAGAGATGGACACATTTTAGATAACTTAGTAGGGCAGTGCAAAAACCTTGTCCGGCGATAAAAATACAATACACTGCAGAATTTGCCTGCGTTTACTTTCCCATTTCAGTTCGGTCTACTTACCTAAGATCCAGTATATAAGGTGATGTTAGTTTTTAAAGTAGTTAGATTTTTTCATCCTCTGATGACGCTAATTTGGTTAGTGAAACTATCGTCAGGTCTTTTAAAATGTGTTGTGGTGATTTGGTTTCTCCAAGTGTACTTGTCAGTGCTCATCACAGGTTCCAATTTTCACTTGTAAACATAATTGTAAAAATAGTTAGTTATAAAGATTCGCTGTAGACTCTTTATCTTTATCCTTAGTAATTCCGCGTATTATCGTTAATAAGAAATACTAGTCGTAAGCAGGTATAGATAGCTGGTTCTGGAACCGCCACTAATGTAGTCGAAAGTATTACTCCAAACGAAGAGCCTAAGACGCTGGAAAATATCATATGTGAAGTATGTACAATATATCCAGCAGAGGTTGATGAATAACAGAATGAAGCTATAGAAAACATAATTGCAGCATATCCTACAAACAACCTATCAGCCTACACAAGAAGATATATTCAATCAGAAGCTGGTGGAAATCGATAGGAAAAGCATCGAGAAAAAATTAAAAGCAGAAGATTGCGAACTGATGTGCCAGACAACTTTTTCTCTGACATTAAACGGCGAGAAACTGCTTACCGTATGTGTTGTCCAGTATGAGGAGATCCCGACTTTTGAATTTTGAAAAATTTCTTCAAATATGCGCTAATTAGGCCCCCCAGAACACATATCCGGGGTCAGTTTCAATTTTTATATGTTTATATATATATATATATATATATATATATATATATATATATATATATATATATATATATATATATATATATATATATATATATATATATATATATATATATATATATATATATATATATATATATATATATATCTGTATGTATGTATGTATGTATCACACCGATAACTCAAAAAATAATGGGCCGATTTTGATTAAATTTGGTGAATAAATTCCTTTTGCAAATGGCTTGGATAAGTTCGTTAGCCAGGAAAATCTGCCCAGGTTTTCTCGGAAAATTTTGTGTTTTCTTTCTATGTGGGTCAAAAGACAAAACCGTTAAAGGTATTTAAAGAAAAATAAATTGGAGTTTTTCTCAAAACGTCAAAGTTGCGATTTAAAACGTCAAAATCGGCAACATTTAGGCAAATAACTTGAATCTAATACGGGCTATGGAAATAAAATGTCTCAAGAAAGATGTTTTACAAACCCTGAAGTCTTAGTTTCAACCGTCATTGTCATTGTCCTTCATTTTACTAAAATGTTTCCAGAAAATTCATTTCAAATAGACCCTTTCTCTGATGCTTGGCAGTAGTGTTGGCTATAGAGTTTATCGTTTAATGGTATATAATTTTTGTCGAATTTTCGTAAAAAATTAATAAAGTTGAATATATCTATTATTATACAAGATATGAAAAAATTTTGTATATATTAATTATAGGGTGTCTTGAGCTACATCTTAAAAAATATTTCACAGGGTGGCCCATAAGTCGTTAGTGATACAAATTCTCTTTTTTGCATTTTTGCATTTTCCATCGAAATAGAATGCATGTTTGTAAGAAAAGAAATTCTGGATGCAGCAAGTGCGTTATGGTAGCGAATTTTGATCAAATGCTTCATATTTGAATATCCCAATTTGCTATTAACCTATAAGGTTGACCAAGAAACGAGTTTTTCCGGGAACACTTTAAGTTTACTTTTGGAAATTGTACATTTTCACACAATAAAGTTATTTTTATGAAACATAACACATTGTTTTTACTATATAGATTATACTGGTAACCAAAATTGATGCCTGCTTTCTTAAAAAGAAAACACACATATTTGCAATAAAAACATTTTTATGAAAATTCACTACCATAACGCACTTGCTGCGTCCAGAGGTTTTAAAGTTCTACCTTTAGTGAAATTATCTCAGAAAAACTGTAATATATATGTATATATATATATATATATATATATATATATATATATATATATATATATATATATATATATATATATATATATATATACATGTGTTTTTTGATGTGTCCACATTTGAAGAATTTATAAATGTATTACCTACAATAATTTACAATTTGGAAAACAATTCGATAGAAACCCACAGAAACATATAGTCTAACCAAATATTTTGTTATATCACAAAGAAAATCAGTGTATTTTAAATTTAAACTCTGTGGCACCTCTCCGGCGAGGGGTGTACAGGGGGCGCCAACATCAAGATTGAACAGTTCCTTCTCGAATATATGTGGGCTAACCTGAACTCCGTTCACCATTTCCTCCGGGATAATATGCCCAATTCCTGTTCCTCACCGAAACCCAAATCATGATAAAATAATATCATATATTTAAATTGACTCATATTGTTATTTAATATTGTATATTTTTCTTTCAGGTAAGTATCAGCTGCTGTTGGACAACTCTTCTGATTGAAGTGCTCTCGCAGAAACGGTAACGCACTGCACGACTATGTTCTCACTCATTAATCCCTATTATCCCGCTGCCATTAATTAGGCTGGAAAGGAGTAAATTGAGGTAAAAATACAACAAATATTTTATAAATATAGGACTATGAAATCATGAAATTTGCGGCAATGGGCCGTGGGTGGTAGGTGCAAATCCTCATAGTAAAAAATCGCAATAATCATCTAATGCACATAATATTCTGATTTTTCTTTCTATTAACTAATTTAAATGATCACTTTGATTAATAGGTGAATATTTTAGCGAATTTTAATTAAGAAAAATTCGCTTATAGAGAGGTCACATTGAAAAGCTTTAAAAAAATGGCTTCAGATGAGCGCAATTTTGGACCCCTGGACCCAAAACCAAGGTTCATTAAAATGTTATATGTATATATATATATATATATATATATATATATATATATATATATATATATATATATATATATATATATATATATATATATATATTGTACGGTGCAGTTTGGGTTAAATCTATTGCCGCGAAATACTAAAATGTTTGAATTAACATAAAATGCGCGCATTAATATTACTAGTTTATAGAGACTGGCATCGTGGTTCTAATTACCCGTTTAGAGTCTGCGAAGGACCAGAGGAATTGTTTTCTGTGACAGATTTATGAATCCACGTGATAAAAGTAATAACAATTCAATACTACAAGTTACAAAGTGAAATATAGAGATGAATGTTGTGATCCAATAAGGGTACAATAAAAAAGGTGACTTACAATTGGAGCTGGATGCTTGCCGTGATCAGCACGTGGTGGTGTCGCTGATACCTGGTGCCTCATCCAAAGGGCCAAGGTGGTTCACGTGCCCAGGTGACGACTGTGAAGCTTGCGGTGTGTTGATGCCGTGGTTGAATGGATTTCTGGGCGCGGGTCTGTCGCTCGTCGAAAGACTGGCGCTTCCAATACGAGGCTGACGAACCTGTCCACGTATCTATGGAGACAACCGTGGTTCTTGACTCCGTGCCGCGGGTCAGGCGATTTCCCTGTGCTGCTCACTGACCGCTGTAAGGAGCACGGAGTTAACTGTGAGGTGACCACAGCATAATCAGGTATTATGCTGTGTCTTGACTACCGCTCACGGTTCAGCCTGTCTTGAACGACCTTACTGGACGCTTGATGAGATGGAAGTGATTGAGCACCTCTACCTGCTGTGGGGGGCATCAGGGGATGTTTCTTGTCTAAGCATGGACAGGGTGGACTCGGAGAGATTGATGGTGAGGATTAACAATATTAGGACACAACACAAATCCGAATATATCAACAATCCTGATCACCTAGTGCAATTATTAATTCGGTTTAAGGAGGTTGTACTCTATATTTTTTTAGTAAAAAAAAAGATTTTATTCACCAAACTTATGTCCGTCTCATATTTTAATAATTTTTAATACATATATGCCCTTCATACCAAAATTGGTAATTTTCGAGTCGTAAGTAAATTGATTTGATGAAATTTAAAAAAGTTTGGACGCAGCAAGTGCGTTATGGAAGTGAATTTTCATTAAAATGTTTTGGTAGCAAATGCGAGCAGGCATCAATTTGATTACCGGTATAGCCTATGTAGTAGAAACAATGTACTATATTTTATCAAAATTACTTATTGTTTGAAAATGTACAAAAATTTTCCGGAAGAAAACTTAGATGCTGGTTTCCTAACCAACAAACCTTACGTTAATAAGCAAATTGAGTTATTGAAATTTGAATGATTTAATGAAAATTCGCTACCAAAACGCACTTACTGCGTCCAGATTTTTTTCTCTACAACCATGCATCATATTTCCATAAAAAAATGCAAAAATGCATTAACGAATTTGTTCTACGAAAATTAGCTAATACTTATAGACCGTTAAACCATAAACTTAACTAAACCTATAGCAAAAGCATCAACTTAACAAAATCGACAGCCAAAGCACCAGAGAAAGAGTCTATTTGAAATGAATTTTCTGTAAACATTTTAGTAAAATGAAGGGCAATGACGGTTGACGCTGAAACTTAAGGGTTCGCAGAACACTCTTCTTGCAACATTTTCTTTTTACAATCCGTATTTGTTTCACGTTCTTTGGCTAAATATTGCCAATTTTGACGTGTCAAATCGCGACTTTGGCGTTTTGAGGAAAACTCCAAATTTTTTTTCTTTAACTGCCCATAAATTTTTGTCTTTAAACTTAGAGAACTTAAACTTAGATGTTTTGATGCATGGTTCACTGTTTATAATACAAACACGCGTACCGAATTTGGTTGCCCTTACTTTGTTATTTCTAGAAAGAAAACACAAAATTTTCCGGGAAAGCCTGGGCCGATTTTCCTGGATAACGAACTTATCCAAGCCACTTGCAAAAGGAAGGTACTCACCAAATTTGATCAAGAGCGGCCCATTATTTTTTGAGTTATCGGTTTTTTTGTATTCAAAAGTCTGGATCTTCTCATTAGTGAATTTTCATAAGAATTGTACACTATCAGTAAGATATATTATTAAAACTAATTCTTTAAATTTAAATGGACCTGGGAGATCGGTTTTAGAGGTCCCAGTTAAGAATTATTTAAATAACTTTCTATTTTCTATGGGGCTAAAAAATTATAGTTTGGTAGAGATATATGTAAGTACTGCAAGTCTCTTTAAAAAAATTATATTACAAATTTCATTAAAGTCACAAAAGTTTTTAGAAAAAAATTAATTATTTACAAAGGGAATGAATCATAAATATGGCAGGTATTTTTCCTTTTAATTGCTTGGATGGTTTTGTTTAAGTCAACTCAACCGAACTAGTTTTTGCAAACAAAACAACAAAAAATGTTTTTTAAAACCAAGTTGTAGTTACCCGCGAAGCCCATTATGTTATTTTTCTTTAATTTAGTACCCAGACTGCGTGTACATAGGTGTTACTATGGTTCAAGATTGAAGATTCTAGCTTAATAGGAAATTGATTTTTCGGATTTCAAATATTATTACAAAAACTCTCTACCATAAAGTGGTTTCTGAGCCAGGCTTTTTCGACACTTATTTAATGTTTCTATACCCACACTTTTTGAAAATGATGAAATATTGTAGCTCTCTATGTAAAACTGACAAACAAGGCAACCTAGATTTCATTTTTGAAAAAATATTTTAAACAAATGAAATGGGGTAACAATTTAAACATAAATTCAAAATCTTGTTTCGCTGCTTTGTCGCAGAGGTTCCCCTTCCCCTTCTGCATGCATACAACCACCCTGAATGCACAAACAAGAAAAAGGTAAACAAGAAGAGTTTCTTGGGAGCAACCCGCAAGAAAGTTACGGGACCTGCGGTAAATATAGGGGTTCTGGGCGAAGTAAACAGAATTTTAAGGAGGTATAGCTGCAAAATAGGATAAAGGGGGTATAGAGGTCCAACTAAGCTGATTTGTTCGTATTTTTCGTTCACATTTACTTTTTATCTTCTTCCCCGCCCAACACCCCTATTCACTCCTGGTCACGTCACTTTCTTGGGGGTTGTTTGCAAGAAATGTTTCTTGTGGTTTGTGCATCCAGAAGAAGACTTAAGCATGTTTCTGATTTTTTTTTCTAAAAAGCCCCCGTGTGCTAATCTGCAAATCTACCAAAAATATAATTTTGATCTACAAAGCGAATGTACCTGCCAAATTATAAACTTGGCAGGTATTTTTCCTTATTAGTCGTTTGGATGATCCATTTTAGTCAACTCAATCGAAACAGTTTCGGCAAACAAAATAACAAAAATGGTTTTCTAAAACAAATTTATCGTTGCTTGTAAAGCTCATTATGTTATTTTTTAAATTTAGTACCCACGCAGCTTTTTTATAGGTTTTAGTATGTATTAAAACTGAAGATTCTAGTTTTATGGGAAATTGAATTATCACTATTTAGAATATTTTCACGAAAATTCGCTACCATAACGCACTTGCTGCACTTAAACCCTTTTCAGCATTTATTTACTATTGCTGTATCCATACTTTTTGAAAATGAAATAAATAAATATAAACAATACAAAATTTTGAAATTAAAATTTTAATAATTTACACATCTGTTTATTGGTATAATTTAAACTACTGCATGATATTATGTAGTTTCATTTAACGCAGATTTTCCATATACGACATGAAGAGTAAATAATAATGAAAATTCACTAAAAACTAAAAGTAAATAAGTACCATATTCCAAGATTCTAAGGTATTAGCTGAGTCGTATTATTTGTTTATGGCGTCTGTAAACAAAGAAGAAAAAGAAGATAACGTCTACATCGACTAGAAATTTTTATCAAGAAGATTCGCTAACAGAAATATTTTGATATATGTATGTTCCAACAGCCGATCTTTCTGTCTTAGTATAAGAATGAATAAACTACAATGTGAGAGATTTTATGTGAGTGCATGTAAAATACAGTGTCCAAAGGTCCTGAAGGTCCGTGTCTGATGGCCGTTAGTGAACGTAGCACGTCCATCCGCCGTTATTTCGGCCATCTCAGGCCAGACCGATGCTGATGCGTGATTACAAGCGCCTCACCACTGCCACCATTCGTGATTCGTGAATCTGATATCTTCTCTGCGTTTTTACAGCCCTGAGCTACTGAAAGAAGAGGACTTACCTTCCACACCAAGCATGGCGATTTTCTGGTTATTACTCTAGCTATTACAGAGATTGTTGTCTGCATTCTCTTCTTGATCTATTTTTATTGCCAGATTCCGTTCAGAAAACAGAAAAAGTGGATTTGGATGACATGACTCGGTAGAATAAGAAGTAACTATGGATTCGATACAACCTAATTCTTTCGAACGAAAATAGTTTACTTAATTTAGTTTGAAAAGAGATATTTGCTTTTTCGTTATTTTACTAGGATATTATACGTTTCTTTGTTAATGTTCAATTAACTCATTACAGCTAATGGCCTTCCAACTCTTTGGCTAGAAACATTTTTCCACTGTTACGCGCATGACGTCATGGGGGGGGGGGGGGTACAGTCGCAACATGGTAATATTATGCTGCGGTACAGTGAGTTTGAGGTTTTATCACAGCGTATAACCTCTCAACAAATTACGGAACTGTTGTTTCTTATTATATTTTATAAATTTATTTTACAAATGTTTGTGTGCATACAGTTAGAAGTAATTTTTTATGATTAGAATAATACTGTGACATGATGATGAAATCAAGTTTATGACTGGTAACGCGCTCTAGATTAGATTTAGATTTTATTGTGAGTGGGCTATTCCAGTCCCTCCACCGCGACCTTAGGTCTATTGTGTTACACATCTAATTATTTAGATTTCACCCATCAATTCCAGCTCCCTGAGGGAGTCGATCTTTTCTTGAGGGTGAAAGTTTGTTTGGCAGGTGTACTGCCATCTGAGTGAAGTCGCTTGCCCGTTTCGAAGCTCAAAGAGAGATAACCTCTCTCCGAGTTCATCTGGACCCGACATCCGTCAGTGTTTGCCTCGAGGCGGTATCATGAAGTCCCGCTCCCGAGCAGCATCTAATCTCCAGTTGTAATCCACCCCTAGAGATCTCAGCTCCCCGCAGGCTCTTCCAAACCCGACACCTAACAATGTTAAGACTCAAAGCAACATCCAATCGAATCCCGCTCCCGAGCATCACCCCAGCGAGGCCACCAGTCCGTTTCGTAGCACACAGTATGGGCTCCAAACTCCGGGTGTTTACCACTGATCAGAGATCAGAGCCCCCGGGACGTCTGGACACACGACACACGCCAGGGCTCAATCCAGGGCGGTATCATCTAGAACCCCGCTCCTGAGTAACAACCAAGCGAGGCCAATTGTCAGTCTCTGAGGCCACAGTGGAGGCGCCAAAGCCCGGTTGCATATCACTCCCCAGAGATGTCTGCCTACCCCCAGCCTCACCTGCACCAGACCCCCGCCAGTGTTTCATTGACTCGAGGCGGTATCATGAAGTCCCGCCCTCGAGCAGCATCCAGGCGGGGTCGTTAGCCTGTATCGATGCTCACAGAGTAGGCCCAAGTCTCCAGGTGTAATCCACCCCTAGAGACCCCAGCCACCTCCGGGTTTGTACAGGTCCAACACCTGCCAGCGTTAGCTTAAATTTCACCCAACAAAT
This sequence comes from Tillus elongatus, assembly GCA_964006375.1. Lineage (NCBI taxonomy): Eukaryota > Metazoa > Arthropoda > Insecta > Coleoptera > Cleridae > Tillus > Tillus elongatus. The sequence goes on from OZ023263.1 coordinate 5,628,687, forward strand.
CGAGCTTCCGACAGGAGACGACACCTGCTAGGTGAAACTTTGTTTGACAGATGTACTGCCATCTGAGCGAAGTCGCTTGCCCGTCTCAAAGCTCAAAGAGAGATAACCTCTCTCCGAGTTCGTCTGGACCAGACATCCGTCAGTGTTTGACTCGGTGCAGTATCATTAAGTCCTGCATCCGAGCAGCATCCAAGTGAGGTCGTTTGTCCGTTTCGAAGCTCACAGAAGAGGCCTCAACCCTTAGTTTTATTCCACCCCTAAAGATCTCAGCTCTCTTCCGGGTTCGTCTAGACCCGACACCCACCAGTGCTAGACTCAAGGCGACATCCCATCGAACCCCGCTCCCGAGCATCGCACAATCGAGGCCGTCCGTCCGTTCCGAAGCACACAGTGGGGGCCCCAAACTCCAAGTGTTTACCACTCATCAGAGTTGTCAACCCCCTCTGGGTCGTCTAGACACACGACACCCGCCAGCACTCAACGCAAGGCGGCACCCATCGGGAACCCCGCTCCCGAGTAACAACTAAGCGCGGGCAACCATCCATTTTTAAGCCCAAAGTGGAGGCCACAAAATCCGGGTGTACATCACTCCCTAGAGATATCCGCCTCCCTCCAGGCCCACATGTACAAGACCCTCGCCAGTGTTTAATTCCAATTAGTCGCCTTTTACGACAGGCAGGAGTTACCTTGGGCCTATTCCTTTAGTTAGTCCCCGGACCCACAGGGGACTAACGCGCTCTAAATAACTTCTCTACTTTTGAAGTTTGTGCTGCTCCAATGTTAATTAATGGCCCATAATTATACTTATCTTGTGTTTATATATGTAATATAAAAGTAAAAAAGTAGTGAAAATGCAAGTAAACTTATTTAATTTAGGGCTGTATTCCATAATATCTGAAAAAAGACATTAGAGGCGTTGACGTAGAATATAATTTCGGTAAATTTGCAGTTTACTGCATGGAGGGTTTTTAGAATTTTGTCTTCAGAAAAATGCTTTGAACCTCCCTCGGATCTACAATCCACAAGACAAATTTGTAGCAAACCGCCTCCAAGAATGTTAAAGAACCATGAATAGTGATGCTAGGCGGGGAGGAAATATGAGAGGAAAATGGTATAAAATCCACTTAGTCGGATGCGTTTTTCACATTTTGCAACAATACCTCCTTCAAACCCTGTCTGCCCGCACAACACCCATATTCGCCCCAGGTCCAGTAAGTTTCTTGGGGTTGCTCTCAAAAAAAAATTCTTGTGCTTTATGCCTTTAAGGTGGTTGTATCAATGCACAAGGGAAATGAGAATCCCCCGTGTTTTTGAGTGAGGGGGCAGAAACCCTTTTCGTGCTAGCGGTTCTTCTTCCCCTTCTGCATGCATACAGTCACCCTCAATGTATGAACTACAAGATTTTTTTTATGTTCAGTTTTCTATTTAATTTTTTGTTGAGTATATTTCCTGTATATCAGTTGCTTTCTTTGAGTTTAGTATCCAAATTACTATGTAAATATTTATGTTAGAGATCATATTTTTGTTTGCCCTTCTTTACCATATTTTTTACTATTCCTAATTGAATAAAGTAATTTTTATAACTTTTAATGTGGCTAATGAAAGGAAACTTTCGAGGCTAACTTACGACCACCACCACCATAACTTTCAATAATAATTACTAATATATTATTCTTATAAAAATTCACTACCATAACACACTTGCGGCCTCCCGATTATTTTTTCAATACCTTACTGAAAATAATCACCAAATACAGACATGTCAGACAAGCCTCTGACAAAATTTCTTTTTATGTAACGATCAAAGCAAAGGTAAAGATGTTTGTTTGTCTAATTTAAAGGTATTTAGTTCATCAATTGATAAATGAATTGGTGGGGTTCAAGTAGTTTTCTTTTCTTTTACCAATAAAGGGGATTGCGTGACCGTACCGGAAACTTCCTCCTTATAGATTTAGAAATGAATAAAAACTTCAAGTAGCGTGTCTTTTACAGTGAAAGCAGATCAATTGCCTGATAGAAACTCGATTGCTACCAGATTATTAAAAAGTCAATGAAAATTTGATACCGTAGTTACATAATCCAACTAAATTTATTGTAGAAATCGTAGGAATTGATATCTGCTCAACTATGAAATTCTAAAAGGTAATTTTATAATTCTGGTAGAAAAATAAGTGTAAGATGGCAAAAGAAATTTAGTTAAGTATTTTAGTACCATATCATTGATTGTTGTTGTCCTTACTTGGAGTAACTAGTCCATACTACATACAGACTTGGAGACTACTTCTCTGGCTTGGGGAGACTACTTCTCTGTTGGGTTTCCTTTCGGTAAGTAAAGGACGTAGCCAGCGCGTAAGCTAACTGAAGCAAGTAGCCCTTCTGAATTCTGGATGTTCCAGGATGTTCGTCAACGTTTCTGTAATCAGCATCCTGTTAAGATGATGTCAGGTTGGAGAACACATCAAAAACAAAGTCCTTTCAAGCTCCAACGGTCGCAAACCCTTCTGGACTCTTGTTAAATCTATTGGGAATAATTTCTGCAAGAGCATGTTCCCACCTCTTGTTTCAGGGGATGAAATTGTTTCTACCGCCCTGGGCAAGGCTGAACTTTTTGCCTCGTTGTTCGCCGGCAATTCTGCTCTCAACCCACCTCCAAATGTTCAACCACCAACAGTCCCCAATGTCGCGCATAAAATGACGGATATCATTTTCAAAACTAAAAAGGTACGAAAGATGCTCTCTTCTCTATAGGAGATATAGGAGAACTTGCTCCTATCCTGACTCGTCTGTTTCAGACATCTTACAATAGGAGCATATTCCCTAGTAACTGGAAAACTGACCCTACTCTCACCCAAAGGCTGCCATCCCTTGCCCACCAACGTGCCCCGTTAGTTACCTCTCTCTCTCTCTCTCGCTTTCTTTTATAGATATCTGCACGGGCACTGCTCAGAGGAGCTTTCTTCCATAGTTCCTCCATCTGCTGCCCCCAACAGATCTACCAGGGGAACAGAGCGAATGCACCCTTTTACTCTCCAGGTCACCAGACATAGTACATCTTGTTATGCCCGCTCTTTTGTCCAGAGGACTTCCAAGTGGTGGAATTCCTTGCCGGCACATGTTTTCCCTTCTCCTCCGAACCTCCAAACCTTCAAATCCAGAACTAACAAGTTGCCTTTTTCCTCCTTGTCGACACCCACGGTACGATAGTATTTAGGCTGTGAGCGCCCGTAGTGTGTTGTTGAAATTAAAAAAAGTACACCCTAGAGCATCTAGAAATCAAAAAGGCCTCTTGCTCCAGTTCGCTTGCGCGCTGGCTACGTCATTTACTTGCCGAAACAAAACCCAACAGTGAAGCCAGAGAAGTAATCTCCAAGTCTGTATGTAGTATTTTAGTAACAATTCCGTAGGACCAAGTTTTCGTTAATGTGGTCATAACCAAATCGTTATTATATTCATCAAATGTTTGAAATCCTTACTATAAGACACTTGCTGAGACCCGGATTTTCAATTTTTTCTGCCAATTTTATATAGGATTATATGAATTTTTTTAAAATAAAAGCACGAATTTTATTTCATGATTGGTTCCGTCGCTGTCTTCAGATTGTTGCAAAATTATTTACTTTTATCATGTTCATGACTTATTAGACAAAATGAATGTTCTTAATTACTAGGTAAGCCACAAACAAAAGCCGCTTTCACCAGATACAAGTAAGCAAACAGGCCACGATCTAATTACTGTTTGTTTTTGTGCTCACGAATCAAACATATATTTAGAGTTAATTCAGTGAAGAGTTGTGGTGCGGCATTTCTTAATTAAATAGAGGAGTAATAGTGAGGTATAATCTAGAGTCTAGAGTTAGAGAAAGTGAAACGAGCACCGCGGGTAATAAGAATAGAAGACATTAATCACAGATATCTGATTACAAAGCCCTCAGCTTCCTTTTGCTGGCACGTTCGTCTTAACGGAGAACAATGATCTGCCTAGATACCGGCGCTTTAACAATTATAAGTAATTGTGTAATTTGTTAGTGTAATGATTTAATAATATAACCCTTTGTCTCTCCCTTCCTTACAGAAATTGGATATCTTTGTTCGCGCCCGCTCTGCCCAAACAAATTCCCTCTTCGGTTCTGGTAATAAACTTAGTTTCCTGCGCAAATACCGGGAATGGGGGCTCCTGGATGCACATAACAATTCCTGCGATAAATATTGCTGCATATATCCAAGTATAAACAGTGCTGGACAAATAAATTCTCGACAAGTATATTCGGACAGAGTTTTGGTGTTTCGAGGTAACCGCAATCCGACTAAAACATAACTTGGAATGCTCAAATCCTTACAGGATTTGCTGGGAATATCTGTGGCTTGCTCTGATCTTCTTAAGAGTAGTGTACATGGTTTTATTATAGTGTTTATTTCGTATTCTCAAGCTCAAATCGGGAAAGTAGCGTGTTCATTTTAAAAACAAAACTACAACAGAACAGCTATATAATTAGAATAAAGAATTAGCCGTAGTCGAGGAATTAGACCAACGTTAAAGGTACAAAATGAAATACATTACAATCTATATATCTATGAGAACGCAGATAAATTTCAAGAAAATGGTCCCTGTCATGGTTATGATACAAGAGGCGAAAATAATGTCAGGGCTCCATACAACAGACTAAAGACAAGTCAACAGTCAAAAAATTTCTGCGTCGTTAAGATATTTAATCACATTCCCCACAGCATCAGACGACTCATACCAGCAAGTTTTAAGAGAGAAGTAAAAAAATATCTACTTTCTAATCCCGTCTACTCAGTCCAGGAGAGACAGAATGGAAGTAGTCCATGGTGCCACTTTTGTGTTTGTGATGTTTTGTTGTTCTCTATGTGTGCATTATTGCAGATTTTTGATTGTAGATCTTAATTGATATTGACAATGGTTGTTGTTTGTATTGCTGTGTTTCTGTATGACGTTGTTTACACTTCTCTATCTTTCTAGCCTAAGTTAACTAGTGCTAACATGTCATGTAATAATTGGTGACGAAATAAATATTATCATTATTGTTATTATATTATTATTATGGTAAAACCCATTTGGTCTTAGCTAGTGCATAAACAAAATATCAAATGCAAAATAACATTGTTTAAATATGTTAGGTAAATTTAGGGAACATTTAAATTGTCCCTAACTAAACGGACATAATAACGATCTTAATACTTTACACTCGCACAAGACGTGCTGGGCTGATTCCTCCCCGTCGCGGCAGAGTCTGCATGTCAGGTCCTCCTCGAACCGCCCCATTTTATGCAGGTGTTTCTTGACAGCCATGTGTCCCGTCAAGAGTCCTGTTATGTTACTGAGCTGTCCTCTCTGCTAAGATTTAGCAGCTCCACAGCTCTCTTTGAACTGGGATCCCCAATTAGTGGCATCCCATGTCTGAGCCCTGGACAATCTGCCCAGTATGCCTTATGCTGGTCCCTGGCCCAGCACTTGACAGTTCCCCTGGCAGTGCCTTTCGATACGCCCAGGTCCGGTTCTGGGCCCATAAATGGTTCTGATGATCCTCTATTCTTGCCTTTGACCCCCGACTGACCCGGCACCCAGATGAAGGTGACCTTATTCTGCCCAGCCCGGTCGCTCGTCTCGTTTCTGCATTCAATAACCAGGGCTACTTAGGGCCGTAAGGGCTTCCTGGCTGTCTGTGGCTATGAGGATCCACTTGTTGGTGTAGCCTCTCCTCTTGTTCTCTCGCAGTGCAAGGTTGCGTACATTTCGGGCTGAAAGACCGTTGCATGCGCCCCAAGAGAAATACTGTGACTTACCCTCGGTCCTTCCGAATAAACGCCTGTCCCCGTCCCACGCTCCCCGCCGGATCCGCCCGTGAACCAGGCTAGCGCGTCCCGTGGAAGGCCCGGCGTCTTATCCACCCCCTACCCCCCATACCTTGCGGTCGAGGATTACCGCTGTAAACCTATTTTCCCTACAGATTCGCGGGATCGCGAGGTCTGACCTCATTTCAAGCATTGGCTCCTTCACGATCTCCTGAATTTTGCAGTGGCCCCTGCAGCCTGGGTTGGTCTTCATTTTATCATTACAGGCTAGTCTGTATAGTCCTACACTAACCTCTCCCGTGATATCTAATTGTAAAGGGGACAGATCCAGCAACACCTTCATGGCGGCTGTTTGGGTTGAGGTCATGGCCCCTGTGATGCCGCATATATAACTTACGAAAACCTAGGTTTCCACAACAAATAGTATAAACATCATAAATCAGCATTATTCTACATTGCATAATGTATGCAAATTATTTCTGTTATCTGCAGTTCAAAGCAAAACAAGTGTCTGTTAAGAGCCTTGGTGGTTCAGTGGTAAGAACGTGTGCCTCTGAACCAAAGGATATCACGTTCTATCCCAGCGCTCTCCATTCACTTTTTCAGTACAAACTGTAACATTAACATCAACCGAGGTTCTGGCATTGTATTTGAGCAAGTTGAATGTCTGCACGTTCCGCCCTTCGGAGGGGGCGTAGCGCCGCCGATTCCGTGTCCATGCGATCTTGAGCACGTTAAAGAAACCTACCCTCTTTACAGAAATGCAGGGGTTCGGTAAAACCTCCAGGATAGTGAGGTGAAACTGCTCCCTGGTGTCGGTGAGTGGCCATAGTCGCGGAAATAGATTGACGTTAAAGAAAAAAATGTTTCTGTTTACATAAACAGTGGCTATTTTTGTAACATTATATTACTCAATATATGCTAAATGATTAAATTACCAATTTAACCTAGTTACACAGTTATAATTACGCAATTTATAACAAATGCTCAATTCCCTTATTAGACTTTAAATTTGATGTACTGATTATCTCCTACAGCGCCTCTCAGTAACAAATCCTTGTACTTAAACTAATATCAAATATTAACATTTGAAATGTGCTGCTGTAGCAACAGTCCTCCTTTGAAACTACTTGTTGTGTTCGAATATTGTTTGATCTTGTTGTGTTCTAATATTGTTTGATCCCCACGCTCAATCTCCCAGAGTCCGACCCTGTACATTCCATCCTGAAAACTTCACTCGGTGCCTACAACAGTCACCAGAGGCAGTTACGACACATTCGGCAACAACAGCAACCAAAGGCGCAGGGACAACATAGGCACCCCTGCAACAGTTGGCAACAATAGCCACCTCCGGCGCATAACATTGGTATCCCTGTGACAGTTGTCATCGAGCATCACCAACCAAGCGAGGAGCTACGAGATAACACTAGTGCACTTCACTACCAATATCATCCAGCGTCCAGTAAGGTCGTTCCAGACCGGCTGAACCGTGAGCGGTAGTCAAGACACATCATAATACTTGATTATGCTGTGGTCACGTCACAGTTAACTCCGTGGTTATTCCAGCGGTCAGGGAGCATCACAGGAAGATCGCCTGACCCTCGGCACGTAGTCAAGACCCACGGTTGTCTCCATAGATACGTGTACAGGTCCGTGAGCCTCGTTGTGGAAGAACCAGTCTTTCGACGAGCGACGGATCCATGCCCAGAAATCCATTCAACCGCGGTATCAACACACTGCCAGTCTTCGCAGCTGTCACCTGGACACGAGAAACATATTCGCCCTTTGTACGATCCCCCAGCTATCAGTGTGACCACCACGTGCTGATTAGGGCAACATCCCGGCTCCATTTGTAAGTCCCCTTTTTATTGTATCATGATTGGATCACAACATTCATTTTTGTATGTAACTTTGTAACGGTCATCATTAAATTGTTATTACTTTTACCACGTGTATTAATAAATCTGCCCCGCAAACAACAATTCCTCTGGTCCTTCAGGAGTAATAAACAGGTAATTAAACCAGGATGCTAGTCTTTCTAAACTCGTAATGTTAATGCGCGCATTTTACTTTAATTCAAACTTTTAGTATTTCGCGGCATTGCATTTAACCTATTCTGAACCGTACACTACTTGAATTCGGTTTTCTAAACCATGTTTGTTAAAGGTGTACAAAACATGTTGTAGTTTATTAAAATATCTTAGTGCACTGTGATGCGACTTTTCAAATCTAGCAGCCCAATATGTAAAGGTGGCTTTGAATGTAAACTATTTCTTGCAGGGTTCAAATGATACTGTTTTTTTTTTCAATTAAAGAAATACTATTGTAGATAAGACACAAACACCAATAAATATAATACCATGGTAGTGGAATTATATTATATTAAATAAAAAATATTGTACAACCTCGATGGTCCAATGGTAGGAACTTGTGCCTCTGAACCCAAAGAACCTGCGTTTAATTCCCAGTAGAGTCAGTACATACATCAAAATTAACATCAACTGACGTTGTGACATTGTATTTAAACAAGTTAGATGTTTGCACATTTTCCACTTCGGAGGGGGTGTAGCCGTTGGCTCTGTATACCATGCAGTGCTGGGTACGTTAAATAGCCTTACTTTCGTTGCAGATAGTTCGGTTCGGCGAAATTTCCAGTATAGTGAAGTGAAATGCTCACTGGCGTCAGTGATTAACCATATAGACCGACGTGAATATATATATATATATATATATATATATATATATATATATATATATATATATATATATATATATATATATATATATATATATATATATATATATATATATATATATATTATGACAGCCAGTTTAGCTACATACGAATGCAACGTTTCTGTTAATGAAGCAAACTCCCGGAAAACAAAGTTAATGTCAAATTAACCATTATCAGTACATACGAGAGATAAAACTAAAAATACAGCTCACGAAGTAATTTCTGTAGTCCATAAAATTTTATAGTCTGATTTTAGTGCTTCACTGAAACTGAAACGTTATTTGAAACAGTCTAGAGACTCCTGTAAAACCAATTGGAAGACTACGACTCAGAAAACAAAACATAATGTTTATTCTGAATATTTTCAGCAGGAGAACTAGATTCAAGGTCGGGCTCTTCAGTATTCACGGCTTCACCTCTTGAAGGTGTAATCTAAAATTTGGTTTTATGTGTCTGGTTGCAGGAGTCGCTGCATAATCTCGCTATTTATGTCGATATATATGATAATGGTGTCCTATTCACATCCTGTCCAATTTCGAGATCCGTTCGAACGCAGTAATTGAAATGTTATTGAAGTTTACTGCAGTTTATTGTAACTATTTTCATTTAATAGTATGTTATTATCTTTTATTCACGGTTACTGTACTAGATGATATGGCAGTATTATTGTAATGTCCCCAAAAACATGTTTATTTTAGCATTTTGTTTATTTTTATTGATATATTTAATACTAACTGAACAAATTAAAGTATGGATGCAGCAAGTGCGTTATGGTAGTGAATTTTCATAGAAATTATCTAGCACCAAATAGTTTTTTATAATAACAGTTTTGTCTTGTAACATAGAAATATAAATTTTGCGATATAGTTTCCTTTTAATGTCCTAAACTTACGTACCAAATTTGGTTACCATGGCTTTTCTATTTTATGTTATTGTTTTGGCATTATCGAAGTCTATTTTGTGTCCTGTATGAATATGTAGGACAAACAAATAGACGCATCCACAATAGAATATATCAACACGACCTCGCAGTTAAAAAATCCAACCCCTCATCGGCGCTGGCCATGCATCATATTCCTACAGGACACAAAATAGACCTCGGTAATGCCAAAACAATAGCCCCGATTTACAACTTGAAAACGAGAATTATCCGTGAAGCAATCGAGATCGAAAAACGTCCCGATTGTTTTAATAAGAGAGATGATGGACTTTGCCTTCCGACTACTTGGAAACCTATTATATCTTTATTACAAACACACAAAAAGAAAATAAATTCAATAGACAATTTCATTTCCCCATTATCTGTCTCAACAAATGCCGGTAATCCCCTTAATCCTCTTAATCCTTTGAGTACCATGACCAAAGCCCCTGACTTAATTGACCTTCCTGGTTCATGATCAGCACGCTACTGACTCAGATCGTTCCTGTGTGGTCTGTGTCTAAAATTGTACGTGACGTTTGCGTATTGAGCTTCTATTGGTCGGTTAACAGTTCTCTGTTGTATTTTCGGTTTGTGTCGATTGTGTTTTGATTATCATGGTATAATAATGTCTTATCATACCGCAATAATTAAAACAGGAAACCGAAACAATCGGCACAGACCGAAAACACAACCAATCAGGGAACTAAATTATCATATCATAATAATCAAAACAGTAAACCGATAAAATCGACATAGACCGAAAGCACAACCAATCAGAGAACTGTAAACCGACCAATAGAAGCTCAACACGCAGACGTCACGTACAATTTCAGACGTAGACCACACAGGAACCACCAGAGTCAGTAACGTGCGAATGATGAACCAGGGAGATTCAAAACTGCAGTCCACGTAAACAAATAAAAAAAATCACAAAAAGTACAGCAACCAAATAAAGTATATTTATATATATATATATATATATATATATATATATATATATATATATATATATATATATATATATATATATATATATATATATATATATATATATATATATATATATATATATATATATATATATATATATATATATGAGACACACTTGATTCTCGTGTCCAGTTTATTTCAAAAAACGTGCACCATCGCTCGTGGGGCAATTCCTTACTAAAAAATAAGAAAAAAAGTTCCTGTGCACATGGGCCCGGAAACGCATAGTTTCCAATATACAGGGAGTTGAATTTTAATATTTTTTTTAATTTTTTATAAATAATTTCACAACCACTGGATTGATTTTAATGAAACTTAGAACTTGAAAGTGTATTATGAAAGTGCATATTTTCAAGTGAAAATCTGCTTACAACTGCGTCAGTGGCGTGCGTACGGGGCAACTGTAAAAATTCATTTGGGGAAAAAATATGTGCGCCACTTTCTTTTTCCAATTTTGATACATTAGTTATGAAGCTTATTACATAAGCCACAAAAGCTACCTCTTGGTATTTTTTCGTTCAGGGTATCCCCTAGGAGATATGATTAATTTTATAAAAAGGGGCAAAGTACCGATTAGTCGGCGTAATAATAATAATAATAATATATGTTTACTGCAACCATAAGAATATGAAAAACAAAACATACAGTAAACATTACAGCAATAAACGTGCAAATAACTAACCTACGTAAAACTTATTGGTGATAAACATTGAAATGAATATTACAAACATTGATAAAAAATGATAAATAAAAAATAAAAATGAAAAAAGTAATCGTAAAGACACCATGATTTTTCCAAACTCTTGTTTTTTGTACATTACTCAATTGACTTTAATAACAAAGCTAAAGAAAATGTTGAAAGTGACCACCATTAACGTCGTTACAATTATTTAACCTTCTGCGCAAACATCTTCTTACTCTTCTGCAAATATTTTTATCTTCTCTAATGCTGTCAAATGCATATTCTATTCTTCCCAACAATTCTTCTCGTGTATTTACTGGTGTTTTATACACTATTTCTTTTAAATGACCCCACAAATAAAAATCGAGAGGATTCAGGTCCGGAGATCGAGGTGGCCATGACACCGGACCTCCACGACCAATCCATCGGTGACCGTATGTGTTGGCTAAATATGTTCTTACAACTGCTGCAAAATGTGCGGGCGCACCATCATGCTGGAACCACATTGTACCATTTCTCATAAAAAGCGGTAGTAACAACGGCAAATCATTTTGTAAAAAGTTTAAATATGATGCATGGTCAAGACGATGCGGTAGAACAACAGGACCAATTATGTGATTTTCAATAATAGCAGCCCAAATATTGATGGAAAATTGATACTGCGAATTTGCAACTCTTAGAGAGTGTGGGTTTTCATCGGCCCATGTATGTAAATTGTGAAAATTTACGATACCTTTTCGCGTAAATGACGCCTCATCAGTAAATAGTACACGTTTAGAAAAATGTTGGTCGTGCCTAAGTTTGTTTAAGAACCACTGACAAAACATTACCCTTGGTTGAAAGTCTCTAGGTAGAAGTTCCTGGACACGTGTAAAATGATAGGGATATAAACTTTGATCCTTCAGAGTTCTGTGAACTGATGATGCCGAAATATTACCCAGTTCGGTGGCAATAATTCTCGTACTTGTACTAGGATCACGTTCAACTCTATTTAATATTGCCTCTTCAACTCGTACAGTTCGGCGGTATCTTCTGCGTCCAGAGTCAGCTTTTAAAGGTTTTAAAGAACCAGTTTCTCTCAAATGTCAAATACGTGGGAAAATATTTTTGTCAGGAATTCTTCTTTGCGGATAAGTTTCCTGATAAACTCGCACAGCTTGTCTAGCATTTTGATTTGTTTGTCCATAAATTAACAACATATCAGTCAAATCCGCTGAAGTGTACTTAATGAAAACCATCTTGAGAGGAGGAAATAATATTAATGAGCAGCTCAGTATCAACAAATAACTAAAAACGAAAATACTGCACCGTATCAAAATTTAAAGAATAGCACGAAAACTCTTTTGACGCCTACAAAGCACTTCAAAACTGTAGAATTTAGAGAACTGTCAAAAATTATAGTTTCATGGCACTTTATGATTACTGTTTTCATTACTCCAACGAATCGGTACTTTGCCCCTTTTTATAAAATTAATCATATCTCCTAAGGGATACCCTGAACGAAAAAATACCAAGAGGTAGCTTTTGTGGCTTATGTAATAAGCTTTATAACTGATGTATCAAAATTGGAAAAAGACAGTGGCGCACATATTTTTTCCCCAAATGAATTTTTACAGTTACCCCGTACGCACGCCACTGACGCAGTTGTAAGTAGATTTTCACTTGAAAATATGCACTTTCATAATACACTTTCATGTTACAAGTTTCATTAAAATCAATCCAGTGGTTTTGAAATGATTTATAAAAAATTTAAAAAAAAATTAAAATTCAACTCCCTGTATATTGGAAACTATGCGTTTCCGGGCCCATGTGCACAGGAACTTTTTTTCTTATTTTTTAAGGAATTGCCCCACGAGCGATGGTGCATGTTTTTTTAAACAGCCTGTATATTAATATGGTTTATAAGAGCTACGGCTGAAATATACACACATATACATATATATTTACACAATTGTACACGTAAAATCAACAAATGAAATATAAATACACTCATATGGACCACACAAACACATCACCTAAGGAAAACATACCTTGGTATATTAGAAAAATTGTAAAAATTCAAAAAGATTAATCCATTTGACCCAAGTGTAAATACGAAAATAAGCAAAAACTGATGTATGTAGATGAGTGTAATTTTAAGTAAACATGTGTATAATATAAGGTTCCCATTTAACAAGACTCGATAAGGACGATAGTGAAATAATATTAATAATGTTTCATAGGTTAAGGAAATAGTTGTAGAAAGTGTAAACATATGATTATGGGAACTGTCAATCTGACAAATGTAAATATTTATGTTAAGATAATTTGATGTTTCATAGGTTAAGGAAATATGTCCAAATTTAAATCTTGAACAAGAATGCCTGCCAGGTATCCAAAGTGATAAGGGATAAAAGGGATTATTGTTGGGACAAAAGGGATAATATGTGAGAAAAAAGGGTGCTAGAGAGAGGAAACTTTGGCAACAACAATTTGGTTAAAAAAATAAAGAAAAAACAACAACAGAAATTTTTGCCGAGATTAGAAGCAGCATATTTTTGAAAGTCTTCTTAGAAAATACAAAAGCACAGTTGGAACTTGAATTGTAGAATAGATAATAGCAACAGGATGGCCAGCGTCTACAGGAGCACCAGAGTGAGATTATTTCAAGAATAAATGTTAAATTACTTACGTTCAAGTAAAGTAATGGCTGAATAGATTAGATACATAACAGTAAAGCTGCATTAAAGTGAATAAATTTTGAATATAGGGCCAATGTCCTAAAATTTCAACTACTCCAAAAAACAATAAGGTCAAGATCCACCCTATTTATTTACTATTTACAATATCAGTTTAAAAAAGCCACTACCAGAGGAGCGACCATACACTTCTGCATAAATTCAGTGATTCAGCGGGTATTCAACCCTTATTACAACTAGATAAGTCAAGAGGAGGATATGCCTAACACTTAGTTCCATAAAATTAAAATTGAATAAAACGTATTGAAATATTACTACAAAACTTTGAATAATATAGAGGCCTAAAATTTGTGGGGGTTATTAAAATTTAAGACAAACAATTTTGTCAAGTAATTTAGATATATTTTGTCACCTTTGTTTGGTATTCAATAAAGGTTTATTGTTGTTTTGTTAAAAAAGAAAAAAATTAGGCTTTTAATTTTTATTATTTGGTATATATACAAGGGCAGAGTGTAAGAAAAAAAAAAGTGCAATAAAAGTCACGGCAATTTATAAAGTGACATAGGTAAGGAAGATACCTGAACCTACTAGAAATCCCTCAGATTGTGTCGTTTTGCTCTTTCAATCATTTAATAGCTAGCCGAGGCAACAACATTAAAGAAAGGAGACAGGTAAATATACCAGTATATGAAAAAATGGTAAGTTCTTCCTTGGTGTATCAAATACCAAAAACAATACGACCATCACAAATTTTCATATAGTTATTTATCACACCCAAATATTACATTATAAAACATTTATCAACATAAAAATGATTTTTCATCTATTTCAATTGACACCCTATCGTGGGGCAATTATATATAAAATTAAAATTATTAACCTTAATAAAAACCCTAAATAACATATTCTATATCAATTAGCGCCCTAAACGTGGTACAGTTACATCATAACTAACCTATTATTTCAATTAACACCTTAAACGTGGGCATTATTCGTTATTAATACCCTAGCATAACCCAATCTATTTCAATATATATATATATATATATATATATATATATATATATATATATATATATATATATATATATATATATATATATATACATATACGATTTTCGTAAAAAAAATGCGTCGATAATTTCTATAAAGGTTCACTACCATAACGCATTGCTACATTAAGACTCTTTTTCCTTCTATGCAGACACAATAGCTCAACTCTAAGGTAATTGTCATTTAGAAATGCAAGCATGATTTATTTTGCTTCAATATGCTTCTAACCACATACATTAGTGAGAAGTCGGCTATAATAAATGAAGCATGTTAGCTTGTGCCTTACATAACAGGTAATTCTGTTAGCACGGAGTTATGATTAGGTGACTTACACCGTACAATTTTTCAGGAACTGATAAGAATACAGAAAGCGAATAGCATTTTATTTTATCATGCCGTTTTAGCCCGAGGTTTTCCTATTGTGTGCATTTATTTACTGTGGAAATGGATATGTGTAATTCAGCCTTGTAAGAAAGATATCTAGTAAAATGTTAGAAGTTTGAAACGAGAAGCTTCTGTAACCGCTGTATTCGCATTTGAGAAGCATATAAGGTTCGAAACCTAAATTCATTGTGCATCAACTACGCAGTCTTGGTGAAACTTAATTTATTTCTAATAATCTTTCATATCTTAGCCAAATTTGGAACATTGTGTGATGTACGACATGTTTGCCATCTCTGTGCGATGTTGCCCCGGCAGCTGCTATAAACACAGAATATTATAAATAGAGGCTGTGTACAACCGACCAACAATTTTTGTAAATTGTCAGCCCTGACCCTTTCTTCCCTAATACAGGGACCATGTATAGTATATAGTATATTTATTAGTACATAATTTTACAATGTGTTTCACAAATAAGCCTAATGCTTGTGCTTGCAATAAACACAATTTTGATTTCTGACTTGCCTAAAGGGAACTGCCAAATCTTGCTACTGTCACATTTACAATTTTGTTAAATATTCAATAATTTTGAACTTCCTTTCTGCCACTAACAATTGGACTACCACTCTAAATGTTCAGCTCTCATTTTACCCATAACTCCCCCTCTTAAAGCAGAAAATTCTTCCAAAATACTGATATTAATTACAACACAAATGCACTCTCACCATAATTAGAAACGCAGACCGGTTTCCCTTTAATTAGAGATCATCAGTGTGCTATACTAATTACAGCGAAAACACACCTACAAATTAATACGGCTATGGTATCCAGCCTCCTAGAACATTGTGAGATGTACGACAGGGTCGCCATCTCGGTCTGCGTTTCTAATTATGGTGAGAATGCATCTAGCTTTACACACATTGTCCGAGTATTAGGGAAGAAAGAGTCAGGGCTGACAATTTACAAATTTGTTGGTTGGTTGTACACAGTCTCTATTTATAACGTTTTGTGTGATTTGGAGCTGTCGTGAACATAATACCTGGTTCTGTACCGAGATGGCGACCCTGTCGTACATCTCACAATGTTCTAGTGGGCTAGCCAACATAGCCGTATTACTTTAGGTGTATTCTCGCTGTAATCAGTACAACGCTCTGACGAGCTCTAATTAGAGCGAAACCGGTCTACGTTTCTAATTATGACGAGAATGCATATAGCCAGTTGTCAACTACACTAAGGAATTGATTTCTTCTTAGACTTTTTGGTTAAAATATGATATCTTAATCTATAGAGGGCGTAAAAAAGTGTGGAATTTTGCTAATATTTCAAAAACTACTGAGAGTATTTTTTTGACACTTAGTATATTGATGTCCTTAAGTTTAATACTCCGTTGACAAGTAAAAAAGTGTGTGTAACTATACAGGCTGGCTCAGAAATAATATCAACATTTTAATTTCAAATGGAACAGCCTGTATGTTTTTGCGTTTTCTGAATTTACATCTAATTTATGCTCCAACTGTATTTGAAGTTCTAGCGAATTTTATTAAGAAAAATTCGCTAACAGAGAGGTCACGATGGAAAGCTTTTGAAAAAATGTCTTTAGTTGAGCGCGAATTTGGGTATCTAGAACCCAAAACCAAGGTATTATATATATATATATATATATATATATATATATATATATATATATATATATATATATATATATATATATGTATGTATGTATCCGAGCGATAAATCAAAAAATACTAAACTGATTTGAATCAAACTTGGCAAAAATCTTATTTGAACGAAAACCGAGGTAGAGTTCGTTAATCAGCCTTTATGCTCAAGTTTTTCCGGTGGAATATCGGGGAAAACTTTTTGTGAACGCTATATTTTTGTAAGTATCAGAGTAACTGGAATGAGACTTTACATGTGTCCAGAGATAGTGCAAATAAACCTATGTTGTGAAGTTTCAATAATTTGGTACACAGTATTTAGATTTTTTCGAAATAAAAAATAAAATCCCAAAGACATGCGTAGAGACGACTTAGTGGTTAAAGTCCAATGCCTGACAGACAAAGTAGTTAACTGCCACGCGTAGATTACAACAGGTATAAACCATACATCAACCGTAACCAAACTAAGTATATACCAGGCAGAAAAAATACTACCTGAACGAACAATCGTGAAATCTCGGTCACGATTATGAAAAATGACAGACGACATGAAATTAAAAATTTGCCAAGTGATTGTTATTTAACTGGGGGATTCAATCAATTATTAAAATACACTATATTTAGTAGCTTTATTAACGGCCCAAACACAGTTTTAGTGCAGCATAGATATATTATGCTGTCGCAAATTATAGCAGAAATTTTAAAAAATCTTTATAAAAGTGATTCTAAAATAGTTTCTTGTATCTTTAGATTTAAACATAAGATGTCATATAAGACCGAAACAGTCGTGGGATGTGTTTCAATGGTAATTCTACTAATCCTGTAATTAATTGATTCTGTATACTTTGAATAATATCCGGGGCATGAAGCCGATCTAAAGTGTCATGCAAATAAAACGTTAGTTGACCTGTGGCTAGACGGCGCAGGTGGCACCGTGCTTGCCTCCTAAGCAGAAGGTGACGCGATAGAATCCAGCTCGATGAATGTATGTTTTTTTTATGTTTTATTTTGACATTTGGCGAAACAATAGTACACAGATTTCATACGTTTTGAACAAGATCTCATTTTTGTTTAACACGCCCAAATAAGTTTGTCACCTTTCAATCTGAAATTATAATTTTGTTATTGTTGATATTGAAAAAATTAATTAGGTTGACTCAGACAAAAAATAACTGCTACGTTTATAATTTGGCAGATACTTTACTTTGCTAAATATGAATTAAGTTTCCTTCTGGAAATCTTCTATATAACTTTAATGAAATTTGTAATACAAGTTTCTTTTAAAGAGACTTACACTTTCTACAGATATAGCAAAATTTAGTTCTTTAGCTTCATAGAAAATTGAGTTTTGGGCATTTTTCTCAAAAGGAGTTAGAACGCAAGATTTTTTTGATAATTGAGAGATATCGATGGTAACACTTTCGAAAGATTTCTTCAAATGTGCGCGTACTAGAACCTCTAAAATCGATCTTCAAGGTCTGTAAGTTTCAAGTGTTTACTTTACTAATATGCCGTATATTAAAAGTGTACAATTCTTATGAAAATTCGCTACTATAACGCACTTGATGCGTCCGGATTTTTTTTTTCTATTTTCATTCACTACCGAAAAAAATGTTGTTAAAAAGAATTTTCAACAATTGTTCATATTTCGAAAACTAAGGAACATATTTTTTGACACTTCGTATATTGATGCATTTTTAGTGAATTTTTATTAAAAAAATTCACTAATAGAGAGGTATCGATGGTGAGACTTTGCAAAAATTCTTTCAAATGAGCGCGAATTAGGACCCCTAGAACCCATATCCGGGGTCAGTTTGAATTTTTATATGCTTATATATATATATATATATATATATATATATATATATATATATATATATATATATATGTATGTATCCGTCTGATAACTCAAAAAATAATTAACCGATTTAGATGAAACTCGGCAAGTGCCTTTCTTTTATTAATGGCTTGGAAGAGTTCGTTGGCCAGGAAAATCGGACGGGGTTTTCCGGGAAAATTTTGAGTTTTCTTTTAAAAAAAAAATTTTTTCCGAAAATTTCGATAAAATTTGGTCTACATATTGCTTTGGGAAATACCTAACTATGTGCCAAAATTCAGCTTTCTAGGGTTACAGAAAATTGAGCTATTCAAATTTGAAACATGTTTAAATCATAAGTATGTGGTTGCTGTTGGTTAGTCAATGCTTTTCTTATTGACTCATGAGATTCATTTGTAAGTTTCCGAGAAATGTCAATAATACTGAATTCACTGATTGTTAATCATTGGAAGCATTTACGATTATATATAACCCTATTGTAATGTATTATCATTTATCACCTCTGTAGTATAATTATTTTTGCCTTACAACTCGCAGAGTTTTTAGTCAATTGTTATTAATAGTCAATAGTTTCTTTCCGAATACACAAACCTTCCATTGACTTCTGCTTCTGCCGCTGTTACAGTCCTTTTATTTAGAGCTAGAGTTGTAACCACTCATACAAACAGTGTTTTTTAACCACGTGGCTGGGCGACTGACCGAATTCATTCCCAGTTGCTGTTGATTTACTCATATTCTCTTAATATGTTTGAAGATGTGGTGTCTACCTCATTCCAAGTCACTATTAACCGACTATTTATGAAATCAAATAAGTAAATTAAATCGATTGTCATAAAATATGTAGTGTATTAAGACAAGGGAAAAAGAAATAAAACATATATAACTGTGCACATTTTGATTATATTTTAGGGTGCTTGAGAGAGGTATTGTCACAGCATAATATCTTATTAAAGTTCATTTGTAAATAGGTTTAATTTTTATATGTTTATATATATATATATATATATATATATATATATATATATATATATATATATATATATATATATATATATATATATGATAACTCAAAAAATAATTAACCGATTTCGATGAAACTTGGCAAGTGCCTGTCTTTTATTAATGGCTTAGATGAGTTCGTTATCCAGAAAAATCAGACGGGGTTTTCTGGAAAAATTTTGAGTTTTCTTTCGAAAAAAATTTTTTTCTCCGAAAGTAACAAAGCTGTTTCAATGAAATTTACTATATATGTTGCCTCAACCTTACTACGTACCAAAAGTCAACTATCTAAGTTTAGAGAAAATTGAGTTACTCAAATTTTAAATTTTCTTTCGAAAAAAATTTTTTTCTCCGAAAATTACAATTTTAATGAAATTTTGTGGATATCTTGCCTTAGGAAAAACCTTACTACGTATTGAAATTAAACTCTCTAAGTTTATAGAAAATTGAGTTATTTAAATTTGAAGCATTTAATAAAAATTCACTACCATAACGCACTTGCTGCGTCCCGAGTTTTTGTTTTGACAAGTAAAAAAGTAAGCGTAACTAGACAGGATGGCTGAGAAATTATACCAAACTTGTTACTTTAAATGAAACACCTATATATTTTGCAGATTCTAATAAGCATTTAAGAGATAGATTGAATGATGTAAGTTTTAAGTTGTTTATTCGTCTACATAAAGGGAATTATTGTACTCATATTACAATTTCAAAGTGTGTATAGATACTATCACATAACACAAAAACAAATTAACGACAAATGATATTATAGACGTATACTCTATGACAAAAGAACATCAATAAATTGTATAAATTACGTTTGAATTTCGTCCACTGCACAGGTCCATTAGTATAAATAATTTTTCGTCAAGTCTACTGCTTTTTATTCGCGTTATCGATGATGTATAGAAACATATATATTATGATTTAATAATCATCTTATCCAGAATATTATGGAGTCAAGTTTTTGTAGCACATCCCAAAATTAAGCCATATATTACCAATATTAAAACTGAAAAGCACTTTAGCTTTAGACAGCAACTCCATATAAATGATTTAGAACTGCATACTAACAAAATACACATAGTGATGGAGTAAAATATTTAATGCACATTGAAGAATTTCCAAGAATCAATTCGAATGATATATCGACTATAAAATACATTTCCAGGAATATTGAATTTCGTAATGCTTTACACCATCAGCAAATAACATTCTACCTTAACAAAATTACTGAAAATTGCCTTTTTATATTACAATCCATTAGAGAAACGAGCTGATAATTAATTCTGATATAAATCGCCTTGTCTCTAATCGTTCTCAAGTAATTTGGCAGATATCGGAACAAATTCGTAGTTAATGATAATGAAAAACACATAAAGAAAGGAAGGACCCAGTGAAAATCCCCACAAAAAGTAAATTCTTATTCTGGAAACTTTTTTATGCGTCTAGACCAATTTTTCCTGAATGTAGCTTCCGCAGCCCTTCAACTTTTATTAAACTTTCTCCCCGAGGCCGGATATATGGGTATAGGAATGGAAGTCAAGATAGTTACAGGTATGTACTTTATAAAACCGGTCTACTTTATTCTGTTCAAGCCAAAATTCCCTGTTTGCCCACAAGTGGACTACTTTATGACCGTATGAATAGCAAAGAATCGCGAGGATGTAGAAGGGTTAAGTTAATACCCAGACTGCGTGTTTTTGTCCGCAAAATTACGACTACGTAGTTCAGAAGAAACGAGGACAGCAAGGCATCCAAAGTACGAGCATGATTTGCTTAATTGTGTCCCTAAATATAAAATATAATTTTTGTATTTTTGGCGGTAAAATCTCTTTTTCCTTCACCTCTCTTGGCTTCATAGGCGTATCACGGATTGTTTGTAAGCGGAAGTACAAGCGTTATAAAACATTTTCTATGTTTATTCGAAAATACCCAATAAATGAATTGAATTGAATCGATAGATTCTGTATGTGCTAACGAGTGTATACTTTCGTTATCTACCCCGATTCCTTTTCAAGGTTTTAAGATATTGCACGGCGGGAGGCCAAGGCCTCCCTCCGTGTCCTTCCACTTGACTTTATTCATAAAATAGCCATAAAATTACCCAAAAAAAGCGAATGTTGATAAAATTTATGGAGAAATGTTAAAGTATGGATGCTTGAATTTGGCAGTGTAGCTCTGTGAACTGTTTAACTTATGCATAAATGTAGGTCCTGAAGTGGAAGGGTGCTATCATTTTGGACTTGTATTTTTTTATTATTTTTTATTTCAAGAACATACCACGAGAGCTTACAGCCTAAATAATATCGTACCGTGGGTGTTGACAAGGAGGAAAGAAGCAACTTGTTAATTCTGGACTTGAAGGTATGGAGGTTCGGAGGAGAAGGAAAAACATACGCCGGCAAGAAATTCCACAACTTGGAAGTCCTCGGGACAAAAGAGCGGGCATAACAAGATGCCCTATGTCTGGTGACCTGGACAGTAAAAGGGTGCATTCGCTCTGTTCTCCGGGTAGATCTGTTGGGGCGACAGGTGAAGGAACTATGGAAGAAATCTAATCTGAGCACTGCCCGTGCATATAACTATAAGAGAGAGGTCACAAACGGCACTTAGATGGGAAAGGGATGGCAGCCTTTGGGTGAGGGTAGAGTCACCAATGAGACGTATAGCTATTTTCTGAATGGAGTCCAGGATAGCGAGTGTAGAAGCGGCAGCAGCACCCCAGATGTGGGAGCAGTATTATTCGAGGTTTGGCCTTATTTGTAAAGTATATAAGGTATAAAGATTAGCTGGTGAAAAGTATTTGCGAGCCTGGAAGAGGAAACCTAATTTCTTAGCAGCCGCTTCTGCAATTGATGTGACATGTTTGTGCCAATTGAGATTTCGATCCACAGAAATGCCAACAAGTGAAAAGGACTCATTACTTTGAATAACTTGGTTGTTCATTGTGATGGTTCTAGCGCTGGTGTATCTTTTATGAGAAAGAAAGCAAGACTGAGATTTGGTGGGGTTGAATTGTACAAGATTTCTACTTCCCCAGTCTAATATTTTTTGGAGATCCACGGAGACAGAACCCTCCATGTGCCTGCGATCCTCATCTAGTTGGGCCAAAAAGACAGGCTTAGAATATTGTATATTTGAGTGAAGGGTGCTGTCGTCCGCGTAACTGTGAATTGGGTTAGATCTGCTAGAGAGAAGGTCATTGATGTGGAGAAGAGACAAAAATATTATAATGAGATAAAGAAAGCAAGAGTAAATGCAAAAATTACCAAGCGATAAATTTTCTAAATGGTGCTACTGATCCAGCAGTACTTAATTCTTGGTATTCATACATTTTTGGCAGTGGCAAATTTTCGTATAAAATATATTTCTTCTCTCGCTTACTAAACAAATAGTTATTTTTAAGTTTATTTCGAAGTGTTATCTGAAAATAATCTGTCATGTCTCTCTTGATTTTTGTTAAATTTTCTGTTCTAATAAAAATCATTGCTTCTTACGTTGTATGCGTCCCTATTTATAGTTACGGTTGTGTTTTCTTTGCCAGCTTTGCTAAAAACTAATTTTTTCCCTGATATTTTAATCTGAATGGATTTGACAATTGAATTTCGACTAATTTGACCTTTGTCATGTTTTGAAGTAAATGCCTTTGAAAATTCACATACTTCACATAGACATTTCAAAGATTAAATACAGACTTTGAGACTATTTCGCTGGCTTCACGATTGGTTTCCTCTTTTATAAATGAAGGACGCAGCCAGCACGTAAACTAATTGAAGCAAGTGCCTCTTCTGGATTCCAGGTATCCTAGTTGTTCTTCAACGTTTCTGAGGATGCTGTCAAGCAGCGAAACCGGTCACAGAAACGTTGAAGAACATCTAGAATTCAGAAGGGTCAGGTGCACTTCAAAATTCTAGATGTTCTTCGATGATTCTGAGGATGATGTCAAGCAGCGAAACCGATTGCAGAAACGTTAAATAACATCTAAAGCAACTAGAATTCGGAAGGGCCACTTGCTCCAGTTTCCATTTACCAAAAGCAAGCCAATAGTGAATCCAGAGAGATGCTTTCCAAGTCTGTCTTTAGTGTGGAACAGTTTCACCAAGTAAGGGCAACAACAATCAGTGAATTTCAAAGACGTCATGTGATTTTAGTGAATTTTCATTAAGAAAATTCACTAATAGAGGTATCGATGGTGAGACTTTTAGAAAATTTCTTCAAATCGGCGCGAATTAGGGCCTCTGGAACCCATTTCCATGGTCAGTTAAAAAGTTTATATATATATATATATATATATATATATATATATATATATATATATATATATATATATATATATATATATATATATATATATATATATATATATATATATCTTTTGAAATGTTGCACTACACTGTAATGACTTTTAAATATACACTTTATTTATTTGCTGTACTTTTTGTGATTTTTTATTGGTTTACGTGGACTGCAGTTCATCATCAGCACGCTACTGACTGTGATCACTACTATATGGTCTACGTCTTAGATTGTACGTGGCGCCTGCGGGCTGAGCTTCTATTGGTCGGTTTACTGTTCTTTGATTGATTGCTCCTTCGGACTGTGTCGTGAGTATCGGTCTCCTGTCTTGATCACTGTGGTTTGATAATTTGTCTATTTGTATGGCCTTTATTAAGTTTTGGTTAAATGTTTGTACTTGGATTTGTTCTGGCATTAACTGTTTCTTATTGTTTGTTTGTTGAATGTAGCATTGTTCCCAGATTTTCATTTTTTTGGGGTCTTTAAAATATCTAAAACACCAAAAACCAGATATCGCCCAATTACAACTTAAACGATAATAGGCAGACGTGGTTGTGTACCAATTTTCAAGTTTTTTGATGAAGAAAAATAAAGTTATTCGAAATTAAAATTAAAATAATCCTCGACATCACTTCAGATTCTGTCATGTTGGACAACGACAGATGACGTTATCTGTACTGCTATGCTATTTAAATAAATGGTGGATCAAAATCTAAACAATTGAAGTTACAAACATCATTGCAAGATGTAGAACATTGTGAAATGTATGACAGGGACGTCGTCTCTGTGCAGGACCAGGTGGTACCTAGTTAACGCAAAATGTCATAGATGGAGACTGTGTACAATCAACTAACAATTTTGTAAATTGTCAGCCCTGAGCTATTTCTTTCGTAATACCGGGACAATGTTTGCTTTCAAAGGCGCTAAATTTTAACATGCGACTGCAAGCTGCCTGATAGATTGTATGTTTCAATCAGGTACAGTTTCCCGCTTAAAGTTAGACATACTTACGTTTGTCAATCTACTACCATCTGTGGCTGGATCGGAAACATGCTGCACAATCGGACCATTATTACCTCGTTGCGGGGAGAGGTGGTCGGCGTCAGGGCTGCGAGGGGGTGTCCTCAGGGGGGCGTTATATTCCCCCTGCTGTGGTCCCTCTTTGTGGACGATTTGTTGGCTATCCTCGGACTCTGGGAGGTTGAGGTCCAGGCGTATGCTGATGATCTTGTCATAATGGTTAGAGGCAAATCTGAGGAGGAACTGGCAAGTACTCTTCAAGAGGCACTAAATGTAATCAATGATTGGTGCCGGAGGGAACAGATGTCTGTGAACCCCCGCAAAACGGTCATTGTTCCTTTTACCAGAATAAGAAGGTTGCACAAATTAAAACCACCTATTCTTATGGGGGAAACCATTCCATTTTCGGACCAAGCAAAATATCTGAGAGTTACCCTAGATAAGAAGCTCAACTGGGACATACAGTTAGAAAATGTTATCCGCAGTGCTAAAATGTCCCTGTGGACCTGCCGGAGAATCTGTGGTAACAACTGGCTCTATGTAGTGGTTATCAGGCCAATGATAACATATGGAGCCATAGATTGGTGGCCTAAGGTACTTCGTGGTATCACGAGGACCAAACTGGCTCATCTACAGAGACAAGCTTGCCTGATGATAACGGGAGCGATAAGCACCGCACCATCAGCCGCTCTGGAGGTCCTCCTCAATATTCCCCCATATGGTTAGAGAGGGTGGCGAGGTGGACAACGTACAGACTAAAACAAACGACAGATGACATGCCGAGGGAAGTCAGTCTGAGAGCGTCCGGTCTCCTTGATGACAGTGATTGTCACAGGATTCTGGGAATGGTCTCAGACTTGATGCCTACAAAAATCAGCAGAGATCTGTCTTTCAAGATCGTCCTCCCGGAAAGGGAGGACTGGGACCGGAACCAATCGACCCTGTTGAGAGCGGACCTCTGCTGGTACTCTGACGGCTCCAAAACCAATTTGGGAGTAGGAGCCGGCGCATATGGGGGCAGCACCGATGCTAGACTATCAGCTAGCCTCGGCAAGTACGCAACCATACACCAGGCAGAAGTGTATGCCATCGAGCAAGGGAAAGTTTAAAAGACCTGTGCACAAACAAATCGATAAAGATATATGCAGATAGCCAAGCTGCAATAAAGGCTCTTGGTTCCTACCGGTGTAATTCAAAGACGGTATGGAGTTGTAAATCTGCCCTTAACGAATTGGGTAGCTGTAATGAGGTGTCGCTGGTCTGGATACCGGGTCACTCGGACCATGATGGCAACGTTGCGGCCGACGCGCTTGCCAGGAGTGGTGCCCACAGTGACTTTGTCGGACCAGAAGAGGTGCTGGGAATAACATCTTGCACAGCAAAACGCACCTTAAAGACCTGGACAGAAAGAATGACAATCCAATATTGGCAAAATCTTCCAGGATTAGCTCACTCTAAGGCCTTCATAAATGGCCTGTCTGAGTCAAGGGCTAAAAAACTTCTAGAGATGAACAGACAACAACTGAGTACTCTAGTCGGCATGTACACAGGACACTGCCGCTTGCGGCATTACATGCACCGTATTGGGGTCGGTCAGGAGACCGAGTGCCGGCTGTGTATGGAGAATGACGAGACAGCAGAGCACGTGCTGTGTTCCTGTCCGGCAGCGGACAGGACTAGAAACCTGCTCTTTGGCAAGGTAAAGCTTGCTCCAGAGGATCTGGATCAACTTTCGCCCACAAAGGTTATCGACCTCTGTAGGAGGCTGGATTTGTTGGGCGAAATATAGACATTAGGCGTGAGCCACAATAGACCTTATGGTAGCGGTGGAGGGACCGATATGGACCACTCACATTCAAACCTAACCTAACCTAGGTTTGTCAATCCTCCAATCCCATCGAGCCTTATTTACAATCTGATTGTTTGCAGCGTCAACCGGATTTCAGTGTAGTCTTGGACAAAAGCTAGATTCATACACTCACGAATTGCGATATCGTCTCGAAACGTATTCCTATTGGTTTATTTAAAATAATATCGTAAAACTGTTGTTTTTTTTATTAGATTTTATAAATTACTAATTTTTCTGTGCACGCAATTAGACACGATCTGAATGTCTTCTCCACTTTTAAGTTTGTGTAGCCCCAATGGTAATTAAGGGCCCTCTTTATTATACTTACTTAGCTTGTGCATATATATGTAATATAAAAATAAAAAAGAAATGAAACAGCAAATGAATATATTTACTTTAGTGCTGTATTGGATATTATCTGAAAAAGATATTATAGGCGACAAGGTGGAATGTAATTCGGTAAATTTGCAGATTACTGCACGGGGAGTTTTTTTAATTTTTTTAAAGAAACGTGCTTAGAACCCTCCTTGGATGCACAAGCCACAGGGAAGATTTGTTGCAAACAATCCCCAAGAAACTTAAGGGACCAAGAATGAAAAGGGGGTGCTGGGCGGAAGGAAATATTAGCGGAAAATGCTAAAAAACCAATTAGTCCAACTTTGAAAAGATGCGTTTTTCACACTTTGCAACAATACCTTCTTTAATACCCCGCACAAAACCCATATTCGCCCAGGTCCGGTAACTCTTGAGGGTTGCTCCCAAGAAATTTTTCTTGTGCTTTACGTTTTATAGATATTGGTATGCATGCACAAAGGGAAGGAGATCGCCCGTGTTTTTGGGCGAGGAGGCAGAAACTCTTCGTCCTGGGGGTTCTTCATCCCCGGCTGCATGCATACAATCACCCTCAATGCATGAATCACGGGATTTTTTTTATATCCAGCTTTCTGGTGTATTTTTGTTGAGTATAGTTCTTGTTTATCAATTGTTTTGTTTGAGTTTTGTATCCAAATTGCCCTTCTTTACCCTATTTCTTACTGTTCCTAATTAAATAATGTAATGTTTTATAACTGTTCATAGAACGGAAAACTATCCAAGAGGGCATTCCTAATCGTAAAAATATATTTAATATTAAATTCATATTACAATAGTTATACGAAAATTCGCTGGCATAAATCCAATTAATATCGTTTATAATTAAGTAGGTCGTCATAGAAATTATAATTATTGACCTGGAATTGCTCATATTACATAAATAATAAACAAGTTGAAATTACAGAGTACGGTATAAGAAATGCTGACTGATTAGGTTTGCATTTTGTGAATTATGTAGACCAAGCAAAAGTTATAAACAGTGGTGTTTTTAAACATTAGCGAGACTTTTGATTTTTATTATGTAGAGATAAGTAGAGACTATTAACTTTTGCTTTGAAAATGTAGACACTAATATCAGAGATTTTTGATTAGATTCTAAAAATGTAAAGACGCGAGAATTTTAATTTAATTATGTATAGATTTCGATTTAAATTTATTCGGTTAAGTTATTTTTAAAAAGTTGTTAATTCGTATTATTGTTTATTAAATTTTTATTACAAATTACATCGTTACCATGTCCATATTATCCTAGTTATAAACAAAAAATTCCCTAATTATCCTCCGCTCCTTAAACAATAACTTTTAATATAAGGCTAAATCACTATAATGTATTATTCTTATGAAAATTCACTACCATAACGCACTGGCCGAGTCCCGAACATTTTTGAAATAAGTTTCTGATAAATATATCGTAACATTGCAACGTATTGTTAATTATAGTTCGCATGGTGAGTATAAATTAATAATTTTTGTCTGGCAGCGATGCCGTAAAAAGGCGTAGCCGGATGTAGAAAAGGAAACAAAACACTTGTGAAACCAGAGACTAACTCCCTACATCTGTATTTAGTATAAAATAATTACAAAATCTTAATGTTAGTTGGAATTTTCGTGACAAGTGAACAGTGAAGAGTGAGTACGATGGCCGATGACCCTTCCTATTGCAACCCTACATAAATCCAGAGTCAATATCAACATTGCCCTTCTGGATTAGAATGTTATTTACGTGACAAGAGACACAATCCTTGATAGGTAACACGAACAAACAAAACTGTGCGTTGTAACACATGCCCTTGTGATTTATTACTATTGTTAGCTTGAAAGTTGACTAATGTATCTTATTTGTATATATGTATTTTAATTGTTTCAGATCTTACTATCAATATGTAGCACCTATTTAAATTACATTAGAAATAAGTAGGGACTTATCTATCATACAGAAAATGCAAAATACATCCAACACTAAAAAATGTTCACAAAATAATATTGTCTGCATAGCGTCTCATACTGTTACATAACCAAATGGACTTTGTAAGGCTAGATGTATTCTTGCCACTATTAGAACCGTAAACCGGTTTCGCTCTAATTAGAGCTCTTCAGTACGGCATACTAATTGTAGCAAAAATACACCTATAAAGTAATACGGCTATGGTAGCCAGCCTTCCCAACACTAAGTGAGTGGTAAGACACGCAGCAACGGTGCCGCCACCTAGTTGCGGAACTAATTTTATAGGTGTATTTTTGCTATAATTAGTATGCCGTACTGAAGAGCTCTAATGAGAGCGAAACCGGTCTACGGTTATAATGTGGCGAGAATACATCTAGCCTTACATACTAATATTAGGGTAATCCCTATATTAGGGTAGAAATGGGCCAGGGCTGACAATTTATTAAATTGTTAGTTGGTTGTATACAGTCTCTATTTTTAGTGAATTTTCGTTTAAAAAAATTCACTAATGAGGAGATCCCGACTTTTGAATTTTGAAAAAATTTATTGAAATGAGCGTTAATTAGGCCCCACAGAACACATATCTGGGGTCAGTTTCAATTTTTATATGTTTATATATATATATATATATATATATATATATATATATATATATATATATATATATATATATAAATATATATATATATATATATATATATATATATATATATATATATATATATATATATATATATATATATATAAATATATATATATATATATATATATATATATATATATATATATATATATATATATATATATATATATATATATATATATATATATATATATATATATATATATATATATATATATATATATATATAACATATATCACTCCGATAACTCAAAAAATAATGGGCCGATTTTGATTAAATTTGGTGAATACCTTCCTTCTTTTGCAAATGGCTTCGTTATCCAGGTAAATCGGCCCAGGTTGTCCCGGAAAATGTTGTGCTTCCTTTCGAAAAAAAATTATATCTCCCGAATTAACAAAGTAAGGGCAACCAAATTTGGTACACGGATTTATATCATTATAAGTAACTTATCTACCGAAATTTAGCTCTGTAGGTCAAAAGACAAAAAAGTTATAGGCATTTAAATAAAAATAAATTGGGGTTTTCTTCAAAACGTCAAAGATGCGATTTAAAACGTCAAAATTGGCAACATTTAGGCAAAGAACTTGAATCTAATACGGGTTATGGAAAGAAAATGTCTCAAGAAGAATGCTTTACAAACACTGAAGTCTTAGTTTCAACCGTCATTGTCCTTCATTTTTATTAAAATGTTTCCAGAAAATTCATTTCAAATAGACCCTTTCTCTGATGTTTGGCAGTAGCCTTAGCTATAGAGTTTATCGTTTAATGGTATATAATTTTTGTCGAATTTTCGTAAAAAATCAATAAAGCTCAATATATCTGTTATTAAACAAGGTAAGAAAAAATTGTATACATTAATTATAGGGTGCCTTGAGCTACATCTTAAAAAAATATTTCTACAATCACAGGCTGGCCCATAAGTCGTTGCTCCTTTTTTTAATCAAACACGCCTTATGTTATTGCATTTTTGCATTTTCCATCGAAATATAATGCATGTTTGTAATAAAAGAAATTCTGGACGCAGCAAGTGCGTTATGGTAGCGAATTTTGATCAAATGCTTCATATTTGAATAGCTCAATTTGCTATTAACCTATAAGGTTTACCAAGAAACGAGTTTTTTCGGGAACACTTAAAGTTTACTTTCGGAAATTGTTGTACATTTTCAAACAATACAGTTATTTTGATGAAACATGGCACATTGTTTTACTATATAGGTTATACTGATAACCAAATTTGATGCCTGCTTTCTTAAAAAAAAACACACACATATTTACTATTAAAAACATTTTTATGAAAATTATCTACCATAACGCACTTGCTGCGTCCAGGCTTTTTAAACACTTTGTGTTATTTGAAGCTGGCGTGACAACATACTACTTGGTTCCGCAACTAGGTGGCGGCACGTTGCTACGTGTCTCACCACTCAGTGTTCAAATGGACTTTGACAAGCTTTAATCAGTAACGACCACCCGCTAAACGCCCCCGCGGCAAAAACAGAATGGAAACATTCATACCCTAAAAAGTCATTGTGTGTAATTCTTTCCGACGGAGGTATGGACTAAGGTCCGGTACTCCCAGGGAGGGGTTTTTAGTGAGTACAGTCTCACAGTACCTCGATATCCCATGGCAGCTACGGTCTGCATGAGCATTTCCCCCTCCTGCATTAAAAAACAACAAAAAAAAACATTGTGTGTTGTACGACAGTGACGCCATTTCGATGCGTAACCAGGTAGTATGTTGTCACGACAGCTTTTGTACGGGTCCGAAAAAGTATCGTCCAAGAGTCCTCAGATTTGTACTCTCATGAAATACTTGTACATATAAACGAATTGGTTCTCGATATCTAGATAGATGGATGCCAGGTTTTAAGACTTATCAAGGTGTTAATGATAAATCTCAAAACTAATTATTAGTGTCACTGCAAAGAAATTTAAAAACGAAACGACTATAAAAGAGGGTTAAAGAGAATAGACACAATAATAGGAAGATAAACAATTATAACAAATTTATCACTTCAGTCTAAAGTTAAAAAGTTAAATAGGCGCCGACAGAGAAAGGCACCTCAAATCATACGTATGACAGATTTTATCATTTCCTAAATTACTAGCTTTTAATTATGAAGCATGTAACGATTGCGTTAAGAGACTTAATTAGGAACCGACAATACAATATCTGTAAGGCAATTCATGTTTTAATTTCGAAATTATTTTCATGAAAAGTCGCTAAATCTTCAAGTACCGTAAACCTCTTTACTGCATTTCTAATTTGTACGTTAAAATTCAATATATGTTTGCCATGAGAAACTACATCGCATTATTACTGAAGAAATATTTCTAGGAACGAAATAAGCATTTAAAATTTGTTTATTTGTAATTTTCCGATGATCTCACGCAAGAAAGACCGTTGAAAACGTTGCAGAGAATTGGCGGCAAACGCCTTCAACTGTGAACACGGGAGGTGCGACGTCGGGATTTCACCACCGATTGGAGGTCTCGTTTTATCTCATACGAAGAACAGAGGCTAGAAACTAACAATTTGCAGAATCCGAGACATTAGAAGGGACTCTCTGCTGAGCCTTCATAGAGTGAACACCGTCAGTTTTCGGTGGCTATTAAATTATCTTAAAACGGGGTTGTAATATTCTTTCTGCTATCTGTACTACCTGGTAATTATTGTCAGTGATTGTTCGGAGTGATTTTCGAGTTTGATTAAACATCTCATTCAGCATAAAAACGCGAGCGAACTCGTGGTTCTTTGTTCCGAGCTGTTGATTTCTTGCCGTAATTAGGAAGAATTCCTGGTTATTATCGAACCTTAAGTCAATTGGTAGTGAATTTTACTCAAGCATATTCACGTTTTAATTGCGATTCGCAAAGTTTCCATCAAGCGAATTCAGAACATCGACATAGGTGTCAAATGGTCTTGTAGTATCGGAGCAGTAACATTTACCGGCCCAATAATCTCTGATGAGAAGTCCCAGTCGTTTTCCCCAGTTTTTCCGCTCTTATTGGAGTCTGTAATATGTGTCAGGCACTCATAATTGATCCCACTTGGAAAGCAACTTCACAGGGTCACCAGGTAACTTAGTACCGGAAGACTTGTGAGTCTAAACAAATCTTTTCTCTGAATCAGCAGAATTTTCATGCCGAAATCTAACATCTGAAGTTTTAATAACCTGAACTTTCAAAATCACGTAATCAAGTTTGAGCTTATACAATGTCAGAGAGGTGCTGTCAGCAAAACTATATATTTCCTGTTTCATATCTAAGATTTTGTCAACTTTTGTAGATTTAAACACACAGTTTACATTATTTTCTTTTAATTGTAATTAGCAAATTTTGTCTGTAAGATAGCTAACCCATACATTCTCTTTAATATCTCTTAGTTTTCATAATTAATACAGAAATTTCACGTAGGAATATATTAAATAGATTTTCTTTCTTTCCTTTTTTTTTTTTGGACCCTCACTAAAAGAACTGGCCAGTTAATTCACTAGAATACCTAGCAATTGATTGATAAACGTTAAGTAATTTACCTAATCATTTATGTCTATGTTTATTTTGAGCGATACCCTAAGTAATTTACAGTAACATTTTAGTAATATGGAACTATCTTTATCTTATTGTTTTGGCATATGTATGTACATTAATAATTTCTTGTTCTTGAAGTTCTTGCTGTGTATTTGATTTCTATTTGTGTGCAATTAATGTTTATTTGAAATTGATCAATCTTTTATTTCATTATATTCGCTATCCCAATTTTAATTTATGTGAATAAATTCAATATTTTGTTACATTAACATGTCTGTTTAATTGAAGAGAAATTCCTGCCTAGTATCTACTTTTCTTTTGACGTCGGCGCAAACAATTATTTCTTACTAACTATTATCTAGATACCTAATTTCAATGTAACCTGGCACTAGTCTGGAGAGCCCACAAATATAGGACTCTGGGCAGTGCAAAGCAAACAAAGGAAGAGAACGTGAGTATCAAACTACATCCAGATCTGTCAACCTCCTAAAAAGTGCTGCTAATCTTAATAAATTTGATAATCTGATAGATAGCTACTTTAGGGTAGGGTGTTATAGGCAATTGTGACCTCACCAATGAGCAGATCTATATCCACCTGAGGTCAATCAGATATACCACGGTTCTTGTGCGTAAAGTATTTCTTTGAAGGAGGTAACAAGCATTAACAGGTTACAAGAATTTACTACAGTTAAACGTTACTAAACCTTTAAAAAAGTTCGGGACGCAGCAAGTGCATTATAGTAGTGAATTTTCATAAGAATTGTACACTATTAGTAAGGTATATTATTAAAACTAATTATTTAAATTAAACAGCTCGTCCGAAGGGCAAAATTGGTAAAATTAAAATATCGTGTTAAGTAGAGACCGCAGGAATACACGTAACAAT
This sequence comes from Tillus elongatus, assembly GCA_964006375.1. Taxonomy (NCBI): domain Eukaryota; kingdom Metazoa; phylum Arthropoda; class Insecta; order Coleoptera; family Cleridae; genus Tillus; species Tillus elongatus. The sequence continues at coordinate 5,662,984 of OZ023263.1, forward strand.
TGTGTTATGTGGATGTTAGTAATAATAATTTTGATGTACGTATACTGTTTCGTTTAGTAATCTCAATTCTATTTAGCTTATTATGTAGATTTAATGTTACAATAATTGAATATTGCTATGGTGATGTTATAATATGGCTGCCAGCATGTGTTAACTATCCCAGCCCTATGTTATTGTTTATGTACTCCATAATAACAACAAGCCATCTACATGGAATAATTCGGATTCAGCAAATTAACATTTAATGGTAGGTAGTCTGCTTGTTATAGGATAAATTTGTGAATTAATGTTTGTCGATGAGTTTCAATTCAAATTTTACTAAGCACGACGTATTTTTTAATATTTTTTATAAGGAACTCGGTGGTTCAGAGGTAAGAACGTGTGCCTCTGACTCGAAGGGTACTGGGTTTGCTTAACAGGATTCCCCTCTCACTTTTTCGGTACAAACTGTAAAATTAACATCAACCGAGGTTCTGGCATTGTATTTGAGCAAGTTGAATGTCTGCACGTTACGCCCTTCGGAGGGGGCGTAAAGCCGTCGGTCCCGTGTTCATGCGATGTTGGGCACGTTAAAGATCCCTACCCTCCTTACAGAAAGACAGGGGTTCGGCAAAATTTCCAGGATAGTGAGGTGAAACTGCTCCCTGGCGTCGGTGATTGGCCATAGTCGCAGAAATAGGCCGACGTTAAAAAAATATATTTTCAACACACCACGAGGGCTTACAGCCTAAATACTATCGTACCGTGGGTGTCGACAAGGAGGAAAGAGGCAACTTGTTAATTCTAGACTTGAAGGTTTGAAGGTTCACCGTCACTGATGAGACGTGTAGCTCTCTTCTGAATGGAGTTCAGGATAGCGAGTGTAGAAGCGGCAGCGGCACCCCAGATGTTGGGAGCAGTATTCGAGGTTTGGCCTTATTTGTGAAGTATATAAGGTGTAGAGATTAGCTGGTGAAAAGTATTTGCGAGCCCGGAAGAGGAAACCTAATTTCTTAGCAGCCGCTTCTGCAATTGATGTGTCATGTTGGTGCAAATTGAGATTTCGATCCACAGAAATGCTAACAAGTGAAAAGGACTCATTACTTTGAATAACTTGGTTGTTCATTGTGATGGGTCTAGGGCTGGTGTAACTCTTATGAGAAAGAACGAAGACTGTGATTTGGTGAGGTTGAATTGTACAAGATTTCTACTTTCCCAGTCTAATATTTTTTGGCGATCCAAGGAGACAGAACCCTCCATGAGTCTGCGATTCTCATCTAATTGGGCTAAAGAGACAGGCTTAGAATATTGTATATTTGATTGGAGGGTACTGTCGTCCGCGTAACTGTGAACTGGGTTGGATGTGCTAGAGAGGAGGTCATTGATGTAGAAAAGAAACAAAGTAGGGGCTAAAGCTGAACCTTGAGGAACTCCTGCATTAATTGGATACAGTTTAGAGGAATGGCCATCCACGACAACAGTAATGGTCCGGTTAGAGAGGAAATTTGCTGCCCAGGTACAGAGTTTTGGTCGTAGGCCATAGGCCGGAAGTTTATTAAGCAGCGCTGCGTGCCAGACCTGGCCAAATGCTTTGAATATGTCTAGAGCGACAATCTGGGATTCACCGTGTAGTTCCGTTGAGTTGTTCGAAGAATGGGTGACAAAGGAAAGGAGGTCGGCATTTGATCTGCGCTGAGGGAAACCATACTGCCTGTCGTGGATTAGACTGTGTTTTTCAAGAAATTTTAGTAATTCGTTGTTTATATACTTTTCCATCACTTTAGAGACGACTGAATGGAGAGAAATACGCCTGTAGTTGCTAGGAAGCGCTTTGGGTCCTTTCTTGGGGACGGGTTGTACTCGAGCAGTTTTCCAGTTCTAGGGAATATGTATCTATTGTAAGATGTCTGAAACAGACGAGTCAGGGCAGTAGCAAGTTCTGGTGCGCATTTCTTGAGAACAATTGCTGGGATCTCGTCAAGGCCAGAGGCTTTCCTGGTATTAATAGAAGAAAGCATATTTCGTACCTTTTTAGTTTTAAAAATGATATCCGCCATTTTATGCGCGACATTGGGGACTGTTGGTTGTTAAACATTTGGAGGTGAGTTGAGAGTAGAATTGCCGGCGAACAACGAGGCAAAAAGTTCAGCCTTGTCCAGGGCGGTAGAAACAATTTCATTCCCTGAGACAAGAGGTGGGAAGGTGCTCTTGCAGATGTTGTTCCCATTAGATTTAGCAAGAGGCCAGAAGGGTTTGCTGCCGCTGGAGCTTAAGAGGACTTTGTTTTTGATGTGGTTATTAAACGAGTTTTTTGCCGCAGAAAGAATGCGGACATAGCTGTTTCTAGCGTTGTTAAATGCTTGACGGTTTTCTTGACTAGGATTGTGTAGAAGCGCTTTGTGAGCTTTGACCTTTTCAAGTCTGGCCTTGTCACAGGATTTAAAGAACCAGGGCTTTTGAGTGACTATAGAGGTTTTCTGTGTACGTGGAATAAATAATTCCATGCCAGCTTGGATAATTTCGGTGACGTTTTGTGAGATATCAGAGGGGTCAGGATGAGAGAAGCAGACAGACGCCCATGGAAATGAGGAAAAGTAATCTCGCATTTCGTCCCAGTTCGCGGAGTTGTAGTGCCAAACGATACGTGGGTGTAATGACTGTGTGACCTGGGGTTGCAATGCGCAGGAAGCAGTGACCATGCCGTGGTCTGAGCGACCAAGGGGGGCGGTGACTGATATCTTATAGCAGTCAGGATTTGTAGTAAGAAGGAGATCCAAGGGATTTGAGCTGTGTGTCGGGATGCGACGTAAGTAAGTAGGTTGCTGAACGATATTGGCTAAAAAATTGCTGACTGCAAAGGCCTCCGCTGCTCTTCCTTGTGGATCTGTTTTTGAAGATCCTAGCCATTCCTTATTATGGACATTGAAGTCACCAAGAATAGTGACCTCGGAGGAAGGATATTCAGAAATCAGATGGTCGGTTTTTTCAGAAGGGTAGTCAAAGAGCTCGAAGTTGTTGTCAGAAGGTGACCGGTAAATGCAACAGTATTCTTTATACGGGGTGTTTCTTAAGTGTAAATCAAAAATTCAAAGGCATATTCTGGAGTCAACATTTTTTTATGTACACATGGGGTCTGAGTGCAGCCGTAGTCAAGCTGTACGAAATCAAAAATTTTAAAAGAGCAAGTTTAAGAAATTCAACCAAACTAGGTGAACATATTTAGTAAATGAGTGGGCATGAAACAAAAAATTACCACCTTCAGAAACTTACCACTGGCGGAAGTATGGGTATCATGGATAATTATATATCAAAAATAAAATAGCACCCTGCATAATATTACAAATAAAATACGTCGTTATGTCGTATTTTTTAAAAGGCCAATTTGCAACTAACATTTTAGACAAAAATACTCTAAAAAACTTGCTAGGTAACCCAAAAGACAAGGATAGTACGGCCAAAATGTCAGGAATTTATGAAATGAGTTGTAAAGATTGTGATCTTAAATACGTCGGAGAAATAAAAATATGTATGAGAATTAGATTCAAAGAACACTTAGCATAATTAAGATACGCTACTTTAGATAGATCTTCCGTCGCCCGACATATTAGAGATAATAATCACCACGTTAATGAGGAGAATATAAAAATAATAAAAAACGTTTGACAACCAGTACAGCTAAACGCCTTGGAAAGCATATATATTGCTAAATATAGTAACAACAAAAAAATGTATGAATCTCGCTCAGCCGCCTATGGACAGTCTCCTGATGGCTTACTTTATAAAATAAATACCGGCAGGGGCACGTCCAAAAGATAATAAAACAATACAGATATTTCCGCCATCCGAGATTTGTTAATTTTGGTGTCGTTGAACCTCCCTAAATCGTTAGTGACCTACCATCTGCAGAAGAATATGAATAGAGTTGTGGATATAAGATATTTAGATTATCATCTGATGACGCTAACTTGGTTAGTGAAACGATCGTCAGGTTTTTTTAATGTTTTGTGGTGATGTGGGTTCTCCAAGTGTGCTTTTCAGTGCTCATCACAGGTTCCAATCTTCACTTGCTGTATTATTATGTAATTTAATCATTTAATTAGTTATACTTTTAAGAAGCTGAGGATAACAATTTCATCTTCCTCAACTAGCTTCAAAATACTTTAACTAGGAAGAAATTAATAAAAGTAAATACTATTTTATGTCTTTTAAGAAAAATTTTTATAGGACTGTTGAAAGAATTTATAATAAAACGTCATCTAGAATTTTAAATTGATACTGAAACCAACTAGTTTTAAGTTTGATCTAACCCACGGGAAGAAACATATATAACTAACTACCATTTTATGTCTTTCAAGAAATATTTGTATGAAAGTGTTAATAGAATTTACAAAAAAAAACTTCATTGAAAGGTTGATGATCGTATATACATAGGATAAATATATATATATATATATATATATATATATATATATATATATATATATATATATATATATATATATATATATATATATATATATATATATACATACATATATATATATATATATATATATATATATATATATATATATGTATATATGTATGTATGTTGTGCTGTATGTAAGAAGATTATGCTTCTACTCGAACTCGAACATATGACCTTTGGTATCAGCCTCCAAGTTCTAACCGTTCATCCATCAAGGCTTCAGGTACCAATCTATTACATATTTTAAAAACAAAAGTCAAAGAATTTATTATGACAGTCTGCTTTACACTAAGTATGTTTGCTTCATTTAACATAGCACAAACACTGGTCCCTCTATTGAAATTCAAGATGTATCTCAATGCTTGATTTTGTTTCCCTTGTAGTAGCTCAAATTCTGCGTTATTAAACAAATACAAAATCGTTGCACAATAATTAAAATGGCAATGGATAATCAAATTATATACAGTTCTTCTAGTCCGCGCATTCAATTTTTTTCTATTCTTCCTAACAGTCCAACTTTTTTGCCACTTTTTTTGTTACAAATTCTGCGTGTTTTGAAAAAACTAATTATCAATAATCACTCCTAGGTATTTAATGTTGTTGAATTACGTTTTGTACTGATGTACCACATTTTATTTGTTTTTATTTATTGGTTAACTCGAAGGACCTGATTATGTTTTATTAAATTAAACGCTGATTTTAGTAACACTTAACGTTTAATAACAACAGTAAACTTATACAAAATTACTTACTTGGTATGCTTTAGAGTCCATAAGAAATCAACAACATGAGTAGTGATTATGTTAGCACAAGCTTGTTGCTTGTTTCGAGTCTATAGAAGAACTAACTTAAAATGTTATAGAATTCTACTTGCCAGAGGTTATACTTATGGTCAATTGTAAACAAGAAATGACCCTTGTTGGGGGTTATTCCTAATCGCCCTTAAAATTGTGTTTTACAGATGGTAAATATTATAACAAAGAAGGCTACTAAGAAATATGTAAATTTGAAAGGTGTTATCCTCCAGACGAGACGTATTAACAAATGTCATTGATACTTTAAATATGTATTCGTCCTCAACTTATCGTGTTTAAACTAGAAACTGGAACAGATTTTTATTTGTTATTATCATATATTTAGTTTTACTAATATTTAATTTTAAATTATTATCCACTAGCCATTTGTTTAACTTACATATGTCATTATTTATCACCATTATTATATCGTAGAGCCTCGGTGGTTCAGGGGCAAGAACGTGTGCCTCTAAACCGAAGGGTACTGGGTTCGATCCCAGGGTACTCCTTTCACTTTTTCAGTACAAACTGTAACATTAACATCAACCGAGGTTCTGAAATTGTATTTGAGCAAGTTGAATGTCTGCACGTTCCGCCCTTCGCAGGGGGCGTAAAGCCGTTGGTCCCGTGTCCATGCGATGTTGGGCACGTTAAAGATCTCTACCCTCCTTACAGAAAGGCAGGGGTTCGGCAAAATTCTAGGACAGTGAGGTGAAACTGCTCCCTGTCATCGGTGATTGGCCATAGTCGCGGAAATAGGCCGGCGTTAAAGAAACAAAACACACACACATTATTATATCGTCGATATTAACCCCCTCATGATACAAAAGAGTATCATCTGCAAAACATTTGCGTTTTACAATTATCCGCATATTTACATGTCATTGATCATTATTGAGAATAGAATTAGTCCTAAAACTGTTACTTGTGAAACTCCAAACCGAATGCTCTTTCTGTCTGATGTTACACCTCTGAATTTGGTTTCTTGAAGGTGATCACTTCCATATGATTCAACCAATTTTATCATTGTTCCCCCAGAACCTACTTTCACCAATTTTTTCAACAAAATGCCTCGCCTGTTTCAAAGGCTCTTCGAAGGTCCAGTGTATATATATATATATATATATATATATATATATATATATATATATATATATATATATATATATATATGTTGTGCTCGAACTCGAACCTATGGCCTTTGGTATCAGAGTCCAAGTTCTAACCGTTGGTCCATCAAGGCTGCAACGTAGATAAAAGTCTTTAAAATTAAAAAAAAAAGAAGTCGGTTTGATCATAAACATTTGTCTCTGGCTTACTAAATCAACGCTCTGCACACATAGACGTCAATGCTTTTATCTTGTTGGAACGAAATTAGCTAGACGTTTGTCAGCTATTAATTTGGTATAAACCAGTATCGCAGCTCTAAGTGTCTATTACTTGTACTAATAACATCTCTAAATAATAGCGACCAACCCTAAAACTTTAAAATTGTAGGCTGTGTGCTTGTCGCATTCGGAGAGAGCGAGAGAGATATCTAATCGAAAACGGCCTCCACTGTTAGCATAAATATCGCACTTATTTATCTGAATCCCGATTTGGTTGACATCAACGGTCGAAAAAACTGAAATCCACGATAAGCAGCTCCATACTCTCGCTTGGTATGATTGAATTTATTATACCATATAACGGCTGGCAGACCGAGTCCTCTAACTGTTTTTCAGCTCTTATCTTTTGTGTAATGTTTTTTCATTAAAATGATAGCAAACCACGATAGGACTTAATGCACAGCGTAATAAAATGTATGAATGTTTCAATTTGATATGTAAAGTTGTTTAATTAAATATATCACTTGGCAGATGGTAAGATTGCTTTGGAAACTGTATTTGCAGTGATTGGGGAGTTAAATTTTATTACCAGGTAATAAAGCGAAACGTTTTACTAAGGACCATTTTGTTGCTTTTGTGATTGTGTATTATTTCAAACAGATCCTGTCGCGATTTTTCACAGAAAAAAAACAGGCATTGACTAGATCTCGCCTCTGTAACAAAACTCTATTCATATGAATTAAGGCACTATAATCCAGATCCCAGGTCAGTTTAATTCTGTCACATGCTTTTTTTATGCAAAACATCTGCGTCTATAAGCAATCTAGAACTTATTATTGTGCCACAGGATGGCTTCTTGAATGGTTGTAGATCACTAAGTGAAGATTGGAACCTGTGATGACCACTGATAAGTAGACTTGGAGAACCCAAATCACCACAACACATTTTAAAAGACCTGACGATCGTTTCACTAACCAATTTAGAATATTTTATCCTCTGATGACGCTAACTTGGTTAGTGAAACGATCGCCAGGTCTTTTAAAATGTGTTGTGGTGATTTGGGTTCTCCAACTGTACTTATGGTTGTAGATTATACATTTTCGGAAATATGTCTACCAGGAGACCACCCCAAAGCATAGATGCTTTAGGAATGGACGAGGATTCGTAGCGAATTGTCGACAAGTGGATAATTTGCGGATTAGAGGTCACAAGCAGAGGTACTGACGAAGTAATTTATAACGTAAAATTTTACTTAATCCCACGTTGTGGAGACAATATAACATAAAATATATATTAACTTAAAAAATACCTGTAAGAAATGCCTGCACGTTGGGCGTAAGTATAACGAAAAATTACAATATTTGTAAGAAATATAACCCAAATTAACTCAAGTATAACATAAAATATATATTGAACACTAAAATAATATAACAAATTATCTCAGGGCTTGGGGTTAGGCACTTGCAGTTGGTAGGTATCAAGATGTACAAATGAAAGTCAGGTGTTATGAGTCAAATCAGTTTATTTAAAAAGTTATTGTATTTATACAATGCAGCAAATTGAATCAAGCAAATTTAATAAAAGAAAAAATATGAATTGATTACTTTAACATGGCATATAGCACTGTAAAAATGAGTTGTGGAGCATACACTACTTTAAAAAGAAAACCACAGATAAATAATGTACTTACTTCCATCTTTAGATTGCTGCCTCCGGAGTGGTGATCATAGGGCTGCTCGAGGGCTGCATCTATACAGGTGTTGTTTAAGATCTCATTGAAGGGGCTCCTCCCAAGCGGTTTCATTCAGGCTTTTGTTGAGGGCTCCTCCTTAGCGGTGTTGTTGAGGGGGCTCCTCCCTAGCGGTGTTGTTAAGGGGGCTCCTCCCTAGCGGTTTCATTTATGGGTGGTGATCACATGGCTCCTCCCAAGCGGTATTGTTGAGGGGGCTCTTCCCTAGCGGTGTTGTTGAGGGGGCGCCTCCTTAGCGGTGTTGTTGAGGGGGCTCCTCCCTAGCGGTTTCATTTATTTAGAGAGGTGATATTGCAGGCCGCTTCCTAACGGAGTGCTATAAAATTCCATGTGTATGAGTAATGTTTCAGGGCTAAATTATTTACATAAGGCGGCTGGTATCAGGTTGCGTTTACTTACAAAATTTATCTGCGTCAATAATTGGAAATAAACTAATGTATATGAAACAAAATCTTAAATGACTTCTTTTAAAATGCATTTAAAATAGTATAATAGCAGTTAATTACCGAACTAACGCTACCACAAGCCACCGTTTAACAGTATAAAGTTTCATGATGAAGAAAGCAATCATTGAAAGTTGAACCAGTATACATACACTAATAAGCAATCTACTATTATTATTAAGCAAATAAATGTACGAGCAATTGGAAATAAGTCGGTATCTAAATATAAGACATACACATTTAGACATGCTGTTTTCCGACTAAAATTTAGCTGTAAGATATCATCTCTTGGTCGATTTTAAACAGAAGCGAGCCTGCCAAGCGTTGTAAGCGTTTATAAAGATTATCTTATCTTAGACACGTCACGGAGCTAGCTCGACTGCAGGCGTGTTCCACTGAGTTGGGATGCGGTAGAGTAACTGACCGCCGAGTTTGACGTCACTGAAGGGACTTGGACTCTGACGTCACAAAAAGGGGTTGATTCAGAAGCTTAAAAGTGAACGGCGTTAACGCGTGTGACATGTCATGCTTATTAAATACACGCGACATGTTACAAATTGCTGAGTAGCAATGTCGATGGTCGTATTGATAAAAGAGGCAGAGATCTCCAACATTTTTCCTGTGGCGTGTAGAAGTAAGATTGACGGTGATAGATAAATCTCCCACCTTTGAAGGCATTTTTTGGTGACCATCATGCAGCATTCATACGAATTTCCAATGTCAGTCAAGTGTAGTGCGGATGGATCAACAGTCGATAAACGAATAATTAGTGGGGCTAATATAATCACTGTCATCAGATTGCTTGAACACGAAACATGGACAAACGTACTCCAAGAGACCTCCTTTTAAGATGCTTATAACAACTTCCTGGTAACGTTCAGCAACCATTTCAATGCATGTGTTCCAATTGAAAAAATAGGAGTAGGTAAGAAACGTGGAGCTCTGCAACAACAGAAGTTAAGGAGTTGAAACCTGTCGTCGCACTATATGGTGAGCTTGCCCAGCATTTTTCAGTATCTAAGCCTATGTTCAAAACAGTAAATGCACAATATAAACAACTTGTCGCAGATGTAGGAAATACCGAACTTGATAAAGCTATTAGCAGCAGCAACAACAAGAGCCAAACTATGTAGAAGACCATTAAATAACTAACATAAAATGTAAAACTGATGCCCTGCCATAAATTCGGACCTTCCAGACGAGTTTGGTAATTTTTTCTCATCTGCTCCTCAAAATGCAACTGCCCATCTGCCCGCCGCCGTAGATATAGCACCCCTATTCCCCCAGGTGCCGTAACTTCCTTGGCGGGTATGAACAAGAAATTTTTCTTGTGGTTTATGCAACGAGGGTGGTTGTATGCACGCTAGTGGGGAAGGAAAATCCCGACGACAAAGCAGCCACCCCAACCCTACCGCAAGTCGGGGGTCTGTTTCGTCGTAAGCATTTTCCTGTGCATACAACCACCCTCGTTGCATAAACCACAAGAAAAACTTTTTGTTCATACCCCCCAAGGAAGTTACGTGACACGGGTGCGAATAGGGGTGTTGTGTGGGGTAGGCGGGTTTTAATGGGGATGTGGCTTCAAATAGACAGATTTTAAGCAGTTATCTTCACTTTTTATGTTGATATTTCCTTTTTACTACCTACCCCGCCCAGCACCCCTATTCACTCCCAGTCCCGTAACTTCCTTGGGGGATGTGAACCAGAAATTTTTCTTGTGGTTTGTGCATTCAGGTGGGGTTCTAGTAATATTTCTGAAAACAATTTTTTGAAAAGCGTTCGGGAGCTAATCTGCAAATTTACAGAATTTTCATTAAATCCTTCAAATTTCAATAACTCAATTTGCTATTAACGTAAGCTTTGTTGGTTAGGAAACCAACATTTAAGTTTATTTTCGGAAAATTTTTGTACATTTTCAAACAATAAGTAACTTGGTAAAATATAGTACATTGTTTCTACTACATAGGCTATACCGGTAATCAGATTGATGCCTGCTCGCATTTGCTATTAAAAACATTTTTATGGAAATTCACTTCCATAACACATTTGCTGCATTCAGACTTTTGACAAATGTATTTTCAAACAATAAATTTATTTCGATGAAATATGATACATTGTTTCTACTATATAGGCAACCAAGTTTGATGCCTGCTTTCATGAAAGTAATACATTTGCTATTAAACATATTTTAAAGAAAATTCGCTACCATAACGCACTTGCTGCGTCCAGAGATTTTCTTTTTTATGTTGTTTCTAAACCCAGGGGATTTAAGCGTGTGTTGACGGTTTATTGGTTTATAAACAGTCGTTATTGTAGTGATATTTTGTTATTAAATTTACATTTGCAATGATAAATTTTGAACTGCTTGCTAAATCGAGCCTTAAATTGAACTACCTGTATAATCCATAATAATTTAAACGTTCTTCTCTTGTTTGACATCGGTATGTTGCCTGTAATGCCTTCGCGTGACGAATTCCGCTTGATGCGTTCATGAGAAAGGTAGACTTGTGCTCGTGTCTCTGAAGAGCGGCATCAAGCTTTTAACAGAACCACCAAGATGTTGCGGTCTTTTCTGATACTGCTCACGATCTCCTTGACAACTAATTATAAAATATATTTATTCTTTACTCTTAATTATGACACTAAATTTTGCTAAAAATAATACAAAAACCGCAGTGCTATTACGTGAATTTTGTTTTGCATCTTTGTAGCCTGTCCTTTTTTTCTGGAAGACTTATCAATAAAGACATTTCGGGCAGTATATATATATATATATATATATATATATATATATATATATATATATATATATATATATATATATATATATATAATTATGCTCTCCCCTGTATTTATTAAAACATGATGATTCGGCTTCCGTTGGTGCAATTTTTAGGAGCATAGAAAGTAGAAAAATAAAACTCTGGACGCAGCAAGTGCGTTATGGTAGTGAATTTTCATGAAACTGTTTTTATTGTAAATATGTGTGTTTTCTTTTTATTTAAGAAAGCAGGCATCAATTTTGTTTACCAGTATAACCTATATAGTAAAAACAATGTGCCATGTTTCATAAAAATAAGTTTATTGTGTGAAAATGTACAAAAATTTCCAAAAGTAAACTTAAAGTGTTCCCGTTTCTTGGTCAACCTTATGGGTTAATAGCAAATTGGGCTATTCAAATATGAAGCATATGATCAAAATTCGCTACCATAACGCACTTGCTGCATCCAGAATTTCTTTTCTTACAAACATGCATTATATTTCGATGGAAAATGGAATAACATAAGGCGTGTTTGATTAAAAAAAGAAAAGAAAATTTGTATCACCAACGACTTATGGGCCACCCTGTGATTGTAGAAATATTTTTTTAAGATGTAGCTCAAGACACCCAATAATTAATGTATAAAGATTTTTTTTATATCTTGTATAATAACGGATATATTGAGCTATATTGATTTTTTACGAAAATTTGACAAAAATATTACTGCCAAAGCATTAGAGAAAGAATCTATTTGAAATGTATTTTCTGGAAACATTTTAGTAAAATGAAGGGCAATGATAGTTGAAACTAAGACTTCAGGGTTTGTAAAACATTCTTCTTAAGACATTTTCTTTCCATAGCCCGTATTAGAAGTTATTTGCCTAAATGTTTGCGATTTTGACGTTTTAAATCTCAACTTTGACGTTTTGAGGAAAACCTCAATTTATTTTTCTGTAAATGCCCATAACTTTTTTGTCTTTCCACGTACATAGCTAAATTTTGGTAGGTAACTTACCTATAAGGACGTAAACCCGCGTACCAAATTTGGTTACCCTTACTTTGTTAATTTTGGAGATATAAATTTTTTTCGAAAGAAAACACAAAATTTTCCGGGAAAACCTCGGCGGATTTTCCTGGCTAACGAACTTGTCCAAGCCACTTGCGAAAGGAAGGTACTCACCAATTTTGACGTTTAAAATCGCGATTTTGACGTTTTGAGGAATGCCTGTAACTTTTTTGTCCTTTAACCTACGGAGCTAGATTTTGGTAGGTGACTTGCCTATAATGATATAAACCCGCGTATGAAATCTGGTTGCCCTTACATTGTTAATTTTGGAGATATAATTTTTTTTTCGATTTTTTTTGAAAGAAAACACAAAATTTTCCGGGAGAACCTCGGCGGATTTTCCTGGCTAACGAACTTACCCAAGCCATTTGCGAAAGGAAGATACTCACCAAGTTTTATCAAAATCGATCCATTATGTTTTAAGTTATAGGTGTGACACATATATATATATATATATATATATATATATATATATATATATATATATATATATATATATATATATATATATATGTAACACGATGCCTTGGCGTGGCCATGTGTTTCATCCCCGTCGAACCGGCAGGGTGCGGGAATACAGGGGAGTCGACTGTTAAAGGGGCAACAGTTAAGAAGCGCCAAGCGAACGCTACAGACATTTTTACACTACTTGTTATTTCTTTGTTTTGTTAAAGTTTGTAATTATATTTGTTACCCATATGTACTTGTGTTTTCGGCGAAAGCTATCCACAACCCCGTGTAACAAAAACCACCTGTTATACAATCTGGCGCCCAACTACAGGCCTTTCATACGAAAAGCAAGTGCATCTTCGGAATTAAACGGAAATAATAAGACGCCGTCTTATAGATCACTGGATAAATTGGTTTATCGTGCTTTGTTTTTACGCGCGTTTTCCTAATTCAGTGCATTAATGAGACAATAGTGTATTAGTAAGTGTAACGTACTGACTTTTTGTGAAGTTTCAGACTTACACAATTGTTAATTTTAATGGTGCAAGTGTATGTTTGTGCAGAAGAATTCCCGCAATTTGAAGCGTACCCACGCTCATCTCCACACTAGAACCACACAGTTGCCAAATCGTTAGGGATCAAGGTGTTGAGTTGGAAAGGTTTGTGTAAAATAAATCATTACACAAAAGGAAACTCAGGTAAGACACGTTATTGTTTGAATGTTCATCAATATCTAAAGAGACCTGGATAAAGTATTGTGGAATAATTAGAATAAAAGCAAAAAAGGATCAAACATAAGCCATATTTTTAGAATGGATATGCATTTTTGAACTTTAGCCGCGGGTGTTTTAATTGTAATTAGTTGGATATTGAGAACAAATAGTTTTTTGAACATTTTAAGCCATACATTTGTGTGTATATGTATACATTTGGAACTGTTACAACTTAACTATTTTTTTTACTGTCTGTGAACTGTCAGTGTTTTCAGGATATATTTTAAGCCATATGTTGTTATATGTATGCACTTTTTGAACCGCTTTATCTTTATTTTGAAAACTATGTGTGATTAGGTATATATATTTTGGACGCTTGTGTTTATGCTAACTACGTAAACGTTGGTGGTGTTTGCGTCACCTATCAGCCATGCAGTAGAGATATGCATGCAATCAAGTCGAGCTAAGTTATTTATTAGTCATACACTTATATGTTCAGTATATACTGCAAATTCGCGTTTGTAAGCCACATAGTGCGGGTGTATGTGCATTTCTGAACAATTCGTGCGGACTGTAATTACGACTGAACTTTATTAATTGACATTTACATTGCTTCGATTATAAGCCACATAGTGTAGGTATATGTGCATTTCTGAACATTATCGTGGGTACTAATACGCTTTCAGAAAAGTATAGACATTTCTGTGATAGAACTTTGTGCGAACCTAAGTTAGTAGATTCTCAAAAAAAGAAAAAGTCTGGTGAATGGTGTTGACGCGAAGTGGTGTAGGGACGGACTTTGCCAAAATGTCACAACCGACGACGGTTACAATGACTACCGAACAGTTCGAAGCGCTGTTGGCGAAGATTTCGGGAATCGGTAGCAATCCGCCAAGTAGAACGGAGACACCCGATTCTAACAGTACACCGCCCATGCCAGCTACCGGAAGTTTCGCGAACTGTACCGCGCGTTTTGACGGCTCGGACACAGCCAATGTCGATGCATTCTTGGACTCAGTGCTAACCTACAAAGACTGTCTGTGTGTGACCGATGAAAATGCACTTCGCGGGTTTTCCATGTTATTGGAAGGCAATGCAGCTACGTGGTGGCAGGGCGTCAAAAGAACCATTTCCAACTGGGAGGAAGCCGTGACTACAATCACAGAAGTATATTCCAAGAAACTACCCCCTCCGGTAATTTTTCGTGAGATATTTTCACGAGAGCAAGCCGAATGCGAATCGACAGAGTTATTTATATGCCATATTCGATCGCTGATCGCACAGCTACCATACACCCTTCAAGAAGAGGTTCAGTTGGACATGGTTTATGGTCTTCTGCATAGGAAGGTGCGCAAACGCATGCCACGCGCTGAATTCCAGACCTTTCAAGAGCTGACCAAGAAGAGTAGAAGCATCGAGTCTGCATTAGCAGAACCTCAGTCTACAATGCAAAAAGTGGAAAGCGGGGCTTCTAAGCGCTGTACTTTTTGCAAGTACACGGGACACGAGCGCTCTGAATGTCGCAAGCTTAAGAAACGGGAAAAGTCCTCAGGTGTTGAGACCAGCCCGGCCCAACAGCAGGAAAAAGAGAGACCGAGGGTGGTATGTTATGGCTGCGGCGCTGTGGGTGTTATCAGAGCAAAATGCCCAACATGCAGAAGTCAGACTTCGGAAGCAGTAGAGTCAAATTCCGTTGAGTTCTGCGAATCGCTGGAAAATCAATTGGACACTCGGCCAACCCTGTACTTCAAGGTCAACACATTTAAGGGAGTTGGAATCGTTGACTCGGGAGCAACGACGAACATCGCTAGCTACCAACTATATCGACTTCTCAAGGAGGCGGGGCAGTCATTTTCGCAGCAGAGAATAGCGATAGCTTACGCTGATGGTCGCAGGCGGGAAGAGGACGTTCTAAAAGCGGAAGTTTTGCTTACTATTAATGGGAAAGAATTTCCGATGACGTTTACGATTTTTCCCAAGTTACGGGAGAACAGGACGCTCCTAGGCGTAGATTTCTTGAGAAAGGCCAACATCGTTTTAGACGTTCCAAACGACAAATGGTTTTTCGCCGAAACGCCAGGTAAGCAATTTCAGTTTTACACGCCCGATCAGGCAAACATCGAGCAATTTAGCAGTGTGTACCTGCGCCCGGAAGAGGGAGCAAGAGTGACTTCGCAGCGGAGAGACGCATTAAATGAACTCTTGACGCGAAGTCGAGATATTTTCCGGAAGGGGGGAGCACCGACTGAGTTTGCTGTTCATCGTATTGATACCGGTGACCATCAACCAGTATGTGTTCCGCCGTACCCTATGAGCGAACACAAGAAGAAGTTGCTTAGGGAAGAATTGGACAAGATGCCCTTCACTCCGCTCTACCATCCGGAAAGTAATCCGGTGGAAAGGAAGAACAGGGATCTGAAAACTCAACTTTCCATACTAGTCCAAGGCAAGCACAACGAGTGGGATGTGCATCTGAGCAGCATCAGATTTGCCATGAACACGACTACTTGCGAGTCAACACAGCATACTCCGGCCTTCTTAACATTTGGTCGAGAGATGCGAGCTCCTCATGATACCATTTATGACTTGAGAAAGGTAGTCGAAGCAGAAAATTTTGTCCCACGCATTACACCATATCTAAAAAAGCTCACAAAGACGTGTGAGGCTCATGAAGTTATGCTACGCAAGAAGGACTACCAGAAGGATAGAGTTGATGCGAATAGGCGATATATTAAATTAAACGTGGGCGACATGGTTTTACTAAAGACTCACCCTCTTAGCGTCGCTGCAAGGGGATATACTTCTAAGTTTGCACCTAAGAGAGATGGCCCCTACATTATTGAAAAGGTGGTTACTCCAACTACCTACGAGCTGAGGTGCTACCAGGATAATCGAGTAATTGGAAAATTTCATGTTCGAGACTTGACGCTGTTCCAGGGATCAGTGGGAGGTGTTCCTAATCCAGTAGCTCCTAAAAGAAGAAGAGGTCGACTCAAGAAGAATGTATCATCTACTTCTACCACTCGGAAGAGAAAAGGACGGCCCAAGGAATCTCCATCTTCTAAACTCCTCTCGTCTCCTCCAGAAGTTTAGAGGGGGGAGAGTGTAACACGATGCCTTGGCGTGGCCATGTGTTTCATCCCCGTCGAACCGGCAGGGTGCGGGAATACAGGGGAGTCGACTGTTAAAGGGGCAACAGTTAAGAAGCGCCAAGCGAACGCTACAGACATTTTTACACTACTTGTTATTTCTTTGTTTTGTTAAAGTTTGTAATTATATTTGTTACCCATATGTACTTGTGTTTTCGGCGAAAGCTATCCACAACCCCGTGTAACAATAACCACCTGTTATACATATATATATATATATATATATATATATATATATATATATATATATATATATATATATATATATATATATATATATATAAAGTCTGAAACTGACCTCAGATTTGGGTTTTGGGGGTCCTAAATAGCGCTCATTTGAAGAAATTTTTTCAAAATTGAAAGTCGGGATCCCCTCATTAGTAAATTTTTTTAAAGAAAATTCACTAAAAGATTCAGAACGCAGCAAGTGCGTTATGGTAGTGAATTTTCATAAAAATTGTACACTATTAGTAAAATATATTATTAAAACTAATTCTTTAAATTTAAATGGACCTTGGAGATCAATTTTAGACTCTCGGTTAGCGATTATTTGAAAAAAATTATATTTTATATGGAGCTAGAAAATAAACATTTTGATCTTAGATATAATATGTAAGTACTGCAAGTCTCT
This sequence comes from Tillus elongatus, assembly GCA_964006375.1. Taxonomy (NCBI): domain Eukaryota; kingdom Metazoa; phylum Arthropoda; class Insecta; order Coleoptera; family Cleridae; genus Tillus; species Tillus elongatus. The sequence continues at coordinate 5,680,516 of OZ023263.1, forward strand.
TTTAAAAAAATTGTGTTACAAATTTCTTCAAAGTTACAAAATTTTTCAGAAAAAAATTTGATTATTTTCAAAGGGAATGTACCTGCCAAATTATAAATATGGCAGGTATTTTTATTAATTGCTTGGATGGTCTTTTTTTTAGTCAACCCATCCAGTTTTTGCAAACAATAAACAACAAAAAAGATTTTTAAAACAAATTTGTAGTTATCCGCTAAGCTCATGATGTTATTTTTCTTTAATTTAGTACCCACGCTGCGTTTACATAGGTGTTACTGTACGGTCCCGAACAATCCGGCTCTATCGGACCAAATGTACGGTCCAGAACAATCCGGCTCTATCGGACCAAATGTACGATCCAGAACAATCCGGCTCAATCGGACCAAATGTACGGTCCAGAACAATCCGGCTCTATCGGACCATATGTACGGTCCAGAACAATCCGGCTCGATCGGACCAAATGTACGGTCCAGAACAATCCGGCTCTATCGGACCAAATGTACGGTCCAGAACAATCCGGCTCTATCGGACCAAATGTACGGTCCAGAACAATCCGGCTCGATCGGACCAAATGTACGACGTTAGAGAAAAGAAATGTACTGTTCAGAAAAGATTAGCCTGATGTAATTGTTCTAATTACACGTTTATCTACGCCAGAAGGACCAGAGGAACTGTTCTTTGTAGGTACAGATTCATGAATAAATACACGAGGTAACAACAACAATTTAATTCTACAAAATTACCAAAAAACAATACAGAGTGATTGCGGATGTTGTGACCCAATAACAATACAATGAAAAGGTGGACTTACAATTGAACCTAGGTGTCCGCCGTGATCAGCACGTTGCTGATACCTGGGGCTTCGTCCAAAGGGCCAAGGTGGTTCACGTCTCCAGGTGACGACGGTGTATACTTGCGGTGTGTTGATGCCGCTGTTGAGTGGATTTCTGCTGCGTGAGTCCGTCGCTCGTAGAAAGGCTGGCGCTTCCAATACGAGGCCGACGAACCTGTCCACGTGTCTATAGAGACAACCGGGGGTCTTGGCTCCGTGCCGCGGGTCAGGCGATCTCCCTGCGATGCTTCCTGGCCGCTGGAACGCGCACGGAGTTAACTCTGAGGTGACCACAGCATAACCAGTTATTATGCTGTGACTTGACTGCCGCTCTCGGTTCAGCTTGTCTTGAACGACGTTACTGGACGCTGGATGAGATCGAAGTGATCGAGCCTGGGCTCTCTTGTCGCTGCTTCGCTTGTTGACACCTGTCATCGGGATCTGACAGTTGGTTTGTTACCAACTGTTACAAGTGTGCCACACTGCGCCTCTAGTTGCTGTGGGTGGCAGGAAAAGGTTTGCCGACTAAGGATGGGCAGGGTGGACTCGGGGAGATTGAGGGTGAGGATTAGCAATATCAGGACACAACAGTTACTATGGTTCAAGATTAAAGATTCTAGCTTAATGGGAAATTTATTGAGCTATCGGATTTGAAATATTTAACGAAAATTTTCTACCATAACATACTTGCTGCACCCAGACCCTTACCGTTACTTGGTTCTACACAGGCTCTTTCTATATCATTTTCTGTTAATTAGTGCTGTCATGACAACATTACTACCTGGTTACGCACCGAGTTGGCGACTCTGGCATAGAACTCATAACGGTATTGCGTGATGTGTAAGAGTTTTGCCTATGTAAAATATTCAAACAAAAAAGCATAAATTTTGTTATGAGCAGGGCAAAAGGTAGTTTTTAAACGTTTAATACCTTTAGAATATCTCTTAACTTAATCTTGAAGACATCAAATGAACCTTTAGCAAAAATAATACCTATCATAAAAGATGTAACAAATTATTTTTAAAATGTGTGTAAACTTAGAAGACATGAGAAATATACATAATTGTCGAATAAAGCGTATCAAATTACAAATTTTATAATGCAATTTACAAATCTGCACATACGTTTTGGTTGCTATCGCTTAAATTCGACGTATGTACATTTTAAATGTTGTTAAAAGTACTCTTTCCTTTAACCAAACAAATAAAACTGAATTTTTACCTTATAGTATGACAATAACATGAAAACGCAGATGGTATAATCATTACGTGCTAGTACAAGAACATTATAATGACCAATAAACCGCAGAACATGACCATTGGAGATGGGAGGTCCGCCATTTCTGGGTGGTATTGTCTCTAAAACCCGCTAATTTGAATTTTATATCACCGACAACTTGCTAAAGAGTCATGTTACTTGTTTCGTATCAAACTTGAATGCCTACATGCGGTGAGATTGCAATTGGCACTTTTAGATTTATTTCAAAGTTGACACGTTCATATTGGCAAGTAAATAAACTTATTTGAATCAGATGTTACCTTGCGGTTGTTCGTTGTTACATTAATAATAATAAAAATATTAATAATAATAATAATAGTAGCCCCAAATGAATATACCCATAGTCACAATATATGTAAACAAATTCACGAAGAGATATGTAATAAATACAACCTTACAAATAGTAACATCCCACGGTACACCTTCTTAAGTGTGTGTGTTGTTTTTTTTTAATTTCTTTAACGTAGGCCTATTTCCGCGACTATTGTCAATCACCGACGCCAGGGAGCAGCTTCACCTTTCTACCTTGGAAATTTTGCCGAACCCCTGCCTTTATATAAGTAGGGTAGGGATCTTTAACGTTCCTAACATCGCATGGACTCTGGAAAGACGGCTTTACGCCCTCTCAGAAGGGCGGAACGTGCAGACATTCAGTTTGTTCAAATACAATGCTACAATCTCGGGTGATGTTAATTCTATGGTATGTACTGAAAAAGTGAAAGGAGTACCCAGTACCCTTGGGTTCAGAGGCACACGTTCTTACTACTAAACCACCTCTACCCTCTTAAGTAAGGAGACGTCCTAATATGAGGAGAAAAATGTTGCTACGTTTAAGGTGCACTATAAGTAATTTAATTGATTTTGGTGAGAGTAAAAAATATGCTGCGACATCATCTTCCCTAATTCTTCAATCACTCAATGGACATTCATGTGCTTCCTCTATTGTCCATGTCTTTTGGTAATTAATATAGGAAGACAGTCATTAGGCGTATTCAAATCCTTCTCGTGCAGCCACTTCAGCCTATCTATATTAAATTTCCTATAAAAAGGTATTCTTCGAATGTTGTTGCATTTTCGATATTTTACCCAAAATTTGAATTTAAAACTCTTCCAAAATATTTTTCATTTTATAAAAAATTAGCAAAGTTTCATTAAGAACAATTTGCCACGATGACAAGCTTTTGAAAATTTTCTTTAGATAAGCGCGAATTTGAGTCCCTAGAAACCAAAAGCAAAGTCCGTTAAGATTTTATATGTTTATAATTATATATGTATATATATATATATATATATATATATATATATATATATATATATATATATATATATATATATATATATATATAGTTATCTGCCACGCGTAGATTGATTTATACAGCAGGCATAAACCATACATCAACGGCAACCAACAAAATAAATAAATGGCATAAAATAAAACCCGGGCCAATAATCGTGAAATCTCGTTCACCAGTATCGCAAATGACAAACGACATGAAATTAAAAAATTTCCAAGTGATTGTTATTTAACTGGGGATTCAATCAATTTTTAAAATATACTATATTTGCAGCTTGATGAACGGCCCCAAATACAGTTTTAGCACAGCATAGATATATTATGCTGTGGTTTTGGACTAAAAGTGTAGCATAATATAGTAGAAATGTAAACAAAATCAAATCAAGTCTCTATAAAAATGATTTCAGAACAGTTTCTTTCATCGTTAAACTTAAACACAAGACGTCATATAAGACCGAAGCTGTCGTTGAATGTGTTTCAATGGTAATTCTACTAATTCTGTAATTAATTGTTACGTATACTTTTAATATAATATAATATATCCCAGGCATGGAGCCGGTGTCAAGTATCATGCAAACAAAACCTTAGTTAACGTATCCCTAGATAGCTCAGTAGTACCGTGCCTGTCTCCTACGCAGAAGGTTGCCTGATCGATTCCAGCTCGACGAATGTATGGTTTTTTTGTTTTATTTTGACATTTGAACAAGATATCATTTTTGTTTAAAACGCCTGAATAACTTTGTCACCTTTTGAGTCTGAAATTATAATTGTCAGCAGACATTTTGTTATTGTTGATATTGAAAAAACCGGTTTGATTAGGTCGACTAAAACCAAATCTTACTGGCGATTAATAAGGAAAATAACTGCTACGATGATTATAATTTGACAGATACTTTACTTTTCTAAGTATGAATTTAATTTCCTTCTGGAAATCTTGTGTAACATCGAAACTTGTAATACAAGTTTCTTTCAAAGAGACTTACACTATCTACAGGTATAGCAAAATCTAATCTTTAACATCAAATAAATTTGACTTTTGGACATTTTTCTCAAAAGGAGTTAGAACACAAGATTTTTTTTGATAATAGAGAGATCGATGGTCACAGTTTCGAAATGATTATTTATACGTGTGCGTACTAGGACCTCTAAAATTCTATCTTCAAGGTCGTTGTAAATTGAAAGTATTAATTTGAGTAATATGCCGTATAATATAGTGTACAATTCTTATAAAAATTCGCTACTATAACGCACTTTCGGTGTGAAATATTTTCTTATGACTTTGGAATTAAAAATTATATCCAAATTATGAGAGAAAGAGAGAGAGGGAGAGAGAGATGCCATAAAGCCTGTAAGCACCTTTTTGATGGAATTTTTTTTTATAAATAGGTATTCTTAGAATTTATTCGTATTTTCAATATTTTACTGAGAATTAAAATTCAAAACTTTTACAAATGATTTTTACATGATGAAACGCTGTCTGCAGTGTAACTTCATACCTTTGATGTTTAAAATTTTCACATCTAATCATTTATACACCATACCGGAGACCAGTAGTTTTTTACAATGTATGCCCGGGATTTATTTTGTGTGTGTGTGTGTGTGTGTGTGTTTTGTTTCGTTTAGCGTCGGTCTACAGCCTAACACCGAGGCCAGGGAGTAGGTTCACCTCACTATCCTGGAAATTCTACCGAACCCCTGCTTTTCTGTAAAGAGCGCAAGGATCTTTAACGTGCTCAACATCTCATGGAAACGGGATCGACGGCTTCACACCCCCTCCGAAGGGTGGAACGTGCAGGCATTCAACTTTGTCAAATTTAATGTCACGTCCTCGGTTGTTGTGTTGTGTTAATTTTACACTATGTACTGAAAAAGTGGACTCTGGGAATCGAAACCAGTGCATTTCGTTTTGAAGGCACATCTGAATTAAAAGTTTTCATGAGATTTTCACCGACTCCCCTATCCCTTTAAATTAGATTTGGTGAGCTTTTATAGCATTCTGAGCTCACGTAATTAATGGATATCCCGTAATGGAAAATAGAGAGATGAAGCTCTACTAAAATCGAGATGTACGAACAGATCACAAGCTAGCACACAACAGACCGGATATAACAGTGATAGTTAATGAGAAGAAGATAACATACCAGATCTAAAGCTCTATACCAAAGGCAATGAATATGAGAGAGGAAGATGATAAGAAGATCCAATATACCAGTAACGCAAAAAAAATCAAGCAAATCTGGCAGCAAAACAAGTTAGTATCCCTGCCATCATCATCTCACCTACAAGGCCGATTCACAAAAAGTTACCGACGCACCTGAAAAGATGATAAGTGAACCAGAAACTATACCTATATGTGAATCTACAGAAGACTACAATCATCAATACCACCCATAGTTAGTAAATTTCTGAACCTACGATGACAATCTCTTGAGACGTCCAAGGCTCATCGACCGAGATGAGGCCTGAGCTCTTGATTTTTTTTTTAATTTCAACAACACACCACGAGGGCTTACACTCTAAATACTATCGTACCGTGAGTGTTGACAAGGCGGAAAGAGGTAGCTTGTTAATTCTCGACTTGATGGTTTGGAGGTTCGGAGGAGAAGGAAAAACATGTGCCGGCAAGGAATTCCACAATTTGGAAGTCCTCGGGACAAAAGAGCGGGCATAACAACATGTTCTATTTCTGGTGACCTGGACAGTAAAAGGGTGCATTCGCTCTGTTCCCCTGGTGGATCTGTTGGGGGCAGCAGGTGGGGGAACTATGGAGGAAAGCTCCTCTGAGCAGTGCCCGTGCAGATATCTATAAAGAGAGAGAGGTCACCAACGGCACGTCGGTGGGCAAGGGATGGCAGCCTTTGGGTGAGGGTAGGGTCACCGATGAGACGTATAGCTCTCTTTTGAATGGAGTCCAGGATAGCGAGTGTAGAAGCGGCAGCGGCACCCCAGATGTGGGAGCAGTATTCGAGGTTTGGCCTTATTTGTGAAGTATATAAGCTATAGAGATTAGCTGGTGAAAAGTATTTGCGAGCCCGGAAGAGGAAAGCTAATTTCTTAGCAGCCGCTTCTGCAATTGATGTGACATGTTGGTGCCAATTAAGATTTCGATCCACAGAAATGCCAACAAGAGAAAAGGACTCATTACTTTGAATAACTTGGTTGTTCATTGTGATGGGTCTAGTGCTGGTGTATCTCTTGTGAGAAAGAAAGCAAGACTTAGTTTTGGCGGGGTTGAATTGTACAAGATTTGTACTTCCCCAGTCTAATATTTTTTGGAGATCCACGGAGACAGAACCCTCCATGAGTCTGCGATCCTCATCTAATTGGGCTAAAGAGACAGGCTTAGAATATTGTATATTATAATGGAGGGTGCTGTCGTCCGCGTAGCTGTGAACTGGGTTGGATGTGCTCGAGAGGAGGTCATTGATGTGGAGAAGAAACAAAGTAGGGGCTAAAGCTGAACATTGAGGAACTCCTGCATTAATTGGATACAGTTTAGAGGAATGGCCATCCACAACAACAGATATGCTCCTGTTGGAGAGGAAATTTGCTGTCCACATACAGAGTTTTGGTGGTAGGCCATAGGCCGGAAGTTTATTAAGCAGCGCTGCGTGCCAGACCTGGTCGAATGCTTTGGATATGTCTAGAGCAACAATCTGGGATTCACCGTGTTGTTCCATAGACTTGTTCCAAGAATGGGTGACAAAGGAAAGGAGGTCGGCAGTCGATCTGCGCTGACGGAATCCATACTGCCTGTCGTGAATTAGACTGTGTTTTTCAAGAAATTTTAGTAATTCGGTGTTTATATACTTTTCCATCACTTTAGAGACGACTGAAAGGAGAGAAATGGGCCTGTAGTTGCTGGGAAGCGCTTTGGATCCTTTCTTGGGGATGGGTTGTACTCGAGCAGTTTTCCAGTTACTAGGGAATATGCCTTTATTATAAGATATCTGAAACAGACGAGTCAGGACAGGAGCAAGCTCTGGTGCGCATTTTTTGAGAACAATTGCTGGGATCTCGTCAAGCCCAGAGGCTTTCCTGGTATTAAGGGAAGAGAGCATCTTTCGTACCTTTTTAGTTTTGAAAATGATATCCGTCATTTTATGCGCGACATTGGGGACTGTTGGTGGTTGAACATTTGGAGGTAGGTTGAGAGTAGAATTGCCGGCGAACAACGAAGCAAAAAGTTCAGCCTTGCCCAGGGCGGTAGAAACAATTTCATCCCCTGAGACGAGAGGTGGGAACGTGCTTTTGCAGAAATTATTCCCAATAGATTTAGCAAGAGTCCAGAAGGGTTTGCTGCCGTTGGAGCTTAAGAGGATTTTGTTTTTGATGTGGTTATTAAACGAGTTTTTTGCCTCAGAAAGAATGTGGACATAGCGGTTTCTTGCGTCGTTAAATGCTTGACGATTTTCTTGACTGGGATTGTGTAGAAGCGTTTTGTGAGCTTTGACCTTTTCAAGTCTGGCTTGTCACAGGATTTAGAGAACCAGGGCTTTTGAGTGGCTGAAGAGGTTTTCTGTGTACGTGGGATAAATAATTCCATGCCAGCTTGGATAATTTCGGTGACGTTTTGTGAGATATCAGAGGGGTCAGGATGAAAGAAGCAGACAGACGCCCATGGAAATGAGGAAAAGTAATCCCGCATTTCGTCCCAGTTTGCAGAGTTGTAGTGCCAAACGATACGTGGGTGTGATGATTGCTTATAATAATATTATTATTAATAATAATAATAATAATAATAATAATAATAATAATAATAATAAAATTATGCAATTTTTTTTGCTTACTGATAATGATTGTCATAACCAAACACCATGCGAGAGTGAAATATATTATTTTTGAAGATTATAAACGCTATTTAATTAAGCTACATATTGCTTTAAAGAACGTTTAACAAAAATCAGCTTGTCACTCATAAAACTAAAATGTAAACACTTGTTAATAAAAGAATATAGTATACTATACCGTATCATATACATAAAGCATCTAGGCAATACGTTTAACAATAAATTATAATTAGTGACTATAGCCGTTTAAGAACAAACATCCTCATTAGCCAACTGAATCCACATAGGATGTGGACCCTTGTAAACCTGCATGTTTCAAATTAACAACATTACAAACATGTGTAATGTGGAATCTCTACAAGTCGAGCCATCACAAGTAGACGGAAAAAAGAGTATAGAGACGTTAGAGATATATTTATTGCAAAAGACAGAGGAAGCCAAAGAAAACAGTAAGGTTTTTATATTATTAGCAAACTGCATTCATTCACGAACAGTCGCATGTCGACTGTGGCTCTATCTACGGATACTTGAGGAACTACTCGGTGGTCTCTCAGCTAGACGTGCAAAAATTACAAAAAAGGCCGGTGAAGTGTGTTAAACAATCCATGAAGGATTCCGTTCTTGTATAAATAAAAATATTCTGGCCTGACCATAAGCATTCAACTGGCTACTTCTTTAATGAGTGTTGATACATCACAACATCACATTCTAAACGCAGCGTCGCCTTGTCGTCGCAACTATATCGCTTCACCTCCAGCAGCTTCCATACTTCTTTCATTGATCCAGATTTTCAAAATAAATACGTGTCTTTCATTTCATGCCAACAGAAAATTATGATGTCTAAAAATATATCTAGAAAATGTCGTCTTCTAATGTGTTTCAGTAAACATATTCCTTCTCTCACATCTTCGAGCACAGATTTGAGTCATCCGACACAATAATGTGTATTTTATAAAATAAGATGCAACGATGACACTTCTCACACATAAGTACACTTGGAGAACACCCAAATCACCACAACACATATTTCAGAGACCTTCCGATCGTTTCGTTGACCAAGTCAACATCTTCAGAGGAAGAAAAATTCTAACATAAAAAACTAGATCCCGTATATTTATATCGCGTCAAGAAAACGAACTAGTCCGAATGAAAGTTGTCGTCCAAGAACGATCGTTTGTTTATTGCGCAGTGAAACAGGTCGGAGACCTGCTTTAATCTTTTGGTCGACAAATTTATGACCCTTATCTAATATAGGTTTAAAAAGGACCGGCGTTCTTTAAAGAAACAGCACGTTTCCTTTCGATCTAGAACTTTACAATGTGGATATTGGTTTATGCCGATAAAGACATCTGCTGAGATAACCAACATAAACTCAAATCATCTCTTTTAAAAATAGAAAAATAAAACCCAGATGTCTGTCTCACCGTGTTACCTTCAACAAAGGAAAAATAGTTCAACTAAAATACTACACAAAAACTAAATATTGATTTTAATTCTACGTGAAAATATTTATATTGACTACATAGATACAAAAACCGAAACCGAACAGGTATTTAAATCAAGACATAGTGATTAGTATATGTATAAACCGGTCGAGTTATTGACCAAAATTTATTATTCTACCAGACTAATTATGAGTATTTAAGCGGTTAAATGCAAAGAGCAAACAATGAGCTGGAAATTACAGGTGGCGCACGGTTTAATGAAGTTTTGTTCTTAATAGACCTTAATATAAAAATACTTTCTAATGAATCAAGCATAGTTTGATGTCTGACATTTTTGACAAGTTTCAGATTTTCTTTGTCAATGTGGTGGTTATTATCCCACATATGTTGTGCCACACAAGATTTGTCTACCGTACCATATCGTAACTGTGCGAGATGTTCACGAAATCTGGTGGCTATGTTTCTCCTAGTTTGGCCCACGTATTTAAGATCACAATCTTTGCAACTAATCTCATAAATTCCGGACATTTCAGTGACTTTGTCTTTGTCTTTCGTATTACCCAACAAATTTTTTAAATTACTTTTCGTCGAAAACGTCAAATGTAAATCGGCTTTCTTAAAAATACTTTCCAAACCCTTTGTGATTCGTGGTTCATAAGGTAAACATACAAATTTTTTCTCGATTTTATCATTCTTAAATGTCGTACATTCAGATATCAACTTCTTCGTTCTGTGTTTGTTAACTAATTTGTCTATTAAACCATCCGAGTAACCGTTATATCTCGCCACATGTGTTATGTATTTTAATTCTGTATTAAATCTATTTTTACTCAACGGAAAATTTATCAATCTATTTACTAAGAAATTGAAACTAGCAGTTTTTTGTGCAAACGTATGGTGTGAGTCATTAGGAATATAATTAATAGTAGCCGTTTCCTTCCTATAGACATCAAATTCAAGCGAGCCTTTATTTTTATTTTTAATAACTAGTACATCTAGGAACGAAAGTTTATTGTTAATTTCTATTTCGTGGGTAAATTTTATTGAATCAAATTGACTATTTAGTTTTTCAGTAAATTCTTCTACCTTACATGTATTTGTGTCAAACACTGCAAAAATATCATCGACATAACGCAACCAAACTCTAGGGAAATACCCACTTTTATTTTTTAAATCCGTCTCAAATCTGCTCATAAACAAATCTGCAATAAAAGGCGATAATGGATTGCCCATAGCTGTGCCTTCAGTTTGTTCAAAGAACTCATTGTTAAATTGGAAAATATTTTGTTTTATACAAATGCTAGTTAGAGTTAAATATTCTTTGCAGACGTCTTGACTTATATTGTTCAATTTTAATAATTCTTCCAAATACTCCAACGTTTGTTTTGTGGGTACACTAGGAAATAATGACGCCACGTCGAATGACATCAAAATCTCTCCTTCCAATAATTTAACATCTTTAATTTTATCAATAAAATCAAGGGAATTTAGCACCGAACAACTTTTCTGTTTAATAGGTAGTCTTTTAAACTCGTTTGACAACCACTTTGCCAAGTTATATGTTGGAGAATCTATAGCCGAAATGATAGGCCTCATTAATTTTCCCGGTTTATGGATTTTCGGGAGACAATATTTTTTAGGGACTTTCGGATTAGAAACTTGTAAACGTGTTCTTAAATCCTTTGTTATGAGATTTGGACATTTTTTTAAACTGTTTTTAACTTCGTTAATCATTCTTGGTAACGGATTTTTATCTAATTTTCTATACGGCCCTGACTCTATTGCATTACTCACTCGCTCTTTATAATCACTTTTGTCCATTATCACAACTTTATTGCCTTTATCCGCCTTAATATAAAAACATTCCTTTTCTCGCAATTGTTTAACTATTTTCATTTGATTATAATTTTTGTTTTTTGTAGGATTGTTTTCTTTTAGATTTTTAGATATTTTCTTTTTACATGCTTCACGAATAAAGTTTTTTGAAGAATCCGGTAATTTTTTAATTCCCGTTTCTATACTGGCAACGACATCTAAATAGTCAATTTGATTCAATAAAATTTACCCACGAAATAGAAATTAACAATAAACTTTCGTTCCTAGATGTACTAGTTATTAAAAATAAAAATAAAGGCTCGCTTGAATTTGATGTCTATAGGAAGGAAACGGCTACTATTAATTATATTCCTAATGACTCACACCATACGTTTGCACAAAAAACTGCTAGTTTCAATTTCTTAGTAAATAGATTGATAAATTTTCCGTTGAGTAAAAATAGATTTAATACAGAATTAAAATACATAAAACATGTGGCGAGATATAACGGTTACTCGGATGGTTTAATAGACAAATTAGTTAACAAACACAGAACGAAGAAGTTGATATCTGAATGTACGACATTTAAGAATGATAAAATCGAGAAAAAATTTGTATGTTTACCTTATGAACCACGAATCACAAAGGGTTTGGAAAGTATTTTTAAGAAAGCCGATTTACATTTGACGTTTTCGACGAAAAGTAATTTAAAAAATTTGTTGGGTAATACGAAAGACAAAGACAAAGTCACTGAAATGTCCGGAATTTATGAGATTAGTTGCAAAGATTGTGATCTTAAATACGTGGGCCAAACTAGGAGAAACATAGCCACCAGATTTCGTGAACATCTCGCACAGTTACGATATGGTACGGTAGACAAATCTTGTGTGGCACAACATATGTGGGATAATAACCACCACATTGACAAAGAAAATCTGAAACTTGTCAAAAATGTCAGACATCAAACTATGCTTGATTCATTAGAAAGTATTTTTATATTAAGGTCTATTAAGAACAAAACTTCATTAAACCGTGCGCCACCTGTAATTTCCAGCTCATTGTTTGCTCTTTGCATTTAACCGCTTAAATACTCATAATTAGTCTGGTAGAATAATAAATTTTGGTCAATAACTCGACCGGTTTATACATATACTAATCACTATGTCTTGATTTAAATACCTGTTCGGTTTCGGTTTTTGTATCTATGTAGTCAATATAAATATTTTCACGTAGAATTAAAATCAATATTTAGTTTTTGTGTAGTATTTTAGTTGAACTATTTTTCCTTTGTTGAAGGTAACACGGTGAGACAGACATCTGGGTTTTATTTTTCTATTTTTAAAAGAGATGATTTGAGTTTATGTTGGTTATCTCAGCAGATGTCTTTATCGGCATAAACCAATATCCACATTGTAAAGTTCTAGATCGAAAGGAAACGTGCTGTTTCTTTAAAGAACGCCGGTCCTTTTTAAACCTATATTAGATAAGGGTCATAAATTTGTCGACCAAAAGATTAAAGCAGGTCTCCGACCTGTTTCACTGCGCAATAAACAAACGATCGTTCTTGGACGACAACTTTCATTCGGACTAGTTCGTTTTCTTGACGCGATATAAATATACGGGATCTAGTTTTTTATGTTAGAATTTTTCTTCCTCTGAAGATGTTGACTTGGTCAACGAAACGATCGTAAGGTCTCTGAAATATGTGTTGTGGTGATTTGGGTGTTCTCCAAGTGTACTTATTAGTGCTCATCACAGGTTCCAGTTTTCACATACTTCTCACACATTACATCATAGTCTCGGCTCTCATAATGCCTTTGTGTAGCGTGGCTTGGGTCCGAGATTATAAATATATGTACTTACATTATTTAACTGCTGTTGTACTAGTCTCATAATAAACGTTTAGTTAACGCACATCGTGTATTACTAGTGGGCAGTACCAACAAGGGTAGTAACATCTTTCCTAGTTTTTTTTTTTTTTGATACAGGAGGGAGAAATGCTGCATGCACACCTCATTCACAACACCGAACCGCGTGGGAATTTCACTAAAACTCCCTCCCATGGAGAACCGCACCTTAGTCCATACCTCCGTCGGAAAAATTTCACACAATGACGTTTGGGTTTGAATGTTTCCATTCTGTTTTTGCCACGGGGGCGTTAGCGGGTAAGTATAAGCTTGGGACGCTTATGCCTATGTGGAAGTTTCTCATCGTAGTCGGTGGCACTACGGAGAAGAGCATTTGGATGAGAAGCGGCTTTTGCGAACTGAGTTGTGGATAGTTGAGTTATAAACTCAAGTTTCGAAAGCATTTCCAGATCAGAGTGAATCTGACTGTTTCTGACAAACCATGGCGTTCCGGTAACCATTCTCAGATTTTATTCTGGATGATTTGAAGGGTCTTGATGTGTGTGTCGGCCGCGGTGGCCCATGCAGGGAATGCATAGATCAAGCCTGCCTCCCCCCTCCCCCCCCCCCCTTTTTACTCTTGCTCGTATTGCTATAGGTATGAAGCCAGCCACTACCACGCACTGGGACTGGATCAGACCATTCCGGGAACAAAGAAGGAACACATCCGTCTGCTAAGTTTGCTGAGAGTGGCACCTCAGGGAGGGGTAAACCCAAGTACAGACCTGGCCCCTCTAGAGGAGAAGGTGGGGCAGACCCTACTCCCCGAACCTGTGGAGGAAGCACCAGGAGATGTAGGCCAATTCCCACAAAAAAATACTTTTGTGAGAATATAGATTTGATGGGTGAAATTTTAAACAATTAGATCTGAGCCATAACAGATTTTAGGTCGCAGTAAAGGGACTGAATGAGCCCACTTAATATATCATCAATTAAACCGAGAACCCTGAGTCAAATTTTTATTTTGAATGTAGTCAGCGGCTATAACCAAGGATGCCTTCAAATCTTAGCACACCCTTAAATGGCAAAACTTTTAAAGACAAACAGTATTGGAAAATAAATATTAGGTACTTACCCAAATTTCCACATTAAAAAAATACTTAGGAGAAGAAAATTCCAAGTAAATATCACTCTGAGAAAAATTGCTACGAATTGGTTGAAAGAATTTGTTTATATATAAACAGTGTTTGTACCGTTTGATATTATTTTTTAACGAATATTATCTAGTAATGAAATATTGAGACCAAAAAAAAATTGATAATTGACCTATATTTGTTTTTACAAACTAATACCATTATCTAATTCCCTTTCATACAAACTTGGCATTTGAACAGCTCTATTTTTTTAGATAATTCAAATTCGTTTTTGTTACTTATATATATATATATATATATATATATATATATATATATATATATATATATATATATATATATATATATATATAAGTGGGAAAAAAAGGCGAGTTTATTCTTCGAAAATTCGCTAAAAATTATAGAGAATGAAACCATATGCTCTATAACTACAACTACTTCCAAAGCATCAAATAAAGGGTCTATTTGAAATCAATTTTCTGCAAATATTTTAGTAAAATGAAAGACAATCATGGTTGAAGCTGAAACTTAAAGCTTTGTAAAACACGTTTCTTGCGACATTTTCTATACATAACCCATATCTGTTTCAGGTTCTGTGCCTAAATATGTCAATTTTGACGTTTTAAATCGTGAGGTCAAATTTTAAGAAGAAAAACTATAAAATGTTCAAAGTAATTTTAGAAGGAAAACTATAAAATTTTCAAAGTAATTTTTCTGGTATTTCTTGACCTGTTTGCGTCAAAAAAACTTAATTTTGTTCCGTAATATACAACAGATTTTGTTATCCTCTCCTTCTCTCCTTCTCTCCTACTTCTTCTCCGAACCGCCAAACCTTCAAGCCCAGAATTAACAAGTTGCCTCTTTCCTCCTTGTCGACACCCACGATACGATAGTATTTAGGCTGTAAGCCCTCGTGGTGTTGTTGAAATATAAAAAAAAATCCACATAACATATTTTGGTTTTGTGCCTTTCGCTGGTCATCAGTGACACCCACTTTTTTAAATGCCTATAGCTTTTTTTATTGTAACTTAGCGATATAAATTTTGGTATATAGTATACTTCTTACAATATAAAGCGAAAGTTGGTTGTCATAGCTTTGTTATTTCCGGAGGAGATTAAAATTGTTCTCGAAAGGAAACCTAAAATTTTCCAGGAAAAACTATTTTCCTGGCTAGTTAGCTTATCCAAGCCACTTGCAAAAGGAACGCACTCAAAAATTTAATCAAAATCTGCCATTAATTTTTGAGTTATCGGTGTGATTCATATTATATATATATATATATATATATATATATATATATATATATATATATATATATATATATATATATATATATATACTTTATTTGTTTGCTGTACTTTTTGTGATTTTTTATTGATTTACATGCACTGCAGTTTCGAACCATTGCGGTTCATCATCAGCACGCTACTCTGATGACGAACTGCAGTCCACGTAAATCAATAAAAAATCACAAAAAGTACAGCAAATAAATAAAGTGTATTATTAAAAGTGATTACAGTGTAGTGCAACATTCCAAAAGATATATATATATATATATATATATATATATATATATATATATATATATATATATATATATATAATTGAAACTAACCCTGGATATGTGCTCTAGGGGGCCTAGTTTGTGCTCATTTGACGAATTTGTTCAAAACTCACTCCTTTGTGATTTTTTTTTAATTCACTAATGCTGGAAAATCTTATACTAGCGTGATCATTTGATAAATCTTATTATCTTTTTGATGTCACTTTTTATTTATTTATAGTTAGACTACAAAATCAAAGGTATGGAATAATCACTTAAAAAGGGGCATCGCGTTTGAAGCTAAAGATAAAAACTATATTTAGGCTTAGCTAGAGCGACCATTTTGCATGGAATCCGGTTTTGAACGAAACCTTTTGTGCTTCTACGTTCTGTAGTTAAAAACTGGAGAGTCTACGTTACGAGAATTTATAATTGCAAGTTGTAATACAATGTATCTCGTGGAAAAATCTGAAAAATGATACTGTACTATCCGCACCATTTACTTGTCTTATAAAGCTTTTTAATTGAGCCTAATGCGATGCCAGCTCTTTATGTTTGAGCTGGAAGAGATTTATATGTTTTCAGAAATGATTGCTCTTTCCTTAGTCATATAGATAATTTTATTTTCAACACAAAGTCTAAGCTTTTCTAGTCTATTTGTTCCCATGGTCTTAAGTAGGTATACTATACAGTGTGTCCAAAATAACGAGGGCCACTATGGGGGTTTCCAAAACAGTAGCACAAACAGGCTTGGTCAAATAGGATAAATTTGCACACGCAAAAGCCTAATAAATTGGGGGCTAGAAGATCTCCAAGAATTTTTTGGTTTTTGAGATAATTTGAAAAATTTGGATTTTTCGAGTTTACCTATTATTTTTTTCTGGCCATAATGGTGGGCCTAGACCAACACCGATGACACTTCTCTACAGCAACTTTTCATGTTTTTGACGTAGCATTGCTAATTTTTAAATCCGAAATTTCGTCTTTGCGAGACCATCATCAACTTCTTTTTTTAAATACGGCCCTTATTTTCTGATAGATTCTGAAAGCCCTTTTAATTCCAAATTTAACGGTGTGTCATATTTTGTGATTTAGTACCATTTTAGTCTTTTTTTCGATCTTAATCAAGAAAATTCCTATTAAGGACCTGTACATAGCTTTTAAAGTAAGTACTAAACAACTAGTCATATGAGTTAACACTTTATGTCATTTAGGCGTTTAATAACAATCAAATGGATGAATTGATGCAATAATTTAATGCAATAAACACAGAACAAATAAACTTAAATTAAAAAGACAAAAGTATGCTTTGGAAAATAGATGGATGTGACAATAGCCGTATTTGATTCCTCGACGTTTGCGTTGATTGGTTTCAGACCAATAATGAACATTTTTTTCTATTGAAAATACCATTATTCGTAATTAAGACCATATTATTTGACATGGAAAATTATAATCGTCCTGGTATTTCCTCTTTTTTGTCCCGAGGAATTCCTTGCCGGTACATGTTTTTCCTTCTCCTCCGAACCTCCAAACCTTCAAGTCCAGAATTAACAAGTTGCCTCTTTCCTCCTTGTCGACACCCACGGTACGATAGTATTTAGGCTGTAAACCCTCGTGGTGTGTTGTTGAAATAAAAAATATAAAAAAATATAAAATATAATAATTTATTTAATTTCCAAAATTTTGCTGAAAATGTTCATTTGAAGTTTAGTTCTAATTTTCCATCAACATTTTTTGTTATACGATGAATTTTCTGACACTTTTTTCTTTTGTTTCAGTATTGCGTGATGAGTTTCGCGTTATGCCATCTGATACCAGAGTGGCTGCCGGGGAGACGGCCCTGCTCCAGTGTGGGGCTCCCAGAGGACACCCCGAGCCAAATGTATTGTGGAAGAAGGATGGCAAGGAGCTGGACATAGATGGTAGGCGTATCAGGATAGTGGACGGTGGTAACCTGATGATCTCAGACGTGCGACAACACGATGAAGGGAGGTACCAGTGCATAGCCCATAACCTGGTGGGCTCTAGGGAAACACCACCTGCCATGCTTACTGTGCACGGTTAGTATCATAATTTATTATTATTATTTTCTAAATAAGGTTATTATTCTTTAAGTCTACAACCAAGGATAAAAATAAAAGGTACCGTAGTTTCTCAACTAACAACATTGCTTCTTTAAAAGCTGTGAGAACGTTTAATCAGTTTTTAATCAGTATTAATTGCGGATACTATTTTGAATCTTATAAAACCTTTATAAAAGAAATATTTTAATTTTAAATTTTGCAAACTAAAATACTTTTGAATGGGTTTAAATCTTTTTGGGGTAATCTGCATTATTTTGTTTCTTTTTTTTTTTTCGCCACCCACTGTCTCATTGTAAACATTTGTAAATGATTCCAGGGAAGAAATTTCAGTATGCAATAGATTTTTTGATGGACATTCCTTATTTTCCTTCGTATTTTCGATTTGCACACCATAATTATTTTGAAACTGTTTTATTTGTTCTAGTCTTGATTTTACTTTCCGTATAAAATAACCGGTGCGTTACTTTTTTTCACTTCGAAAGAGCCATGTCACTTTTTTAAATTAAACGGAAGAATATTGAACCTCTAATTGGTACCTACTGGTCGATAAAACACATGTGTCGTGTAAAATTTGTTAGGTTAAGGATAGATACTCTAAAATAGTTATTTAGTTGCAACAAGTATAACAAATATACTTATAGTCCATGTCACCTTGTATTTAATTATGTCTGAGCGATAATTTAAAAAAATTGCAGATGTTTAGAACTGTCACAAAATGAAAAAAAACACAAGAAGATGCACAAAAAAATATAAGAAAGAGTTAAAAATTGAAAACCGATTTTAGATAATGGGGACAACATCTCGAATCCAAAAAATATAATGAGTTAAAACGTTTATAAGACGCACACCTATTCTGATGTATGGAAGATAGCCAGAGTGGTTCCGATATTTAAGTCGGATTGTCGATCCAAGATTGAGAATTATAGGCCCATATCGATTATTTCAATATTTTCAAAAGTATGCTTTATGGGCACATATACAATAACTTAAAGAACATTATATCAACCAAGCGGCATGGTTTTGTTGCTGTGCTCTCAACCGTGACAAACTTGTTGCTGTTCACTCAGTACATAGCCGAGTCAATTGGCGCAGGTAAACAGTCGGATGTTGTATATATATATATATATATATATATATATATATATATATATATATATATATATATATATATATATATATATATATATATATATATGGGTATATCCAAAGCATTTAACAGAGTTGATCATTCTGTTCTACTGCCCAAGTTGTCAGCAATCGGTTTCGCTGAGTATCTGGTTCAACTTTTCTGCTCATATTTGACCAACCGTGTACATTATGTAGAATATATGGGAATTAAATCCAAAAACTATACTTCTGTGTCAGGCGTACCACAAGATTCGAACCTGGGTCCTCTGCTATTTATTATTTTCATTAACGACCTCTGTGCGTGTATATCTTCTGAGTGTTAACTGTATGCTGACGACTTAAAAAAAATTTCGTCGGATAGACTCACTGAGGGGCTGTATAGTGTTGCAGGATGATTTGGTTGCTCTTCAGAATTGGTGTCATGAAGATATACTAGAACTCAATTTAAGTAAATGTACTGTAGTGACCTATTCTAGGAGGGTTGCCAATATCAATTTTATTTATACTTTACAGGGGAGTGTTTTGCATAGGAGTGATAGCAGGAGAGATTTAGGTGTTGTTTTTGACCGAAAACTTTGTTTTGGCCTTCATATTCAGGCATCAGTATCAGAAGCTATGAGGTCTCTAGGTTTTATCATCAGAGTCTGTAGGGATTTCAGTGAAACTGAGTGCATAAAAGTATTGTATAACACATTGGTGAGAGCTAGGCTTGAATACGCTAGTCAAGTTTGGTCCCCTTTATACCAATGCTATAAAGATGACATCGAAAGGGTTTAGAAAATATACCTCAAGCATATCTCTTACAGGTTGGATGGCGTCTATCCATCGCGGAGCACACCGTATCAGCAGTTTCTGGACAGATTTAACGTGACTTCTCTGGAGGCCAAAGGGGTTTGCTTTGTGGTTGGTTTTCTACAGAAATTGTTGTGGAATAGGGTTGATTCGCCTGGGCTGCTATCACAGATCAATTTGAGGGTGCCGACTGTGTGGACGAGGAACAGTAACTATTGTAGTTTGCCCACGGCCAGAACGGACATGATGCTCAAATAGCCGATGTATCAGATGTGCAAGTTTGCTAATCAAGTTTGCATTGTCAGTGGTGCTGACATTGTATGTGGTAGCGCATCTGAGGTGTCGGCACATATAGTATGCAATATCCATCTTTTTTCCTCCATGTAGTTTAGTGTACTGATTCTGTTTCTATTTTCTTCTGTAACTATTAGTTAAGTACCCTATTGTATGGATTTTTTTCTGTTGGGTTGTAATTCAATTAAATAAATAAATAAGTAAATAAATATAATTTAACTTTGCTCTATTTTCGTAAGGTAAACTTTCAGTTTCTTGGTGCTTGTTTCGTTAAATAGCTTCTCTGCTTGCATCTCGTCTGTCTGTCTATACAACAGTTTGTGGCTAATAGACTTAGCTTCCAAAGCCATACAATAACCACAGAATAGACAATGCTGTGCAATAACCACACACAGATTTGAAATTCGCCTAAATTGTGAAGTACTTTACCAGGGTTATTTCTTGTTTCCTTATTTCTCTTATAAGGACCCACAATGATGATTTATCATGTCTTGGTCTTCAGTTTTTCTATTTAATATTCATTTTAGGAAGAGTTAAAATATTGTCTAAGAAAGTAATTCTTATTTTATATTCCCGGCCACAACTTTCACATAAATAAATCCTAAGTGTCAGGAAAAATACACTTTTCAGTGGCAAATTTGAATTCAGTGCATAAAAACTGTGTCACTTGATGTTTGTATTCTTTTCCCTAAAAAGTAGGTCTAATAAAGTATTCATGACGCAGGGGGAATCTTTCTGCAACAAATCATAATAAATTTGACATGTTTATCTGACAAGAAAGAATATAATGCAAACATTATTATAGAGAATATATCCGCATTTTTGAGGTGCTTTATCATTTGGAGAATGACATCCCTTTGATTTATAGGTTATGCGGATTGCCAGTTCTATATTATTCCTATAATAATATAAATCTGAAAATCAGCCTAGCGAATTAAAGCAAATATATGTTCAGCGATTTTGGAAATGGCGTTTGGTAACTTCATAATTTGTAACCTATTTGGGGGACATCAACTTTCCAGATTCGATTTATATGTACATATCCTGTAAATATGTTTTCAGTAAATTACAGTGCATACCTGAAGCGGCTACATATAATAAATTTCTGCGTATGAGTTTACCTTTCAAATCTATAAAAAATTAGTTACTTCATAGTCTAGACGTGCTTATAGTTCAAAAATATTGTCCTTGTGTTTGGTACTCGGTTACCTTTCAATTCATTAGGTAATATCTATTTCGTGGTCTAGTTACCATAGTTCAAAGATACTCCAATACGGATAATGCAATATCTGGTTTTATATATATATATATATATATATATATATATATATATATATATATATATATATACAGAATGGCGCATTGAAAACGACACAGACCGATTTGCGTCCAGAGAATTTTTTTTAAGAAACGCTGAAACACGTCAACGTTAATATTGAGGGGGGCATGTTTTGACATAAAACTCAACTTTGCCACATCAACTCCTTAAGGGTGGTGATAACAACCCTTATATTTTAAATAGGGAACATGGGTCGAGTGTTACATCATTTGAAAGCTTTCTTTTCTGAATTCAGCACACAACTTTTTTTGGAAGTTTTATCAACTCGTTTAAAAATTATTCACAGTTGAAGATGCAACAACGCATTTCACTAATTCCGATAAGAAATGTGCTGATAGTCAATTTTTCTTTAAAACAAAACTAAAAAACAAAACCAAACGTTCAAAAATGTTTATTCAGTTAAGCAAGTGTTCAAATTGTTGACCACCAGCTTCCATACAAAAGTACAAATGTTGTTCAAAACGAGCTCTGACATTCTGGAGCATTTGTGGAGTTATTAGACGGCATTCTTCAACAATGCGTCGTCGTAATTCTTCCAGAGACTCCGTTTCTGTTGCGAAAATTGTACTCTTTAAATGGCGCCATAGAAATAAGTCTAAAAGAGTTAAATCCGGTGATCTAGGGGGGCACTCAATAGCACCTCTACGCCCAATCCATTGCTCTGGAAAATCTGTTCAAAAACTCCCTAACACGTTGTGAAAAATGCGGAGGAGATCCATCTTGTTAAAACACAAATTGATTTTCTTGATAGCGTTCATCATTTTCAACAATGTCAATTAGTAGAGGGAAACGATATCTTCTAGTAACTCAAGATACTGTCGCCACTCAAATTGCCATCAAGAAAAATTGGTTCGATTAACCAGGCTGCAAAAATCCCAGTCCAGACATTCAATTTCTGTGGAGTTTGAGTGTGGACTTCGTGAAAATTTATTGGATTATTATCTGCCCAATAACGATAATTATGACGATTGACTGTAGATTTTAATAAAAACGTACACTCGTCTGAAAAAAAGATATTGAACAGAAAGTTCCCGTTATCAGCTATCAAAATCATCTTCATTCAGTTGTTGTACAAGATGAATTGTATACGTGTGAAATTTATAATGCTTAAATATTCGCTGAATAGTTCTTCTTTTGATGTTTGAAACAGTGGGAAATTTTCTCGTGCTCAAAGTTGGGTCTGCAGCAATTTGTCCTAAAACTTCAATCTCAGTAGTCTCATTTCTAACCGGAAATTCACGTTCATGATCCCGTTTTTTGTTGGCTACTGAACCACTTTGTCGAAACTTTGCAACTAACTCCAAAATGTATTTTCTGTTAACATGTCTGTTAAACAAATTTGCGGTACGGTTGGCACAGTCATCGTTTTTGAAAAAAAAAGTAATTATTTCAACTCTTTCTTTTACAGAATACACCATTGTGAAATTAATTTTCGGTAGTATTATCAAGTATCAAACCGACCGATAAACTGAAATAATAAACCGCATTTCTCTCATTCCGATAAGAAATGTTCTGATAGTCAATTTTTTGTTTACAAACCAACAAAACATTAACTATCAGCACATTTATTATCGGAAGTGAAATGCGTTTTTGCATCTTCAACTGTGAATAATTCTTAAACGAGTTTATAAAACTTCCAAAAAAATTAGTGTGCTGAATTCAGAAAAGAAAGAGCTTTTAAATGATGTAACACACCACCCATGTTCCCTATTTAAAATGTAAGGGTTGTTATCACCACCCTTAAGGGGTTGATGTGACAAAGTTAAGTTTTATGTCAAAACATGTCCCACTCAATATTAAAATTAACGTGTTTCAGCGTTTCTTGAAAAAAATTTCTCTGGACGCAAATTTATCTGTTTCGGTTTCAATGCGCCACCCTATATATATATATATATATATATATATATATATATATATATATATATATATATATATATATATATATATATATATATATATATATATATATATATATATATATATATATATATATATATATATATATATATATATATAATAATAATAAAAATGTTTATTCTCACAATAAGAAATCATTACAACTACATGGTTTACTAGCTTACAATCATAGAATAAACACTAATTACTCACGAAGTACTCCAACTTGGTACTTATTTGTGAGTTTACATACATCCTAGTTTGGGACTAAGACTACCACTTACATACGTTATGACAATACATAAGCACTATCACTTACATGAGCAAATATATTGCACTAGAGATTAGCAGAGCGCTCTCCCACTAAAGTTTCCGACCTGAAAAATGACCGAGATCTCCCCATATCAGCATACTCGAAAAAATGGAAACAAGATATACAGACAAATATACACACCCAAAAAATAAAACTATATATACAAATCACCGACAGACGCCCGCAGCACACACAAGGACCACACACACAACTAAAAAAAATCCAAACAAGGACTCAAACATCCAAGCACAGCAGCATCACACAAAGAAACACCAGACACACTACGACAGGCACAGCTCAAACATACACACGGCAGCCACCCCATCAAAAACTCAGCACAAAGTAAAGTTGGCAATTCGTCCCACCTCCCCTCTCGTCATTGCGGCCAGCCATACCTTCAGGCGTCTCTTGAAACTTTCTATTGAAACACTTACTTTTAGACTCTGCGGCAGTAAATTATACAGTTTCTGTCGCAAGTAAGTGTGGCTTCTCTGACCGACACCTCTCCTACATCTATCCTTCCTGCAATCCCCTCTACGTCTGGTGTCATAGCCATGGTCTGAGAAGGTGAGGCCATCAGGATGTTTGTACCACTCAACCAAAACCGTATAAAAATAGAGTCTCCTGCAGTCCAGGAGTCCCGACTCAGTAAACAGATCTTCGCTTGCATAAGTCAGTGGTTTACGGTACATTACTCTGAGCACCCATTTCTGGACAACGTCCAGTCGATTAAATACGTTATCTCTCGCGCCACCCCAGCCGATAATTCCGTATGACAGCTGAGATTGCACCAATAAGTAATACACCGTCTTCATTTCATCTATGTTTAAGTATTTCCTTAGAAATTTAAACCTATAAATAAGGGACTTGACTCTTCCAACAACTTGATCCAGCTGTTTATCCCACCTAAGATGTTTATCCACTATGATGCCCAAATATGTTATACTGCTTGTCTGCTCTATCTCGACAATCTGATCCGCTTCAGTTTTAATTAGCAATGAGTCCGTACCTGGTAACTCACATCTATACGTTGAAAACGGCAAAAATTTTGTTTTCTCCCGATTTAATGTCAGGATGTTTGAGTGGAACCAGTTCACGACCCTTGCAAACCCTGCCTCTGCCCTGCACTTCAGCCTGCTCCACGTTTGATCGCTCCAGAATACTACAGTATCGTCAGCGTAACTTGTGACTTTCCCCCCCACAGTCAAGAGCCAACAAATCATTGATATATACATTGAACAGGACAGGTCCTAATACACTGCCCTGTGGAACCCCACAATCAATCCCCAGTGCATCACTACAAACACCATCAATCTTGACTTGCTGCCTTCTACCGGACAAATAACTCTCCATCAACTTCAGTGTGACTCCCCTTACTCCGTAGGCTTCCAACTTTTCCAAGAGGATGCGGTGGTCGACAGTGTCGAACGCTTTGGCCAGGTCAACAAAAACGCCGATTGAAGGATTCCCCGCATCCAGAGCTTTATAGATTTCCGAAGTTAAGCATGCGATAGCATCACTAGATGACTTTGCCTCACGAAATCCAAATTGTCTCTCAGATATCAATCCATGTTTGTTGAAAAAAGCAACAAGTCTGTTTTTAAGCGCCGTCTCCACAATTTTAGCTACTGTGGTAATCAATGTAATTGGCCTGTAGTTGACCATATCCAGTTTGTCACCCGATTTAAAAAAAGGTTTTATGATACCCAGTTTTAGGAATGCAGGGAACTCCCCAGTTTAAATAATTGAATTTATGAGACGTGTCAGTGGTTTTTTGATGAAGGCAGCAATTTGCTTCAATACATCCGCCGTCACTGTATCGTGTCCGGGTGCCTTTCCCTGTTTCAACTTTCGTATTATATTTTCCACCTCTTTCCCTGTTGCAGGCCTCATATATATTGAACCCTCAATATGTGCAACATCACACCTTAGACCCCTTGCCCTTCTGGGAAGCTTCCCAGCCAAATGTTTTCCGAGTGTTGAATAATACGCATTAAAATTATTTGCTATTTCTACACTCGAGCTTACCACCGCTCCACCCTCCGTTCTGATCCCCTGGATATCGCCAGAGTTGCTTTTTTGACCCTTACTGCACAATCTTTTCACACACTTATACAGCTGTCCACTATTTGATTTGTTTGCCTGTATCTCCTTGCGAAAGTAGTTAATCTTGGCTTTTCTGATCAAAGAAGTGAATCTATTACGATACAACCTGTATTCCTCGATCATCCCAGTGTCTTTCGGATCTTTGAGACACTTCTTGTATAGCTCATTCTTGTGCTTTATGGGCCTGCCAAATATATATATATATATATATATATATATATATATATATATATATATATATATATATATATATATATATATATATATTTGAGTCTGTGTGAGAGTGCGTGCGTGAGTGAGTGAGTGCGTGCGGGCGTGCTTGCGTGTGTGAATGTGTACTGGGTATAATACGAAATGCGTTGGTTAGACGTTTTTTTTAGTTCTTGACGTATTTCAATTCTGAAAATTAACATTCCCATATAAGAGATAACGCTCTTTCCATGTAAAATAATTTGGAGTCGATATCACTTCCGGTTTAACCCGACCTAGGTCCAACTTTCCTATTTTAAATGGTAACGAGAATGCCCTCTATGGTGGACGTAGGAACGGGGGGGCGTGATTAAAATTGTGATGGAAAATTGGGTCGCAAAAGGTTACAAAAGCTGGTGTAAAGTGAACCTTGTGGAAATTTTAACCACTTGAACTAATAAACATCGAATAAATGAGATAATTGAATAAATTTATTTAAAAACAGTATTTTTTTAAAATAGGATATCTGTCTTTAAAATTAACGTCCAGTTAGATTAATTATAGTAAGTTATTTTTTGTTTTATTTTACAGTAAAGCCATACTTCAACAAAGAACCTCAAGACATAGAAGCGCTGGCGGGTCAGAAGGTGATCTTTCACTGTGCCGTAGATGGAGAGCCGACTCCGAATGTCTTGTGGAGACGGGAAGATGGAAAGATGCCGATAGGACGTGCCAGGATCCTGGACGATAAGTCCCTCCTCATTGATAACGTCCAGACCTTAGATGAGGGACTCTACATCTGCGAAGCTGAGAACCTTGTCGGGAGTATATCAGCCAAAGCGTCTTTAGTTGTAAATTGTGAGTAGATTTTTAAAAATATTTTACTGTATTAAGTAGCGGAATGTTTAAAAGCTCAGAAAAAAGGCAAGAATGACTTTTCGTAAAGGACTTTTCTATGTTTTCATCTAAATTTCATCGCATCAGTATTTTTTTGATACGTCCTAAAGAACGTAGGTTAATTTTTTTACTGGAGAACTGTATATCTTTGGGCTACGAAGGCCTAAAACTATTTATTTACCGTGTCTTTTATGGTTTATGATTTTGTTCTTTCCACTGATGACGCGAACTTTGTTAGCGAAAATATTGTGAAGTCTGAAAACTGTATTGTGATGAATTAGGTTCTCATAATTGTACTTATTTAATTTCATATTTTAGAATATCTCTTATGGTACTTTCATTTGTTCTATAGATTGAGAATTATGCGCCTTTCTTATATCCAATCGAGTTCTCTTCATAATATAATATATGTGTGTGTTTTGTTTTCTTTAACGTCGGCCTGTTTCCGTGACTATAGCTAATCACCGACGCCATGGAGCAGTTTCAGCTCACTATCCTGGAAATGTTGCCTAACCCCTGTCTTTCTGTAAGGAGGGTAGGGAGCTTTAACGTGCCCAACGTAACATGGACACGGAACCGACGGCTTTACGCCCCCTTCGAAGGGCGGAACGTGCAGACATTCAAGTTGCTCAGATACAATGCCAGAACCTAGAGTGATGTTAATGTTACAGTTTGTACTGACAAAGTGAAAGGAGAACCCTGGGATCGAACCCAGTACCCTTCGGTTCAGAGGCACGCGTTCTTACCTCTGAACCACCGAGGCTCTTGTATAATATATATTTATTGAATATAGAATTATACGTTATGTTCTATACAAGAAGTCAGTAATGTGAAGTACATTAACAAATACACAAATTGAAGATTAGAAGCACTGAAAAGTACACTTGGAGAACCCAAATCACCACAACACATCTTTTTAAAGACCTGACGATCATTTCACTAACAAAGAGGATGAAAAATTCTAACTACTTACTACTAAAACAGCACCTTTAATACTGAGTCTTAGGTAAAGACTCAGTAAAAGGTGAGCATTTCCTAGCGAGCCCACGAAACAAACGCTAACGTATTTAGAACAGTTGTCAAAATTGAACAACAATTGAAGAGGTTTGCAAATAATATATAACTTTAACAAACCATTGTATAAAACAAAATATTTTTCAATTTAACACTGAGTTTTTTTAACAAACTGAAGGCACGGCAATCGGCAACCCACTTTCTCCATTCATTGCAGACCTTTTCATGAGTAGATTTGAGACGTATTTAGAAAATGAAAGGGAGTATTTTTCTAGAGTATCGTTTTGTTATGTGGACTATATTTTTGCAGTGTTTAACACAAATATATGCAAAGTAGATGATTTTATTAAAAGACTGAACTGTCAATTTGATTCAATAAAACTCACCCACGAATTAGAAGTTAATAGTAAACTTCCTTTTCTAGATGTACTAGTTATTAAAGATAATGACTCTCTTGAATTCGATGTCCACAGCAAGGAAACTACCACTCTAAATTACATTCCAAATGACTCACATCATACGTGTGCACAAAGAACGGCCGGTGTAAATTTCTTAGTAAATAGGTTGACAAATTTTCTCTTAAGTAAAAGTGGATATAGTATAGAATTAGAGTACATTATAAACGTGGCTGAATATAACGGCTATTCGGATTGCTTGGTGGAAAAATTAATTAATAGACACAGAATAAAGAAAATCTTACATGAGAGATAATATAAAGAAAAAATTTGTTTGCCTACCTTTTGAACAGCGTATCACATGAGGTCTCAAGAGCATTTTTAAGGAAGCCGATTTGCAGCTAACTTTTTCGATAAAAAATAATTTAAGAAATTTGTTAGGTAATACGAAAGATAAGGATAAAGCCACTGAAATGTCGGGTATCTATGAGATAAGTTGTAAAGATTGTATCTTAAATACGTTGGGCAGACTAATAGAACCATTAAGACCAGATTCAGGGAACATCTGAAATGTAGAGTATCTATGAGATAAGTTATAAATATTGTAATCTTAAATACGTTTGGCAGACTAAGAGAACCATTGAGACTAGATCTCGTGAACATATGGCACAGCCGAGATATGGTAGTGTAGACAGCCAGCGGAGCTAGATGCGTACGAAAGTATTTATATTTGTAGGGCACTAAAAAACAAAAGTTCCTTAAACCGACTCCCGCCACTGGCTTGTGGTCCTCTGTTTGCGCTTTGTGTTTGATGAAGATGAACATTCCGAAACCTGTCAGGTAAAGTTATAAAGGAATTTCAAAAAACACCTACATCTACAACCATGAATCTAAAAGTACGGCTTTTCATCGAGAATTTTCTTTTATCAACTCAAACTTCTAAAACTACAAATGCAGTATGTGATCAAATATGATCTTAGTTTAACAATATAATAATATTAATTAAACCACAGTAGACAAACCCCGCACCCATAACTCATCAGAGACCGGCCTTCGACATTCGAGTGAAAAATACCTACTGTCTGAATACGGGACTCGAACCTGCGACCTCCTAGTCCAATTCTAGAGGTTACTCATCTCGCGAACAGAGCCTGTGAAACAATATATATACATATATATATATATATATATATATATATATATATATATATATATATATATATATATATAAAGTATCACACCGATAACTCAACAAATACTGGGCCGATTATGATTTATTTAATTTGGTAAGTACCTTCGTTTTGCAAGTGGTTTGGATAAGTTCGTTAGCCAAGAAAATCGGTATAAGTTTTCACGAAAAATTTTGTGTTTTCTTTCGGATGATTTTTATATTTCTGGAAATAACAAAGCAGGGGCAACCAAATCTGGTGGGCGTGTTTGTATTATAAAAAGTGACCCACTTACCAAAATCTTAGGTATGCAAAGGGCTTGACACAGGTACGGGTTGTGTAAAGAAAATGTTGCAAGAAGAATGTTCTACAGACCCTTAACTTTCAGCTTCAACCGTCATTGGCCTTCATTTTACTAAAATATTTCCAGAATAGACCCTTTCTCTGATTCTTTGAAAGTAGTTGTTGGTTATGTTTATGGTTCTATATCTATAATTTTTAGGTAATTTTGGTAGAAAAAATTCGTAATTGAGGAGAACGCGACTTTTGAATTTTAAAAAGATTTCTTCAAATGAGTGCAAACTAGGCCCTCTAGAATCCATATCCTGGTTTAGTTTCATTTTTTTCACTTATTGTCATGTCCTAGTTGCATTGTTGCATGAAAGCAGTGCCCAAGAGAATAGATAATTTGAAAAACAACACAATAAACAATAAGGGAACGACGTAATACTAACGGTGAATAAACATTGAAAAACTAATTCGGTTGTAAGCCATCTGTGACATTCAGGAGACCTACACGGGCAGACTTCTTATTTTTATTTTACATTTACTCATATATTAGCATTTAAGAGTCTCTGAATCGAATGGTACTGTGTTCGATTGCCAGGGTGACTCTTGCAGTTTTTCAGTACATACTGTAAAATTAACATCAAGCCAGGTTGTGGTATTGTATTTGAGCAAGTTGACTGTCTGCGCGATCCGCCATTCGGAGTGGTCGTAAAGCTGTCAGTCTCGTGTCCATGCGATGTTGGGCACCTCAAAGATCCCTACCCTCCTTACAGAAAGGCAGGGGTTCGGCAAAATTTTCAGGATAGTGAAGTGAAACTGCTCCCTGCTGTGGGTGATTGGCCATAGTCGTGGAAATAGACCGACATTAAAGCACAAAAAGGATTTAGTTATTAATCATTCACATTATGCCTTACAGTTTATCACTTGTACGTTGGTATTTATACTTGTATATAATAATTATTGTATAATAGTGTTAATATAATTTTAGCCAATCAATTTTGTTAACCAAAAGTTGTTTAGAGCATTAACCGTTTGTGGAATACTAATACTTAGCCTCCTTATAATTTTTCCTGGCTCTATCGGTTTATAACAGTTTGCAATCAGTTGAAATTTTTTTCTTTCATGTTTCACCAGATTTCTTTTAAGTTTTGCAGTTGATTTTAGTGAATTTTCTTTAAAAAATTCACTAATGAGGAGATCCCGACTTTTGAATTTTGAAAAAATTTCTTCAAATGACCGCTAATTAGGCCCCCCAGAACACATATCCGGGGTCATTTTCAATTTTTATATGTTTATATATATATATATATATATATATATATATATATATATATATATATATATATATATATATATATATATATATATATATATATATATATATATATATATATATATATATATATGTATCACACCGATAACTCAAAAAATTATTGCCCGATTTTGATTAAATTTGGTGAGTACCTTCCTTTTACAAATGGCTTGGATAAGTTCGTTAGCCAGGAAAATCGGCCCAGGTTTTCCGGGAAAATTTTGAGTTTTCTTTCGAAAAAAATTGTAAAAAATTAATACTCCAAAATTAACAAAGTAAGGGCAACCAAATTTGGTGCGCGGGTTTATATCATTATACGTAAGCTACCTACCAAAATTTTGCTCTGTAGATCAAAAGACAAAAAAGTTATAGGCATTTAAATAAAAAATTATTGGGATTTTCCTCAAAATGTCAAAGTTGCGATTTAAAACGTCAAAAATTGGCAACATTTAGGCAAAGAACTAGTACGGGCTATGGAAAGAAAATGTCTCAAGAGGAATGTTCTACAAACCCTGAAGTCTTAGTTTCAACCGTCACTGTCCTTCATTTTACTAAAATATTTCCAGAAAATTAATTTAAAATAGACCCTTTCTGTTATGCTTGGCAGTAGCCTTAGCTATAGAGTTTATCCTTTAATGGTATATAATTTTTGTCGAATTTTCGTAAAAAATCAATAAACCTCAATATATCCGTTATTATACAAGATATGAATTTTTTTATATATTAGTTATAGGGTGTCTTGAGCTACATCTTAAAAAAATATTTCTACACTCATAGAGTGGCCCATAAGTCGTTGGTGATACAAATTTTATTATTTTTTTTAAATCAAACACGCCTTATGTTATTGCATTTTTGCATTTTCCATCGAAATATAATGCATGTTTGTAAGAAAAGAAATTCTGGATGCCGCAAGTGCGTTATGGTAGCGAATTTTGATCACATGCTTTATATTTGAATAGCTCAATTTGCTATTAACCTATAAGGTTGACCAAGAAACGAGTTTTTGTGGGAACACTTTAAGTTTACTTTTGGAAATTTTGGTACATTTTCACACAATAAAGTTATTTTTATGAAACATGGCACATTGTTTTTACTATATAGGTTATACTGGTAACCAAAATTGATGCCTGCTTTCTTAAATAAAAAGAAAACAGATATATTTGCAATAAAAACATATTTAAGAAAATTCACTACCATAACGCACTTGCTGCGTCCCGAGTTTTTTTCTTATATAGAAGAGATTCATTTCATACAAATCTTACGGATATTTCCAGTCTTAGTGTAGAAATTGATTCTTTGAAGCGACGACTGTCGACAATTTAATATCATACTAAATGAAAGAAGAAATTTAATATGTGTGTGTGGATCTCAGAAGAATGTCATTCCAGTTATGAGATATTTTTAGCTTGTATTAAGATGGCATGTGACGAATCATTCAGCTCAATGAAAATTCTTCTGAAATCTGGAACATTTTCTAACAAAACCTGTGTCGACACATAAATGACGTTAACGGCGACAGCGCGTTGTGATAGAATTTCCAAGAGAGCGTGAATGTTTTTCAGCAATTAACAACTAGTGACATCTTTGCTGTTAGCACTGCCAACTAAATTTTCAGAAGCTCTCATTCGAACGAGCTTTCGTCAATTATCACTTTCATGTGTTATATCTGATTTATTTACAGGAGGATTTTGTAAAATGTTAACCATATAAGATATAGAGGGCGTTGATATTATATTATATCTGAACGTCAATGTGTCTCGGTTTGACATTATTAAAGGGAATGAATGAAAGGCTTTACTACCAGACAATCTTTTCAATTCTCAACCCTAGGCGTTTCGGCTCCTTTTATTGGACGATCTTCAGGAGTTTTTTTAACATAAAATGTTAAAAGTTGGTTCACAGAAACTACGTTACTGGCAGGTCTAACATGCGAGTGACTACATTGCAACTACAGAAGCTACAAGGTCTAACAACAGCTAGTGTCAAGACAACAAAACAAGCCCTAACGGCCATTTTGCATGGTTTTGATATCATGGCTTTACAAAATTACACTGATTTTGTCAGTGACACATTCAATGCATGGAGAAGGCTTTATTTTGATATTTTGTTAAGATGACCCTGTTCTTGTGGTAGAGTGGCTAGTTTTTGTGCGTTTATAATGTTTCTTGGTATATATTTTTTGTCGTATCCGTTTTCTAGTAGTGTCTATTCTAAAAAAATTTGTCTTGTTATTGTTAACGTCCATTACACATAGTATTGTTGTAATATGACTGTCCTTATCTTGACAATTGGCGTAGGCTTTCCCATTAATTAAGACTAAGTTTGTATTTAAATTTTAGTCTAGAGGCGGCGGCCTTTGCAGTCAGCAATTCTTTAGCCAATGTGGTTCAGCAACCTACTTAATTTCCTTGCATCCCAACACACAGCTCCAATACCTTGGATCTCCTTACTACAAAACCTGAATGCTATAAGATATCAGTCACCGCCCCCTTTGGTCGCTCAGACCACGGAATAGTCACTGCTTCCTGCGCAATGCAACCCGAGGTCTCACAGTCATTACACCCATGAATCGTTTAGAACTACAACTCCGCGAACTAGGACGAAATCCGGGATTACTTTTCCTCATTTCCATGGGCGTCTGTCTGCTTCTCTCATCCTGACCTTTCTGATATCTCACAAAACGTCACTGACATTATCCAAGCTGGCATGCAATTATTTATTCCACGTATACAGAAAACCTTTTCAGCCACTCAAAAGCCCTGGTTCTCTAAATCCTGTGACAAGGCCAGACTTGAAAAGGTCAAATCTCACAAAACGCTTCTACACAATCCCAGTCAAGAAAACCGTCAAGCATTTAACGACGCAAGAACCGCTATGTCCGCATTCTTTCTGAGGCAAAAAATTAATTTAATAACCACATCAAAAACAAAGTCCTCTCAAGCTCCAACGGCAACAAACCCTTCTGGACTCTTGCTAAATCTATTGGGAATAATTTCTGCAAGGGCACGTTCCCATATCTTGTTTCAGGGGATGAAATTGTTTCTACCGCACTGAGCGAGGCTGAACTTTTTGCTTCGTTGTTCGCCGGCAATTTTACTCTCAACCCACCCCCAAATGTTCAACCATCAACAGTCCCCAATGTCGCGCATAAAATAACGGATATAATTTGCAAAACTAAAAAGGTACGAAAGATGCTTTCTTCTCTTGATACCAGGAAAGCGTCTGGCCCTGATGGGATCCCAGCAATTGTTCTCAAATGCGCACCAGAACTTGCTCCTGTCCTGACTCGTTTGTTTCAGACATCCTACAATAGAGGAATATTCCCTAGTAACTGGCAAACTGCCTGGAGTACAACCCGTCCCCAAGAACGGATCCAAAGCGCTTCCTAGCAACTACAGGCCTATTTTTCTCCTTTCAGTCGTCTTTAAACTGATGGAAAAATATATAAACACCGAATTATTAAAATTTCTTGAAAATCACAGTCTAATACACGACAGAGTAAGGATTTCGTCAGCGCAGATCAACTGCCGACCTCCCTTCCTTTGTCACCTATTCTTGGAACAAATCTATGGAACTGCACTGTGAATTCCAGATTGTCGCTCTAAATATATCCAAAGCATTCGACCAGGTCTGGCACAAAGCGCTGCTTAATAAACTTCCGGCCTATGGCCTACTACCAAAACTCTGTACCTGGTCAGCAAATTTCCTCTCCAACGGGAGAATTTTTGTCGTCGTGGATGGCCACTCCTCCAAACTGTATCCAATTAATGCAGGAGTTCCTCAAGGTTCATCTTTAGCCCCTACTTTGTTTCTTCTTCACATCAATGAACTTCTCTCTAGCACAGTTCCCAGTTAAGCGGAGGACAGCAACCTCCAGTCAAATATACAATATTCTAAGCCTGTGTCTTTAGCCCAATTATATGTGGATTGCAGACTCATGGGGGTTCTGTCTCTGTGGATCTCAAAAAAATATTAGACTTGGGAAGTAGAAATCTTGTACAATTCAACTCCACCAAATCTCAATCTTGCTTTCTATCTCATAAGAGATACACCAGCCCTAGACCCATCACAATGAACAACAAAGTTATTCAAAGTAATGAGTCCTTTTCACTTGTTGGCATTTCTGTGGATAGAAATCTCAAATGGCACCAACATGTCACATCAATTGCAGAAGCGGCTGCTAAGAAATTAGGTTTCCTCTTCCGGGCTCGCAAATACTTTTCACCAGCTAATCTTTATACCTTATATACTTCACAAATAAGGCCATATCTCGAATACTGCTCCCACATCTGGGGTGCCGCTGCCGCTTCTATACTCGCTATCCTGGACTCCATTCAGAAGATATACGTCTCACCGGTGACCCTACCTTCACCCAAAGGCTGCCATCCCTTGCCGATCGACGTGCCGTTGGTGATATCTCTCTTTATTTTATAGATATCTGCACGGGCACTGCTCAGGGGAGCTTTTTTCCATAGTTCCTCCACGTGCTGCCCCTAACAGATCTACCAGGGGAACAAAGCTAATGCACCCTTTACCTGTCCAGGTCACCAGACATAGAACATCTTTTTATTCCCGCTATTTTGTTCCGAGGACTACCAACTTGTGGAATTCCCTGCCGGCACATGTTTTTCCTTCTCCTCCGAACCTCCAAACCTTCAAGTCCAGAATTAACAAGCTGCCTCTTTTCTCCTTGTCGACACCCACGTTACGATAGTATTTAGGCTGTAAGTCCTCGTGGCGTGTTTCTGAAATATATTTAAAAAAAGATGTCTAGTTGAGAAATGCAATTCCTACCAGTTTTATTTTTGTATTAGTGCTAAACATTTTCCACTTTCCTTGTTTAGTGAATGTAAACTATTTAGATGGTTTTCTGTTATTCTGTATGGTATGCAAATAATTTTTTCAAGCAGTAAAAATCTTAATAATCTGAGTGTTCACAAATAAGTCAATATAGAAATAAGCTTACATATTTTCTTAAATAATAAAATTTTTATATCTGATACATCCGTTTTTAAATAGCTACTAAATATGTAAATGTTTATTTGAGATATTTCAAGTATAAAATTAAAACTAAAACGTTTCTAGCAGATGTCGTATTGTTTTTATTATCTGGATTACACCGTTAGATATTTGATTAGACAATTTGTAATCCTCTTGGTCGAAATGTAAGTGCATTCAACTTATATATTTTAACATTTAGGCCCCAGTTCGCTCAAACGTCTCACGTTTCTTTTATAGTTCTTGTCTCTGGAGACCGGTCGCTAATAGAATACAAATGATTATCCAAACTTTATTTAATCAGTCCAAAACAATGCCACTTGTCAACCTTAAATCAGTTATCTTGTTAAAACCAGCTATATTTTATAAACTGCTAGACATAAATGGAAATATTTTTTAGCCAATGCTTGTATTCTCTTTGCCGATTCTACCCTGCTTTTGAATTTTTTAGGCGTCTAGACAAAATTGTAATACATATTTAATGCTTCGTCCTTTTCATTTTTTACGTATCTTGTTATTTTAGTTCACCTCAAATGCTATATATTTTATGTTTCTTTGTAAGCTCATGAGACAGAAATCGCAAAAGTGAGCACTGATGTGCCTTGAAATATAACATACAGTTTTGCCTCCAAAGCTAAGAATTTGTAAAACGGTATTAGCGAATTTTTTTTTTAAATTCGCTAATGAGGAGATCTGTTTATATATATATATATATATATATATATATATATATATATATATATATATATATATATATATATATATATATACTTATGCCTATGCGGAAGTAGCTGGACCATTTCGTATACCAAGTGTATAATAGCTGGACCAACCGTGCAATAGCTGGACGTCCAGCTATTAACATGCTGGTATTAATATGTACATGCGTTATTGGCTGGACCTATTTCATGAGAACATTTAAAGTAAAAATTAATGCGCCTGTGCGGTGTTGCCAAATGCTCAAAATATTAATTCTATTTAAATATTTACATGTTTAGTGAATTTTATGTACACTAGGACCACAAAAAGCATGAGATTACTTAAAACTTTATTTAATAATAATATCGTCAGGATATTTCTTACGAATTTCTGGATTAAAAATGATTATTGCATAAGTTACTATTCATGTAATATAGCAAAAAATCTACAGGTGGTTTGTAAAAATAATGTTTTGGAAGACACAAAATATGAATTATTTTTTGATAAATGCAGAGATGTGCCAAAATCATAAAAACACAAAATGATTACCAAGGTCATAGTGTATAATAAGATTGCAAATTATATTTTGTCACCCTTTGCAAAAGTGAGAAAAATGCATATGAAGATCGGGATAGCAATTAAGACGTTTCCGAAATATGAATTATTTTTTGATATTTACAGTAGATGTGCCAAAGTCATAAAAACAAAAAATGATTACCAAGGACCTAGTGTATAATAAGATATGCAAATTATTTTTGTCGCCCTTTGCAAAAGTGAGAAAAATGCATATGAAGATTGGGATAGCAATTAAAACGTTTTCCAAATATTTATTATTTTATCGCATTTGCAGTTAATGTGCCAAAATCATAAAAACCTAAAATTATTACTTAAGCCCTTATGTATGAAAAACCATGAAAATTATTTTTTGTCACCTTTTTCAAAAGCGAAAAAAATGCATATGAAGATCGGGATAGCAATTAAGACGTTTCCGAAATATGAATTATTTTTTGATATTTGCAGTAGATGTGCCAAAATCATTGCCAAGGCCTTAGTGTATAATAAGATATTCAAATTATTTTTTGTCACCTTTTGAAAAAGTGAAAAAAATTCATATGAAAATCGGGATAGCAATTAAGACGTTTTCCAAATATGTATTATTTTTTCGCATGGGTCAAAATCATAAAAACCAAAAATGATTTCCAAGGCTCTAGTGTATAATAAGATATGCAAATGATTTTTTGTCACCCTTTGCAAAAGTAAAAAAATGCATAAACAGATCCGGATAGCAATTGAGACGTTTCCGCAATATGCATTATTTTTTGACATTTGCAATTTTTTAAACAGGAATATTTTTTTTATATTTACATTTAAAATCACAAAATCACAAAACTATTACCAAAGCCCTAGTGTATAATACTACAGCATACACAACTCTCAACTTGGCCAGTTTTAGAATGAATTGAATATGATTCTATTCCTATTTTTCAAGTTGCAGATTTTTTAACGCGCTAAAATCTAATATACAGTCACAGCATAATAATTGATTGATTATGCTGTGCTAAGCTACTTTTCAATTTTTTCTAAACATATGTTTGACAGGTCAGGTAAAAGCTTTGAAATTTACAAAAGGAGGGTACAGAAACAGAGCTGTAAAACTTTCCGATATCAACGTCGTAAAAGCGGTATATCAAAGCCCCAACGTTCTTTGTCTATGCGACGCTTTTATGTTCAAATACATAATATTTGAGAAAAAATGCTACGTTTAATATTTGAATATGACCAGCCACTAACTGCAATACTAGAGTGACTAACAATAATTAGATTCTCATAATTTTTATGTTGCATTGTTCAAGTATGCACTACAGCATAAGAAACAGTCTTCTTATGCTATGTAACCAAGTTTTATGCCACTAAAAATAAGTTACACTTTGAACCTAATTTATAGCAAATTTTTATAATAAACATATTCTTATAACGAGATTGGGGTAGTTTCTTTGTATACACAACAGGTTTATTAAATTTATTTAAATTTATCATTTCTCCAAAACATAATAAAAATAATAATATGTATCACTCACTCACTGACTGGAGGCAAAGTCGCTTAGTAGTTAAAATAAGGTGGTTTCCCGTTGCCTTTCATGTGGCACATTCACTGAAAAAAAATACATTCTTGGAAAACCTCTTAACTGCTATCCCGATGTTTAAATTCTTTTTTTTTTCTTACTTTTGCAAAGGGTGACAAAAAATAAATTTGGTGTAGTATTACACAATATGGCCTTGGTAATGATTTTTTGTTTTGTGATTTTACCACATTAACAGCAAGTATTACAGAATCATTAATGTTGAAATGAAAAACGTGGTAGTAACTATCCCGGTGTTCAAATGCATTTTTTTTTATATTTCCAAAGGGTGCAAATAACTGCAAATGCAAAAAAATAATACATATTTGGAAAACGTCGTAATTGCTATCCCGATTTTCATATGCATTTTTCTCACTTTTTCGAAAGGTGACAAAACATAATTTGCTTATCTTATTATACACTAGGGTCTTGCTAATCATTTTTGTTTTTATAATTTTGGCAAATCTACTGCAAATATCAAAAAATAATTCATATTTCGGAAACGTCTTAATTGTTATCCCGATTTACATATGCATTTTTCTCCCTTTTGCAAAAGATGACAAAAAATAATTTGCATCTCTTATTATACACTAGCTCCTTGGTAATCATTTTGTGTTTTTATGATTTTGGCACATTTACTGCAAATATCAAAAAATATGACATATTTCGGAAACGTTTTAATTGCTATCCCGAATTTGTTATGCATTTTTTTCACTTTTGCAAAAGATGCCAAAATTAATTTGCATGGTTTTTCATACCTAAGGGCCTTAGTAATAATTTTTTGTTTTTATGATTTTGACACATTAACTGAAAATGCGAAAAAATAATACATATTTGGAAAACGTCTTAATTGCTATCCCGATTTTCATATGCATTTTTTTATATTTCCAAAGGGTGACAGAAAATTATTTGCATGAGCTTTTATGCGTCAGGCGGTTGGTGATATATTTTGTTTCTATGAATTTGGCACATTAACTGCAAATGCGAAAAAATAATACATATTTGGAAAACGTCGTAATTGCTATCCCGATTTTCATATGCATTTTTCTCACTTTTTCAAAAGGTGACAAAAAATAATTTGCATATCTTATTATACACTAGAGCCTTGGTAATCATTTTTCGTTTTTATGATTTTGGATCATCTACTGTAAATATCAAAAAATAATTCATATTACGGAAACTTCTTAATAGCTATCCCGATCTTCATATGCATTTTTCTCACTTTTGCAAAGGGTGACAAAATATAATTTGCAATCTTATTATACACTAGGGCCTTGGTAATAATTTTTTGTTTTTATGACTTTGGAACATCTACTTCAAATATCAAAAAATACTTCATATTTCGGAAACGTCTTAATTGCTATCCCGATCTTCGTTTTTGTGATTTTGGCACATCTACTGCAAATGCGAAAAAATAAACGTGGTAATAGCTATTTCGATCTTCATATGTATTTTTTTCACTTTTGCAAAAAGTGACAAAAAATAATTTGGATGAGTTATTATACATTAGGGCCTTGGTAATAGTCTTGCGCTTTTATGATTTTGCACATTAACTGTAAATATCAAAAAAATAAGTCATATTTGAAAAAAATTAGTAATAAGTATCTCGATGTTCAAATGATTTTCTTTTATTTTCCAGAGTGTGACAAAAAATAATTTGCTTAGGTTGCTATACACTAGGTCTTTGGTAACTTGTTTTTATGTCTATTTTTATATTGGGGCCTTGGCTTTATTGTCCAATATTTGTCATTTGGGTACATGCAACCAAAATAACAAACAATACATACTAAAATTTAGTTTTCCTCTATGACTATGTTAATAATAAACGATTGGTTTAGTGTTATTATGTTATTGCAAAACACTTAAGACAAATTCTTTTTTCTTCGGTAAGGTGTAGTAGCATATAGCAATATATGGCTGGCATCTATGGCTAGCCATAAATTTACTACGTTGAATCCGCTTCACTGATATTGTGATCGCGACGTTCCATCCCTCTTTCTGCTGACCCTACGTGTAAATCTATGGCTGGGAATTTATGGATAACTTCACGCAAACTTTATCCCAGTTATATTCAGCAAACATGTCTTATCTCTGCTGCATCGAACATGATGCAAATGCAACTATGTGAATCTTAAAATGCAGCGGCTTTCCAGGAAATAAAGCTTTTAAGTTATTTACTTACAAATGCTACTATTTCTACCCCTACGACTTTTTATTTATAATAAAAAATATGTACATTGTTTGCCTAAACCTGCCAGTATAATTTTTTGACAGCTATATACATATAGCGCGATTTTAAAACATGGAATAAATTCAGTTAATCAGATACAGCTATCTTTTTCCAATAATTCGCAGACATGTCGATAGACATTTTATGTTGCGGTCTTTTCAAAAAATAAAATAAATATCATACAGTGTGCCAAATTTAAGGTACGACCTAATCGATATTTTTTTCAAATCCTACACTAGTTTGTTTTTGTTAAATAGGTTTAACCTATACATTAAGTTGAAAAAAACAGCAGATTTTAAATTTTTATTTATTAATTATTATAAATCTAAAGGAATTAGTAGCACGAATAAGAAATGAATGTTGATTTATTTTCCCAAGATAATCAGAAATGTGTAAAACGAATTTCAATTCCGTTTATACTACTAACAAATAGTCAATCGACAACAACCTAAGCATTTATTAAAGAAAATTGATTTAGATTATCTATTTTTAATTTTTGTTTTTAAAATAATATAATGTATATTTTTGTGGGAAGGAATATAAACTTGGTGGTTTAGCATAACTTGACTTGTACTTTAGAAATAGCCAACAAAACAGTAGGATTGTCGGTTAAACAAATTATCGTCGTTACATCTCAAATTTGGGACAACTTCATATTATTAAAGAAAGATCACAGCTTAAAAAAATACTAATTGACGTGTTCGCGCATTTAAAAAAGGTGTATTTGATTAACTAAATGTATTCTAAGTTACCAACATGCATTGTGTAATATGGCAGTAATAATGCTGATAATTGTTTATCTTTTTTTGTCTTTTCCTCAACGGCGACATATTTCTGCGACTATGGCCAATCACCGACGACAGGGAGCACTTTCAACTCACTTTCCTTTAAATTTCGCCGAACCCCGTTTTTCTATAAGGAGGGTAGGGATATTTAGCGTGCCCAACCTCGCACGGTACACGGGACTAACGACTTCACGACTCCTCAGTGAATCGGAACCTGCAGAAATTCAACCTGCTCAAACTAAATGATAATTTTACAGTAGGGGCTGAAAAAATGAATGGGGAACCCTGGAAATCGACCCCAGTACCCTTGGATCCAGCGGCATACTTTCCTACCACTGGATCACTTAGGCTTTTTGATAATAATTTTAAAATATCTTTTGCGGCAATTGGATACAATAATCTAAAATATATAACTCTATAACACTAAAAGTAGATCTCGTAAGTTTATAAAACAACAATCATAATACACCTTGTCCCATTTTCGAATTAATATATAAATACTATATTACAAAACAAAAAAGGGTACGAAAGATGATTTCTTCTCTTAATACCAGGAAAGCCTCTGGCCTTGACGAGATTCCAGCAATTGTTCTCAAAAGATGCGCACCAGAACTTGCTCTTGTCCTGACCTGTCTGTTTCAGACATCTTACAAGAAAGGCATGTTCCCTAGTAACTAGAAAACTGCTCGAGTACAACCCGTCCCGACAAAAGGATCCAAAGTGCTTCCTAGCAACTACAGGCCTATTTATCTCCTTTCAGTGGTCTCTAAAGTGATGGAAAAGTATATAAACACCGAATTACTAAAATTTCTTGAAAAACACAGTCTAATCCACGACATGCAGTATGGATTACGTCAGCGCAGATCAACTGCCGACCTCCTTTCCTTTGTCACCCATTCTTGGAACAAGTCTATGAAACTACACGGTGAATCCCAGATTGTCGCTCTAGACATATCCAAAGCATTCGACCAGGTTTGGCACGCAGCGCTGCTTAATAAACCTTCGGCCTATGGCCTACCACCAAAACTCTGTACCTGGACAGCAAATTTCCTCTCCAACCGGAGCATTTCTGTTGTCGTGGATGGCCATTCCCCTAAACTGTATCCAATTAATGCAGACGTCCCTCAAGGTTCAGCTTGAGCCCCTACTTTGTTTCTTCTCCACATCAATGACTTCCTCTCTAGCACATCCAACCCAGTTCACAGTTACGCGGACGACAGCACCCTCCTCTCAAATATACAATATTCTAAGCCTGTCTTAATTTATTAGATGAGGATCGCAGACTCATGGAGGGTTCTGCCTCTGTGGATCTTCAAAAAATATTATACTGGGGAAGTAGAAATCTTGTACAATTCAACTCCACCAAATCTCAGTCTTGCTTTCTATCTCATAAGAGATGCACCAGCCCTAGACCCATCACAATGAACAACCAAGTTATTCAAGTTAATGAGACCTTTACACTTGTCTGTGGATCGAAATCTCAATTGGCACCAACATGTCACATCAATTGCAGAAGTGGCCGCTAAGAAATTAGGTTTCTTCGCCCGGGCTCGCAAATACTTT
Source organism: Tillus elongatus (assembly GCA_964006375.1). Classification (NCBI taxonomy): domain Eukaryota; kingdom Metazoa; phylum Arthropoda; class Insecta; order Coleoptera; family Cleridae; genus Tillus; species Tillus elongatus. The sequence continues at coordinate 5,724,126 of OZ023263.1, forward strand.
TCACCAGATAATCTCTATACTTTATATACTTTACAAATAAGTCCAAACCTCGAATACTGCTCCCACATCTGGGGTGCCGCTGCCGCTTTTACACTCGCTATTCTGGACTCCATTCAGAAGAGAGCTGTACGTCTCATCGGTGACACTACCATCACCCAAAGGCTGCCATCCCTTGCCCACCGACGTGCCGTTGGTGACCTCGCTCTCTTTTATTGATATCTGCACGGGCACTGCTCAGATGAGCTTTATTCCATAGTTCCTCCACCTGCTGTCCCCAACAGATCTATCAAGAACAGAGCGAATGCACCGTTTTACTGTCCAGGTCACCAGACATAGAACATCTTGTAATGCCCGCTCTTTTGTCCCGAGGCCTTCCAAGTTGTGGAATTCCTAGACGGCACATGTTTTTCCTTCTCCTCAGAACCTCCAAACCGTCAAGTCCAGAATTAACAAGTTGCCTCTTTCCTCCTTGTCGACACCCACGGCACGATAGTATTTAGGCTGCAAGCCCTCGTGGTGTGTTTTTGAAAAATTAAAAAATAATAATAACCCTTTAAGTACGTTACGCCCCAACATCTACTATAATTACTGAGAATAGTCCAGGATCAGTGTGACTGACTTATTAATTTAGACACCATGTCGATTTATAAATTTCGGTCGGAATATTTTTTTTGAATAAACTTTGGCAGAAAATTTTTAAAACAAGTTTCATTTCTTAGGCAGACTAAATAGTTGTAAGTTTTAAATTACCAGTGCTTTCTTTAGACAGAGCTTATAATATGTTTTGTTGGTGTACTCGTTAATCAAACGACCTTGTGGTTAGAAAACATTTTATGGTCGTAAAATACAATTCTATTTTCACTTACCAACAACCAATTTTAAAACATTCTCTTTGGTGCAGGTATTGGAATCGTGACTTGGGTACTTTATAAGTAGTCTCATTCTGACGTTCCTAAATCAATAAGAAAATTGAGCAAACAACAATGACCAAAAATGGATTTATTCGAAATAGTTAATTATTTTAATTGACTATGTTTAGCTGGTGGTACAGGTTTTTTTTTACAAGTGTTTACTGTACGTTTTCAAATGGCGGAAAAGATTGAAAGACCACAGTCAGGCTTGAATAGTGAACGTTGTATAATGATTATGATTTATTGCACTAGGGGGTAAAGCTGTTACTACCCTTGTCCGAATTTTCTTAAAGGGTTTCTTAAGCAATTACGGAGCAAGGGGGTTGGATACTGCCCACTGGAGGATGTGCGTTAACTAAACGTTTATTATGAGGCTACTATAACAGTTAAATAATGTAAGTACATATATTTATAATCTCGGAACCAAGACACGCCTTCAGACCGCCGTAGTCGAGCTGCAATCATGGTATAGGAAATCTCTTCTAGCCATAAACCCCGATAAATGTTCAGCTATCCTATTTTCCAAGAGGAGACACACACCTCACGAACACGTTTCCTTAGACAACCGTCTAATCCCCTGGCAAGATTCCGCCAAATACCTCGGGGTTTTCCTCGACAAACACTTAACATGGCGTCCCCATGTCGATCACGCTCGAAAGAAAGCCTCGATGTTCATCTCGAAGCTGTTCCCACTTCTAAATAGAAACTCAAAATTGTCCATGAACAATAAGTTGATCATGTACAAAGTCATTATCCGGCCAGCCTTGACCTATGCATCACCCGCATGGGCCACCGCGGCCGCAACACACATCAAGACCCTTCAAATCATCCAGAACAAAATTCTGAGAATGGTAACCGGAGCGCCATGGTTTGTCCGAAACAGTCAGATTCACTCTGATCTGGAAATGCCTTCGATACTTGAGTTTATAACTCAACTATCCACAACCCAGTTCGCAAAAGCCGCTTCTCACCCAAATGCTCTTCTCCGTAGTGCCACCGACTACGACGAGCAACTTCCACACAAGCATAAGCGTCCAAAGCTTATACTTACCCGCTAAACGCCCCCGCGGCAAAAAACAGAATGGAAACATTCATTCCCTAAAAAGTCATTGTGTGTAATTCTTTCCGACGGAGGTATGGACTAAGGTCCGGTACTCCCAGGGAGGGGGTTTTAGTGAGTACAGTCTCACAGTACCTCGATATCCCACGGAACCTATGGGGTCGTGAATGAGGTCTGCATGAGCATTTCCCCCTCCTGCATCCAAAAAAAAAAAAAAAACAAGACACGCTACAGAAAGGCATTATGGGAGCCGAGACTATAATGTAATGTGTGGGAAGTGTCATCGTTGCATTTTGTATTACAAAATACATATTATCGTGTCGGATGACTCCTCCCCTGTTAGATGGGATTTTATGGGGTGCATAAAATTTAATTTGCAAAAATTTACATTCTAAGGTAAAACATTTAAAATGATCAAAAATTGAAAACAATTACATCAATAGATCAATAATTCGATAAAATTTAGAAAACATAACCTATAACATGGTTATTCTTTAATCAAAGGAAAAGCCTTTTGTTTGCTGCATTTGCGTTAACCTGTACGGAAATGTAAATATCAGGTATTTAAAGTTAACAATAAACAATGATTATGAAACACCCGTTAAAAGTAGCTTCCGCAGTATACACTCTATCACTGTTGCACTTCTTACTATAAGCTTAGCATAAACAATATGCTACTGTTTTCCTCTAGGTAAAGGAATAATGTCTTCAATTTCTGCGTCTTCCTTAAAGTATTTTTTTAATTTTCAAAATTTAAATAAAGTAAGTTTATTCATCCCCTTAATGACGCTAACTTTGTTAGCGAAACGATCGTCGGGTCAAAAAACTGTATTGTGATGAATTGAGTTCTCCAAATTGTACTTATCAGTGCTCATCACAGGTTCCAATCTTCACCCATTGTACAAAGCAAATTTCTATGATTATTGTTTCACAGCAGCACGACCAAGATGGAGTTCTCCTCAAAGAGAAGCAGTTAAGGAGACCATTAGAAGACATTTCAAGGACGGAAGTAACCCCTCGATAGCTGAATGTGAACTTCTGATTGAAAATTGTCCAGTGTTAAACAAACGAACTCCCCAGTCTCTAAAACCTTACATTTCTAGTAGCACAAAAAAAGAAAAAAGACAGACAATATGATAAATATTTCTTTTTAGCTATATTGAAATAAAATAACAAAAAATACATCAATGACTATTTATATTACATTTTACAAATTTGCCTAAGGACCTCGGTGGTTCAGAGGTAAGAACGTGTGCCTTTGAACCGAAGGGTACTGGGTTCGATCCCGGCGTACTCCTTTCACTTTTCAGTACAAACTGTAAAATTAACATCAACCGAGGTTCTGGCATTGTATTTGAGCAAGTTGAATGTCTTCACGTTCCGCCCTTCGGAGGGGGCGTAAAGCCGTCGGTCCCGTGTCCATGCGATGTTGGACACGTTAAAGATCCCTACCCTCCTTACAGAAAGGCAGGGGTTCAGAAAAATTTCCAGGATAGTGAGGTGAAACTGCTCCCTAGCGTCGGTGATTGGCCATAGTCGCGGAAGTAGGCCGACGTTAAAGAAACAAAACACACAAATTTGCCTACTTTGTACAAATTTCCTTCTCCTAAATTCCTGAGTTCTCCACTTTTACTGCATTTTCTATTTATTTACGACAACTATTTTCACTGATTTCTCACGTTCAATTCAAACCATAACACAAGAATTGTGTTTCATATGTAACTTATGCAAAAGCTTTGGTCATCATAGTTTTGTTAAGAGTTTGAATTATGTTACTTCCATTATGAAAACAGATCACATGAAATGTATTCAGATCCAGATAACTAATTACAATAATTTTGTTTTCTAGGAACTCAATGTATTACATTTTGAGATAAAACACGTGTGTTTTTAGACAAGACTGTCATAAATACATTTTTATACGCAATTTATTTAATTTAAGATAACTGGTAAAAATTACAACACAAAATTTGTCTTTTATCTTTTTTCTGCTTTACCACACCGGTGTGATAATTTGTGTAGGCAAATAATCTAAAAATAATTTGTAGTCACTTTTTATAATTTTAATATCATTCACGAAGTGCTTCACTGTAAAACTGTCAAGGTAAAGAGAATAAATAATGTATTAATTAAAACCTATCATCTTTGTATACTAGCACGCAGGCCTTAAAACCGTAATGCTACCTGTTTAAGCGTACAACATAAAACTAACCAGAAAACTTTTATATATCCTACTAAAAAGTGCGGCAACACTGTGAGGTTAGGTCCAGCTACTTCCTTTTGGACATATGAATTTTTATGGCTGAAATGTCCAGCTACTTCCTTATAAACATATATAAATTCCAAGAGAGAAAGGTCCAGCTACTTCCGCATAGACACAAATATATATATATATATATATATATATATATATATATATATATATATATATATATATATATATATATATATATATATATATATCCGACCGATAATTAAATAAAATAACGAACCAATCTTGATCAAATTCGGTGAGTACCTTCCTTTTGCAAGTGGCTTGGATAAGTTCGTTAGCCAGTGAAATCGGACCAGGTTTTCCCGGAAACTTATTCGTTTTCCTACTAAAAAAATTCATATCTCTGGAAATAGCAAAGTAAGGGCAACCAAATTTAATACGCGCTTTTGTATTATAAAGAGTGAACTCTGTACTAAAATTTAGGTCTCTATCTTAAAAAACAAAGAAGTTATGGGCAGTTAAAGAAACAAATTTTGAGGTTTTCCTCAAAACGTCAAACTCGCAATTTTAAACGTCAAAATTGGCAATGTTTAGGCAAAGAACGTAAAACAAATACGGATTTTAAAAAGAAAATGTTGTAAGAAGAGTATTCTGCAAACCCTTAAGATTCCGATTCAATCGTCATTGTTCTTCATTTTACTAAAATATTTACATAAAATTCATTTAAAATACACCCTTTCTATGATGTTTTGGCTGTTTAGTTAAGTTGATGCTTTCGCTGTAGGTTTAGTGAAGTTTATGGTAAACGGTCTTTAATTTTTTTAAGCAAATTATGTAGAACAAATTCGTTAATGCATTTTTGAATTTTTTATAGAAATATGATGCTTTTGTAAGAAAAAATCTGGACGCAGTAAGTGCGTTCTGGTAGCCAATTTTCGGTAAATTTGCAGTTTAGCTCCCGAACGCTTTTCAAAAAACTGTTTTCAGAAACCTGCCTGCCCCCCCCCTACGGGACCAGGAGTGAGTAGGGGTGTATAGTTTTTTTAACTAATTTTCGTAGAACAAATTCGTTAATGCATTTTTGCATTTTTCTATCGAAATATGATGCGTTTGTAAGAAAACTTCTCGACGCAGTAAGTGCCTTTTGGTAGCGAATTTTCGGTAAATTTGCAGTTTAGCTCCCGAACGCTTTTCAAAAAACTGTTTTCAGAAACCTGCCTAGCCCCCCCCCCCTGGATCCACAAACCCCAAGAAAAATTTCTTGTTCACACCCCCCAAGGAAGTAACGGGATCAGGAGTGAGTAGGGGTGCTAGGCGGGGTTGGTAGTATAAAGGAAACATAAGCAGAAAATTCGAATAAAACGGGCTTAAAAGCTGTCTTTTTCACATCTTGAAGCCATATCCCCCTTAGACCCTGCCTACCCCGCACATCACCCCTATCCCCCCAGGTGCCGTAACTTCCTTGGCGGGTAGGAACAACACATTTTTCATGTGGTTTATGCAGCCAGGGTGGTTGTATGCACGCGAGGGGGACGGAGAATCCCCACGACGAAGCAGCCACCCTCCAACCCCTGCCACAAGTCGAAACGGGGGGGGTCTGCTTCGTCGTAGGCAGACCCCCCCCCCTCGTGTGCATACAACCACCGTCGTTGCATAAACCACAAGAAAAACTTCTTGTTCATACCCCCCAAGGAAGTTACGTGATCTGGGGCAAATAGGGGTGCTGTGCGGGGTAGGCAGGGTTTAATGGGGATATGGCTTCAAATAGACAGCTTTCAAGCAGTTTTCTTCGCATTTTCTGCTCATATTTCCTTTTTACTACCTACCTCGCCCTTGCGGGGTGTGAACACCAAATTTTTCTTGTGGTTTGTGCATCCAGGTGGGGTCCTAGTAATGTTTCTGATAACAATTTTTTGAAAAGCGTTCGGGAGCTAATCTACAAATTTACCGAATTTTCATTAAATCCTTCACATTTCAATAACTCAATCTGCTATTAAGGTAAGCTTTGTTGGTTAGGAAACCAACATTTCAGTTTATTTTCGGAAAATTCTTGTATATTTTCAAACCATAAGTAATTTGATAAAATATAGTACATTGTTTCTACCACATAGTCTATACCGTTAATCAGATTGATGCCTGCTCGCATTTGCTATTAAATACATTTTTATGGAAATTCACTTCCATAACACACTTGCTGCATTCAGACTTTTGAAACATGTTTATACATTTTCAAACAATAAAGTTATTTCGATGAAATATGGTACATTGTTTCTACTATATAGGTAACCAAGTTTGATGCCTGCTTTCATCAAAGACATTTGCTTTTTTTTTAAATTCGCTAGCATAACGCACTTGCTGCGTCCAGACTTTTAATGGAAAGGGTTCATAAAATAACAGATACATGCGGTAAGTCTTACCAGAACCTTGTTTAATAGACATAACTAATAAGAAAGTCAAAATTTGTAAAGCAATGACTCAAAATACTCATGTTCTCTACTGTATTAGTCAGAGCATAAATATGACCTTCTTGACTGTACGTGAAGCTCATAAAAGCGATCAACATACATAACATACATAATATGTCAATCATCATTCTTGGTATGTTTGGGTACGATGGTGTAATTAAGTTACATATTTTTCAAGCTTTTCATCGAATATGGCTTGCAACAATCTCTAATACCAACATCCCCACGTGAAGTTATACAAGTGGTGTTGAGGATGAAAAATAAGTTAGCTTGTGACATTTTTGAATCGAAAACAATATTATTTATTAAAATAAAAGGCTGGGCGCAGCAAGTGCGTTATGAAAGTGAATTTTCATAAGGGTGTTTTTAATAGCAAATGCGAGCATGGATCAGTCTGATTACCGGTATAGCCTATGTAGTAGAAACAATGTACCATATTTTATCAAAATTACTTATTGTTTGAAAATGTACAAAGATTTTCCAAAACTAAACTTAAATGTTGGTTTCTTAGCCAACAAACCTGACATTAATAGCAAATTGAGTTATGAAATTTGAAGGATGTAATGAAAATTCGCTACCAAAACGCACTTACTGCGTCCAGATTTGTTTCTTACAAACATGCATCATATTTCGATAAAAAAATGCAAAAATGCATTAACGAATTTGTTCTACGAAAATTAGCTAAAAATTACGTAACGATGTTTCGATGGTTACAAGTAACATCGATGTTAAAAATATAGACCGTTAAACCATAAAGTTCACTAAATCTACAGCGAAAGCATCAACTTAAAGCACCAGAGAACGGGTCTATTTGAAATGAATTTTCTGTAAATATTTTAGTAAAATGAAGGGCAATGACGGTTGAAGTTGAAACTTAAGGGTTCGCAGAACACTCTTCTTGCAACATTTTCTTTTCACAATCCGTATTTGTTTCATGAATATATTATCCATCACACTGGGAATCAATCCTACTATCTAATTAGAGGAGCGTCTCGCGACAGTAAAAACTTGGATGAGTTTTTTGTTGTTTTAACGAAATAAAAGACCTCTCTAACGTGCTGTTTCAAAAATCCTACCAATTGACTTTTCTGACATCAGTTTGCCTAATTAAAAGCTAAAAGGAGAAGGAAAATCAACCCTGCCATATATCAAGGTTATGTGAGCATAATGAAAATTTCCTTTCCCTTTTAACTTCTTTTAGCTTTTGACTAGGCAAACTGATGTCAGGGCAGGTCAGGAAGGTCAGTTGGGAGGATTGTGGGTACACAGTAGGGATGGGCACATTTCTTAAAACATCGATGTTAACATCGATGTTTAACATCGAAACCTACTATCGATGGTAGGAAAAACATCGGCTGGAAAACATCGATGTTGGGAAACATCGATGTTTTCAAAATAATTGTGAATTTACTAATTCTATAATTCTATGTTCTTCCGAGAAAAAAAAATAGTTTGTAGTTTTGTGGGCATTAGAAAATGGAAACATATTCCGATGCAGATTATGGCAGGTGCAAGTAATACAAAAAATAAGTGGTAACAGAAATAAATAAATGTTTATTGTACTGCAATAAAATAAGAAAGAATTTGTAAAACAAAAATAGAAAAACTTAACTTCTAATGACTTTAATAATAAAAAGTAAACTTCAAATTTAACTCTAATATATATATATATATATATATATATATATATATATATATATATATATATATATATATATATATATATATATATATATATTATATAATTCACCAATATTAGTGATAATACTGATAATCTCACCATACAGTTTTATATACTCCAGTAATCTCTGTCAATGTACTGAAGGAATCATATTTTGCCCAAGTGTTCTCCAGTTAAACGGTTTCTTTCTTGCGTGGCTGTCTGTCCAGCTTTGGAAAAAAATTCTGCCGGTGCAGAAGTCGCCACTATGGACAAGAATTTTTTCGCGACAGGGTATAAATGGGGACATACATTTTTATTATCTGACCACCATTTCAGTGGATTCTCGGTAAGATTAATTAGAGGATTCTTTAAATACAAAGACATTTCGCTTAATTGTTCTTTCTCTTGTGAAGCACTCTTTTGAACTAACTGAGAATGATGCGCCCATATATTGCCGTTTGGAGTAACTATAATTATGTTAACATTTTTACCAAACATCATTGTGACAATTTATCCTACTTACCCGTGTCCTGTTTATTATTTGTCGTTTCACTTTCTATTATTTCGCGATTGTGGTCATCATCTCCTTGCGTTTCTGCTAACAGTGATAAGTGTTGTATTAGATTAACTGCTGCTGCAACATTATGAGGACTCTTAAAATAAATCTTTTTGAACCTCGGATCCAGCAAGATTGCCACGGCTAATTGTTGGACTTGTTCAACAGCAGAAAATCGTTTCCTACATTCTTGGAGAAGTGCTTCTTTTAGTGAAATACCTAAGGTGTCGTTTACATCACATTGAATGTGTGAACTTATTTTTCCAAATTATACGTGAGAGAGATTACAAGACTCGAACTAATATACTTTTGCCCACAAATTTATGTTGTTACTGCTTCTAACGTCTTTAGAAGTTCAATATTTTATTCAGTTCAAAAACTTCCTTGGCTGGAACCATTGTGGGGGCAGAAGGATGTCTGTTCACTATGGTATTTATGTATTCCCGCAGTTCAAGAAAACGATTAATCATGTAGTATGTGGATTTCCAGCGGGTGGACACCTCTTGTATAATTTTTTTTTCAGGTTTATGGTCGCTTGTTTGTGCCTTCCGTAATTCATCAGCAGCTACTACTGAATGCCTAAACCACGTTACAATTGTTTTAATTTAGATATAACTGATCACAATTCCGAAATAGATTTTATAGCTCTTTCAGCAACTAAATTTATTTGATGAGCAAAGCAATGAATGTGACTTTTTTTGGAAAACGTTTCCTCAATAGCTTTTGTCATATTGGCCGCTCCATCTGTAACAACAGTAGTAACTTTAATTTCTAGGATACCCCATTCCTCACGTATACGTTTTAACACTCCTGAAATGTATTCGGCTGTATGCCGTTCCTCTAAAACATATACACCTAAGTCAACAGAATTTATGGAATTGTTATCTTCAAAGTGCATAGTAACACCAATAAAACTTCTACATTGCATATCTGTCTATATATCTGTCGTCAAACAATAGCAAGACAATTTTTTAAATTTGCAAACGATATGCATTTGCAACAGGATTTGTGGGATACGTAACGATGTTTCGATGGTTACAAGTAACATCGATGTTAAAAATATAACATCGAAATTACAACATCGATGTTTTAAACATCGATGTTCAATGGAAAACATCGATATTCCAAAAACATCGATGTTAGGTGCCCATCCCTAGTACACAGCACAGTCAGGGAGGCCTTTCATTTCGTTAAAACGACAAAAAAAAACTCATCAAAGTTTTTTACTGTCGCGAGACGCTCGTCTAGTTAGAAGAAAGCAATGTTTAGTTTATTAATCACATATTATACATACATTTTATCTTTCTGCTCTCCTTGTTAATATGCACTTTAACTATGCCAAATCACATAGTGCTTCGTGCGCGCAATGTGCTTAACAAGGGTTAGGTACAAAGTTTTTCTTCGTGTATTATAACCCTATAGTTGAAACCACAGCTAAAGCATCAGTAAAAGGGTCTATTTGAAATTCATTTTCTGCAAATATTGAAGTAAAATGAAGGATAATGGTGGCTGAAGCTGAAACTTAAGGCTTTATAGAACACACTTCTTACAAAATTTCTGCTACATCGCCCGTAATCTTACTTTCAAGTTCTTTATTTAGAATGTCAATTTTGACGCTTTAAATTGCGACTTTTTGACGTTTTAGGAAGAAAAACTTCTTGGATAAAAACTTATCCAAGCCACTTACGAAAGGAAGGTACTTACAAAGTTTGAACAAAATCTGTCCATTATCTTTATATATATATATATATATATATATATATATATATATATATATATATATATATATATATATATATATATATATATATATATATATAACATATAAAGTCTGAAACCGACCTCGGATTTGGGTTCCAGCGATCCTAAATAGCGTTCATTTGAAGAAATTTTTTCAAAATTCAAAAGTCGTTTTAGGCTTTCATGTAGATAATTCTTTAAGCTGGAAAACCCACATAGATCGAATGTGTAAAAAAATTGCTTTACCCATCTACTCAATCCATAGAATCAGATCATAGATGAAAGCGTCGCAAGGGTTACTTACCATGCTCACTTTCAAAGCATTTCAACCTAAGCGCTTTTGCTTGGGGAAAACCTGGTTAGATTTTCCTGGCTAACGAACTTGTCCAAGCCACTTACAAAAGAAAGGTACATGCCAAACTTTATCAAAATCGGTCCATTATCTTTTGAGTTATCGGTGTGATACATATATATATATATATATATATATATATATATATATATATATATATATATATATATATATATATATATATATATATATATATATATATATATATATATATATATATATATATATATATATATATATATATCGCGCTCATTTGAGAAATTTATTTCAAAATTCAACAGTCGGGATCTCCTCATTAGTGGGCTTTTTGTAAGAAAATTCACAAAAAACGTTAGAATGGCCTTTTATGTACTACACAAACGCCTATTGATAAGAGAAACAAATAACACGTTACAAACCATCTTAATGAGCTGATTTTTTTTTTTTTTTAATGTCAACAACACACCACGAGGGCTTACAGCCTAAATACTATCGTACCGTGGGTGTTGACAAGGAGGAAAGAGGCAGCTTGTTAATTCTGGACTTGAAGGTTTGGAGGTTCGGAGGAGAAGGAAAAACATGTGCCGGCAAGGAATTCCACAACTTGGAAGTCCTCGGGACAAAAGAGCGGGCATAACAAGATGTTCTATGTCTGGTGACCTGGACGTTAAAAGGATGCATTCGCTCTGTTCCCCTGGTAGATCTGCTGGGGGCAGCAGGTGGGGGAATTATGGAGGAAAGCTCCTCTGAGCAGTGCCCGTGCAGATATCTATAAAAGAGAGAGAGGTCACCAACGGCACGTCGGTGGGCAAGGGATGGAAGCCTTTGGGTGAGGGTAGGGTCACCAATGAGACGTATAGCTCTCTTTTGAATGGAGTCCAGGATAGCGAGTGTAGAAGCGGCAGCTGCACCCCAGATGTGGGAGCAGTATTCGAGGTTTGGCCTTATTTGTGAAGTGTATAAGGTATAGAGATTAGTTGGTGAAAAGAATTTGCGAGCCCGGAAGAGGAAACCCAATTTCTTAGCAGCCGCTTCTGCAATTGATGTAACATGTTGGTGCCAATTAAGATTTCGATCCACAGTAATGCCAACAAGAGAAAAGGACTCATTACTTTGAATAACTTGGTTGTTCATTGTGATGGGTCTAGGGCTGCTGTATCTCTTGTGAGAAAGAAAGCAAGACTTAGTTTTGGTGGGGTTGAATTGTACAAGATTTCTACTTCCCCAGTCTAATATTTTTTGGAGGTCTACGGAGACAGAACCCTCCATGAGTCTGCGATCCTCATCTAATTGGGCTAAAGAGACAGGCTTAGAATATTGTATGTTTGAGTGGAGGGTGCTGTCGTCCGCGTAACTGTGAACTGGGTTGGATGTGCTAGAGAGGAGGTCATTGATGTGGAGAAGAAACAAAGTAGGGGCTAAAGCTGAACCTTGAGGAACTCCTGCATTAATTGGATACAGTTTAGAGGAATGGCCATCCACAACAACAGATATGCTCCTGTTGGAGAGGAAATTTGCTGTCCAGGTACAAAGTTTTGGTGGTAGGCCATAGGCCGGAAGTTTATTAAGCAGCGCTGCGTGCCAGACCTGGTCGAATGCTTTGGATATGTCTAGAGCAACAATCTGGGATTCACCATGTTGTTCCATAGACTTGTTCCAAGAATGGGTGACAAAGGAAAGGAGGTCGGCAGTCGATCTGCGCTGACGGAATCCATACTGCCTGTCGTGGATTAGACTGTGTTTTTCAAGGAATTTTAGTAGTTCGGTGTTTATATACTTTTCCATCACTTTAGAGATGACTGAAAGGAGAGAAATAGGCCTGTAGTTGCTAGGAAGCGCTTTGGATCCTTTCTTGGGGATGGGTTGTACTCGAGCAGTTTTCCAGTTACTAGGGAATATGCCTTTATTGTAAGATATCTGAAACAGACGAGTCAGGACAGGAGCAAGTTCTGGTGCGCATTTTTTGAGAACAATTGCTGGGATCTCGTCAAGGCCAGAGGCTTTCCTGGTATTAAGAGAAGAGAGCATCTTTCGTACCTTTTTAGTTTGGAAAATGATATCAGTCATTTTATGCGCGACATTGGGGACTGTTATTAGATTGCCCGAACATTAAACGACTATATTTATACATACTTGATGGTTAATTTATAATACGTTTACAAAAAAACCAGTTAGTCCTAAAAAAAGTTTCTTTTATGCAAATTTTAGTAAAAATATATTTTTTCTCAACTATAACGCACTTGCAGCGTCACAACTTTTTAGTTTAATTCCTCGCCAATTAATCTGTTTAATATTAGCAGAGCCTGAAAGATTGGTATCTGTAGCATCAAATTAGGTTTAATTAAAAACAATTTTTTCTCACAAATTAGAAAGTATTATAAATTATTTAGCAAATAACATTCTTAGATGCAACGTTTTTGTAATATGTTGGAGCCGTCATCCATTTGCATATTAACATTTTCGATGTCTTTTGTTTCAGCACCACCTATGTTCATCGAGAAGCCCAAAGATCAGAAGGTCGGGCTAAATGGTGTGGTGGAATTCCGTTGTAGAGCTAGCGGGAATCCACCACCTTCAGTCTTCTGGAACAAGGAAGGCACCCAGCTTCTGATGTTCCCAGACAGTTCCTACGGGCACATGCATGTTAACGCTCACGGCACGCTCAGATTCCAAGGTGTTCAAAGGGAGGATGCAGGATATCTCGTCTGCTCAGCGTTAAGCGTTGCGGGATCCAACAGCGTCAGGGCGTTTTTACAGGTGAGTTTTGTGCTTTAACTATACACAATAATTAAGTGTCGTTTTTAGTGAATTTTTGTTAAGAAAAATTTGCTTATAGATGGTTAACGACTTTAGAGTTTTTGTAAGTTTTTTCAAATTTTCGCGAATCAGAAATATATATATATATATATATATATATATATATATATATATATATATATATATATATATATATATATATATATATTGTTGCGTTTTCTCCGGGTTCTGGATAAGTGAGACTTTAAATTTTAACAAAACAACTTTATTTACTATCTAAATATAGATACAATAAACGTTCTAGAATGTCTCTCTCACAGAACACTTAATTTACTGTCTAAATATGGATACAATAAAGGTCTAGAATATCTCTCTCACAAAACACTAAGTTTATCTGGCTTTACACTGGTTACTAATCTGCACACAAGTCTTTACACTGGTACTACAGTTTAACACTTCACACTAGTTACTGCTTCTTCGAGTCACTTAAACATGATCTTACTGAACTAATCTGGCTGGCTTACTTTCGCGTTTATATACTCGCCGTACCTTCCACCGCCTTTCTGGAGCGTTCCATTCCAGAATGTTCCACGACCTTCTTTTACTAGAAGGTTCTGAGAATACAGATCGGTCCCGTGTGTATACAGGGGGATGTATATATAGGATGATCCAAATGAGGTCATCACTCCTATGTTACACAAGAGGTGTTTCTCGTAATATAAGATCTCTCTGCGTATACAGGGTGTAAGGGTTCTCTGCGCATACAGGGTGTATATACAGGCTGTTCGGAATGTGCAGACCCCAGTTATCTGTTCCGACGGGGTACAAGTTGGTAACTTCGTTATTTCTGGTCCTAGAGGGTTGAGACTTCGCCTGAGGGGGGTTACCACAGGCACCCCCAGGGAGTGGGGAGGCGGTGTTGCCAGATTATGCAAAATTTTCCAGATGTTGGGGAAGTTCTGGAGATTTGGCAACACCGCACCTACGTCTATTGAAGTGCTTTGTAACTATATATATATATATATATATATATATATATATATATATATATATATATATATATATATATATATAAAGAGAGAGAGAGAAAGACTAGGAGGAGTAGCGGTCGTAATGTTATTGACCAAAATTCAAAAGCTCAATAAGGGCTATCGGCCGAAAATTTGGGCAGGGAATCAGGGAATCATGTAGGTTTTCAGGAGCCAGATGCTGAACAATGAAAAAAACTTTTTTTAGAAACATAAAAGGAAAATGTGTGACATCTCACAAGCTTGGAGACATATCATATCTAAAAGACACACAAAACAAAACACGTTTAAAAGCGTGACTGCCTGGTCAGAATTATAAAAGCTTGTTAAAATTTTGACTTTTTTTTATGAATTTAGTTAAAAATATTAAGTTGGTTGAAGGCGAGGTTTTAATATCGTTTGATGTGACCACGCTGTTTCCCAGTGTTCCCATAAAAGAAACGCTAACGTTTTTAGACCATTTGTTAAAAATGAACAACATAGATGAAGAGGTCTGCAAAGAAGATATAAATTTAACAAAACTTTGAATGAATCAGAATATTTTTCAATTTAATAATGAATTTTTTTAACAAACCCATGGCACAGCAATGGGCAATCCCCTTTCACCATTCATTGCAGACCTTTTCATCGGTAGATTTGAAAGAGACCTAGCTACCGAAAATGACTATTTTTCTAGAGTATGATTTCCTTATGTGGAAGATGCTTTTGCAGTATTTAATACAAATGTATGCAAAGTAGACGATCTTATTGCCAAATTAAACAGTAAATTTGACTCCATTAAATTCACGCATGAAATAGAAATTAATAACAAATTACCTTTTCTGGATGTATTAGTCATTAAAAATAGAGACACTTTTTAGAAGTTGACATCCACAGAAAGGAAACCACTACTGTGAATTGCATTTAGATTGACTCACACCATAGTTTTTCACAAAAAAATAGCTAGTTTGATTTTCTAGTTCATAGATTAGCACAGTTTCCCTTAAATAAAGAAAGATACAACTTGAATGTATTATAAACGAAGCTAAGTATAATGGTTACTCTTACTGCTTAGTGGAGAAACTAGTCAATAAACATAAAACATAGAAAATCTACGACTTTCAGTAAAGATAAACCAGAGTAAACCGTCTGTTTACCATTTGAACTGCGAATTACGAGAGGTTTTAATAGCATTTTTAAGAAAGCCATTTGCTGCTAACATTTTCTACAAAAAATACATAAAAAAATTGCTAGGTAACCCACAGATGTGTTGAGAATCTATGAAATAGGTTGTAAGGATTGTGAACTTAAATATGTTGGGCAAACTAAAAGAAACATCGCAACTAGATTTAAAGAACATTTAGCGCAACTGAGATATGGCGCTATTGACAAATCATGTATTGCCCAGCACATTTGAGATAATAACCATCATGTATATAAAGAAAATCTCAAATTAATAAAAAATCTCAGGCAGTCGCGTCAGCATGATGCTTACGAAAGTATATATATATATATATATATATATATATATATATATATATATATATATATATATATATATATATATATATATATATATATATATATATATATATATATATTGCGTTGGATATTGATTATCATTAGTTCTGCACACAGGGGAGCTCTAATAAGAGGGAGGGATTTTGTAAATTATTCTGCACTCAAATTATAAATTTGTTGCCAACCGTTGTTCATACAGCATGTGACAAAGTGTATCTTTTGTCATCACAAAAAAATGCAAACATGGCTAACAGTATTATCTCGACGTTTTTAAATTGAATTACATTTTTTAATGGATACCTTCATTACCATATCATACAATTTTCAGTGAATCCCCCGATCCAGTCGCAGTACGTTGACGTCAAGCTTTAATGGTCAAGGTTGTAGAGACAGCACTTGGAAAAGCAAATGGAAATTTAACGAGGTTGTTTTATTTTCAGGTCACGTCTCTAACGGACCTGCCTCTCCTGTCATTCAGATTCGTCCTGTGTTAATCAAACCCTTCTCGCTGTTGTGTGTTTTCACCCTCCGTGTAAAGGGTCTTTTGTTTCACTTTCTTTGGACAATACCGTCTCGCAGAGAAGTAAACACTGTAACGATCTAAACGTATTTATAAATGTTCTCTGCCAGAAATTTGACACTGTTTAATTTGACATTTCCCTCCACAGTGAGAACTTGTACAAAAAGCTACACATAATTCATCGTCCTCATCATCCCACTGTAAGGGCGATGTCCCCTGGTCGTTTAAAACAAAACTCTCCTCATTAGTTAGGCCAAGTTTATTTTTTTATGAGACACCTCATGAAACGCGAAGCCTCCAAGACATGAAACTAATTGTTGTACTACGGGTTAGCCTGTTTACTCGCTTCTTGAATAGTTGGGGATTAAATGTCTTCGGAAATATGATTTCACTTCTAAACGTCAAACAGTCTATGATAGGCATAATTAAATACTCAGTGAAGAGGCTTCTTTCCCAGACAACAAAATTTATTAGTTTCTTATGCGTTTCGGCCAGCTAAGTAGTCACCTTCAAGGATACATCTAAAATCACAGTAAAAAGGTCTGTGAGAAAACATTGTTTTCTAGTAGGAAATTGCACTGAATTGAGCGCAATGGTATCAAAACAAGCAATACAGAAAACGTCCAAGCTAACATCTAATAATGACCTTTATACGGAAATGCGTGTTCCGGATCTATCTCAGGTTTACCTTGGGTCTGTGGGTATCGGGCAACAGAGGAATAGATAAGGGAACATTGTAGCATCCCATGGTTATCAGATTTGATCGATTGGGCGTGCCAGCGTGGTCCCAAAATTTAAAAAATCCCAAACACGACGATGTCATGTTCAAATGGGACCAAGACTACATAATTTCTTGCCACCTAAAATAAAATCTTTATGTGACATGGGATTGTTTCCAGTGCTGATGAAGGCTTGGATACTGGTCTGGTCTAGACTGAATGCCCGCAAGATGATTCATGGGGGAAGCACAATAGCGTAGTGGTTAAACTGCATGAATCGATGTCTTCTTCTCATTATGTAATCTGTGGTCTCCAGTGATTATAATATATATATATATATATATATATATATATATATATATATATATATATATATATATATATATATATATATATATATATATAGATGGATAAATATGTATATTCAGTGGCTAACCGAGTAACTAGTTGCGTCAAGTCTAACTAAAGAACGGAACAGTCCTGTGTAGACAGGTCGGGGATACAGCATGCAACACGGACCCTGGCCTATGCATCAGCCAAGTGCGAATGTCATAACATACGAGTAACCATCACGGAGCCATTATTATGCACTAATCTGGGTGGAGGGATACAGAGGAATATATATGATCTAATATGATATACAGTGTGTTCCTGCGATAAAAGCATGTAAAACAATATTATGGTTCATTATTTTGACATCGGTTGATTCTATTTTCGCCAAAGCTTGTGTAATAGGCTCTTGAGATATGACACATTGATTTTGCATCAGCGCTGTTGTCAGGCTTACAGTTTCCCCAATAAAGCAACCAAATTTTTCATTTCTGGTGGAATACTGTATGTTTTCACTTGGTTTGGAAAGTAATTTTAGTGCGAGCTCAGACAACAAATAGCAGCTTATTCTGAAATAAAATGAAAACTTACAAAATGATAGTTGAACAGATAATCGTAATTTTTAATACCCAAGTCTATTTTCGGACTTATTTTGGTTCTTATAAGCCCTGGACAGTCTGCCCAGTACGTCTTATGTTGGTTTCTGACCAGGACTTAATGGATCCCCTGGCAGTACTCTTCGTCACGCCCCGGAACGGCTCTGGTCCTATAAATGATTCTGCGGATCCTCTCTTCGCGAGACTGTCACCTTCTTCATTGCCTTCAACCCCCGAGTGAGCCGGCACCCAGATGAGGGTACCCTCATTCTGCCCAGCCAGGTCACTCATCTGGTCTCCGAATTCGCTAACCAGCCTGGAGTTTACCCGGAGGCTGCTTAGAACCTTAAGAGCTTCCTGGCGGTCTGTGGCTATGAAGATCCACTTGTTGGTGTAGCCCCTTCTCTTGTTCTCTTCTACACAGTGCAGAATTCCGTACAATTTGGACTGAAAGACGGTCGCGTGAGCCCCGAGAGATACTATGACCTACCCTCGATCCTTCAGAGTAAACGCCGGCCCCCCGTCCTACGCTCCTCGCCGGATCCGTCCGTGAACCATACCAGCGCTCCCTGTGGTAGGCCTCGCATCTCCTCCCGCCATGCCTCGCGGTCGGGGATAACCACTGTAAATTTGTTATCCCTGCAGATTCTCGGGCTCGCAAACTCGGACCTCATTTCAAGCATGGGCTCCTTGGCGATCTCCCGAATCTTGCAGTGGTCCCGGCAGCCTTCATCAGTCTGCCATTGCAAACTAGTCTGTATAGTCCTAGCCTGGCCTCCTTCATGATGACTAAGTACGGGGGAGAGGGGGTGGGGGTGCAGATCCAGCAACACCTACATGGCGGCTGTTGGGGTTTACGTCATGGCCCCCTTGATCCCTAGGCAAGCCATCCTTTGATAGCTGATACATTATTCGCTTATTCGTTGCTAAGAAATTTCGATCCAACGATTGTAAGCCAAAATTTTAATAACTACTGCTTTGGAGAGGGAGGGGCTTTTGGAAATTAAGATGCTTCGATGGACTAGGAGTATTGGTTTCTATGCCTAATAAGATAATTTTAGTAATGGAGTTGGCGCATTCCATGGGATTATTATTTCGAAAACTAACATGTGCCCTTTCTTACTGACTGAAGATTAAAAGCTGTGAAGGGCACTGATAAGTACAATTTGGAGAACCCAATTCATCACAGTACGTTCTCGAGACTTGATGATCGTTTCGCTAACAAAGTTAACGTCATTATAGGGGTGAATAAACTAAGTTATGCATCCCACTGATTTCTTGATTCGTCTTCTTTGGTTGATTTTTACAGATTTTACAGTTAAGATTTTTAGATTTTATGTGAATAGAGAGAATGTAAAAAACGAAAACTAATTAAGATGCCAATGGCATCCTATACAAAGATTTTTCCACCACAACTCTAATGGTCTAACTACAAAGGGAACATTTATATTGCGTATTTATATCTTCTTAGGCTTAACCGCTTCCGTGGACGAACAAAATATTGCGATTTCGCAGCAAACAACAAAAACTTATTAACAATGTAATTCACTAAGTGAGTGGTGAACGTGTCGCCACCTAGTTCGGAACCAAGTACTATGTTGTCACGCCCGCTCCAAATAACACAGAGTGTTAAAAATAGAGACAGTATACAACTAACTAACAGTTTAAAAAATTGTTAGCCCTGGCCCATTTCTACCCCAATATAGGGACAAAGTATGTAAGGCTAGATCCATTCCCGCAACAATTAGAACCGTAGACCGGTTTCGCTCTCATTAGAGCTCTTCAGTACGGCGTACTAATTGTAGCAAAAATGCACCAAAAATAACACGGCTGTAGTATAGCCACTAAGTGTTTTAAGACTGGCTATACTACAGCCGTGTTATTTTTGGTTCATTTTTGCTACAATTAGTATGCCGTACTGAAGAGCTCTAATGAGAGCGAAACCGGTCTACGGTTCTAATTGTTGCGAGAATGCATCTAGTCTTACAACAATGTAATTGTAAAATTTCACCTCATAAAGTCAAAGAACGGTTGCGCAAAAAAATAAATGTCAATTAAAATGTCATGTATAAATGTCTACCAACCAACTTATAAATTTCGCCATCCACAGGGTTTCTGCAGATACTGCTTACCTATACTTATTAAATAAGACTCTAAGGTGCAAGCAATAATTTATAACCTAAAATTTTAAAGAACTACTAAAATGTGTACCTTTATAAATTTGATAAACCTTCAGTTAATGCCTCTAAGCTTATGAAAACTATATTTTGATTGATGCATGTCACGTCTCGTAGTATCTGCGTGCCGACACCTTGCACATTTCAATTCTTCCATAATTGATTACGAATTGAAGGGTATTGTTTTATTTTCAGGTCACGTCTGTGGCGGATCTGCCGCCTCCTATTATCCAGATTGGGCCCGCTAATCAGACCCTGCCAGTCCATAGCATGGTCACACTGCATTGCGCCGCCACCAGCCCTGAAGGGGAACCGCCGAAGATGCGCTGGCTTAAGGACGGCAAAGTTCTTGAACCTGGCTCCTTACCGGACAGATACTCGATCACTGATACTGGAACCTTAGATATTGATAGTAAGTCTTCATTACTGTTATTTTTTAGATGTTTATTAATTAACACACGGTTTATCTTTCGATACATGTCGAAAAGTTTACACTTGGAGATGCGTTACATTTGTAAGCTTTATTCGATAGATTGTGGAATGTGGATTCAAACTATTGATGAATACTTTCGATTTTTATTTTATTTGGAATATTGCCTCTTTTTTCGTACGAAATTTTTTTATGTTGCTTTCGAGGGTTATTTTGAAATTTTTATTTCAACATTTGATCGCTCGATTAGAAAATCATTCACAAAAAATTCGTTAGATATTAAAGATTTAGATTAGCAATTTTCTGCTGTTGTATCCTTGCCAGTGTTTGATTACATTTAGTATCTATTACAACCTTGTCTCACTATTATTTTAATATTTCATGGCTACTACGAATAAAAAGTCTGGACGCAGCACGCGCGTTAGGGAAGTGAATTTTCATAAAAATGTTTTTATAGTGAGGTTAATAAAAACACTTTGTGGTTTTATGATTTATAATGCACCGATATATACAATTTTGGCAAAAGCTGTTAAAAAGAAATTGTAGTCAAGACAGTATTATGGACAGATCACAACTTATTATAAATAAAGGCATGTCGTGAAAGATCCGAAGAGAGACATGGAGCAAAAGGTCATTTTAATTGGAAAGTCAAAATTTGAAGTTTGTTGAATTTGGTATGCACTAGCTGTCAAGGAATTCTGGATAAAACTTTATAAATTATATTATTATACACCACAAGTCTTAGACTTTTTGTATAGGCATATTGTATAATTTAAGATAATAAACATAATAATAATAATAATAATTATTATTATTATTATAATT
Organism: Tillus elongatus; assembly: GCA_964006375.1. NCBI lineage: Eukaryota > Metazoa > Arthropoda > Insecta > Coleoptera > Cleridae > Tillus > Tillus elongatus. Next base: position 5,745,949 of record OZ023263.1, read on the forward strand.
ATTATAGAAAATAAATCTTTTAAATTCAATCAGGCATCAATTTGGTCGCCGGTATAACCTATATAGCAGACACAATGTACCATATTTTATCAAAATAACTTGTTTGAAAATGTACAAACAGTTTTCGAAAATAAACTTTAAATGTTTCCGAGAAAACTCGTTTCCTAGCCGACGAATCTTAGGTTTATAGCAAATTGAGTTATTGAATTTTGAAGCGTTTAATGAAAATTCTCTACCAAAACGCACTTACTGCGTCTCGATTTTTTTTACAAAGATGCATCATATTTCGATGAAACATGCAAAAATGCAATAAGGAGTGAAAAAAATTGTAGGTATGGGCCATCCTGTGATTATTAAAATAATTTGGTGGCGCTCAAGACACCCTATAACTAACGTATAAAATGTTTTCTCGTATCTTGCATAATAACAATTATATGGAGCTTTACCGTAGAAAATGCATGTAAACAGAAAGTAAACCCAGATCTGGATTCCAGGGGGGGTAGTTTGCGCTCATATAAAGAAATCTTTTTAGAATTGAAAAGTCTCGTCATTAACGAATTTTTTCTACGAAAATTAGCTAAAAATTACAGACCATTAAACCATAAACTTAACTAAAACTAGTGCCAAAGAATCAGAAAAGGTGTCTATTTGAAATGAATTCTATGGAAATATTCCATTAAAATGAAGGGCAATGATGGTTGAAGCTGAAACTTAAGGGTTTGCAGAACACTCATTACATAATCCGTATTTCTTTCAGGTCCTTTGTCTAAATGTTGCCAATTTTGACGTTTCAAATCGCGACTTCATACGTTTTGAGGAGTACTCCAATTTTTTTTTCTTTAAACTTAGACATAAATTTTGGTAAAAGGTTCACCTTATATATATATATATATATATATATATATATATATATATATATATATATATATATATATATATATATATATATATATGAGACATGCTTGGTTCTCGGGTTAAACCGCGTCCAGAATTTATGGAAACTCGACGTTTCGGCTCCTGTTTTAGAGCCATTTTCAAGAGGTAAAAGAAATATGTAAGGACACTCTAAGGCCTCAATCTGCCTACTCCTTAGAGTGGTGGACAAATGTGGGTAAAGGAAATATGTAAGGACACTCTAAGGCCTCAATCTGCCTACTCCTTAGAGTGATGGACAAAGGTGGGTAAAGGAAATATGTAAGGACACTCTAAGGCCTCAATCTGCCTACTCCTTAGAGTGGTGGACAAAGGTAGGTAAAGGAAATATGTAAGGACACTCTAAGGCCTCAATCTGCCTACTCCTTAGAGTGGTGGATAAAGGTAGGTTGGGTTGTTGTAGCTCGATTACGGGGCCTCAATCTGCCTACTCCCCAAATCTCGCTGGAGATCGTCTGTGAGGTCTCAGTGTGTTCAACCCTAGGCCTCACAGAGATCTGGCAGTTCGTTGCAAGTCTTGTCTTATATAGGTCGTTTCGTCTACCTGTTGCGTCATCAGTGAAAGTAGTGGGGTCACCGTCAATTAAGTGGGGGGATAATGATGCAACAAAATTGTCTGTGGAATTCATTTCCCTTTTGTGTGTTTGCAAAGAAGATATAATAGGTTTCCAAGTAGTCGGAAGGCGAAGACCATCATCTCTCTTATTTAAACCACTTAATTGACGGCGACCCCACTACTTTCACTGATGACGCAACAGGTAGACGAAACGACCTATATAAGACAAGACTTGCAACGAACTGCCAGATCTCTCTGAGGCCTAGGGTTGAACACACTGAGACCTCACAGACGATCTCCAGCGAGATTTGGGGAGTAGGCAGATTGAGGCCTTAGAGTGTCCTTACATATTTCCTTTACCTACCTTTGTCTACCACTCTAAGGAGTAGGCAGATTGAGGCCTTAGAGTGTCCTTACATATTTCCTTTACCCACCTTTGTCCATCACTCTAAGGAGTAGGCAGATTGAGGCCTTAGAGTGTCCTTACATATTTCCTTTACCCACATTTGTCCACCACTCTAAGGAGTAGGCAGATTGAGGCCTTAGAGTGTCCTTACATATTTCCTTTACCCACCTTTGTCCATCACTCTAAGGAGTAGGCAGATTGAGGCCTTAGAGTGTCCTTACATATTTCCTTTACCTCTTGAAAATGGCTCCAAAACAGGAGCCGAAACGTCGAGTTTCCATAAATTCTGGACGCGGTTTAACCCGAGAACCAAGCATGTCTCACATTAAAGACCGCGGAAATCTTTCTGAACATATATATATATATATATATATATATATATATATATATATATATATATATATATATATATATATATATATATATATATATATAAATGGAAACTGACCCTGGATATGAGTTGGACAAGGGGGCCTAGTTCGCGCTCAAGTTGACGAAATTTTTTTCTTAATTCAAAAGTCGGGATCTCTTCATTAGTGAATTTTTAAAATAAAATTCACTAAAACAAGCACTTGTGAAGCCACGGGAAAAGTCTACGACTGTATTAAATATGGAACGGTTTCACTAAGTTAGGGTAAGAATGAACAACCAGATATGCTATTCAAATTGAATTAAGTCTTAAAACTTTCATGTCCTCTTTATTAAATTATGTTTTATGCAAAAACTCGCTAAAAAATTCATCGGAATAATAACAATCTTATCAGATAACGGTAAAGTGAAATGCGACCAAAAAAAATTGATAAAAAGTGAAGTCACTAACTAGGATTATAACTCGTCATGTAGGAGTCGATTACTCGATGTACAGGGCTTAGCCCACTCGGCTACGATCGACATGTATATAATAGCAGGTATATCCGGTAGTACGTATGTTAATTGTCTAACGTTTTTACTATTTACACCAAGCAATTTTTATTTACAATGAATTTTTTCCTCATATTTTAATTAAATGAAGGAAAATAACGACTTAGACACATATCTAGGAGCTTGTTGGTCATTTGGTATCGTATTTTTCACTTACTTTCGTACTCCTACCATAATTCTCAATTTTGATGTTGTAACTTTCAATAATCCGATTTAATTAATTAAAAATTAATTGACCTCTAACTTTTTTGTCTTTTAACATACATTTTGGTATACTCCAAATTTGGTTGACCTTACTTTGTTATTTCCGGAGATATATATTTTTTTTCGAAAAAACACAAAATTTTCCGGGAAAACCTGTGCCGATTTTCCTGGCTAACTAACTTGTCCAAGCCACTTGCAAAAGGAAGGTATGTACCAAATTTGATCAAAATCGGCACATTATATTTTGAGTTATCGGTGTGATATATATATATATATATATATATATATATATATATATATATATATATATATATATATATATATATATATATATATATATATGCTGGGCATTTTAGAAGATATGGGTTTTAGGGGTACCTCTCTTGAACTGTTCACAAGTTATCTGAATGACAGACTACAGATTACACGGGTGGAAAAAATTGATAGTGATCAACAGATTGTCCAGTGTGGGGTCCCTCAGGGCACGGTCCTTGGTCCTATTTTATTCAGCATATATATTAATGGCCTGCTAGAATTACCATCTGTGGAAAAAGTGGTTGGCTTTGCTGATGATACAACTATAGCCTATGAAGAAACATCTTGGAATCGCTTAAGATCTATAGTGGAAGATGATTTAAAGTTGATCAAGAAGTGGTTTGATGAGAGACTGTTATAAACTTTAAAAATACCAATTTTCTAGCCTTTTCGTGCAATGAATCAAGGGTTGCCCCATACCAGACATTGAAAATTGACTTGGGAGATTATGCTTATGAGATAGGATCGAAAAAGTCGGTTAGATATTTGGGAGTCATAATTGATTCACACTTAAGATGGGATGCTCACATCGTTGGTGCTGTTGGTAAGCTCCGTTATCTATCGTACAGACTGGCTAAATTAAAAAAGATTCTGAATTGTCATCAATTGAGACTTGTGTATCATGCTGTGGCCGAGTTTGTGATTCGATATGGTGTAATTGGTTGGGGTGGCATAATGGCCACTCATCTAAAGCCATTGGAGATATTGCAGAAGCGTTTTATAAAGTTGATAATGAATATGCCAAACACTTATCCGAGTGATCGCGTTTATCAAGAAAGTGGGTTTTTTGACATAAGACAGATGTATGCTAAGAGCGTTCTGGTAAGGGTGCATAAGAATCGACACTTTCTTGAGAGCATTGGGCACACCCACGATACGCGATATAAAAAAGATGCGGAATATGGTGTGATAAAGTGTGCTAAGGCCATTGGGCAAAGGCATTTCAGATTTATTGGAGTGTTAACCTCTTCAAGCGTAGGATTACAGAGTGGATAAGTCAGATTCATCGAATTGACTTAGAGGAGTTTAAGAAATATTTAGCATCTGAGTGAAGCTTCCGACGGCGTAGGGTGTGTGCAGGTGTGTGAGGGTGTGTGGGGATGGTCTGGGAGAGTGTGTGTGACTTGTGTGTTGCTGATGGTGCGGATCTGTGTGTGCAGCAGTTGTTACAACTATAAATGTAATTCCCTACGGGTGACTGATCTAGAACCCGGATTTTGTGGTGTGTACTTTAAAATATATTATGGCTTGATTATATATCCTAATATGGCTCACGTATAAGTCTCTGACTTCAGTGAGCATTAGTTTATCTCTTGTAATTAGCTTTGTCATTATTCATTAGTTGCAGTGTGCTATTTTGTTTTCTATTGCATTTATAGTGAATAAAGTTATTTTGGCGTAGTGATGGGTCGTTATTTAACTGTCAGCTATTTTTAAGCGGTTACCGAGCCGTAACGGTAACCACCAGTTATCGATTTATAAAAATAACGGCTTAAAAAGTAACGCCTTTTACACTAACCTAGAATTCGGAGTCGTGTCTGTTTCAATTCTACTGCAACTAGGTTCGATGAATAAACATCGGTTTTCATCGGCAACTGTTATTTAACCATTTAACGGGATGAATATCCTTGAGATTGGGAATGCTCGCTCTCGCTCACAGCTTTAGGGACGATCTTCGGTACAATAAAACGGTCGGTTTAATTTTAATTTTAACTTTAACCGGTTGTTGATGGGGATACGGCATACCGACACTACTACACAGAGTTATTCTGTTAAACTGAGAAGCTGTTATTTTTGAAACAGTTGAGTTTCCCACTAGTATGTAAAGCCAAATATTTAGTAATCAAAAATGTTGGGTAAAAAGATGAATTTCTGTAAAAACGTGTCACTATAGACAACGCAAAATAGGGTTATTTCATGTGAAATTAAAGTACTTATTTATTTAAATTTATATACATTACCTAAGAAAACAGTTAACACGTCATTTTCGTTTGTCTGATAATAGTTATCAAATTGATTAAAAAAATATAATGATACAACATTTTTTAATATCTATTACCTACATTTCAATATAAAAAATTAAATGAATATATATATATATATATATATATATATATATATATATATATATATATATATATATATATATATATATATATATATATATATATATATATATATATATATATATATATATATATATATATATATATAGGGTGTTTCCAAATTGATGCGAAAAATTTTACAGGGTGATTCTTTGGCGAAAAATAAGGGGTGTCTTTTTATTAAGTTACTGCCCTTTGAAATTTTTGAAACTAATTTTAAAACAACGAATGTTAAAATAAGTAAATAAACAATTAATACTATATATCTTCCAATTTTTTTTAAACTCAAACTCAATTTTTTATACTGTTTCTTTACCGAAATTTTATTAGCTGCGTTATGTTATGGAGTTTTTAGAATCACTCCCTGTGTAGCAATAAAAGTTCTAACGTCTAACGTCCCAAGGCGTAATAAATAATGATATTTATTAATTCTTGCTGTGGCATTGACATTTACGTAAAGACCCTGATAAAATAAATTTGTGAGAAATGACTAGTTTATAATTCCTAAAACATCTAAGTAAATACTTATAGAAGACTCATTTCTGATTTCTAAAAGTTTCACTTCAGAGTGGCAAAAGATTTACGGCACGCTTATTATAATTTCTTAACCCTTTGTTTCATTTTCATATTGACAAAATTTGAGATTTATACACTACGTGAAATAACGGGGTAAAAATACAATGCATTTATACTAGTGTGCTCGCTCTCGCTCACAGCTTTGGGAATGTAGGATACTATCGATCGACTATCCAGTTTAAAATAACTGAAGCCGTTATTTTCAGCGGTTAATATTAAATAACGTTAACGGCTTCAACTGTTAACACAAAATAACTGTTTTTCCCATCACTAATTTTGGCGCTCTGTAAGTCATCTGTCGCTAGGTTACAGTTGTTGTCAAATCTGACATCACTTAAATTTATTACGTTTTACAATATATATATATATATATATATATATATATATATATATATATATATATATATATATATATATATATATATATATATATATATATATATATATTGAAACTGACACTGGATCTCGGTTCTAGGGGGCCTAGTTCGAGCTCATTTGAAGAAATATTTTTTAAATTCAAAAGTCGGGATCTTCTTTATCGTGAATTTTTTTAAAGAAAATTCACTAAAATTAAAAGACTTGTAATAATTTGCAGTTTCTGCACTCTAAATCTTTTTATTGTGTCCATTTCTGACCAAATAAAAGCGAAGACTGTTTGTTATAAATCTAATATATTAAATTAAAATATGGTAACTCTGACTTCTAATGTGGCAGGATGTTTCTGTCTGGAGTTCTTTAAAGTCATATCGATTGCCTGTGAGGCAGGCGGCCGGCCAGTTGCAAGTTCCAAGACAAGTGACATAGGATCGTGGATATATTGACTGAAAGTCGTGAATATTTTATAGCGGGTTCATTGTTCGTAAAAGTAGAGGACGCTTTTAAACTAATTTATGTCACGGAATTGATAGCTTCAATCAGGGTCTGAAGGGACGACTTGAATCTCTGTGTCTTTACCAGACTACTTTTATTCTCCTTATCTATCTGCTGTCCCGCCTTCACGGTTATATCATTACCCCATTACACTTTTCTGTTCTTTCACCTAACTTGTTACTTTGTTGTAGTTTGTAGTACCATATCATTTACTTTCTTTGCCTTAGTATTAGATTTTTATAGAATCACTGCGACATTTCCTGTCATTTTTTATATTTATAGAATCACTGTGACATTTCCTGTCATTTTTTTTTTTAGTTTACATTAGGAATATGTCTCACGTTATTTTTAATGAATTCCAATGTTAATGACAACGTTTTTAGTGATTCCTAAACCTAACCTATCAAGAATATAGTGCAGCAAATTAAATCATAACTTCCACATAGCTGTGTAAATTAGTCTCTGCTGAAAGACATTCTCATGGAAAGAATTTTGGGCCCATGACTTGACCACAAAGAAACTATTTGTATTCCTGTACCCATAAACTTTTGAAACGTTACATTACTCTAGTTTTATTGGGAAAAAAATCAATTTTCACCAAATAGCCCCTTATTTATCCTCTACCCCCTGAATCGATCTTACCCAAAAACAATTAGAAGCGTTCCTTTGTCGGGTACTAACTGGATAGCAAATTTGAAGATAATATCTCAATTCGTTCGAAAGTTATTGCGCCTATTAACAGACAGACGTACATGCCGACAGAGCGACATACCGAGTTCGTCTGCACCCGACACCTGGCAGTGCTAGACTTGAGACTCGAGGCGATATCCCTGTCAGTGCTTTACTTAAGGTTGTATGATATGGAATCCCGTCCCGAGCATCACGCAAGCGAGGCCGTCTGTCCGTTTCGGAGTTCACAGTGGAAGCCTCAAACTTCTGGTGTATATCACACCTGGTGATGTTCCTTTTGAAGCCCACGGTGGGGGCCTTAAAAATTTGGGTATATACTACGCCCTATAGATCTCTGCCTCCCTCCAGGCTCGTCTGCGCCAGATCCCCGCCAGTATTTGACTCCAGTTAGTTGTCTCTTAGGACAGGCAGGAATTACCTTGGATCTATTCTTTTATATCATCCCCTGACTCGCAGGACACAACGATATATAAGAAGTAGTAAGAGTTCAAGTGCAGCAATACGTTATGGTAGCGCATTTTTTATAAACATTATCTTTTACAAATTTTAATAACTCAATATTTTGTTGACGTTCTCTTGCAGCAAATTCATATGTGTCAGTCTGCAAAACGAGAGGTCCTGGGTTTGATGCCCAGGAGAGCCAACGATAAGTTGACCTTATTTGGAAAATTCGAAGAACTCAACAAAGTTTGGGAAAAATTGTGCTTATGACCAAAAATTCCGCAGACCATATAGCTGTGATCATGTACACTCTTTAGAAAGACATCCTCATGAAATGAATGTAGGGTCCATGACTTGACCACAAAGAAAATAAAGTTTTTACCAAATCACCTCTAATTTATCCGTTACCCCCTGAAGCGTTCTTACCCAAACACAATTCGAAGCGTTCCTTTATCGGATGCTAACTGGATACCAAATTTGAAAGATGATAACTCAATTCGTTCGCAAGTTATTGCTCCTACCAACAGACAGACCTACAGACCGACAGACAAAAGATTTTCGTTCCAGAATCAACTTTTCTATATGTTTTGAAACTTTCTACGCCGTTTTAGCAACAACAAATAAATCAAAATTTATGTTACCGATGTTCCACCCCACATATTAAATCGCTAATTTAATTCCAGCACATAATACCAGATGTTTGACGAAATTGAAAGTTGTCTTATTAGACAACAGTACAAACGAACGGTTAGGATTGTTTTTGGGTAAAATCTCGTCAGGGGATGAATGGGGGGGGGGGTTCAATCATTTGTGAAAGTTGACTTTTTTCGTTTAAACTTAAGTAGTATAACGTTTTAGGGTTGGTTAATAAACCAACCCTAAAACGTTATACTACTTAAGTTTAAACGAAAAAAGTCAACTTTCACAAATGATTGAACCTTTTTTCGTTTAAACTTAAGTAGTATAACGTTTTAGGGTTGGTTAATAAACCAACCCTAAAACGTTATACTACTTAAGTTTAAACGAAAAAGTCAACTTTCACAAATGATTGAACCCCCCCCCCCCCCCCCCCCCCAATTCATCCCCTTACGAGATTTTACCCAAAAACAATCCGAACCGTTCGTTTGTCGGGTGCTAACTATACCAAATTTGAAGACGATATCTAGATTCGTTCTAAAGTTATCGTGGTTACAAACAGACAGATATACGGACAGACAGGCGGAAAATATTTTCGTTCCAAAATCATGTTTTATGTGTTTTGACACTGCTGCGGCGTTTAAGCGAAAAACAATTTTGAAATTTGATTTTTTTGCCAACGTAGAAAATTCAATTAGCGAATTTTTCGTAATACGTAAAAATTGGGTGCAATTGGTGATCAGAGGAAAACACAAGAACAAAAGATTTTATGTGATTAACAAAACCAATTAAATGTTACATACAAGGGTTAAGTTTGCTTGACGTAAAAAGGTCAAGAAGTAGCAGAAAAAATATTTTGAAAATTTTATCATTTTTCTTCTTAGTACGTCAAAGTCGCGATTTGAAACGACAAAATTTGCAATTTTGAGACAACGAATGTGAAACAAAGATGGATTATGTAGAAGTGCCGTAATAAGTGTGTTTTACAAAGCCTTAAGTTTTAGCTTCAACCATCATTATCATTGCCCTTGCTTTTACTACAATATTTTAGGAAAATCCATTTCAAATGGACCCTCCTTCTGATGCTCTGGCAGTAGTTTCAGCTATAGAGCTTATGGTTTAATAGTTTAATAATCTTTTCCCGATTTTCAGTAGAAAAATTTCGTTATTGAGAAGACCGCGCCTTAGGTATTTTAAAAAAATTTCCGCGTACTGGTAGCCCTAAAACCCATATACAGGGTCAGTTTAAGTCTTTTCTGTTTACACATATAGAGAGTGACGCATTTTTACGGTAAAGCTCAATATATCCGTTATTATACAAGATATGAGAGAAAAGTATATACGTTAATTATAAATGACTTATTGAGTTTCTTACTTGTATTACTCGTCGAAAAAATCGAGCTGCCGTATAAATCACTCTCAAATAGTGGCTGAGTTTGAAAAGTTTTCGCAGAAATGTTTTTAGTGTTTCCGTATAAATAATTTTTTGTAAGGTCTTTGTGATATATTGGTAATTAATTACTGGTAACAATAAATGTGGAATTTTTGTGAAAAATTTATAGTTTAGTGTAACAGTACCGAAGGCAATTTCTCTAACAAAGAAAAATGGTGAATTTTTGTAAAACAAATTTTTCAAAATTTTCATAAAAATTTGTTTCGCTTTTGGTTCTAAAGTTGTTTGTGAATAATTATATCTTGGCAGGTGTGTAAATACCTTGAAGGGCTTCGTTGGCCAGGAAAATCGAACCAGCTTTTTCTGGAGCCTTTTAAGTTTATTTTCGGAAAATGCTTGTACTTTTTGAAACAACCAAGCTTATTGTAAGTACTATATAGGTTATACTGCCAACCAAATGTCATTCTGGTAAAAATAAGACATATTTTCCATTAAAATATTTTTATACAAAGTCGCTAACATAACGCACTTGCTACGACTAGCCTTTTTAGTGAATTTTTATTTTAATAAATTCACTAATAGAGAGGTATCGATGGTGAGACTTTGCAAAAAAATTTTCAAATGAGCGCGAATTAGGACCCCTAGAACCCATATCCGGGGTCAGTTTCAATGTTGTGTGTTGTTATATGTTTATATATATATATATATATATATATATATATATATATATATATATATATATATATATATATATATATATATATATATATATATATGTATCCGTCTGATACCTCAAAAAATAATTAACTGATTTCAATGAAACTAGGCAAGTGCCTTTCTTTTATTAATGGCTTGGATGAGTTCGTTACCCAGGAAAATCGGACGGGGTTTTCCGGGAAAATTTTGAGTTTTCTTTTAAAAAAAAATTCTCCGAAAATAACAAAGCTGTTTTAATGAAATTTACTATATGTCTTGCCTTGGGAGAGACCTTACTACGTACCAAAATTTAACTTTCTAAGTTTATAGAAAATTGAGTTAATCAAATTTTAAATTTTCTTTCGAAAAAAAATTTTTTCTCCGAAAATTACAAAGTTATTTTAATGAAATTTAGTGGATATCTTGCCCTAGGAAAGACCCTACTACATACCAAAATTAAACTTTCTAAGTTTATAGAAAATTGATTTATTCAAATTTGAAGCATTTAATAAAAATTTGCTACCATAACGCACTTGCTGCGTCCCGAGATTTTTTGTTTGTAACAAAGCCTTTAGCAAGGTAACACATGTAGCAGATTGCATCAGGCCAGCTTCATTATTTTTGAAGATACATATTTTTGACATTTTCCGTGTGTTCTCGATCAATCTAATATTATTAGTTTGATTATGTAGAATTATAAGTTGCGCTACTTTCCACAAAACGCAGCCGCTGTCACTTCAATGGATGATAAATTTATTAATGATTGCATAATAATTATGGTTGTTAATGATTCAGCCGATCGTATTTGTAGTTTCATAATGCCGGCGCGGCGTCTGATAGTCTATTTTTTATCAAATTATAGAGTCTGGTAATAAACAGCTTGTCTGGGAAGGACAATAATACAAGACTTTCATTTGTTGACGACTATATTTCATTAATCAACTTATAATCTAACTATTGCATGTTGGTGTTTTCGCCGCAAGTGTTTGAGGAAAATAGTCTTTGATAAACAAACGACTTTATATTGCCACTTTGTTTTATATTATATATAATGTTAGACTACTAATCTGATCGATACCGATCAAGGGAGCACTTTTAGTATGGATGCATTACTAAAAAAGTTTTTTTTTTGATATGATGGACTAAGTGAAGATTGGAACCTGTGATGGGCACTGATAAGTACACTCGAAAAACCCAAATAATCACAACACATTAAAAAAACTGACAATCGTTTCACTAACCAAGTTAGCGTCATCAGAGGATTAATAATTCTAAATATATTATATCCACGACTCTATTAGCGAATTTTTTTAAATTCGATAATGAGGAGATCTGTTTATATATATATATATATATATATATATATATATATATATATATATATATATATATATATATATATATATATATATATATATATATATATATATATATATATATATATATATATATATATATATATATATATATATATATATATATATATAATATATATATATATATATATATATATATATATATATATATATATATATATAATATATATATATATATATATATATATATATATATATATAATATATATATATATATATATATACTATAAATATATATATATAATTATATCTCCGTATAAACAAAGTAATGGCAACCAAATTTGGTACGCGTGTTTTTACTGTAAATAGTGAACTCTGTACCAAAATTTATCTCTCTTGCTTTAAAGACAAAGAAGTTATGGGCAGTTAAAGAAACAAATTTTGGCGTTTTCCTCAAAACGTCAAACTCGCAATTTTAAACGTCAAAATTGGCAATCTTTAGGCAAAGAACGTGAAAAAAATACCGATTGTGAAAAGAAAATGTTACAAGAAAAGTGTTCTGCATACCCTTAAGTTTCAGATTCAACCGTCATTACCCTAGATTTTACTAAAATGTTTACAGAATATTCATTTCAAATAGACCCTTTCTCTGATGCTTTGGCTGTCGGTTTAGTAAAGTTAATGCTTTCGCGGTAGGTTTAGTGAAGTTTATGGTTTAACGGTCTATAATTTTTTATATCTAATTTTCGTAGAACAAATTCGTTAATGCATTTTCGCATTTTTTTATCGAAATATGATGCGTTTGTAAGAAAAAAATCTGGACGCAGTAATTGCGTTTTGGTAGCGCATTTTCAGTAAATTTGCTGTGTAGTTCCCGAACGCTTTTCAAAAAACCATTTTCAGAAATCTGCCTAGGACCCCCCCTGGATCCACAAACCCCAAGAAACATATATTGTTCACACCCCCACAAGGAAGTTACGGGACTAGGAGTGAGTGGGGGTGCTGGGCGGGGTAGGGAGTACAAAGGAAATATGAGCATAAAATGCGAAAAAAACGGGCTTGAAAGCTGTCTTTTTCACATCTTGAAGCCATATCCCCCTTAAACCCTGCCTACCTTGCACAGCACCCATATCCCCCCTGGTGCCGTAACTTCCTTGGCGGGTAGGAACATAACATTTTTCTTGTGGTTTATGCAGCGAGGGTGGTTGTATGCACGGGAGGGGGAAGGAAAATCCCCACGACGAAGCAGACACCCACCACCGCCCCGCCCCGCCCCAGTCGCAAGTCGAACGGTGGGGGGTGGGGGGGTGGTCTGCTTCGTCGTAGGCATTTTCCTTTTCCTCTCGTGTGCATACAACCACCCTCGTTGCATAAACCACAAGAAAAACTTCTAGTTCATACCCCCAAGGAAGTTACGTGACCTGCGGCAAATAGGGGTGCTGTGCGGGGTAGGCAGGATTTAATGGGGATATGACTTCAAATAGACAGCTTTCAAACAGTTTTCTTCGCATATTTCCTTTTTACTACTTATCCCGCCCAGCACCCCTATTCACTCCCAGTCCCGTAACTTCCTTGGGGGGTGTGAACAAGAAATTTTTCTTGTGGTTTGTGCATCCAGGTGGGGTCCTAGTAATGGTTCTGAAAACAATTTTTTGAAAAGCGTCAGGGAGCTAATCTGCAAATTGACCGAATTGTCATTAAATCCTTCAAATTTCAATAACTCAATTTGCTATTAACGTAAGCTTTTTTGGTTAGGAAACAAACATTTAAGTTTATTTTCGGAAATTTTTTGTATAGTTTCAAACATTAAGTAATTTTGATAAAATATAGTACATTGTTTCTACTACATAGGCTATACCGGTAATCAGATTGATTCCTGCTCGCATTTGCTATTAAAAACTTTTTTATGAAAATTCACTTCCATAACGCACTTTTGAAAAATGTGTATATATTTTCAAACAATAAAGTTATTTCGATGAAATATTATACATTGTTTCTACTATATAAGCAACCAAGTTTGAATCCTGCTTTCTTTAAAGAAAGACATTTTCTTTTAAGAACATTTCAAAGAAAATTCGCTACCATAACGCACTTGCTGCGTCCCGAAATCTTTTATATACTTCTGTAGGTAGTCGGTCGCTAGCGATTTAGGGAGGTACAAGGACACCGAAAATTAACGTATTTCGTTTGGCGGGAATATCTGTATTCTTTTATTATCTATCAAACGTGCTTTTGCCGGTATTTATTTTATAAAGTGATATCAGGAGACTACACATAGGCGACGGAGCGAGATTCATACACTTCTTCATATTACTATATTTAGCAATATATATATATATATATATATATATATATATATATATATATATATATATATATATACATACATACACACTCTCGAAGGCGTTTAGCTGTCCTGGTTGTCTAACATTTTTATTAATGTTAGATTAGACATGACATACTTGGTTATCGGGTTGAACCATGTCCAGAATTTATTTAAACTCGACGTTTCAGCTCCTGTTTTGAAGCCGTTTGTCACCGACAAAATCAGCCGAATATTTCGAACCCATAATTACAAAACTGTATTCACAACAGAGCAAAAATTGTCAAATCTGCTTTAAACTCACAGGGATACGATGCCAAATGAATCCCATGGAGTTAACGAAATTCCTTGTTCCGACTGTTCCCGAACTTATGTAGGACAAACAAATAGACGCATCCGCAATAGAATATATGAAGACACCCTCGCAGTTAGAAAATCCGACCCCTCATCGGCGCTGACCATGCATCATATTCATACAGGACACAAAATAGACTTCGATAATGTCAAAACAATAACAATGGTTTACAACTTCAAAACGAGAATTATCCGCAAAGCAATCGAGATGGAAAAACGTCCTGATTGCTTAAATAAGAGAGCTGATGGTCTTCACCTTTTGATTACTTGGAAACCTATTATATCTTCATTACAAACACACAAAAAGAAAATAAATTAAATAGACAATTTCATTGCCGCTTTTCTGTTCAACAAATGCCGGTAATCCTCTTAATCCTTTAAGTACCGTGACCAAAGCCCCTGACTTAATTGACCGTGACCCGACTACTTTCACTGATAACCAAGCAGGTAGACGGAACGATACACACAATACAAGACTTGAAACGAACTGCCAGATCTCTCTGGGGCCTGGGGTTGAACACACTGAGACCTTAGAGACGATCTCCAGCGAGATTTGGGGAGTAGACAGATTGAGGCCCCGTAATCGAGCTACAACACAACCCACATTTTTCCAGCGCTCTAAGGAGTAGGCAGATTGAGGCCTAAGAGTGTCCTTACATATTTCCTTTACCTCTTGAAAATGGCACAAAAACAGGAGCCGAAACGTCGAGTTTTAATCAATTCTGGACGCAGTTCAACCCGAGAACCAAGTATGTCTCACATTAAAGACCGCGGAAATTTTGCGAGATATATATATATATATATATATATATATATATATATATATATATATATATATATATATATATATATAAAACTGGTCCCAGATATGGATATGTACTTATATGGTCCTACTCCATGCTCATTTTAACAAATTTGTTGAAAAGCCAGGATTGCCTCAAAGGGGATTTTTTTCTACGGAAATTTACTAGAAGTAATATATCTGGATTGACTAGCAAGTGTTTAAAGAACCCGTTGTCTAGGGGTCTTAAAAATCTGGGTTTAGAAACATTTTTTTTTTCTGTGTGAACTCAATATCATTATTGTAAAATATTTCTATTCCATGTTAAATATGCTTCGGAGAACCCAATTCACCACTCACATTTTTCAGGCCTAACGATCACTTTGCCATTAAAGTGAGTTTCATCAGAGCCATGAGTAAATAGTTAATTCACCCCTCTGATGACGCTAACTTTGTTATAGAAACGATAGTTAGGTCTCAATAATGTACTGTGGCGAATTCGGGTCTCTAAAGCAGCAGTGATCATTACAGGTTCCAATCTTCACTTAGTGTATTGTATGTCATTCTAATCTATTGCGTAAAAATTTATAATATTTTCTGGCTTCTAAACAATCTGTCTTTGTTTCAGATTTACGTGCAGAAGATTCCGGCCTTTTCACGTGTTCAGGAACTTCAGAAAGCGGCGAAAGCTCCTGGTCAGCCTCACTTAGTGTAGTGGAGGGCTCTACAGCACCACTTCATCGAAGCCCTGACCCTTCAACGTTTCCGAAAGCTCCCCCGAAACCACGGGTCCTTAACGCTACTGAATCAAGCATCGCTCTGTCTTGGGAAGATGTCGAAGAAGACCCGAGTCTGGTGGGTTACACCGTAGAATACTGGAGTCCGGATCTGCAAACGGGCTGGGTGGTAGCTGCTCACAGGGTACCCTCTCCTCGGATGTTAGTGCGAGAACTCAAGCCTGATAGTTCCTATGTTTTCATAGTGCGTGCCGAAAATGCCCACGGTCTCTCTTCTGCTAGCCAAGTCTCTGATACATCTAGAACACTGGCGAATTCCCGATCGGTTCCTGGATCGGAGCTCGATAATGCAAGAGCCATGTTAAGCACTAAATTAGTCGAGCTTCGTGATGCCAAACCACAATCCCCTTCTTCTGTTAAATTAACCTGGACATTGAGCTCACCGGATTACGTCGAGGGACTCTACATCCGTTTCAGGGAATTATCAGGGGGATCCCATAACTATAATATCCTCACAGTGCTCGATATCAAGAGTAAGACTTACACGGTGACTAATCTGAAGAAGTATACTAAATACGAGTTCTTTATTTCTCCATTCTATAAATCAGTAGAGGGACAGCCGTCTAATTCACGTCTGGCTCAGACTCTTGAAGATGTTCCCTCGGCTCCGCCCGATGGAATCACAGCGGGAGTATTGAACGATACAGCAGGATGGGTACGATGGTCGGCGCCACCACCTCAGCATCATAATGGTGTTATAATTGGATATAAAATGCAGATCAAAGGTAGCGTAGTACGGACTTTGACTATGAACGCCACTGCAACATCTGTTCTAATAGGCAATCTCACCTCGGGAGGAATATATAACGCGAGAGTAGCAGCTCTGACTCAAGCAGGCCAGGGACCCTGGTCTAACGCCGTTCCTTTATTAACTGCCCCTCGAGCCCAGAGCCCCAGGACATTAGGACCGTTCGTGCCGCTTATCCGTCAGACTTGGTTCGTCGTTCTACTTGCAACATTTGTACTAGCTATATTCGTCGGTATCGGAAGCTACTTGTACATTAAAAGAAAGCAGTCTCTCAGTAAACAATTAGGACATTTGAGTGTTCCAGTAGTTAACGCAACTCAGTTGAACGCGAAAGAAAGTTTATGGATCGATAGAGGTTGGAGAGCCACGGATTGCGATAAAGATTCGTCTATTCCACTTGCTCAACCCGCTGATTACGCCGAAGTAGACACTAGGAGCCTATCGACATTCTACAACTGTAAGAAATCCCCAGAGAATCCAACGCCATATGCCACGACGATGCTGTTGCCTCCACCAAACTGGTCTGAGATTATTCCGCCACCTCCGGATCATCCTCCGCCTGACTGTCCCCGAGAAAACCCACCAGCGCCGCCTCCAAGGGGTGGTAGCAGCTGCGGAAGCGGGGGCTACGCTTGTTACGCTGTTCACATTCCTAACCACGGCGGTCAGTGCAACAGGATGCCACCGCAGTATCCTCGTGCCGGGTCGTGTAACAACTGTGACACACACTGTTCCTTAGCTAGTGGCAGTTCGGGTAGGAGATCCACCCCAAGGGGGCACTGTCACCCCCCGCATAACTGTGATAATAAAGCCTGGGTTAATCAGCACAACTGGGAAGACGGTGATGCCGACGTCGATACCGATAGACACTCTTGTTCTAGTAGTCACGATACAACTTGTTCTTGCAGTGAGTCCTCGTGTTTATACGCAGAAGCGGGACCTTCGGTTACTCCAAGGCCCATGCCGCACTGTCAAATGAAGAGGTGCGTCAAATAATTGCCATCAGTGATAATAAATGAGACTTATAATTAATTGTGTGTCCATTGATAAGAAGTTCATACAGGTCAACGAAAAATGCAAATCAGTGATGAATCAATTATGGTAATGTTATTATATCCATAGTAAGTTATTCTTAAGTACAAGTCTGGATTGAAACATACATAAGCGTATTTAATAGAAACTGCGTTAATCCCTACTGCCCTTATTTTGTGAAGCGTGAAGATAATTGATAGAAGTTCGGACGCAGAAAGTACATTATGGTTGCGAATTTTTATAAAGATCGATACTGCTGACTCAATTTGCCATCAAAATAGAATCTTTGATTTTGATGCGCAATAAATCTACCATAAAGCCCCTCCTGTTTATCAAGTTTTATCAAAGTAGCTTAGTTGGTTTCGAGCTATAATTAATTTTAAATAACTTGAATTTTGTTTAGGAAAAAAATGGTCCTGCTAGGCTAGTGAATAAACTGTTACAACCAATTAAGCAACGGAACATACCTGCCAAGTTTCATCAAAATCGGCTTCTTACTTTTTGAGGTACGAAATTTGAGTTGATACACAATTTATTTCTTACCCACTGTCGTTTTACCATTTCAGTTCTTGCCCCAACAAATACTTTTAATCGCCTGAGTACCGTTATTATGAGACGCGACACGTTAAAATTGTATCAACCCGACTGACTATTGACTTCGGTAACGATCTGCTAAGACACACTATAAATACCACAACATCAGCGGCAGTCAAATCTCCCTCGAGTCTAGAATTGAAGACACTGAGTCTTAAGAGACAGATCTCTGGAGTAGGCAGACTGATGCTCCGAAATTAAATTACAATGATTCAACCCACCATTTTTTTTTCTTATGGCTCATGTTTGCCGCCCCGATAGCACCGCAGCCTTTGGCTTATTGTGCATCAACCTACCCTTATCCATCGCTTAGAGGAGTGGTCCAAATTGAGGGCTTCGAGCCTTTCCATAATATTTAGTTAAAAAGCAACCAACCCTTATTCACCACTGTAGGGGTAGGCAGATTGGGGCCTACCTTTACCTTTCTATTGTGTTATTACTAATTTATTTAGCACTTAAGCATAATAGCTGCTACATGTAATAAAAACAATATAACAGGGTACCAGTAAATTAACATTACACATAAGAACTTAATCTGCTCAGGTCTAGGGTTGAACACACTGAGATCTTAAAGACGACCTCGAGATCTGGGGAGATTGGAGCCTTAGAGTTAGTTTCCTTTCATATTTCTTTATCCTCTTAAAAATGGATCTAAAACAGGCGGCAAAACGTCTTTAACCAATTCTGACGCGATCACCCCGAGAACCAAGCAAAACTTATGGCCGCCCTTCCGAAATTTAACGTGTATTTTTCTTTTATAAATAGTGTGTGTGCGTTCAGTAGTAAGCGAACTAGTTGTTCCAGTAAAAAATAAAAAAATTTCTTTATTTTTATAAGTATCTTCTAAGTAATAACGGTATTTTGATGAAATCAGGTAAACCCGCTGCATTTGTAGATACGTTACCATCTATCAAAAAACTTAGTTTTCTTGGTTAATGAAAACTTGTTATAAGCATTTAAAAACTTTTATGAAATTTCGTTACCATAACACACTTCATGTGCCTTAACTTTTTTTAAATATTTTGAGTTAATCACATACAAGTATTTGTATAAAGCAAAGTCAGATTCAAGTTTTGGTAACATACAGATAATATAAACATATTCAATAATATCTGATTTTATACGGGGTGTCTCATTGAGAAAGGTAAATAGTTTAACTGTGGATAGGGGTCACTGAGGTGACTATCAATAATCCATAGTTGAATAATCTTTGGCCTCTTATTAACCGAGATACAGGCTGTTTTATCAATTTTGCCCATTTTTTTATTTCCTCATAACTTTTCGAACACCTTGTATATTTTGTTGATATTTGGTGCACATCCTATCCTATCCCTATCCTGCCAAATCGGTTGCGGTATTAACAAAAAAGAAAATTCCGGCTTCACTAAAAATTTTCGAATTTTCTCTGTTCGAATACAGCACCATCTATATTTGAATTTCTACAATTTTTGCAATATCTAAAAAGACCGTAAAAAATTGAATTTAAAGATGTACTTCTTAGTTTTGCATGTATGATCGTACTACCCACATTTCGAATTGAAATTGTTATTTTTGGATATTTTGGGGTAGGTACCTACCAAGTGGAATCGGATTTGTTTTAGATTGTTATTACATTCTATTTAAGATTATTCAACCTAAATAAATATTATGTTTAAAAAGCTACGTTCTCTATTTGCCCTTGTATTAATCTAGATCACTAGAAAATGTAGTTGCAGGTCCATATTTAGAACTAAATTCCACAACATACTTACCTTTAGAAGACCCTGTATATTGATTTTTTCTTATTACCAATAGGTATTTTTGTAGTTACAAACTACCGAAAATTAAATTAATACCTTCATTAGCGATAAATATACCCATCCCCAGAACTTCTTAGGGAAGTTACAGTTTCTAGAACGCTTTGGAATTGACAGCTCATTGTGTCTGTCAAACTATTTTTAGTGTCGTTGAATTTGTCGCAATCTTTTAGTCTTATCTGTTGGAACTAGTAATTCTTATTAAAAATGCCACATCACTTTTCTAATTACGAATATGCAGATATTGTATACGTATATGGCTTTTGTGGCAGGAATGCTCTATCTGCAAAAAGGGAATATTAAATAAGGTTTCCTAATCAAAGATCACCAGATTCTAAAACATTTTCTCGAACTTTCCGTTACATAAAGGAACATGGTAGATTTCCAACAGTTATGTTGAACGGACACCATGAAAGGCATCATCTGAATATGGAACAAAATATGTTAGATGTGGTTAATAATTATCGACAATGCCCTTTCTGACACTACTGTATGGCGACGGCTAAGAAACCTCGTCTTTGCCCACATCAGGTGCAGGAAGTACAAAGGCTGAGGCAGGCGATTTTATTGTGAGAATGAATTTTAGTAGGTGGATCATCCGAAATCGACGAATTGTATCACGTTGTTTTCAGTTTAAGGACCTCGCATATGTGGTCAGAAGACAATCCATTTGCTACAAGAGAAGCCCATTCGCAACACAGATTTTTAGTAAACGTGTGGTACGGCGTTTATGACAATAAATTAATTGGGCCATATATTTTACCTCAGACATTGACTGGCGAAGTTTGCTTAGATTTTCTTCAGAATATTTTGCCAATTTTGTTAGACGCTGCAGTGGTAGACGTAGCCGGAATTTTATCCAGCATGATGGTGCTTCCCCGCATTACAAGCTAATCGTGTGGGAATTTTTAGACGAAAATTTTTCTAATAATTGTGTCGGCAGAGGAGGACCTATACATTGGCCTTCAATATCACCGGGCTTTAATCCTGTGGATTAACACATTTGGGGACATCTGAAGTCCAAATTTATTCTACTCCCATAAGTAGTAGGGATGAACTACTTGATAGAATAGACAAGGCCTGTCAAGAGATGAAAAATAACCCGAATATTATTGGAAAATCTGTGAACCACATTCCAACAAGGGCAAGGATGTGCAACCAAAATAATATAGGTCATTTTGAACAACTGTTGTAGTTTTTTTTTTGAGTAATCACAGTTTTTTTCTTTATTCCTTCTTATTTGTTGTTTGTTAGTAATACTTAGTTAATTAATAAATGAATAAATAAAATCAAATAAAACATATCTGATTTCACTTGGTGCCCCAGAATATTCAAAAATAACAATTTGAATTTAAAATGTGGGTAGTACGATCGCCTGTGCAAAAATAAATAGTACATCGTTAAATTCAATTTTTATGGTCTTTCTATACAGGGTGGCGCATTGAAAACGAAACAAACCGATTTGCGTCCAGAGAAATTTTTTTTTAAGAAACGCTGAAACACGACAAAATTTTAATATTGAGGGGGACATATTTTGACAAAAACTCAACTTTGTCACATCAACCCCTTAAGGGTGGTGACAACAACCCTTATATTTTAAATAGGGAACATGGGTCGAGTGTTACATCATTTGAAAGCTCTTACTTTTCTGAATTCAGCACACTAAATTTTTTGGAAGTTTTATCAACTCGTTGAAAAATTATTCACAGTTGGAGTTGCAAGAACGTATTTCATTCATTGCGATACAAATTTTGTTCAAAACGAGCTCTGACATTCTGGAGCATTTGTGTGGTGATTAGACGGCATTCTTCAACAATGCGTCGTCGTAATTCTTCCAGAGACTCCGGTTCTGTTGCGTAAATTCTACTCTTTAAATGGCCCTTTAGAAAGAAGTCTAAAGAAGTTAAATCCGGTGATCTAGAGGGCCACTCAATAGCACCTCTACGCCCAATCCATTGTCCTGGAAACTCTCTGTTCAAAAACTCCCTAACACGTTGTTAAAAATGCGGAGGAGCTCTATCTTGTTGAAACACTAATTGATTTTCTTGATAGCGATCATCATTTTCAACAATGTCAATTAGTAGAGGGTAAATAATATCTTCTAGTAACTACAAATACGTTTCACCACTCAAATTGCCATCAAGAAAAATTGGTCCGACTAAACGGTCTCCAAAAATGCCAGTCCAGACATTCAATTTCTGTGGAGTTTGAGTGTGGAAATTTCTTGGATAATTCTCTGCCCAATAACGACAATTATGACGATTGACTGTAAAGTTTAATAAAAACGTAAACTCGTTTGAAAAACAGATATCGAACAGAAAGTTCCCGTTATCAGCTATTCGTGCAGTCATAATTTCACAAAACTCCAGCCGCCGATCAAAATCATCTTCATTCAGTTGTTGTACAAGATGAATTTTATACGGGTGAAATGTATGATGCTTCAATAGTCGCTGAATAGTTCTTCTTTTGATGTTTGAAACAGTGGCCAATTTTCTCGTGCTCAAAGTTGGGTCTGCAGCAATTTGTCCTAAAACTTCAATCTCAGCAGTCTCATTTCTAACCGGAAATTCACGTTCAGGATCCCGTTTTTTTGTTGGCTACTGAACCACTGTGTCGAAACTTTGCAACTAACTCCAAAATGTATTTTCTGTTAACATGTCTGTTCGGATGTCGTTCATTAAACAAATTTGCGGTACGGTTGGCACAGTCATCGTTTTTGAAAAAAAGAGTAATTATTTTAACTCTTTCTTCTACAGAATACACCATTGAGAAATTAGTTTTCGGTAGTACTATCAAGTATCAAACCGACCGATAAACTGAAATAATAAACCGCATTTCTCTCATTCCGATAAGAAATGTTCTGATTGTCAATTTTTTGTTTACAAACCAACAAAACATTGACTGTCAGCACATTTCTTGTCGGAATGAGTGAAATGCGTTTTTGCATCTTCAACAAATAATTTTTAAACGAGTTGATAAAACTTCCAAAAAAATTTGTGTGCTGAATTCACCACCCTTAAGGGGTTGATGTGACAAAGTTGAGTTTTATGTCAAAACATGCCCCCCTCAATATTAAAATTGTGTCGTGTTTCAGCGTTTCTTAAAAAAAAATTCTCTGGACGCAAATCGGTCTGTTTCGTTTTCAATGCGCCATATTGCAAAACATTGTATAAATTCAACTATACATGGTGCTGTTTTCCAGCAGAATTTGTAAATTTTTAGTGAAACCGAACCTGGAATTTCTTAAGTGTTAATGCTTGAATCGATTTCACAGGATAGGGTGATTATGTGTACGAAGTATCAAAAAAAAAACAAGATGTTTGAAAAGTTAGGAGACAATAAAGAAATGGTAAAAATTGATAAACACCCGTATTTGGGTTTTGAGACACCCTGTATAATATGATATATATATATATATATATATATATATATATATATATATATATATATATATATATATATATATATATATATATATATATATTGGGTGCTAATGTACCAAATATGTTGTTGCAAATTTACCTTGAGATATCAAAACTATTATACATAGAGGTTTTGATTTGGCATAACGTTTGGTGTTAATATTTTAAGGGGTATTTTTAAGGTACTACATCAGCAGTTTCTGTTAAATCATCGTTCTGTGTATTTGTTGGAGTAGATTATTTTTAACCTGTTGTTTAAACTGCATTAAACATTTGCTTTGCTAAGCGTTAAACAGTCAACGATACCTACAGGATGACTAAAGACTTATTTGAAAGCGATCTATTTAATGCTAAAACAGTGTGTATGAAATCTTCCACCATTTTTTATTTATCCTATGCCAAACTTGTCTTGTTCTCATTCCCCTTATTATTTAAGCCGTGAGCAGTGCTTAAATATAACTGCCTTTAAATGTATGTTAAGTTACTGTTCTGTTTTTAAGAGTGGCCTACAATTATTATTATTTTTTTAATTTGAAGACCTAATACTTAGATGCAGACTGTGTTATTTAGTTAAGACTGTTAAAAACTGATCTTGTTTGACCTGTATAAATATGTTATTTAATACATATAGAGAGTTGTACAGCAACATATCCGCCGAGTGTGTATATTACATGATAGACAGTTGAAGAAGTAATAATTAAAATGTACACTAATAAACTGGAGTTGCATATCATTATTTTGGCTCCTAAGCCTACTATTGTGTCCTAGGAAAGTTATGTTCCCTAGTCCTAGACATTTAGTTACCAGTAAGAAAAAGTGTCTTCCTACTTTGTGCAGCATTCATTTGGGGGACAATAATGCATTGATTTTAAAATATTTTGTTTACATGACAACATTGTTTTGTTCTGCTATTTCCGATATATTAATAAAATGCCTAGTATTTAAAATAAATAACGCAAATTTTGAAGATTTTTATCAACATCTTAGACCTATTCAGTAAATTATTTACCTACCAACCGAATCTCAATAGATTAAAACTACATATTTTTGGCTCAACAAGAAGAGATTTTTTAAATTTAAACAAACTAGGGAAATATTTTATACATAGATAAATATACTTTTAAAGGTTTCACTGGCCGTGTATAAAACTGTATACAAAAATCACAAACAAACGTTCTAGATTTATATACACCGACAGGCCCATTAAAAATTTGGATTTACCAGTTTCCCACGTAGTTTCAGCATATTTTTTACCATAGAGGCAGTGTGAACATCAAACTGTCATCACATCACAGATGATGGAGCCCTATTCAAAAGTTTGTTTCAAATAAACCTCTAGAATTTTGAGCCGGTTCCCCATCTTGCTAACGGTCAAATTTAAATTATTTTGGTACCCCCACAATTGCACCTAACAATTATTTATAACGTTCTCTTGCCAGAGTTATTTCATAGCGTATAGGCATTATAATTCTCGAGTAAATCATGCCGCACCAAACACTAATAGTGAAACGCCGCTGGGGATTTAATGGTTCGGTTAGAAATAAATTTACTCTGCTCCAATAATGATGGTTTTTCCTATTATACATCTCTTGGTCTGACAAATTAGACTCTTCGTCCACAACATTTGTTGCCCAATGTTGGTATGACACGCTAGGTGCTGGCAAAAGCGTAACTCTCTCTCATCGTCACTTACATGGAGTTTTTGAACTGGTCGATATTTAAATGGTATAAATTTGTATTTTTTCAAAATTCGAAAAATCACTTTCCTTGCGGAAATCTCTTATTGAAGTAAGCATTAAATAAGCTAACATATTAACTTCCATCCGTTCTTCTATAATGTAAATCTTCGCTTGCTTTTCTGAGAAAATGGTGTCATCTTGGCTTAATCTTCTATATAATTGAAGGAAATATCGGTTGTCTAGAACTCTTCTTTCTGGAAATAGGTTTCGGGACTCCCGGGCTAGTTTTTCAGAATTTTTTGTAACACTTTTCATAATGTGGGAAAGATATTTTTAGATATAATTTCCGCAGTTTAAATTCCCATTACTCACTTTTGTGGTTGTAATTTTTGATAAGTACAATTTGGATAACCCAATTTATCATAATACCGTTTTTAGACCAGACAATCGTTTGCCTAACAAAGCTAGCGTCATCATCGCTTAGTTTATTCATCCCTATGATCACGCTAACCTTGTTAGCGAAACCATCGGCAGGTCTAAAAACTGTATTGTGATGAATTTGGATCTCCAAATTGTACTTATCAGTGATCATCACAGGTTCCAATTGTTACTCGTTTAATTTTTGACGTTTAAGATGTAGATTCATCCGCAACCTACTGTTTTGCAACTGAACCGGAACTGTATGATTTTCGAAAAAGTCATTTTATCTCTCTGGTTTTACATTTTAATAATAAATAAAAAAAGTTATCAAGATTTTTTTATCCAAATCGAACTGCTTTTCGAAATTTCACATAATATTTGAGAAAATAATATTTTTGTAAATAACTTTTTTTAAATAAAGCTTTTAATAGTTTTACTTCCACATCGTCACAACGTGTGGAACTATCGCATCGGAAATTAAAAAAAAAATTGCTTAAACGTCATCAAAATTGTCAAAACACATAGAAAACATCATTTTGGAACGAAAATTTTGTTTCTGTGTCGGTCTGTCGATCTGTAGGTCTGTCGGTCTGTTTGTAGCCACGATAACTTTCGAATTAATAAAAATATCATCTTCAAATTTGGTATACAGTTAGCATCCGACAAATGGTTCGAATTGTTTTCAGGTAAAATCGCTTCAGAGGGTGGGGGATGAATGGGGGGTGATTTGGTGAAAATTGACATATTTTCGTTAAAACGCGAGTAATATAACGTTTTAGGGTTTGTTTATTAGACAACCTATAATTTCATCAAACGTCTGGTATTCTGTGCTGAAATTCAATTAGGGGTTGGATTTGTGGGGTTGGAATATCGGTGACAGAAATTTCGAATTTTTTTTTGCTAAAACGGTATAAAGAGTCTTAAAGCCTATAGAAAACTTGATTCTGGAACGACATTTTTTTGTCTGTCGGTCGGTCGATCTGTCGGCGTGTATGTCTGTCTGTTTGTACTCGATAACTTTAGAACGAATCGAGATATCATCTGCAAATTTGGTAGACAATGAGCACCAGACGAACGAACGGTTCAGATCGTTTTTGGTTAAAATCGCTCCAGGGGGTATGGGATCACTGAGGGGTGATTTGGTGAAAATTGATTTTCGTTCAATTCGAGTAATATAACGTTTTAAGGTTTGTTTATTAGAAACCTTTCAATTTCATCCAACATCTGATATTCTGTGCTAAAATAAAATTAGGGGTCGAATGTGTGGGGATGGAGTATCGGTGATACAAAATTTCGATTTTTTTGCTGAAACGGCGTAAAAAGTCTCAAAACATATAGAAAAATTGATTCCGGAACAAAAGATTTTTGTCTGTTGGTCTGATGGCCTGTACGTCTGTCTGTTAGTACGCGTAATAACGAATTGAGATATTCTTCAAATTTGGCACCCAATAGCACCCTACAAACGAACTCTTATTTTTGGGTAAGATCGCTTTACGGAGTAAAAAAAAAGATAAATTGTTACGGTTAGCTTTTTTGATAATCGCAACTGTCTCTCTGATACAGAGAAAATATAACTGACAACAAATGTATTTGTCGACAAACCGACGCTTTTATTCAAGAGATTTTGAGAACAACATTTTTTTAAACGGGTTGTTGCAATCACTGAACTAACCAAGCTATTTGAAGCACCTGCACAATATTTACACCAAGTATACATGCCACGAAGACGTTGGGTTTGCCGTGATCGGTCTCCGTTGTTTCCAAGTTCCAACGCCTACAGCCACGTGTGATAGTAGGGAGTCTGCGCAGGTCTGGGCAACAAGACAGCATTTCTCACTAAGACCTTCTGGAAACTTCCATGCATTACCGCAGAGAACTACGTTTTAAATATGTAAATCGATATCATTAGATTTATAATAAAGACATTGCTTAAGCGGTAGAAGATTCCAGTAGAAAACTGTAATAAATAACGATCTTTTTCCTTAAGGCAAATATTCCCTCTGTTGATATTTTAATTTAACGAATATAAAGGAAATGCAGTAAGGACACTACGATGGTAAATGTCAATAGCGAATTTTCAATCAATCTTTTCAAAACCATAACTTGAATTGCTCTTCAAAAATAAAGTCACGTTTTCTTATTTAAGCTTCCTTTGAGGTTCTCGTTATGTCAGTAAGGGCGTTACGGTAGTGAATAAAACAGCTGTTCTCAAAATCTCTTGAATACAAGCGTCCGTTTGTCGACAAATATCGAGGCGATTTTTTGTTAATTATCTTTTCTCTGTATCGGAGAGACAGTTGCGCTTATCAGAAAAAGCTAATCGTAACAATATGAGGGGTGATTTGTTGAAAATTAACTTTTTCTGTTACAACTCGAGTAATAGAACGTTTCAGAAGTTTATGGGTACAGGAACGCGAATTTTTTTTTGTGGTCAAATCATGGACACTAAATTCGTTTGATGAAATGTCTGTCTGGGGAGAGTAGATTGTCACAGCTATGTGGAAGTTATGATTCAATTTGCAGCACTATTTTTGTATATACACCGTTTTCAGCGGAAAAAATTACACAAGTTCGCCAATTTGACTGATTTCGCAGCTCCATTAATAACAGAGTTATGAATAGTGCAGACTTGATTTGATACAGCCGTTAATATACCTGATTTTACTGCAATTAGAAAATATGAAATGATTATTAAATTTGCATAATGTATTAGTGGAGTAGCTTACTCAAATATCTATAATATTAAATTTTGCATATAGAATGAAAAAAAGTTGACAAAAATCTTGAAAATTTGTTCCTTTTAAAGCTACTATTATAGTTTTTATTTCACAAGCAAGTTTTGTGTTTCCAATTGTGAACAAATGACGTTGTTATATATATAGTAATAATGAATAAACTGTGTCATACGTAATTACTATAGCGAAAACGAATTGCCTATGTAGTAAATAAGTGCGTAATAATAATAATGATTGTTAACTTTTGCTTTTGTAGATATTGCCAAAGAACTGCCTCGACCGTTTCGGTCCCTCATCCAATACAATCTATGACTGAATTCCTATAAATCTGTAGCAATACTTATTATTATCAAATACTGTAAGTAGGGTTTTTCATATTATAAATTGTGATTTAGATAAAAACGATTATTTAAAAATTTTGTATATAAAATTTGTGACTTGTAAATAAAACTGTTATACCTAATGATTAATAAACATATTTGTAACTTTTTGTAGAAAGTACATGTAAAATATTACTGATGTAGATATTTATTATTTTTGTTCTGTTATTTATAATTGATGAATAAACGGTACTTATATAATTTTGTGTTTTGTTTTTGGGTCTAACCCCCTTTTACCCTTCCCTTTGCAAACATAACCCAGCAAACACATACGTAATGTTTACATACCAAACAGGGATCACTAAAGGAACAGTGTTACATGCAGGTGTTATATATAAGTTATCTCAAACATACATAAAAATCTTTACAATCAAGGATCACTGATTAGCAGGTTTACATAACAGTTGTACGTTTGAGATCCGAAATATACGGTTCAGAAAAGGTTAGCCTAATGTAATTGTTATAATTACCCGTTTATCTACGCCAGAAGGACCAGAGGAACTGTTCTTTGTAGGTACAGATTTATGAATAAATACACGAGGTAACAACAACAATTTAATCTACAAAATTAACAATTTCAATACAGAGTTAATGCGGGTGTTGTGACCAAATAACAATACAATGAAAAAGGGGACTTACAATTGGAGCTGGGTGCTCGCTGATCCGCTCGCTGTGATCAGCACGTGGTGGGGTTGCTGATACCTGGGGCTTCGTCCAAAGGGCCAAGGTGTTTCACGTCTCCAGGTGACGACGGTGTATACTTGCGGTGTGTTGATGCCGTGGTCGACTAGATTTTTGCTGCGTGAGTCCGTCGCTCGTCGAAAGGCTGGCACTTCCAATACGATGCCGACGAACCTGTCCACGTGTCTATGGAGACAACCGTGAGTCTTGACTCCATGCCGCGGGTCAGGCGATCTCCCTGCGATGCTCCCTGACCGCTGGAACGCGCACGGAGTTAACTGTGAGGTGACCACAGCATAACCAGTTACTATGCTGTGTCTTGACTGCCGCTCTCGGTTCAGTTTGTCTTGAACGACGTTATTGGACGCTGGATGTGATCGAGACTGGGCTATCTTGTTGCTGCTTCGCTTGATGACACCTGTCATCGGGATCTGACTGTTGGTTTGTTACCAACTGTTACAAGTGTGCCACACTGCGCCTCTAGTTGCTGTGGGTGGCAGGAGAAGGTTTGCCGACTAAGGATGGGAAGGGTGGACTCGGGGAGATTGAGGGTGAGGATTAACAATATCAGGACACAACAGCAGTGCAACATAAATTATATAGAAAATGTATATTACAAGTCAATGTAAAATGCTTGATAAAATGTTACGTAAGATTTACATATATTTTTATTTATTTGTCTTATAAAAATAGCCTTTTGTCCTTTTTTTGATGTTTCACTTTTATTTTATAGTAAAACTCTACATGCTACGACTTACGACCCTAATTTCGGTCATTATCGGGAGTTATTAATGTCCACCAAATCTTAATTTTTTTAACGAATATATAAATAAAATAATTATTTAATATTTTACTTATATTTTCCACAGAAAATTACGATTTAAATAATGTGGACATTAGCTCCTATTATTGATGACTGAAATCATTCAGTAAATCGAAACATTCTTGATTGAACGAGCAAATGACAGCAATGGCCGACGGGCCAAAATTTCCAAATTGGGCGATTTATCGCAAATTGGACTATCTTTCATATTTTTTTCAAAGAAACCGCCGAGTCGCAAATTGGGCTACTTTTAATATCTAAAAATCGTGAATTGGGCGATCTTGAAGAAACTATTTCATTCCTGAACGTCACAAGGTCTGGGATAGACATAATTAAGGTACTTAATGAGAAGCTTCATCCAGACAGCAAAATTTATTGATGAGGTGCCCTACGCGTTTCGGCTATACAACAGCCATCATCAGGGGCAAATCTAAAAATTGTAATAAAAGGTCTGTCAGAAAACAATTGTCTTCTGGTAGGCAATTGTGCTGGTTTAAGCACAATGATCTCAAGTTAGACTCTACATACATCATCAAGATCAAAATCTACAGTCACATAACAGAACATGTCTAAAATAGGTTAAAAAAGAGCAATGTTACATGCTAAACATAAAGTAAAAACTACAAGTCAATCAAAAGGTTAACTAATTAACACTAAAGTCAAAACATGCAGTCAAAATGGGCTAAAGGCCATACTTATCAAAAACAGAGCATAAGTTAAACGAGTTAAAAAGCCAGCTAATTTTGTGCAAAAGCTAAAAAGCCACAATTGAATCTATAAAGCGAAAAAGGTAGCGGAGTGAACCGACAGAGCAAAACACAACAGGAGGCTACACAGTCAAGCAGAAACCCCATGAGAACTCATAAGGAGATTGAAAGTTCAATAAAAGGTGATACGAGAAAACAAAATGGCTTCAATACTTACTTTCTAATTCTCCAAAAATTAGACTCAAACTATACAAAGGTTGCCAAGGCTGGAGCCTTCATCTATTGCATCAGCGGTCCAACAACAACATATCCAAATGTGCCGAAAAAATCGACTCATGGTGACATTAGAACAATACAAACGACAACTTAAACACAAGACGAGAGTGAACGTCGGCCATTAATGAAAACTGCAATAAAGCAGATGGCGCTGATTAGACGGCGAAACGGTGAACCAAACGCAAGGACAGAACGGCGGAAATGTCAGAGACAAAACGCGGAGAGGAGGGGGAGCCACAGAACAGCCAACTTTATATATACATTGTGCTTCAGCCATAGAGGAACCATAGACTACTGGTAATATTAGTTGACTAAATGATTGTATAATGAAGGAAAATTGGAAATGTCTGTATTGGACAGGTTCAAAACTTCGTTTCTGGAACACTTAACATGCTTGAAAATTTCCATCTCTTCTAAGATGAATTGTTCTACTCCAAAACTTGAGGGATGTAGGATCCTGGCATCATTATTCTTATTGAAGCAGTGGCCACTCTCTCTCAAATGACTACCAAAGACTGACGTGTCATTGTTCATCTGATTTCTGCTCCTGAGGTGCTCTGTCACTCTGGTGCTTAATGATCTTCCTGTTCTACCAATGTAAACGGCATTGCAATCGGGGGGGCACCACATGTTAAACGATAAACACCCGACTTCTTTAGGTCTGGGATATTGTCCTTGTTGTGGATGAACATATTACTCACTGTGTTAATAGATTTGAACGAAAACTTCACATTGTCTCTCTTGAGGGCTTTAACTATAGTGTTTGAAACTGGGCCACAAAACGTGAAGGGGAAATATGAGACTCCCTCTGGCTGGGTGGGCGGCAAACTAGTGCTGAGTTCTACCAAGAGCTGACGGCTCTTTTTCCTGACCATCCTATCGACGATATTGATTGGATACTCGTTGTTAACTGCGAGTTGCTTGATAAGGTTCAATTCTTTGACGAAATTCGTCCCCGACAGTGGGACTCTGAACAATCTGTCGACTAGGAATCTGATTGAGGCCAACTTGTGAGAGATGTGGTGGCATGACTTGAACGGAATAAGGTGGTCCGTTTGAGTGGGCTTTCTGTATATGTCGAAAACAATGGAACTGCTGCTTCTGTTCAGCTTCAAATCAAGGAAACTTATGGAAGAGTTGACTTCTAATTCCATGGTGAAATTGATGTTGACGTGTAGATTGTTGAGCCAACCCAGGAACAGAGCACCTCAGGAGCAGAAATCAGATGAACAATGACACGTCAGTCTTTGGTAGTCATTTGAGAGAGAGTGGCCACTGCTTCAATAAGAATAATGATGCCAGGATCCTACATCCCTCAAGTTTTGGAGTGGAACAATTCATCTTAGAAGAGATGGAAATTTTCAAGCATGTTAAGTGTTCCAGAAACGAAGTTTTGAACCTGTCCAATACAGACATTTCCAATTTTCCTTCATTATACAATCATTTAGTCAACTAATATTACCAGTAGTCTATGGTTCCTCTATGGCTGAAGCACAATGTATATATAAAGTTGGCTGTTCTGTGGCTCCCCCTCCTCTCCGCGTTTTGTCTCTGACATTTCCGCCGTTCTGTCCTTGCGTTTGGTTCACCGTTTCGCCGTCTAATCAGCGCCATCTGCTTTATTGCAGTTTTCATTAATGGCCGACGTTCACTCTCGTCTTGTGTTTAAGTTGTCGTTTGTATTGTTCTAATGTCACCATGAGTCGATTTTTTCGGCACATTTGGATATGTTGTTGTTGGACCGCTGATGCAATAGATGAAGGCTCCAGCCTTGGCAACCTTTGTATAGTTTGAGTCTAATTTTTGGAGAATTAGAAAGTAAGTATTGAAGCCATTTTGTTTTCTCGTATCACCTTTTATTGAACTTTCAATCTCCTTATGAGTTCTCATGGGGTTTCTGCTTGACTGTGTAGCCTCCTGTTGTGTTTTGCTCTGTCGGTTCACTCCGCTACCTTTTTCGCTTTATAGATTCAATTGTGGCTTTTTAGCTTTTGCACAAAATTAGCTGGCTTTTTAACTCGTTTAACTTATGCTCTGTTTTTGATAAGTATGGCCTTTAGCCCATTTTGACTGCATGTTTTGACTTTAGTGTTAATTAGTTAACCTTTTGATTGACTTGTAGTTTTTACTTTATGTTTAGCATGTAACATTGCTCTTTTTTAACCTATTTTAGACATGTTCTGTTATGTGACTGTAGATTTTGATCTTGATGATGTATGTAGAGTCTAACTTGAGATCATTGTGCTTAAACCAGCACAATTGCCTACCAGAAGACAATTGTTTTCTGACAGACCTTTTATTACAATTTTTAGATTTGCCCCTGATGATGGCTGTTGTATAGCCGAAACGCGTAGGGCACCTCATCAATAAATTTTGCTGTCTGGATGAAGCTTCTCATTAAGTACCTTAATTGAAGAAACTAAGTCCCTTCTAAAACTATTCAGTTTTACGAAAGTTTGACTTATTCAGAAGTACTCGTAACATAGACGAACATTCTTTTATCAATGAGAAGTAATGACATTTCGACATCCGTGAGAAACCAAGAGGACCCAGCATGCTTGGATAGATAATAGAGAAAAGATGATAGATGACAGCTGACAGGGACAAAATATTGTGTATGTTTTATGTTATATTACAGTATATTTTATGTTTCCTTATATAGAGAAAATATTTAATTGTTGCATTCTTATAACACTGCTCAGTAGCGGCTCGTGCCTTAATGCATTGGGGGAGCGCAAGAAAAAACGTTCGGGACGCAGCAAGTGTGTTATGGTAGTGAATTTTTATTAAATGCTTCAAATTTGAATAACTCAAGTTTCTCGAACTTAGAAAGTTGCATTTTGGTGTATAGTAGGGTCTTATCCAGGGCAATATATCCACCAAATTTTATCAAAATAACTTTGTAATTTTGGGAGAAAAATTTTTTTTTCGAAAGAAAACTCAAAATTTAAAAACTTAATTTTCTGTAAACTTAGAAAGTTGAATTTTGTCAAAGAAATATATCCACCAAATGTCATTAAAATAACTTTGTAATTTTCAGAGAAAAAAAAATTTCGAAAGAAAACTCATAATTTGAAAAACTTAATTTTCTATAAACTTAAAAAGTTGAATTTTGGTGTATAGTAGGGCAACATATCCACCAAATTTCATTAAAACAACTTGGTAATTTTCGGAGAATAAAATTTTTTTAAAAAGAAAACTCAATATTTTCCCGGAAAACCTTGTCCGATTTTCCTCGATAACGAACTCATTAATAAAAGAAAGGCACTTACCGAGTTTCATCGAAATCGGTTAATTATTTTCTAAGTTAGCGGTTGGATACATATATACATATATATATATATATATATATATATATATATATATATATATATATATATATATATATATATATATATATATATATATATATATATATATATATATATATATATATATATATATATATATATATATAAATTGAAACTGACCCCGGATATGAGTTCTAGTTCGCGCTCATGTGAAATTTTTTTTGCAAAGTCTCACCATCGATACCTCTTTATTAGTGAATTTTTTTAAATAAAAATTCACTAAAAAACCTACTTAATAAACTTTATAATTATTAACTACTTACCAAGTTTTCCTCTAGTTAGTTATACGTTATAGTAGTTAAAAAGTCCCTTAAAAAGTTAATCTTTAAATTTAAAATATTATCCACTGAATTAATCACAGTATCACAATTATTTTGTCCACTTATTAAGCAACCCGAAGTAGTGGCCATAATAATAATAATAATAATAATAATAATAATAATAATTGTCTTGTTAGAACATGTAAACAACAACGAAATGATCTAATTAAAAATCAATCCGACGCGAAGACGAAAATTACTACGTAGTAGGTACACAGTATACACGCTCTACCAAAAATCCACCACAAACTGAAGTGTGTAATTTCATAGCGCACAACAGATTGCTTATTCGGTCGTTATCGACGAAGATCGGTGATCATTTCGCACTGAAATATCGCAGTTCCTGGAGAGCGTCGAAAAATACACACCGCCGCCTGACTGCTTTATATGGATATGGATATATAACGTCTGCAACGATTAACACTATACTTATGACTTATTCTGATTCTGTACTAATGGCTGCGGACTCTATGCGATTCTTGATATACTAATTTTGTTTGTTGAATGCAGGAGGTAAAAAAGTAAATAAAAATGTAATAAAATATAGCATTGCAAAAATATTATTTTTTCCACGGCAGGCGGCAGTGGGCGCGCACGGGCGCACTTATTGAGGGGCGGCCCCTGACACTGCTGTTGAGTGTATGTATTGGGATCTTATAAATAAATTCTTGTTCTGGTTCCTTTTTCTTTTTAAATTTAATGACCAAAGGTGAACCGTTACGTGATTTTGATACACTATAAATTTTTCCCTTTTTTAACGTGAGTCTATTTCTGCGACTATGTTCAATCACCTCACTATCCTGGAAATTTTGCCGAACCTTTCTGTATGGAGGGTGGGGATATTTGACCTGCTCAACATCCCAGACAGCACAGACACATTCAAATATTCCCAGAACATTCTCACAAGGTACAATATATATATATATATATATATATATATATATATATATATATATATATATATATATATATATATATATATATATATATATATATTCATAGCACATTCTATGAACATAAGAATGGGACAGATTCTGTCATACTAATAAGGTTTGTAGAATGTCATTTATAATATTCTTAGGAGCTTCAGTATCTTCTGAAAATGTCCCACGAGCATTCAATGAATCTTCTCAAAATGTTCATACATATACTTATGGGAACATTGCGTTTTTTAAAAAGATATACATGGTGTTTCGCATAAGAAGCGACAGAGAGCAGGGGCATGTAGGGGAACCTAAAATATGGTGATTTAACGCAACTTACCCCTATACTAAGGTGAATCCCTGAGAGGTTATAGGCCTTCAAAGTGGGGTTTTAAATTTAAATTTTGTATATAGACGTGCTTTAGGGTGTAGATGACGAAAATCACAATAAAAATGAGGGCAGAAGCCAACGTTTGGAGTTATTTGGACATTTTTGTTGGAAAAATGTAGTTATACTCACATTTGCGGCATGGTTTTGTCATATTTTACACATTTTCTGGGGTCGTTCGTTTGATATCCAGCTAAAGGAGGGTGTATTCCACTATTCTAATTCATTTCGACATAGTGCACCCCTTAACTGTTTATGTGTCTCTGAAAGTTTCCTTTCTTTTTATCGTATAACCGATCCTCGATCCTAAGTTGAAATTGACATTTGACATATTATAAAGCCAACTTAATGTCATACACTTTGAAGTTTGACATTATTGCAAAAAGGACAATTTTGTATTAACAATGTTCAGAAAGGGGGCGACAAAAAATAAAATAGTAAAATAAATAAGTAAAATATGACAAAAACATTAAATAATCTTTACGAATCAGAAACTTTACCGAATTTGTCGATTGTAAGTAGGGATCATTGAATCAGAATTAGTAACACCACTGGCGACGACAGAGCAACGTCGCCTCTACAATGTGATAATCAATGGATTTTAATGATATTTATCTCCATTGTTAACAGACAAAGAAACAATATTTCCATATTGTCAAACAGATACAGATATGTAGGATCAAATTGCTTTGTACGCTCATAATACAACCCTACCATATCAATGACAACTACATAGATCCATACTAATGTAACGTCTGGCAAATACCACACATGTTCAATTTAATTACTGTTTAATGTAAGCGGACAGAGGAACATGTAAATAGACCGGTGAATGAATATATTGGTCTGAGAGTTGGTACACGGCGGGCACCGTAATTGGTTCTGGTTCCTAATGAGCTAATGTTTGTGTTAGGGAGGCTGCATACACACACAGCTACTCAGATACAGAACTATGAGCTCACGCATTGTCAGCTCGTGATGACTCATTCCGTCCGATCAGAACATGCGAATCTAATAGCTTGCAAACTATTAGCGGTAATGGATGGGCTCTTAATATGGCCCATGGGGACCTTAACATCACTCTTATTCTGACTGCCGCCTCTGTTTCCATGAATTTATTAACACCGTTTGGTGTGTTTTTTAACGTGTTGTATGTGAGTTTGGTAGATTACATAAGAGAAGTTATTCTTTGGTTATTTGCTTATATAGCGCCCATTGCGCCAACGAATGGATTAGTAGCTGATGATGTTTAATTTTAATTCAAAAAAGTACATGTTACTTAACAGACGTTCACAAAAAAGAGATAAGAATAAGGGTCCGAAGAGTAAATGGCTTTGTGCGATTTTGGGCTTCTATATATGGTTGCTAACTCGGTCGCTCGTTTAAAAATGCCCTGAGCAAACGTACCTTTGATTTGTGATAACGTGTTAGATGCTCATGATTGCTACCGCATTGAGTTAGCTTGAACGTGTCTATGGCAGTTGTAGACAGTTGTCTACAACAACACTAAATGTTCAAACAGGAGGGCATATAGTGTGTATAATGTATGTTTTCTAACCGTCCTTAAACAAAAACAAACAAAACAACTGGAGACGTGGTATATTGGGATTGACCTCAAGTGACCGAATCTGCTTGATAGCGAGGTCACGTTTGCATATTAGCCCTACCCTAAAAGCGTCTATCTATCAGTGTACAAAAATTTCCGAAAGTAAACTTAAATTGTTCCCAAAAAAACTGGTTTTCTGGTCAACCTTATAGGTTAATAGCAAATTGAGCTATTCAAATTTGAAGCATTTAATGAAAATTCGCTACCATAACGCACTTGCTGCGTCCCGAATTTCTTTTCTTACAAAGATGTATTATATTTGGATGGAAAATGCAATAACATAAGGCGTGTTCGATTAAAAAAAAAGAAAATTTGAATTACCAACGATTTATGGGCCACCCTGTAATTGTGGGAATATTTTTTAAGATGTAGCTCAAGATACCCTATAATTAATGTATACAACTTTTTTTCGTAACTTGCGTTATAACAGATATATTTAGCTTTAATGATTTTTTACGAAAATTCGACAAACATGATATACCATTAAACGATAAACTCTATAGCCAACACTACTGACAAAACATCAGAGAAAGGGTCAATTTGAAATGAATTTTCTGGGAATATTTTAGTAAAATGAAGGACAACGACGATTGAAACTAAGAGTTCAGGCTTTGTAAAACATTCTTCTTGAGACATTTTCCTTCCATAGATCATATTAGTTTCAGGTTCAATGCCTAAATATTACCAATTTTGACGTTTGAAATTGCGACTTTGACATTTTGAGGAAAACCCAAATTTATTTTTCTTTAAATGCCTGTAACTTTTTGTCCTTTAACCTACAGAGCTAAATTTTGGTAAATAGCTTACCTATAATTATATAACTCTGTGTACCAAATTTCGTTGCCCTTACTTTGTTCATTCCGGAGATATAATTTTCTTTTGAATGAAAACTCAAAATTTTCCCGGAAAAGCTCATTGGATTTTCCTGACTAACGAACTTATCCAAGCCATTTACAAAATAAAGGTACATGCAAAATTTTATCAAAATCGGCCCATTATTTTTTGAGTTATCAGTGTGATAGATACATACCTACATACATATATATATATATATATATATATATATATATATATATATATATATATATATATATATATATATATATATATATATATATATATATATATATATATATATATATATATATATATAAACATATAAAAATTGAAACTGACTTCGGATATGGGTTCTAGGGGCCCTAGTTCGCGCTCATTTGCAAAAAAAAATTTCAAAATTCAAAACTCGGGATCTCCCCATTAGTGAATTTTTTCTACGAAAATTCACTAAAAGCCATACTAACCAAATTTAATACGCTGGTTTCTATACCCTCTGTGCCAAAATTCAGATCTCTAGGTTAACATACAAAGAAATTACAAGCCTTGGAAAAAGTTGAAACGTGAAAATTGATAATTCTGGTAGTCGTACATTAATACGCATTAGCGCTTTGTGAGTTAAAAATACGGCTCGAAATGACTAACAAGCTCCTAGATCTGTGTATCAACCGTCATTTCCCTTCATTTCGTTTATATATGAGAAAAAAATCCATTTTAAACAAAAATTGTATCGTGCAAATAATCAATACGTTAGCAAATTAATATACTAGGGTATATACTTGTTAGTGCAAAGATCTGTCATGTCGAGAATGGCAAGCGATGGAGGAAGCAGAGTAAATTTAATAATGGACTCCTATAACACGCGTTTTAATCCCAGTTAGTGCATTCACTTTTTTTTTCAATCTTTTATTTCATTTTACCATTATCTGATCAGATTGTGTAATTCCGATGAATTTTTTAGTGAGTTTTTGCATGACAAATTCAGTTAGGAGGAGATGAAAACTTTTAGGACTTATTTATTTCCGGAAAATTTTTGTACATTTCCAAACAATAAAGTTATTTTGATGAAATATGATACATTGTTTCTACTATATAGGTTATACTGGTAACCAAATTTCATGTCTGCTTTCTTTAAAAAAAGAGACACATTTGTTATTTGAAACATTTTTATCAAAATTCACTATAATAGCGCACTTGCTGCATCCAGACTTTTTTTGTTGCACGCGGTCTCGTTTTTTTAGTATTTTATTTAACTAATTAATTATGTCACCGAAATAAAAATAGGTTTTTTAGACACTGGTCTGTTGTAGTAGCATATTTCTTATGCAAAAATACCATTTTAGTGAACTTGTATTTAAAAAAATTCACTAATAGAGAGGTATCGATGGTGAGACTTTGCAAACATTTTTTCAAATGAGCGCGAACTAGGACCCCTATGTATATATATATATATATATATATATATATATATATATATATATATATATATATATATATATATATATATATATATATATATATATATATATGTATCCAATCGATAACTCAAAAAATAATTAACCGATTTTGATTAAACTCGGCAAGTGCCTTTCCTTTATTAATGGCTTGGATGAGTTCGTTAGTAAGGAAAATTGGACAAGGTTTTTCGGAAAAATGTTGAGTTTTCTTTAGAAAAAATTTTTTTTCTCCGAAAATTATAAAGCTCTTTTAATGAAATTTGGTGGATATGTTGCCTTGAGAAAGACCTTACTACATACCAAA
Organism: Tillus elongatus; assembly: GCA_964006375.1. Lineage (NCBI taxonomy): Eukaryota > Metazoa > Arthropoda > Insecta > Coleoptera > Cleridae > Tillus > Tillus elongatus. The sequence goes on from OZ023263.1 coordinate 5,786,737, forward strand.
ATTCATCTTTCTAAGTTTACAAAAAATTGAGTTTTTTTAATTTTGAGTTTTCTTTCGAAAAAATTTTTTTCTCCGAAAATTGCAAAGTTATTTTAATGATATTTGGCGGATATGTTGCCTTTGGAAAGGTTGTACTACATACCAAAATTCAATATAATAGGTTTATCGAAAATTAAGTTATCCAAGTTTGAAGCATTTAATAAAAATTCACTACCATAACGCACTTACTGCGTCCCGCACTTTTTATTTGTTTGAAACAGTGATTTGTCCAATAAATATTATAATAGACGTTGTTTTTTAAAGGTTGTAGTCATTTTTTCAACACCTTGTATCTCCATTACGGACCTCAGATGACGTATGTTTAAATGAAGCGTTTGTTCTTTATTTTGAAAAAGAAATACGGGGTAAAAATTCGTCGGATGTTTTTTAAAACAGTCTGTATATTTAACTTTACACTTTTGATCTCTCGAGACACTTACAAATCGAAATCTCGACAACTAGCTATGCACGTATGGTATATCCATCTACCTTGTAATTAATAACTAATTAAAGACACAGGAGTGTTAAGGGTTTGGGAGAATGGGGGTAATATACGATATCCTGTCGTTAATTCCGGTGCGGCAGGGATTCAAGAAGCACGCTAAATTACATCTACATTGAAGAGAGCCAAGGCATTTAATTAAACCCATTAAAGAGGAAATGTTGTGTGTGCTCATTGTCTGTCAGGTACTAGGGCTACATTCCCCCGTTTTGCTAACACCACTTTATAGCCCAACTTTCTCTCATCCTTCTCGACAACTTCAGAATTTATGCAAATGACATCCGAGACAACGATTTTTTCCAAACAATTGAGATAAAAATGGGAAGTTGTGTAAAGGACAGTGCAATAAATTACCGTTTTTGTCAGAGGGCTCTATTCAAGTATTTTCAGGAAATGCTTTTTTTGTATTTCTTATTTTTCTTTTCTTTTTAATACACTCATTGTATTTGAATAATCATGATTTTATGCCTACCAAATTAGAGTTATAACGTCCGCTAAGATTTCCAATTAAATAAGTCAGTGCTGGTAATTTAATAGTCTATAGTGATGAGAAGTTTATTTGATTTAAAAAGGATATAATGTATAAAAAAAGACATTTGATTTAAAAAAGATATAAAAATAAAGAAAGATACAACAGAGAACTTGAATATATTAAACATGTAGCTTAGTATAATGGTACTCTGCCTGTTTAGTGGAGAAACTAGTCAATAAACATAAAACAAAGAAAATGTTAGCGGAATCTACGACTTTTAGAATAGATAAAACAGACAAACCCGTTGTCTGTTTACCATTTGAACCTGAATCGAGAAGGGTTTTAATATAATTTTTAAGAAAGCCATTTTACAGCTAAGATTTTCTACAAAAAAATACATTAAAAAATTTGCTAGGTAACCCAAACAATAAAGATAAAACCACAGTAGTGTCGGGCTCTATGAAATAGGTTGTAAGGATGGTGAACTTAAATATGTTGGGCAAACTATTGTAACTAGATTTAAAGAACATTTGGCGCAACTGAAATATGGACCTGTCATAAATCAAGCATTTGTCAGCATATTTGGGATGATCGTCATGTGAATAAAGAACACCTCAAGTTAATCAAAAATGTAAGGCAGTCGCGTCAATTAGATGCTTACAAAAGTATATATATATATATATATATATATATATATATATATATATATATATATATATATATATATATATATATATATATATATATATATATATATATATATATATATATATATATATATATATATATAGAAGGAACATTTTGTACATGAAAATTAACTAATAGAAATAGAAATAAATTAAATAAATTAAAAAATATTCAAAATCTGATCTAAATACAGAACTAGGTACTTATTCTGTGGCTTTAAAGAGCAAATTCTTTTGCCTGTAGATGCTGTAAAAATTGAATCCGATTGTAGAGAAGAAAACAACCTCTTCTCATGTTACAAATATCTACGCCTATGTTAACTGAGATATCTGAGGCCTAGGGTTGAACACACTGAGACCTCATAGACGAACTCCGGAGAGATTTGGGTAGTAGGCAGATTGAGGCCCCGTAATCCAGCTACAACCACCCAACCCACCTTTGTCCATCGCTCTAAGGAGTAGGCAGATTGAGGCCTTAGAGTGTCCTTACATATTTCTTTTACCTCTTGAAAATGGCTCCAAAACAGGAGCCAGAACGTCGAGCTTTCATAAATTCTGGACGCGGTTCAACCCGAGAACCAAGTATGTCTCATATATATATATATATATATATATATATATATATATATATATATATATATATATATATATATATATATATATATATATATAATAAAAATTAATATGGAAGGTAAAAGGTAACTGCAAAAGGTAAAGTGTAAATTGTAACTATTACAATATATATATATATATATATATATATATATATATATATATATATATATATATATATATATATATATATATATATATATATATATATATATATATATATATATTGTAATAGTTACAATTTACACTTTACCTTTTGCGGTTACTTTTTACCTTCCATATTAATTTTTATTTAACTTACTTTCCTCGGGCGCCATCTTTGTTCCCTAAATTTAGGACGGGGTACGATCCCCGTGAAGACATCCGCTAGGGACTCGTAACATGCTACAAATTACTGTTTATAAACAGCCTTGTCCCGCGGTAGCTTAAGCGGGAAAATAGACACCAGGAGTGCAGTTTTTGTTGCCTCCAGTATGCGTGAGAAAGCTAAGTAGGCTTTAATTACTTACTTTCAGTTGCCATGGGTTATTTTCTAAGATGTGAGCAGATAAATATAAACGTGCTATTTTGATCAAACACTGTCATTTCTATTCAAATGCACTACAAACATGAAAAATGCATAGCCGCTACTAAGGTGCAGTCAATAAGGCAAATGTTACTTAAAATAGTGTAATAAACAACCTATTTACAAATATATACACATATGAGAAATGGGTGCGAATAAAATATGAAACAAAATCATTTATACCAAGTGCAAATAATTTTCACACAGCAGAATAAAATATAGCAGTAAAATTAGAGAGACAAATAAACGGGTATATTATGCTATTAAATGGGTAAAATCCATGAAGCAGGCGGTGCATTATAAGAACTCATCAATATTAGCATGTTAAAAGAAATGCAGGGGCAAGCGAGCGACATATCCAGGTTACAGGTTAAACAAGCGCATAAAATCAATAGCACAAGCAATGCGACTACACGGGGATGCAGCAAAACGTACCGTACCCTAATGCAATTCACTCAAACCCCTTTTCCCTTGGCCGACGTCCAGAGTGTTTAACTGACAATGCTTCGCACCATTCTGGAGTCGCATTGCAGCAACCACCCTGTATATATTTATTCCCGACAATAATGCACGCAAAATGACCTATTCCCTACCTCACTTAATTTGCGACCGACCAGAGTGTTTAACTAACGATACTTCGCACCATTCTACAGTCGCATCGTAGACACCACCCTGTATATAAATAAAAATAAACGCACGCGACAGGAAATATAACTTCCTAATTCCTAACTAGCCCCGATCGTCCAGAGTGTTTCACTGACAATGCTTCGCACCATTCTACAGTCGCATTGCAGCAACCACCCGGTATATATTTATTCCCGACAATAATGCACGCAAAATGACCCATTACCTACCTCACTTAATTTGCGACCGACCAGAGTGTTTAACTAACGATACTTCGCACCATTCTATAGTGGCATCGTAGAAACCATCCTGTATATAAATTAAAATCAACGCACGCGACAGGAAATATTACTTTCTAATTCCTAACTCTCCCCGATCGTCCAGATTGTTTAACTGACAATGCTTCGCACCATTCTACAGTCGCATAGCAGTAACCACCCTGTATAAACACGCGACAATATATTATTCGACAACGCTAAACTAAAACCAGGAGGCACCCAGTTGAACCATACAGTCTCAGGAGAGGCCTACCTAATGAATGCAACGGCAACTCTCCCAACCAAAACACACAAATCTACGTCGGAAGCTAATAAATACGCGAGACAAATTATCTCAAAAGCGGCAACGTTCTGTTGCCAGCTCAAGTACAAGACTGGAAGGTCCCTGCCTAGGATCCGACCGTTCCACAGTCGCACTCGGCCAGCCCGCAGTGTCACGCACCCCTCTTCCCTTCGACAGTCAAAAAGCTCGCCTAGCTTGCTGGACTGGCTTAAGAAAGAAGACAACCGGTTTTCTCTGCCGGCTCTGCCTGTGTACGCTCTATTTATAGACCGGGCAATGACCCCCGTCTCGTGCCGTCGAGATCAGACACACGATGCGCAAGCAAACAACTCGCTCGTGTCTCGATGTTCGCTGGCCGTGAACTTTTGTATCAAATATATTTTAAGGTGGTTTCATTTAATGCGAATTGAATAAACGTAAACAAACACATTAGAAGTACCTCTTTAATATTGAAAAGCTTTTTATGGTATTTTCTTAAGCGTGACAGACAAAAATATAATAAACCAATTTATATATATATATATATATATATATATATATATATATATATATATATATATATATATATATATATATATATATATATATATATATATATATATATATATATATATATATATATATATATATATATATATATATATATATATATATATATATATTAAACTGCCTCTAGAGTTTATTAAAACTCGTCGTTTCGGCTGCTGTTTTGAATCCGTTTTCAAGAAGTTCAGAAATTATAAAAGTAAATTCGCTCTAAGGCCTCAATCTCCCTACTCGTTAGAGCGGTGGATAGGAGGGGGTTGTGTTATTGTATCTCAATAACAGGGCCTTAATCTGCCTACTCTCCAAATCCCACTGGAGGTCGTCTCTAACGTCTCAGTGTGTTCTCAACTTTAGACCTGAGAGAAATCTAACCGTTCTCTACAACTGAACATCATCATTCTCAAAGTTTTTCTAAACATTTTAGTTGCACTATGTGAAGACTGGAACCCGTGATGAGCACACTTGGAGAACCCAAATCACCACAACACATCTTTTTAAAGACCTTACGATCGTTTCGCTAACCACGTTAGCATCATCACAGTATGAAATAATTCTATTAAATGAATTATTTCATCCTCTGATCAAGCTAACGTGGTTAACGAAACGATCGTAAGGCCTTTAAAAATATGTGCTGTGGTGATTTGGGTTCTTGTTTTAGTTGCAATTGAGTTTATTTTGTATGTCGTGTTCCACGTCCCTTCTAGCATTGTTTCTGTTTTTCTTGTCTGTCTCCATCTATTTTACAACCAGTTAATTTTTTCGTAATGTATTGTGATATTGTCGAAGAGTACGCCCACTGTGTAATACGTGAACATGACTTTAATACAAAACATTATAAAATGGTCATAAGTATCTATTGTAGTCACTTATATTTTCTTGATTTATATAAATTCAGAATCTGGAGCCGCCCATCAACCTGCAGTCTGACAGACCTGCAGATCTGCAGCTTGTCTCTCGAGTAACGTGGTAGGAATGTAGTAGAGTTGACTGATGGGGACTTGTTTAACCCACGGTGATTCGTGAATCAGATAACTTTACATTTTATACCCGCAAGCTACTGTTCTCAAGATATTCATTCTGTGACTGCCTGCCCTGTATGCCTGCTGACTCCACGCTAAAAGACCTGTGCTAGGCGAGCTTAATCGCGCGCCTTTGGAACAGATTCAATTAAAATTTAATACTTCCTCATTCCAGCTTCACAAGTTCTACATTATTGTTTTATAATTTAGATGTATCAGCGAAGGTCTGTAGTATAAAGCTTTTTCTTAATAATTTTGTAATATAGATCTGTGTGGGAAAATATATATTATATTTCAAATACGTAAGCATACAGTGAAAAAGTTCTGGAAATATTTGTAGAAAAAATATTAAAACTGTAAAGTAGTATTATAGCAGTATTATTCTTGGCTCTCAAAGTGAATTTACAAACACCGATCATTTGATCATTATGTACAAGCAGTGTTTTTACTGAATTTTATTATTTAAAAAAGTCTGGACGCAGCAAGTGCGTTATGGTAGTGAATTTTCATTAAAATGTTTTTAATGGCAAATATGTATTTTTTTTAAAAGAAAGCATGCATCAAATATGGTTACCAGTATAACCTATATAATAGTAGAAACAATGTACCATATTTCATCAAAAAAACTTTATTGTTTGAAAATGTACAAAAATTTTCCAAAAATAAACATTAAATGTTCCCAAAAAAAAATTGGCTTTCTAGCCAACGAACGTTAATAGCAAATTGACTTATTAAAATTTAAAGCATTTAATGAAAATTCGCTACCAAAACGCACTTGCTGTGTCCTGAATTTCTTTTCTCAGAAACATCTATTATATATCGATGTAAAATTATTACTGGAAACACATACTAGTTTCGCTTTTATTTGAGCCCCTTAGTGTCTTATACCAGCAATAATCAAAACATATCTAAATTAATTGACTTAACGTAGCCAAAAGCTGAACGAATCGTGAGATGTACAAGCTACTGACATCTAGGGCGAAACAAGGCACTTTGTCTGTAAGACGACTCCGGTACAAATTCAGTCATCTCTAAAGTAATGGAAAAGTATATAAACACCGAATTACTAAAATTTCTTGAAAAACACAGTCTAATCCACGACAGGCAGTATGGATTCCGTCAGCGCAGATCAACTGCCGACCTCCTTTCCTTTGTCATCCATTCTTGGAACAAGTCTATGGAACTACGTGGTGAATTCCAGATTGTCGCTCTAGACATATCCAAAGCATTCGACCAGGTCTGGCACGCAGCGCTGCTCAATAAACTACCTGCCTATTGCTTACCACCAAAACTCTACGTGGACAGCAAATTTCCTCTCCAACCGGAGCATTTCTGTTGTCGTGGATGGCCATTCCTTTAAACTGTATCCAATTAATGCAGGAGTTCCTCAAGGTTCAGCTTTAGCCCCTACTTTGTTTCTTCTCCACATAAATGACCTCCTCTTTAGCACATCCAGCCCAGTTCACAGTTACGCAGACGACAGCACCCTCCACTCCAATATACAATATTCTAAGCCTGTCTCTTTAACGCAAATAAATGAGGATCGAAGACTCATGGAGAGTTCTATCTACGTGGATCTCCAAAAAATATTAGACTGGGGAAGTAGAAATCTTGTACAATTCAACCCCACCAAATCACAGTCTTGCTTTCTTTCTCATAAGAGATACACCAGCCCTAGACCCTAGTAATGAGTCCTTTTCACTTGTTGACATCTCTGTGGCTCAAAATCTCAATTGGCACCAACACATCACATCAATTGCAGAAGCGGCTGCTAAGAAATTAGGGTTCCTCTTCCGGGCTCGCAAATATTTTTCATCAGCTAATCTCTATATTTTATATACTTCACAAATAAGACCAAACCTCGAATACTGCCCCCCCATCTGGGGTGCTGCTGCCGCTCCTGCACTCTCTATCCTGGACTCAATTCAGAAGAGAGCTATACGTCTCATCGGTGACCCTACCCTTACTCAAAGGCTGCCATCCCTTTCCCACCGACGTGTCGTTGGTGACCTCTCTCTCTCTTTTATAGATATCTGCACGGGTACTGCTCAGAGGAGCTTTCTTCCATAGTTCCTCCACCTGCTGCCCCCAACAGATCTACCAGGGGAACAGATCGAATGCATCCTTTTACTGTCCAGGTCACCAGACATAGAACATCTTTTTATGCCCGCTCTTTTGTCCCGAGGACTTCCAAGTTGTGGAACTCCTTGCCGGCACATGTTTTTCCTTCTCCCCCAAACCTCCAAACCTTCAAGTCCAGAATTAACAAGTTACCTCTTTCCTCCTTGTCGACACCCACGGTACGATAGTATTTAGGCTAAGCCCTCGTGGTATGTTGTTGAAATAAAAAAAAACTGTCTTGTTGGTACCAAATCTCGTCTAAATTATCATGAACTCTTCTAATGTTGGTTAGATGTCATTTCTCGATAGATTAAGATACCTCTCCCCAGTTAAATTATTTTCAAAAAAGAACGGATCAACAATGAAGTTACCTGAAATTTTTTAAAATTAACTGTCTAATCTACAAATAAAAATAATACTTTTTATCTAATAAGCCGCACCTAACATTAATACCAAATCTGTCTTGCAATCGTCTTTCTTCCTTTAAATGGGGATTTTCATTTGCCCAATAATGCCTATTATGGCGATTATACACACCACAATTTGTAAATCTGGATTCATCATTCCATATTATTTTCAAATTAAAATTTTCCCCTTGCTGACATTGTCCTTGATACCATCTGCAGAATTGAAGTCGCATGGGGTAATCGTCAACCTTTAAGCCTTGTACGGTTGTAGGTTTGTATGGATGGTAATGACATTGTTTTAATACACGGTGTACCGTACTTTTTGGAGCGTTAATTTGTTCACCATAAAACCGAATAGATTGCGGAGGGTTTTCGTTTGAAACCTGTAAGACGGCATTATTTCTTTCTTCATTTCTAAGTATTGGTAGTTTCTTTGCGAGGAAGCTAGCGTCGTGATTGGTCACTATCCTGCGAAATATTTGTGTGTTTGGTTGTCGTCTTTCTGGGTATTTGTTTGATATGAATTTGCAGCTGCCTCAGTATTTCGGTTAAAATGAATATAACATTCCAACATGTCAAAATATTCTTCATTACTGAACATATTGTTAAATAATATTTAAAATAAACAGGAAACAAACTATTTAGTTCAAAATTTTAAGCAATATGTTGAATACACCTCAGATTGTTCAGATAATTAAGAATGACAGTATTCTTCATTTTCGCGATAGTGTTATATCCATAGCAACATTTCTTCTGTTGTTTTTCAGTTGACTTACGTTTTAAAATCAAACAATTTTCAAAGGCGTCTTCGTAAATCATTAATCTGCTTTTTTTGAGTTTTGTTAGTAAATTTAGTGATTTACTAGGTTTACCTATTTAATTAAATTATCACAATGTTTTAGGATAATGTTGTAATGTAAAATGTCATTTGTAATAATGGTCCGATTCATTGGTGTGCTCAAAGTTCCTATTTTTTATCGTGAATCATTAGAAAAAATTATGTTAAAAGTAGAAGTGTATTGTTTGACTCCACGGCCTGCTGCTTTTTGAACACTTTTTTTGTCATTTGTTTTCTGGTATTGGATTTCATAGCTTAGTGTCCTCAAAACGGTTTTTCTCAAAATTGTCAGTGCAATTATAAGATTTATCAAGAATGTTGTACATCTTTGGAAAGCTCTTTTCACAAGCTATCACATGAGCAAAACATCCAATATGGCTGACATAATAAAAACAAACGTTGATACATGTAGCTCAAAAAACAAATTACAATCCAAAGTTGAGAAAGCACAAAAAGATTACTCTGTAAAAAGTGTCCTGATAATGTGTAAGTCTTAGACATGTCAGATTAACGCTTACTTAGATAATGAAGGGAAAAAAAATCGAAAAAATTTGGTTTTTTCAAAATAACTCGCAAACGAATAGAGGCAGGGCTAAATACAATTGATATTTGGAACAAGCATGAAATTCTACAAAACATTGCTAATTTAACCGTCTCCCTATCTCTAATAATAACGGAGATAGCAATACATTCCCATCCAGTTTGGGTCACACTGTATATATAAACACAAATTTTTCGTTTTACGAAAAATTCGCTAAAAACACACACATGCTCCGAATGTACCAAATTATCTCTCCTATAATCGTATGCACTAAAAACTGGGAACAAAACTACATTTCTTACATGCAAATCAGATTAATCTTCTCCATAATCCATCTAATTATAATAGTATACAATGAGTGAACCAACCCACTTTATTTTCTTTCCAATCTTCTTAACACTAGCTCGTAAATTACTTAGACGACGAGACATCTTCCTTAATCGTGGCACGGTTATAATTAAAACCCTTTCTAATAGTTGGATCTTTCTTGAGATTTGCTAAATCACTCCTAACCCACATAAATTCTATGTTTGACATTTCATATAAATTATCCTTCTGCCTTCGCTCATGTTTGTTGATATTAATTAATTGTCTCGATCATGAAAACAAGCTGCCTTAACTTGTCGAGTGGTTCACGCAGTATTTCATCTACTCTATTGTCTTAAGTTATTGCTACGGTTCATTTCCATTTGCATATTTATATTTATGGTATCGAATTTCAATTGGGTTGATCAAGGGAAAGCGTCATGTTACTCAACCGTATTCATTTAGATAGATTTCATCATAGATTGATTATAATATCTTTACATTATACCAATCGTGATAATTTTAACACTTGCTTTTCAAGTGTTTTTAAAGCGAATATCATTTATGCACACAATGATGAAAAAAAAAAGTGAAAATACCAAAAACCTTGTTTTCAATAAAATTTTACTGCCTGAAAAACATAATTTTTCTCACCTTGCTCCAATCATTGCGTAATTGTTCTTTCGTTTCTTTTACCCAAGCGAGTAGCGAGTCCCTTCTTAGCCGAGGCAGTTGTGATTCTGGCTTTTTCCTAAGGGCGTTGGGCAGATAACTTTAGGTTAATAGCAAATTGAGTTATTGAAATTTGAAGCATTTAATGAAAATTCGATACCAAAACGCACTTACTGCGTCTCGATTTCTTTTCTTACAAACAGGCATCAGATTTCGATTAGAAATAAAAAAAATGCAATAATATAAGTTCGTATAAAAGTATATACGTTCGAAAACTAAAATTTTATATATCACCTGTGATTGTCAAAATAATTTTATAAGATGTAGCTCAAGACACCCTATAATTAACGTATACAACTTTTTTCCGTATCTTGTATAACAAGAATGATATTGAACTTTACCGTAGAAATGTGTCACCCTATATATATATATATATATATATATATATATATATATATATATATATATATATATATATATATATATATAAACAGATAAAGATGAAAGGGGGCCTAGTTTGCGCCCATTTGAAGAAATCTTTTTAAAATTCAAAAGTCGCGGTCTCCTAATTAACGAATTTTTCTACAAAAATTAACTAGAAATTACAGACTGTTAAACCATACACTTAACTAAAACTACCGCCAAAGCATCAGAGAAGGGATTTTTTTGAAATGAAATTTCTGGAAACATTTTATTAAAATGAAGGACAATGACGGTTGACGCTGGAACTTGAGGGTGCTCAGAACATTCTTCTTGCAACATTTTATTTACATAATCTGTATTTGTTTCAGATTTTTTGCCTAAATCTTGCCGATTTTGACCTTTCAAATAGCGACTTTGACGTTATGAGGAAAACCCAACATTTTTTTAATGCCCATAACTTTTTGGTTTTTAAACTTACAGGCCTAAATTTTGGCACATGGAAAACACAAAATTCTCCGGGAAAACCTGAGCCGATTTTGCTGGCTAACAAAATTATCCATGCCACTTGCAAAAGAAAGGTATTTACTAAATTTTATCAAAATCGACGGATCATCTTTTGAGTTATCGGTGTAATATATATATATATACATATATATATATATATATATATATATATATATATATATATATATATATATATATATATATATATATATATATATATATATATATATATATATATATATATATATATATATATATATATATATATATATATATATATATAAGACATGCTTGGTTCTCGGGTTAAACCGCGTCCAGAATTAATGGAAACTCGACGTTTTGGCTCCTGTTTTGGAGCCATTTTCAAGAAGTAAAGGAAATATGTAAGGACACTCTAAGGCCTCAATCTGCCTACTCCTTAGAGTGGTGGACAAAGGTGGGTAAAGGCAATATGTAAGGACACTCTAAGGCCTCAATCTGTCTACTCCTTAGAGTGGTGGACAAAGGTGGGTAAAGGAAATATGTAAGGACACTCTAAGGCCTCAATCTGCCTCCTCCTTAGAGTGGTGGACAAAGGTAGGTAAAGGAAATATGTAAGGACACTCTAAAGCCTCAATCTGCCTACTCCTTAGAGCGGTGGATAAAGGTAGGTTGGGTTGTTGTAGCTCGATTACGGGGCCTCAATCTGCCTACTCCCCAAATCTCGCCGGAGATCGTCTGGGAGGACTCAGTGTGTTCAACCCTAGGCCTCAGAGAGATCTGGCAGTTCGTTGCAAGTCTTGTCTTATATATGTCGTTCCGTCTAGCTGTTTCGTCATCAGTGAAAGTAGTGGGGTCTCCGTCAATCAAGTGGGGGGGGGCTTTGTATTTAGAGGAGGATTAGAGGGTCACCGGCATTTGTTGAGCAGATAATAATGCAATAAAATTGTCTGTGGAATTTATTTCCTTTTTGTGTGTTTGTAAAGAAGATATAATAGGTTTCCAAGTAGTCGGAAGGCGAATATCATCTCTCTTATTTAAACAATCGGGACGTTTTTCAATCTATTTTATGCCCTGTATGAATATGATGCATGGCCAGCGCCGATATATATATATATATATATATATATATATATATATATATATATATATATATATATATATATATATATATATATATATATATATATATATATATATATATATATATATATATATATATATATATATATATATATATATATATATATATATATATATATATATATATTGGAACGGTGCACTACACTTTAATGACTTTCAAATATACACTTTATTTGTTTGCTGTACTTTTTGTGATTGTTTATCGGTTTTCGTGGACTGCAGTTTCCAAGCGCTCCCGGTTCATCATCAGCACGCTACTATGAGTCAGGATCTCCTCATTAGTAAATTATTAAAGAAAATTCACTAAAATGTGAGGCTCGTAACCGGAATCAGAAGTACTACAAAACTTATTTGCGATGCGAACCTGAAACATTTAGAATTTAGAATTTTAATCTATTAGGAATATTGCATGACAGATAATTATGTAAGAAATATATGTTCCACAACTAACGATAACGGTTTTAATAATCAGCACCTCTCACAATCATAATTTTATAAGAAGCAAGTTAATCGCGAGAGTGTCGGAACTAGACTTACCATAAAAATGGGAGATTACGTTCACCCAGCTTTAATACCTGGTGAAATTAAGTTTGATGTACTGAACATTTACACGTTATAATAATCCTCAGAAGAGAATATTTTTGCAGTTACGGGTGATTTTGCAGAATTATAAACACATTTATTCATAGTGTGAGATGAATATAATTAACTTATCTGCATACACAGTTATTAGACTGTGTCGTAAAGTCATAGGCGGCCACGGTCCTTTATTAATATTCAATTTTGTGCATCGCGTCTAGTTAATTATGTGCATAATTTATAACACATAGGCAACTATACCGTGTAATTGATTATTATGATCTTCGTCTAACGAATTACTTGATAAATTAGAGTTACTTAAGTGGATTAAAGAAAAATATCATGACCGTTTTTAATAATTTCCCGGGGTATGAGCTCCTTACTTCCTTTAGATTGCAATATAGGTGTATGCGCGTACGTCTGTAGCAATCTACTCTGCACTAGACTCCCCAATTTAGAAGCTGGAAGAAAATACATACTCTGGTTGAAATCTTCTCTCAGGGCTGCGACTATATTCATCTGTTGCATTTACCGGTCACCTTCTGACAAGAACTTTGTCCAGCTCTTCGACTACCTTTCTGAAAAAACCGACAATCTGATTTCTGAATATCCTTCCTCCGAGGTCACTATTCCTGGTGACTTCAATGTCGATAATAAGGAACCTATTACAAGGGAGAGCAGCGGAGGCCTTTGCAGTCAGCAATTCTTTAGCCAATATGGTTCGGCAACCTACTTACTTTCGTCGCATCCCAACACACAGCTCAAGTCCCTTGGATCTCCTCCTTACTACAAAACCTGAATGCTATAAGACATCAGTCACCGCCCCCCTTGGTCGCTCAGACCACGGCGTCGTCACTGTTTCCTGCGCAATGCAACCGTCATCACACCCACGTATCGATTGGCACTACAACTCCGCGAACTGGGAAGAAATGCGGGATTACTTCTCCTCATTTCCATGGGCGTCTGTCTGCTTCTCTCATCCTGACCCCTCCGATATCTCACAAAACGTCACCGAAATTATCCAAGCTGGCATGGAATTATTTATATACAGAGAAAACCTCTTCAGCCACTCAAAAGCCCTGGTTCTCTAAAACCCGTGACAATGCCAGACTTGAAAAGATCAAAGCTTACAAAACGCTTCTACACAATCCCAGTCAAGAAAACCGTCAAGTATTTAACGACGCAAGAAACCGCTCTGTCCGCACTCTTTCTGAGGAAAAAACTCGTCTAATAACCACATCAAAAACAAAGTCCTCTCAACCTCCAACGGCAGAAAACCCTTCTGGACTCTTGCTAAATCTATTGGGAATAATTGCTGCAAGAGCACGTTCCCACTTCTTGTTTCAGGGGAAGAAATTGTTTCTACCGCCCTGGACAAGGCTGACCTTTTTGCCTCATTGTTCGCCGGCAATTCTACTCTCAACCCACCTCCAAATGTTCAACCACAAACAATCCCCAATGTCGCGCATATAAATGACGGATATCATTTTAAAAACTTAAAAGTACGAAAAGATGCTCTCTTCTCTCAATACCAGGAAAGCGTCTGGCCTTAACGAAATCCCAGTAATCGTTCTCGAAAAATACTCATCAGAATTTACTCTGCCCTGACTAGTTTGTTTCAGACATCTTACATTAGAGGCATATTCCCTAGTAACTGGAAAACTGCTATAGTACAACCCGTCCCCAAGAAAGGATCCAAAGCGCTTCCTAGCAACTACAGGCCTATTTCTCTCCTTTCAGTCGTTTCTAAAGTGATGGAAAAGTACATAAACAACGAATTACCAAGATTTCTTGCAAAACAGAGTCTAATCCACGACAGGCAGTATGGATTCCGTCAGCGCAGCTTAACCGCCGACCTCCTTTCCTTTGTCACCCATTCTTAGAACAAGTCTATGGAACTACACGGTGAATCCCAGATTGTCGCTCTAGACATATCCAAAGCATTCTACCAGGTCTAACATGCAGCGCTGTTTAATAAACCTCCGGCCTACGGCCTACCACCAAAAATCTGTACCTGGATAACAAATTTCCTCCCCAATCGGAGCATTTCTGTTGTCGTGGACGGCCATTCCTCTAAACTGTATCCAATTAATGCTGAAGTCCCTCAAGGTTCAGCTTTAGCCCCTACTTTCTTTCTTCTTCACATCAATGACCTCCTTTCTAGCACATTCAACCCAATTCACAGTTACCCGGACGACAGCACCCTACACTCAAATATACAATAGTCTAAGCCTGTCTCTTTAGCCCAAATAGATGAGTATCGCAGACTCATGGAGGGTTCTGTCTCTGTGGATCTCTAAAAAGTATTGAACTGCGGAGTAGAAATCTTGTACAATTCAACTCCACCAAATCTCAGTCTTATCTTCTATCTCAGAAGAGATACACCAGCCCTAGACCCATCACAATGAACAACCAAGTTATTCAAAGTAATGAGTCCTTTTCACTTGTTGCAATTTTTGTGGATCGAAATCTCAATTGGCACCAACATGTCACATCAATTGCAGAAGCGGCTGCTAAAAAATTAGGTTTCCTCTTCTGAACTCGCAAATTCTTTTCACCAGCTAATCTCTATATCTTATATACTTTACAAATAAGGCAAAACCTCGAATACTGCTCCCACATCTGGGGTGCCGCTGCTGCTTCTATGCTCGCTATCCTGGACTTCATTCAGAAGAGAGCTATAACTCTCATCGGTGACCCTACCCTACCTTGCCCACCGACGTGCCGTTGGTGACCTTTCTCTTTTTTACAGATATCTGCACGGGCACTGCTCGGAGGAGCTTTCTTCCATAGTTCCTCCACCTGCTGCCCCCAACAGATCTACCAGGTCACCAGACATAGAACATCTTGTTATGCCTGCTCTTTTGTCCCGAGGACTTCTAAGTTGTGGAATTCCTTGCCGGCACACGTTTTTCCTTCTCGTCTAAACCTCCAAACCTTCAAGTCCAGAATTAACAAGTTGCTGCTTGTCGATACCCATGGTACTATAGTATTTAGGCTGTGAGCCCTCGTGGTGTGTTTTTTAATGTTTAAAAAAAATTACTTGTTTTTATACAGGGGTAAAGGTAGTTTCACCGACAACCGTAGGGAGCTATTGGAGTATCATTAGTGCATCTTATTGATGGTCTTTTCAACGTCTTTAGGGTAGTTTTGTTGAAGTTAGGAGTTTCTAAAGCGGTGGGGAGGATTTTCTGTTTTCATAATATTTCGAACACCATGGTAAGATAAGATGAGCGACGTATATACTCTCAAACATGGCAAAATTAATCTGGGGTTATTTTTTCATTTATTTTTGTCCTATGGGTACCAATCTACTCTAATCTACTTTATCTCTCTCATTTGGAGAGCCGATATCACCTGGGGTTCAAATAGTTCCCGAAATACCATCAAAAGAATATCATGTACATAGCACATACCTTTATCAGTAACTACACAAGTATTTTAGCATTCTCTTAATCTAAATGTCAGTTTATTAATTTTATGTCTCTAGAGACTTCAATGAAAAAGTGGGGAACAGACCAGATATAGGGAGTATCTAGATTATAACAAGCTAGAAAGGGTTTTGGCAAATGAAATGTGGTGTAAGGTTTATAAGGAAAGTAATTTTGATATAGTTGCAGAATCCTTCGTTGAAACATTGCAGCATTATAAATAAAAATATGTAAGTATTGCAAGTGTCTTTAAAAAAATGTGTTACCATTTTCATTAAAGTTACAAACGTTTTTCAGAAAAAAATAATTATTTACAAGGGAATGTACCTGTCGAATTATAAATATGGCAGGTATTTTTGCTTATTAATCGCTTTGATGGTTTTGTTTTAGTCAACCCATCCAGTTTTTGCAAACAATAAACAACAAAAAAGGTTTTTTATGTTGTGGTAGAAAATTATCGTAAAAATATTTCAAATCCGATAGCTCAATAAATTTCCCATTAAGCCAGAATCTTCAATCTTGAACCTTAGTAACACCTATGTAAACGCACGTGGGTAATAAATTAAAGAAAAATAACATATTGAGCTTCGCGGATAACTACAAATTTGTTTTAAAAAACCTTTTTTGTTGTTTATTGTTTGCAAAAACTGGATGGGTTGACTAAAACAAAACCATCCAAACAATTATTAAGGAAAATACCTGTCATATTTATAATTTGACAGGTACATTTCCTTTGTAAATATTTAATTGTTTTTTGAAAAATTTTTGTAACTTTAATGAAATTTGTAACACATTTTTTTAAAGACACTTGCAGTATTTACATATTATATCTAAGACCAAATTTGAATTTAGTAGCTCCATATAATATAAAAAAATTTTTTTTTCAAATAATCGCTAACTAGGACTCTAAAACTGATCTCGAAGGTCCATTTAAATTTAAAGAATTAGTTTTAATAGTATATCTTACTAATAGTGTAAAATTTTTATGAAAATTCACTACTATAACGCACTTGCTGCGTCCCGAAATTTTTTTCTTAATATGTAACTTAATTTTATTTTGCTTAATAACAGAAAAGAGGATGCTATTATATTTAAAATACCAAAAAAATCTCGGGACGCAGCAAGTGCGTTATGTTAGTGATTTTTTATTAAATGTTTCAAATTTGAATAACTCAATTTTCTATAAACTTAGAGAGTTTAATTTTGGTGTGTAGTAAGGTATTTTCTAACTAAAGACATTCACCAAAGTTCATTAAAATAGCTTTGTAATTTTCGGAGAAAAAAAAATTTTTGAAAGAAAATTTAAAATTTGAATAACTCAATTTTCTATAAACCTAGAAAGTTGAGTTTTAGTATGTAGTAAGATATCTCCCAAGGCAACATATGTAGTAAATTTCATTAAAACAGAATTGTTACTTTCGGAGAAAAAAAAATTTTTCGAAAGAAAACTCAAAATTTTTCCGAAAAACCCCGTCCGATTTTTCTGGCTACCGAACTCGTCCAAGCCATTAATAAAAGAAAGCCACTTGCCAAGTTTAATCGAAATCGGTTAATTATTTTTTGAGTTATCAGACGGATATATATATATATATATATATATATATATATATATATATATATATATATATATATATATATATATATATATATATAATTGAAACTGACCTCGTATATGGGCTCTAGGGGTCCCAGTTCGCGCTCATTTGAAAAAATTTTTGCAAAGTCTCACCATCGATACCTCTCTATTAATAAATTTTTTTTAAGAAAAATTCACTAATATCAAGAATGTACTAAGGATAGAACTAAATTTATGGAGTTTTATTGGCCCACTGTAAAATAATCATTTGTGGCTTACAACATAATGCCGTTGCCTGGAGCATGTGATGTTCTATGGCCTGACATACCATATAAAGATAAAAATTTCTAAGCGAACGCTAAATTTTGGCAAACAGTAGAGAAGAAAGTAGCATTTTTACTAGAAATTTTCTTCAATAAGTGTAATTTTTCAAGGCCAGTATGTTAAAAGTATTGATTTTACCAAAAAAGAATGTCATATTATATGTATATTAATCTCGTAGCTCATGTTAATTATAATGCAACTACTTACCACACCATTTTTTTAAAAATTATTTCTAAAGAGATTAATCCAAAGTAGGAAAATGCTCAATATAACCCTTTTATGTAACCCGAATATTTGTCAATTTACTTCATTCGTTAACTGGTACCTTTTACTATGAGAATGTGATCTTTTATGTGTGTGTTTCTAGTCTTGTTAATTATCTGCAAAATAATTTACAAGGAATTAGATGTCTTTAATTATAAGTTTAAAAAAAAAAGAAGGTTAACACTTTGTTGTTTGTTGTTTCTGTAGTAACACATTTAATACATAAATGACACACTGGGGGTGTTTTTTATGTATATTAATCTACAGAATTGTATTATCCAGAAGTTATTTGCATTTAACTGTAGATAGCTTTTACATAGCTATCTAATATAGCTAAGTGTTGTTGAGATAAGTTTCAAGGATTAAAATTGAACAATATGAAAAGGCGTTTAAATGCGTTTAAGCATAAATATATAGTAAACAGATGCAATTTTCTGTTTTATAGTTAACAATGACAATACAATAGTACATGTACTTACCAAAACATGGGTTTATCTCTTCTGCCCTCTTTATAATAATAATGAAATAATGTTTAGGAATTTGAATTTATTGTTTGAGCAAGCATCTTTCTTCTTTGTATCTTTGATCACTTTTATAAAACGGGTGCATTGCGTTTTTCCAAAACAGCACTATCTTAAAGATAAGAAGATTATCACTATACAATATACAGTTTCAACTATAAGTTTATAACATAACCTATAAGGAAATAACAAAAACAAATACCTTGGTTAGTTATTAGTTAACAGTATTTGCTATATACTATATACACGAAAGTTATTGAAGTAATATTTTACTTACCATTTATAACATATAATTATTTTATCGTCCCACATTATCTATTTAAATAATAATAAAAATGTAAAATAAGATTTCTGTTTTAATAATATTATAAATAAGATGTCCATGTTGATAATTATTAATGTTAACGTTAGGTCTCGAAGTCTCGAGTGTCTCGACGCAGCTCGCACTGTGCTGTCATCGCATGCAACGATGTCATATTGTACAAATTAGATTGTAATTATTTTTTGAAGATAAGACGAGGAATTGATCACTGAACATTTATGAATATTAAACGACATTTAATGGATGGATTAATTTATTGTGAACTTTTATTTGTCATCAATAAGTAGTACAAATATGTGTTATGACCATGTTTTGCATTTTAAGATTCAAATGAAATTTTATTATATCTGGCAACCCGGCTCATTTATATTTAACTGTCATGTGACTTGGTCGATTTTGAATTACCTACACAGAATAGCACATTCACAGTCTAAAAATGCTTAAAAACATTCACCGTGTGAAATGCCTCATGTAATTCGACGTGATATCTTAGACTGTTTATTACTTTAACATCTTTATTTTCGAATAACTCCTTTCCTCGTGGGCCATTGAACTTGAATTTTGATTAACAGGTATATTATCACGTCTCCTACATATGTGCCAATTTTCATTCGAATCACTCCAATATTTCATAAAAATATTGTGTTTTCAAAATTTTCTTTGCGTTTTTTTCAAAGAAAAATTAGACGCACGGAGCCCATCGACGAACTCATCCAAGCCATTGACACAATCAAGGTAACTCCCAAATTTGGTCCGACCTTGGACATGGGTTCTAAAGGCCCAAATTCGCGCTTATCTGAAGAAATTTTCCAAAAGTCTCACCATCGCTACCTCTCTATTAGTGAATTTTCTTAAAGAAAATTCACTAAAAATACGACTCTAGTATCAATCACCTGATCAATGACCAAGTTTAGTTATACATTTTCCAATGCTGTGTGGCTTTAGTTTCAATTTCATATTAAATTTAAAAAATACCTACGTTGCCCAGTGTCGATAGTATAATGGGCCGCTGTCGATTTTAATTAAACAAATCAATTTTAAATTTCGAGACAGGTAAATTTGAATATGACATTCGATAACACATGAAATAAAACCTGTCCTGAATAAAAGACATCAGATATTGTCATAATGAGTGACATTGCAATAATGGGCTTTTCACAGATAGCGTGTACTGTGACACAATGATATCTTTACTTGGTGCCGACTTAATTGCATATTCCATTAAAAGAAGGTGTCGTATATGCTTTTATACAATCAATGTAATCGTTTTAATGGACTCTTGATCAAAACTGTATCGTTTTCAATGTGGAGTAGCCGTGTACTCTAATGACACATGGTAATAAGATAATATACAGGGGCTGTCTACTATGCTGTCCTCGGGGTGTTGTAAATTAGACTTTTCAACACAAAAAAATTCTGTCCTCTTTGCCTTATCCTGATGCCCTACAAAAATATACATATAATAGTCAGTGGATTCTCAACAACGTTTTTGAAGAAGCGTTATCGCTGCAGTTGCCCCGACGTCCTTCCAAAGTAGTTCCCAACTTCAATTGTTTCAAAGAGAATAGTAGAGTTTTAAACAAAGATTTTGTAGCGGCTTTTTCTTATATTTTTACGGTTACTAAACTAGTTAAAAACAATCATGTTTATCAATTAAGAAAATAAAAAGTTAATTTAAGTGGATATTTACTTCTTCTGGGTTGACTTTGACCGAATGCTTATATTTTTCAGACCTTTAGTGTAAAGTACTGACACTTTAAATCGATTACTATCAATTCGATGTCTAGATATCACTATAATTATACAGTTGATGAGCTTAATAAAATTTGGTTATGAAATTATTGAAAATTTTGAACATTTTCAAGGTCAGACGTTTTCCTGGCACTTCAGAATTTCAACGAAAAATTCGTTTATACAAAATATAGACTTTCACAACAATATTTTTTTGGTAAATTAATAGCTATTTGAAACAATATTTAATCACGAATATCGACATCAGTCACCGCCCCTCTTGGTCGTTCAGACCACGGCTTGGTCACTGCTTCCTGCGCAATGCAACCCGAGATCACACAGTCATCACACCCACGTATCGTTTGGCACTACAACTCCGCGAACTGGGACGAAATGCAGGATTACTTTTCCTCACTTCCATGGGCGTCTGTCTGCTTCTCTCAGCCTGACCCCTCTGATATCTCACAAAACGTCACGGAAATTATCCAATCTGGCATAGAATTATTTATTCCACGTACACAGAAAACCTCTTTAGCCACTCAAAATCTCTGGTTCTCTAAATTCTGTTGCAAGGCCAGACTTGAAAAGGTCAAAGCTCACAAAACGTTTCTACACAAAAGTCTAGAAAACCGTCAAGCATTTAACGACGCAAGAAACCGCCATGTCCGCATTCTTTCTGAGGCAAAAAACTCGTTTAATACCCATATCAAAAACAAAGTCATCTCAAGCTCCAACGGCAGCAAACCTTTCTATACTCTTGCTAAATCTATTGTGAATAATTTCTGCAAGAGCATGTCCTCACCTCTTGTTTCAGGGGATGAAATTGTCTCTACCGCCCTGGGCAAGGCTGAACTTTTTGCCTCGTTGTTCGCCGGTAATTCTACTCTCAACCCACCTTCAAATGTTCAACATTCCTCAATGTCGCGCATAAAATCACGGATATCACATTCAAAACTAAAAAGGTACGAAAGATACTCTCTTCTCTTAAAACCAGGAAAGCCCCTGCCCTTGACGAGATCTCAGCAATTGTTCTAAAAAAATGCGAACCAGAACTTGCTCCTGTCCTCACTCGTCTGTTTCAGACATCTTACAATAGAGGCAAATTCCCTAGTAACTGAAAAACTGCTCGAGTACAACCCGTCCACAAGAAAGTATTCAAAGCGTTTCCTAGCAACTACAGACCTATTTCTCTTTTTCAGTCGTCTCTAAAGTGATGGAAAAGTATGTAAACAACAAATTACTAACATTCCTTGAAAAACACAGTCTAATCCACGACAGGCAGTATGGATTCCGTCAGCGCAGATCAACTGCCGACCTCCTCTTTGTCACCCATTCTTGGGACAAGTCTATGGAACTACATGGTGAATCCCAGATTGTCGCTCTAGACATATTCAAAGCATTCGACCTGGTCTGGCACGCAGCGCTGCTTAATGAACTTCTGGCCTATGGCCTACCACCAAATCTCTGTACCTGGACAGCAAATTTCCTCTCAAACCGGAGCATTTCTGTTGTCATGGATGGCCATTCCTATAAACTGTATCCAATTAATGCAGGAGTCCCTCAAGGTTCAGCTTTAGCCCATACTTTGTTTCGTCTCCACATCAATGACCTCCTCTCTATCACATACAACCCAGTTCACAGTTACGCGGACGACAGCACCCTCCACTCAAATATACAATATTCTAAGCCTGTCTCTATAGCTCAATTAGATGAGAATCGCAGACTCATTGAGGGTTCTGTCTCTGTGGATCTCCAAAAATATTAAACTGCGGAAGTAGAAATCATGTACAATTCAACTCCACCAAATCCCAGTCTTGCTTTCTTTCTCATATCTTGCTTTCTTTCTCATAAGAGATACACCAGCCCTAGACCCATCACAATGAACAACCAAGTTATTCAATGTAATGAGTCCCTTCCACTTGTTGGCATTTCTGTGGATCGAAATATCAATTGGCACCAACATATCACATTAATTGCAGAAGCGGCTGCTAAGAAATTAGATTTCCTCTTCCGGGCTCGCAAATACTTTTCACCAGGTAATTTCTATACCTTATATACTTCACAAATAAGGCCAAGCCTCGAATACTGCTCCCACATCTGATGTGCCGCTGTCGCTTCTACACTCGCTATCCTGGACTCCATTTAGAAGAGAGCTATACGTCTCATCAATGAACTTACCCTCCCCCAAAGGCTGCCATCCCTTGCCCACCGACGTGCTGTTGGTGACCTCTATTTCTTTTATAGATATCTGCACGGGCAGTGCTCAGAGGAGCTTTCTTCCATAGTTCCTCGACCTGCTGTCCCCAACAGATCTACCGGGGGAACAGAGCGAATGCACCCTTTTACTGTCCAGGTCACCAGACATAGAACATCTTGTTATGCCAGCTCTTTGGTCCCGAGGACTTCCAAGTTGTGGAATTCCTTGCCGGCACATGTTTTTCCTTCTCCTCCGAACCTCCAAACCTTCAAGTCCATACCGTATTATTGTTGAATAAATAACTTGCAATTGTGTTTTACTTTTACTTATGCTACCCAGCAGGTTCAACTGCTTTATAAAACTTGACCTTATCTAGATATCTTTATTACGGAATATATATATATATATATATATATATATATATATATATATATATATATATATATATATATATATATATATATATATATATATATATATATATATATATATATATATATATATATATATATATATATATATCGAGTGCCAGAGTCTTGAACTGAAAGTCTTACAAATATGAGATATTGGTCAGGTTCAGGTTTCTGAAAACAGTTTTTTGAAAAGCGTTCGGGAGCTAATCTGCAAATTTACCGAAAATTCGCTACCAAAACGCACTTACTGCGTCCAGATTTTTTTCGTATAAACGATAAAAATATTATATGTTGATAAAAAATGCAAAAATGCATTAACAAATTTGTTCTACGAAAATTAGCTAAAAAAAATATAGACCGTTAAACCATAAACTTCACTAAACCTAAAAATAAATATCCAAAAAGGCAGCAACTTAACTAAACTGACAGCCAAAGCATCAGAGAAAGGGTCTATTTGAAATGGATAATACGTAAACATTTTAGTAAAATGAAGGGCAATGACGGTTGAATCTGAAACTTAAGGGTTCGCAGAACACTCTTCTTGCAACATTTTCTTTTCACAATCGGTATTTGTTTCACATTCTTTGCCTAAACATTGCCAATTTTGACGTTTAAAATTGCGAGTTTGACGTTTTGAGGAAAACACCAAAATTTGTTTCTTTAACTGCCCATAACTTCGTTGTCTTTAAAGATAGAGACCTAAGTTTCGGTACAGAGTTGACTTTTTATAATACAAATACGCGTTACCAAATTTGGTTGCCCTTACTTTGTTATTTACGGATATATGACTTTTTTTTAAAGAAAACACAAAAATTTCCGGGAAAACCTGGTCCGATTTTCCTGGCTAATAAACTTATCTTAGCCACTTGTAAAAGGAAGGTACTCACCAAATTTGATCAAAATCGGTCCATTATTTTTTGAGTTATCGGTAGGACATATATATATATATATATATATATATATATATATATATATATATATATATATATATATATATATATATATATATATATATATATATATACAGATCTCCTCATTAGCAAATTTAAAAAAAATCGCTAATAAAGTGTGTTTTGAGTAGCCCTTGCAAGCTTGTACAACTTTGTTGTGGTGAGTTATATTCCTTAGTAATTAGGAAAGTCAAAATTTGTGGGAATCAGTGTTTACATGTTATTGCCCTATGTTTCAAAAACGTTTCTGCACACCGTATTTACTAGAATTATCAGGCATTAATTAAGGCATCACTGAGGTATAACAGTATATTAATAAATCACATATACACTTAATTATATTGAAGTAGATGTAGACGTACATGCTTTGCTCTGTTAACTAATTTACAGATTACATTCCGCTATCTACACAAATTAATTTCAAGAATTACATTACTCTGGCTGTAGTAAACAACTGGAGAGACAGAGTGGAGTAAGTACGAGTAAACAACATGTTACGGATTTTAAATTCAACCAGCGTTCGCCTCGGATTAGACCCTAATGATAATGCCCCTTTACTATGTCGTTCTGCACACAACTATTTACATATAATATTCCTTTCGTTATGTGTCCAACTTCTAACAAAAAGATAATCTGGCATTCATGCAGAGACTTCATGTACTTGAAGGGGATTACGTGCTTAGCGCCGTCTTTACTTTATATTCAACTTGTTATTCTACGGTGAATATAGGCTTAGCCAAGCTTTGAGCTGGTTACATTTCGGTGAATTTAGGAACATATACACCTTCCTTTAGTGAAATTTAGAAAAAAGTCTGGACGCAGCAAGTGCCTTATGAAAGTGACTTTTCATAAAAATATGTCTCTTTAATGGAAGCAGGCATCAATTTGGTCACCAGTATAACCCTACATATATAGTAGAAAAAATGTACCATATTTGATCAAAATAACTTGTTTGAAAAAATACAAAAATTTTCCGAAAATAAACTTAAAATGTTTCCGAGAAAACCCGTTTCCTAGCTGACGAACCTTAGGTTAAGAGCAAATTACGTTATTTGAGTTTTGAAGCATTTAATGAAAATTCGCTACCAAAACGCACTTACTGCGTCTCGATTTTCTTTACAAACATGCATCATATTTCGATGAAAAATGAAAAATGCAATAAGAAATGTTCAAAAAAATTGTATGTATCACCGACGACTTATGGGCCATCCTGTGATTGTCAAAATACTTTTATAAGATGCAGCTCAAGACATCCCATAGGTAACGTATACAATTTTTTCTCGTATCTTGCATAATAACAATTATATTGAGCTTTACCGTAGAAATGCGTCACTATATATATATATATATATATATATATATATATATATATATATATATATATATATATATATATATATATATATATATATATATATGAGACATGCTTGGTTCTCGGGTTAAACCGCGTCCAGAATTTATGGCAACTCGACGTTTCGGCTCCTGTTTTGGAGCCATTTTCAAGAGGTAAAGGAAATATGTAAGGACACTCTAAGGCCTCAATTTGCCTACTCCTTAGAGTGATGGACAAAGGAGGGTAAAGGAAATATGTAAGGATACTCTAAGGCCTCAATCTGCCTACTCCTTATAGTGGTGGACAAAGGTAGGTAAAGGAAATATGTAAGGACACTCTAAGGCCTCAATCTGCCTACTCCTTAAAGCGGTGGATAAAGGTAGGTTGGGTTGTTGTAGCTCGATTACGGGGCCTCAATCTGCCTACTCCCCAAATCTCGCCGGAGATCGTCTGTGAGGTCTCAGTGTGTTCAACCCTAGGCCTCAGAGTCCTTACATATTTCCTTTACCCACCTTTGTCCACCACTCTAAGGAGTAGGCAGATTGAGGCCTTAGAGTGTCCTTACATATTTCCTTTACCCACCTTTGTCCACCACTATAAGGAGTAGGCAGATTGAGGCCTTAGAGTGTCCTTACATATTTCCTTTACCCACCTTTGTCCACCACTATAAGGAGTAGGCAGATTGAGGCCTTAGAGTGTCCTTACATATTTCCTTTACCCACCTTTGTCCATCACTCTAAGGAGTATGCAGATTGAGGACTTGGAGTATCCTTACATATTTCCTTTAGCTCTTGAAAATGGCTCCAAAACAGGAGCCGAAACGTCGAGTTTCCATAAATTCTGGACGCGGTTTAACCCGAGAACCAAGCATGTCTCACATTAAAGACCGCGGAAATCTTTCTGAACACACACACACACACACACACACACACACACACACACACACACACACACACACACACAAATATATATATATATATATATATATATATATATATATATATATAATTGAAACTGACCCTGGATATGGGTTCTAGGGGTGCTAGTTCGCGCTCATTTGAAGACATTTTTTCTAAATTCAAAAGTTGGGATCTCCTCGTTGGTGATTTTTTTTAAGAAAATTCCCTAAAACAAGCACTGGTGAAGCCACAGTCTACGACTGTATTAAATATGGAACGGTTTTAGTAAGTTAGGGCAAGAACAAACAACCAGATATACTATTCAAATTGAATCAGGTCTTAAAGCTTTCACCTCCTCTTTATCAAATTATTTTTTATACAAAAACTGACTAAAAAATTCATCGGAGTAACAACATCTGAATCTGATTAGATAACTGTAAAGTTAAATGAGACTAAAAAAAATTGATAAAAAGCAAAGTCACTAACTAGGATTAGAACTCGTCATGTGGGAGTCGATCATACGATGTAAAGTAGTGATGGGTAGTTATTTAATGTTAGTTATTTTTATACGGTTGTCGAGCCGCAACGGTAGCCACCAGTTATGGACTTATAAAAATAACAGCTTAAAAAATAACGCTTTTTACACTAAACTAGAATTTGGACTCGTAACTGTTTCAGTTCCACTGCAACTAGGTTCGATGAATAAACATCGGTTTGCATCGGCAACTGTTAAATTTAACTATTTAACGGGATGAATGGACATGAGACTGGGAATGCTAAATATGTATGGGTATGGGTATACAGTATAGAGCGGACTTTACTTCATAACATATTACTTAACACTAAACACGTTATTTATACTAGTGTGCTGCCTCTCGCTCACAGCTTTGGGCACGTAGGATACTATCGATCGACAATTCAGTTCAAAATAACAGATAAATAACTGTACATGTTATTTTCAACGATTGTTATTAAATAACTTTAACCGGTTCAACTGTTAATAGAAAATAACCGTTTTGCCCATCACTAATGTAAAGGGACCTAGCCCACTGAGCTACGCACTACACATGCATTTACTAGCAGGTATATCCCATTGTCCAAGGCTTTACAATTTACCAAAAACCATTTTGATTTACAATAGATTTTTTGCTTATATTTTAACGAAATCAAGGAAAATAACCACTTAGACACATATCTAGGAACTTGGTAGTCATTTCTTGTAGTATTTTTCACTCACATTTTGAGCAATCAATTTTGACGTTTTAACTTTCTTGAATCAGATTTAACTAAATAAAAAATCAATGTCTAACTTTTTGTCTTTTAAGATAGAGATCTGAATTTTGGTACGTAGTATACCCTTTATGACGGAAATCTGCGTACTAAATTTGGCTGCCCTTACTTTGTTATTTACGGAGATATAATTTTTTTTAACGTCGGCCTATTTCCGCGGCTATGGCCAATCACCGATGCCAGAGAGAAGTTTCACCTCACTTCACCCGGAAATTTAGCCAAACCCCTGCCTTTCTGTAATCTGGGTAGGGATATTTAACGTGCCCAACATCGCATGGATACGGAACTGACGAATTTACGCCCCCTTCGAATGGCTGAACGTGTAGACATTCAACTTGCTCAAATACAATGTCACAACCTCGGTTGATGTTAATTGTACAGTATGTACTGAAAAAGTGAAAGGAGTACCCTGAGATTGAACCCAGTACCCTTCGGTTCAGAGGCACACGTTCTTACCACTGAACCACCGAGGCTCTACAGCTCGATCTTATATAGTCAGTAGAATAAAAATTAAATTCCAGATTTTTGGATATTTTTATACAGTTAGATACAATA
Organism: Tillus elongatus; assembly: GCA_964006375.1. Lineage (NCBI taxonomy): Eukaryota > Metazoa > Arthropoda > Insecta > Coleoptera > Cleridae > Tillus > Tillus elongatus. The sequence continues at coordinate 5,815,682 of OZ023263.1, forward strand.
TTTTTCAAATTCCGTAGAAAAGTGTGAAACAATCAGAAATGTCTTTCTATATTAACAACAAGCCAAGTGAGGTAGTTAAAAAGAGAACTGAACCCCTTAAATCTCGACGTCACATAACGTGTGACAATTGGTTTCCTGTTATGGAAAGCAAACATACTACAAAATAAAACATTATCATTCAACTAATCCAAAGCTAAAAAATAATATAAAAGTGGGGTATATAACATAGTGTTAAATTTAGTTCACTTTAAGTAAAGTCAAGAAGTCCGTGGTACAAATTAACACAATTTCCATAACATCTCGCCCATTTGTGTAGAAATTTCTGGTAAAGGCACTGTAGTAATTAATCAAGTCAAATTATGTTCTAAGTTTAACATTCCTGAAGCAGTTCAGACACACATTTACTGGATTAGTAGGACACTGTTATTTCACCCAGTTTACCAAATTTCTCCCTGCAGACAATTTTACTGTAATATTATGTGAATATGTGGTTATTCTAGTCGCATGTGTAAACAAAAGACGTTACTGAGAAGACGGTACAAAGTTACAAATTCTACCGTACATACGCAAGTCAACTACTATCAAGCAAGTTTTATTTGTAGTTATTTTACTTCCACATCGTCACAACGTGAGAAAGTAACGCATCGGCGAAAAAAATTTCAAACAATTTTTTTTCGCTTAAACGTCGTGAAAAGTGTCAAAACATATATAAAACATGATTTGGGAACGAAAATTGTGTTGTCTGTCGATCTCTCAGTCTGTCGGTTTATCGGTTTGTCGGTCTGTTACAATGCCGGCTGTAACATAATAAACCAATCAACTCCGGACTGGGAACACTCAGAAATAGAGGCATTCCAATGGCCAGGGAGGTAAACTATCTTGGGCTCGTATTGAACTCTAAGCTAACCTATAATGGTCACGTTGAAAAAATCCGTAAGGCAGTCATGACCCTAGCCGTCACTAGGCGGTTATATGGAAAAACGTGGGTACTAAGACCTAGTATGATCCACTGGCTGTACACGAGGATGGTCAGACCATCGTTAATATACGCGGCACTGGTCTGGTGGCCTAAGGTGACACAATCCAGTGCCAAACAAAAACTAGACAAGATCCAGAGGATGGCTTGCCTCGACATCACAGGGACCATGTCTTCAACACCAACAGCCCCCATGGAGGTGTTGCTGGATCTGCCCCCCCCTACACTTAGTTATTATGCTAGGCTAGGACTATACAGACTAGTGTGTAATGGTAGACTGAAGATCAACCCAGGCCTCAGGAGCCACTACAAAATTCAGGAAATCGTGAAAGAGCCCATGCTTGAAATGAGGTCACACTTCGCGAGCCCGCGAATCTGCAGGGAAAACAACTTTATTGTGGAAAACCCCGACCACGAGGCATGGCGGGAGGAGACGCCGGGCACACCACGAGACGCGCTCGTCAGGTTCACGGATGGATCCGGCGGGGAGCGTGGGACGGGGGCAGGTGTTTATTCGGAAGCACCGAGGGTAAGTCATAGTATTTCCCTCGGTATTTGCAACGGTTTTTCAGGCCGAAATGTACGCCATCCTGCACTGTGTGCGGGAGAACAAGAGGAGGGGCTACAGCAACAAGCAGATCCTCATAGCCAGAGACAGCCAGGCAGCCCTTAAGGCACTAAGTAGCCCACGGGTAAATTCCTGGCTGGTGAGTGAGTGCCGAGACGATAGGAGCGACCTGGCTGGGCAGAATGAGGTCACCCTCACCTGCGTGCCGGGTCACTCAAGAGTTGAAGGCAATGAAGTAACTGACAGTCTCGCGAAGAGAGGGTCAGCAGAACCATTTATGGGACCAGAACCGGTTCTGGGCGTGACAAATATCACGGCCATGGGAGCCATTAAGTCCTGGGTCAGAAACGAACACAAGGTGTATTGGGCAGACTGTCCAGGTCTCAGACATGGGAAGTCAGTAATTGACGAACCCAGTTCAAAGAGAGCTGTGAAGCTGCTAAATCTTAGCAGAGGACAGTTCAGATACATAACAGGTCTCTTGACGGGACACATGGCCGTCAAGAAACACCTGCATAAAATGGTGCGGTTCAAGGGGGACCTCGCATGCAGACTCTGCGACGAGGGGGAGGAATCAGCGTTGCACTTCTTGTGCGAGGGTAAAGCTCTGGATCGCAAAAGAGAACTGATCTACGGTCAGTCTAGACCGGAGACAGAGCAATATAAAACTTCACTCTACCAATCGCTGTGCAGGCTATTTCAAGGCACAGTGATTTTGGAATGGGTGGAGTAAAAAGACTAAGGGCATGCACAATAAGCCAAAGGCTGCAGTGCTATCGGTGCGGCATTAGTCACGGACGAGCTTTGAGGGAAAAAACATTGTTTTTGTTTTGTTTTAATTTGATTATTCGGTTATTCAATAAACAGAATATTAAATATATTTTCCTATTTTATTAGCAGATATTTTTGCTACTAAACAAAACTGGTATTAATTGAACCAAATCTAATAAGACAGGAATCCAATATTCATTAAACAATTTTTTGTTCCTCACTGAAAACCACTGTAACTTAATGCATATAAAAAACGTAGAAATGTCAGTTTGCCACTCGTTCATTATTCAATTACATATGCTGGTAGAAAATCTGAATTTGCTAAATCATTTTTCAAGATAACCACACGTCCGATAAGTCAAACATATATTTATCAAGCATCGGTTAATATTAATTTCTCCCTGATAGCAGGAGCAATCTTGAGCATTACTCCGCCCACAAGGTCTCCCCGACTACCTTATTTACGGTGCCAACTCTATCATTAATTGTGTTTATATGAAATGGGACTTTCTTCAATAACAGTAATAAATGTTCTAAATGGAAGCATGTAGTAGCAGTGTGGGTAGATTTCCTTCTTGCTATGTTTGGACTTCATTACGACTATATTTTATACGGACTGAGGTTAACAACATCGATAATGCTGGTAAGTAGGGACTATTGGAAGTCCTGGTATCAGATTTCATTATATTGCGTTTCATTGCTTAGTTATTTTTACTGGAGGTCGTATAAAAGGAACACGTATTTCACTATATAGGAGGTTAGGTTGAACTAGGTTACAAGTTCTTTTTACTTTAAATAAAAAGTCTAAACGCAACAAGTGAGTTATGGTAGCCAATTTTCATGAAAAATGTTTTTAATGGGAAATATGTATATTTTTAATGAAAGGCATCAAATTAGAACCTCGGTGGTTCAATGCAATGGTAAAAACGTGTGCGTCTGAACAGAAGGATACTGAGTCTGATCCCAGGGTTCTCCTTTCACTTTTTAATAATAATAATAATAATAATAATAATAATAATAATAATAATAATAATAATAATAATAATAATAATAACAACAATAATAATAATGATATGCCTTTATTTGCGATATTAGTATACAGCAAAATTTTTACAAAAAATTCCTAACGCTACAAACACCAGCTTTGTGGGTATAAATTAAGTGGTTTTGCCACTTGAGTTTGTTTCGGGTTTAATAATATATAACATATGTACACGTAAAACACATAAAATGTCTGCACCTACAAAGCACTTATAACTATTTAATTAGAATATAGATATCCAATACACACACACGTAACAATAGAACGCCACATCCACTCTCAAGCTTATACTTAAAATCATCCGTACTTCATCTTGCACTTCCAGGAAAATACTTTTTCCTACACTTAACATTTATTATATCATTTATTATAGCCTTTGGTGGATTCAATAAAAAGATCTTACATCTATTTTTTAAAATTCGTAAACTTGGACTTAACTTTATTAGCGAATTTCTCGTAAAAAAAGAAGTTCACTAATGAGGCGATCTCTGTATATATATATATATATATATATATATATATATATATATATATATATATATATATATACATACATATATATATATATATACATATATATATATATATATATATATATATATATATATATATATATATATATATATATATATATATATATATATATATAAGACCAAAAGACTCACTTGTTCCTCTTGTTATTAATATACAGCTGGGCTTGACAGCAATAATCAGATCAAATCGTTTTTTACGGAATCCATTACTAAACCAGGGATTGGAATTCAAAATCTAAAAATTGACATTGACAACTAGATATCCAGTTATTCTATATGGCAGCAACCTGCCCTATATATATATATATATATATATATATATATATATATATATATATATATATATATATATATATATATATATATATATATATATATGTATGTATGTATCACACCGATAAATCAAAAAATATTTTTTTTTATTTCAACAACACACCACGAGGGCTCACAGCCTAAATACTATCGAACCGTGGGTGTCGACAACGGCGAAAGAGGCAACTTGTTAATTCTGGACTTGACGGTTTGGAGGTGAAGGAAAAACATCTGCGGGCAAGGAAATCCACAACTTGGAAGGCCTCGGTACAAAAGAATGGGCATAAGAAGATGTTCTATGTCTGGTGACCTGTACAGTAAAAGGATGCATTCGCTCTGTTCCTCTGGTAGATCTGTTGGTGACAGCAGGTGGAGGAGCTATGCAAGAAAGCTCCTCTGAGCAGTGCAGATCTCTATAAAACACACACACACACACAGAGAGAGAGAGAGAGAGAGAGAGAGAGAGAGGTCACCAACGGCACGTCGGTGGGCAAGCGATGGCAGCCTTTAGGTGAGAGTAGGGTCACCGATGCATATAATAGAAGGCCGAGAATTCAAGGAAAATCAGATCACTTCGAGCAGTCACCGATCCAACACTCCCGACGAAAAGCCTCGATGTTCATCTCGAAGCTTTTCCCACTTCTAAACAGAAATTCCAAATTGCCCATAAACAATAAATTGCTTATGTACAAAGTCATCATCCAACCAGCCTTGACCTATGCATACCCTGCATGGTCCACCGCGGCCGCAACACACATCAAGACCCTTCAAATCATCCAGAATAAAATTCTGAGAATGGTTACCGGATCGCCATGGTTTGTCAGAAACAGTCAGATTCACTCTGATCTGGAAATGCCTCCGATACTTGAGTTTATAACTCAACTATCCACAACTCAGTTCGCAAAAGCCGCTTCTCACCCAAATGCTGTTCTCCGTAGTTCCACCGCATACGATGATCAACTTCCACGTAAGCATAAGCGTCCAAAGCTTATACTTACCCGCTAACACCCCCGCGGCAAAAACAGAATGGAAACATTCAAACCCAAACGTCACTGTGTGTAATCTTTCCGACGGAGGTATGGACTAAGGTCCGGTACTCCTGAGGAGGGAGTTTTAGTAAGAACGAGTCTTCATTTCTCCCTCCTATATAAAAAAAAACACCGACATAGCCAGTAAGCAGCAGTCCACGGTCCAGCCGAGTGTCTTCAGCCTTAGGTGAGTTTGCCCCGATATTATACTGCAGTGCGGTAAATGATTTGCTGGATATTACAACAGATGTTGGCTCCTGGATGTAATAGCATGGTATGATCTAGTTTGGTCTAAAACGCCTGCCCCAGTTGTTGCTTCCTGGGGGTAAGAGTCTAAAGATCAAACCCCACCGCCGTCCCTTTTCCCTCCTTGTACTGAACGACCAGGGTGCCTATGAGCGGCGCTGATTCCCGATCGTAACCCGGTGGTCTGGCCAAAAAGCGAAAGTTGTTTAGTACCTGATGCTGAGTCCTGCGTGCTAAACAAGGGAAGGTTATTCCAGATGACCCCTCCCCCCTCACGCACCAAAAAGGCACTGAAAGCGCACCATCGCCTGGCTAGGTTGTAACCTGAGAACTCTGAAAAGGAGTCCTGACCGGAGGAAATATCCCAGGCATTATATTTCGATTTATATCAAGTGTAAATAATGTATATACTGTAAATACTTTCATATTTTGAGGAACTTGTGAATAAATAGATCTATTAGAAAACTTTCTTCACTGAGTTATCCTGGCACTCAGAAAACAACCTTACAGAATATTTTAAAGCCTCCCCAGAAGGTGTTTTCAAAAGAACTTGAACGTTTTGCGTCAAATGTTTAACTACGTCCTTTTATTGCCTAATATAATTTATTTATAAATAATTGCATTTGTCATTTAATGTGTGCTAAATTTAGATAGTGGTGATGAGGGCCTAAATATTATTGAGATGGCATCAAAAGTACTGATTACATGGGACATGGTGTGTACATGATAATTAAATCATCAGCTACTTAGATTTAAACTGAGCCAATTTAGCCTCTAACATTGTCAGCGTTGTGCCAATCATCAATCATTTCGTAATCTGGTTTTATCAGGAATTAGGTTCGCGTTTTGCACACAGAATCGCGCTAAGTTCATTCAATAGCTTGTCCAGTACTATCTACAGTAATAAATTATCAGTAACTAGGCTGTGATTTATTGAATGCTGACTCCAGATAAAAGTCTTGAATAAACTCCCCGGATTCGCTAATTTATCGACCAAATTTAGCTCAGGTCGTGTACTCATTAATTATTATCAGTTTCACAGCGTTACACTAAATAAACACGGAGCTCTGTAAGTCCGTGTGGCACGGAGAAGTCGGCGATGTTGTAAAAGATTTCTAGTTAATTACTATCGGCTTAAATCAAAGTTACTCATTTTTACGTTCATATACGCAGAGGGAAGTATGAGAAAGTATCGTAGCAGAAAAAGATTTGACCAAGGGCTTCTATATGTGTAAGACATTTCATCGGCGTGCCACAAGATGGGTGTTTACCCGTTTCTTGAATGGCTACAGATTACATATATTTGCAGAACTATGTCTCCTGGGAAAGAATTTTAAAGCTTTAAGATGATCTATAAAGAAAGAGGATCCGTATCGAACTGTCCGACAAGTGGGTAATTTAACATTAAAAACGTACCCTTTTTGACTGAAATGGGTTTGCCGATTAACAAGGCGTAATGTGAGAAAATAGAACAAGTGTGGTAAGGTGGGGTGTACTAGACCCCGATGTACAGATAATTTAAAAAATTTGACAAAAACATGATTAATACAGTTTTAGATATTAGTTTTAATGTAGTTAGTACAATAAAAAAAGTTCGGGACGCACCAAGTACATTATTGTAGTGAATTTTTAGAAGAATTGTACACTTTTGGTAAGGTATATTATCAAAACTAATTCTTTAAATTTAAATGGACCTTGGAGATTGGTTTTAGAGGTCCCAGTAAGCGATTGCTTAAAGAAATTTGTATTTTCTATGGAGCTAGAAAATTAATGTTTGGTACATATATATAAATACTGCAAGTCGCTTTAAAAAATTGTGTTACAAACTCCGTTAGTTACAAAAGTTTTCCAAAAAAAAATTAATTATTTACAAACAGAATGTACCTGCCAAATTATCAATATGGCAGGTATTTTTTCTTATTAATTGCTTGGATGGTTTAGTTTTAATCAGGCCAATCGAACTGGTTTTTCCAACAAAAAAAAACAACCAAAAAGGTATTTTACATAGGTTTTACTATGGCTCAAGAGAACCTCTGTGGTTCAGGGGTAAGAACGTGCACCTCTGAACCGAAGGGTACTGGGTTCGATCCCAGGGTGCTCCTTTCACTGTTTCAGTACAAACTGTGACATTAACATCAACCGAGGTTCTGGCATTGTATTCGAGCAAGTTGAATGTCTGCACGTTCCGCCCTTCGGAGGGGGCGTAAAGCCATCTGTCCCGTGTCCATGTGATGTTGGGAATGTTAAAGATCCCTACTCTCCTTACAGAAAGGCAGAGGTTTGGCAAAATTTCCAGGATAGTGAGGTAAAACTGCTCCCTGGCGTCGGTGATTGGCCATAGTCACGGAAATAGGCCGACGTTAAAGAACCAAAACACACACACACTATGGCCGAAAATTGAAGATTATAGCTTAATGAGAAATTGAGTTCCCTTTTTGAGAAAACTTTTACGAAAATTCTCTACCACAACGTACTTGCACCCAGACCATCTTCATCGCTTATGAACTGTTGCTGTATACATACTTTTTTAAGTGACAAAATATTGTTGCTCTCTATATGTGAGACTGACAAACAAGGCAATCTTAAATTCATTTTTGGAAAAATATTTTAAACAAATGAAATGAACTCTAATTAGTGCGAAACTGGTCTACGGTTCTCATTGTGGTGAGAATACATCTAGCCTTAAATGAAATGAGGTAACAATTTAAAAATAAATTGAAAATCTTGGTTTGCGGCTTCATCACGGGAGTTCTCCTCCCCCTTATGCATGCCTACAACCACCCTCAATGCATAAACAAGAACAATATAAAAAAGGATTTTTTTTCGGAACAACCCCCAACAAAGTTGGCTTGCCTGGGCATCACAGGGGCCATGAATTCAACCCCAATAGCCGCCATGGAGGTGTTGCTGGATCTGCCCCCCCCCCCCCCCCACACACACACACACACTTTGTTATCATGGGGAAGGCCAGGCTAGGACTATACAGACTAGCCTGTAGTGGTAGACTGAAGATCAACCCAAGCTTCAGGGGGCCACTGCAAAATTCAGAAGATCGTGAAGGAGCCCAAGCTTAAAATGAGGTCAGACCTCGCGAGCCCGTGAACCTGCAGGGAAAACAATTTTACAGTGGAAATCCCCGACCGCGGGGCATGGAGGGAAGAGATTCCGGGCTTACCACGGGACGCGTTCGTCTGGTTCACGGACGGATGCAGCCGAGAGCGTGGGACGGGGGCAGGTGTTTATTCGGAAAGACCGAGGGTAAGTCATAGTTCTTTCCTCGGAGCCCATGCAACGGTCTTTCAGGCCGAAATGTACGCCATCCTGCACTGTGTGCGAGAGAACAAGAGGAGGGGCTACACCAACAAGCGGATCCTCATAGCCACAGACAGCCAGGCAGCCCTTAAGGCCCTAAGTAGCCCACGGGTAAATTCCAGGCTGGTAAGTGAATGCCAAGACGAGACGAGCGACCTGGGTGGGCAGAATGAGGTCACTCTCATCTGGGTGCCGGGTCACTCGGGGGTGAAAGGCAATGAAGAAGCTGGCAGTCTCACGAAGAGAGGGTCAGCAGAACCATTTATGGAACCAGAACCGGTTCTGGGCGTGACAAAGATGCACTGCTAGGGGATCCATTAAGTCCTGGGTCAGAAACGAACACAAGGTGTACTGGGCAGCCTGTCCAGGGCTCAGACCTGGGAAGACAGTAATTGAGGATCTCAGTTCAAAGGGAGCTTTGTAGATGCTAAATCTTAGCAGAGGACAGTTTAAAAACATAACAGGACTCTTGACAGGGGGGGGGGAGGGGCAGAATCAGCCCAGCACATCCTGTGCGAGTGGAAAGACAGAGCAATATAAAACTTCACCCTACCAATCGCTGTGTAGACTACTTCAAGGCACAGTGATTTTGGAATGGGTGGAGTAGAAAAGAGAAAGGGCATGCACAATAAGCCAAAGGCTGCGGTGCTATCGGGGAGACAAAGTGGCGCTCGAGCCCTGAGGGAGAAAAAAAAAATACAAAACAATAACAAACACTACAGATATATTATATAGAATTCAAATTTCATATACAGTCAAATATAGGGACACAAGTGGTTTATTATATCTCAGCGCTCTTAAAGGAGCTGTGGTTTGCATGACAGTCCATACAATACTGAACTGAGACCTGTATACTGAGATTAACGGTTTCTAAGACATTTGTTGAGATGCGCGCCTGCCGACGGTTAAAATATGCCTCTAACAATTTGTTGCTGGAGTTTATTACACCACGGGTTAAATATAATAGGGGGGGGAGGGGTAATAAGGAAGCAATTTCCGAGGATTGCATGTTGGAAGCAGTATCGATATAACAAGCAGATATCTCCAGTATTTCTCCTCTGACCAAGAAAAGTAGGATTAACTGCGATAGACGGATATTCTAAAAGGCGACCAGCCCGTTTTTGAATGGAATTTAAGAATAATATTACAACTGTAGACGCATCTGTGCTTTATATAGTGTAAGAACTTGCTGTGATAATATTAATCAGGGTAAGAACCACGACAAACACAGTGTGTCGGCGAAATATTAGCAACTGTGTTTTGGGACCAAAAGGGGATATTATTGGTCAACTTCGTGGCTGTTGGTACTACAATAAACGCTGACAGGCATTGTGAGAGAATATAAAAGCTCAGACGGGAGATTCAGAACTGGAGAGTAGGTATGTTGAGCAGTAGCGTCAGCCCTCTCCACAACATCACCCGCCCCCACAGGTTAGATAGACATCAACACCCACCAACCCTATAGTGCAGCTTTGCACCCAGTGACAACCACTTCTTATATGATTTAAAAGATTTTTTTCCCAACCAGCTTCAGCGACAATGAATAGGGAAAGATGAGGTAGAACGCTTCCTTAAGGATGTGGCGGCGAGATTGTTGCACCCTTTTACTGTCCAGGTCACCAGACACAGAACATCTTGTTAGGACCGCTCTTTTGTCCCAAGGACTTCCAAGTTGTGGAATTCCTTGCCGGCACATGTTTTTCCTTCTCCTTCTAACCTCCAAACCTTCAAGTCCAGAATTAACAAGTTGCCTCTTTCCTCCTTGTCGACACCCATGGTACGATAGTATTTAGGCTGTCAGGCCTCGTGGTGTGTTGTTGAAATTAAAAAAAAGGGTACAAAAACTACCACAGCTCTCACAAAACTGCATCGACCAAAGCACATGGCGACCGTGTAGAAAATAGAGAATTGTGTAAGCTTGATAATCTATCAGTTATTGAAAAGAATGTTTTCGTTTCTATTTCTAATGAATAGAAGACCGTACTTTTGGGATTACGCTCGTATACAATGTGTCCCAAACTGGATGGTAATGTATTGCTGTCTCCGTATTATTAGCGATACGAAGACGATTAAATTAGCAATGTTTTGTAGAATTTCATGCTCATTCCAAATATGACTTGTATTTTCCCTGCCTCTTTTCGTTTTCGAGTTATTTTGAAAAAACGAAATTTGTCGATTTCTTTTCTCCTCAATATCTAAGTAGCCGTTGATCTGACATGTCTAAGACTTGCACATTATCAAGACACTTTTTACAGAGTAATCTTTTTGTGCTGTTCTCAACTTTAGATTGTCATTTGTTTTTGAGCTACAGGTATCAACGTTTCTTTTTATTATCTCAGCCATATTGGATTTTTTGCTCATGTGATAGCCTGTGAAAAGACCTTTCCAATGATATACACATTTTTTTAGGATAATGTTGTAATGTAGAATATCATTTGTAATAATGGGCCGATTCATTGGTGTGCTCGAAGTTCCTATTGTTTTATCGTGAATCATTACTGAAAATTATGTTAAAAGTAGAAGTCTATTGTTAGACTCTATGGCCTACAGCTTTTTGAACACTTTTTTTGTCATTAGTTTTCTGGTATTGGATTTCATAGCCTACTATCCTCAAAACGGTTTTTCTCAAAATTGTCAGTGCAATTACAAGATTTCTCAAACACGTTGTACATCATTGGAAAGCTCTTTTCACAGGATATTAGATGAGCAAAAAATCCAATATGGCTGAGATAATAAAAACAAACGTTGATACATGTAGCTCAAAAACAAATGGCAATCCAAAGTTGAGAATAGCACAAAAAGATGACTCTGTAAAAAGTGTCCTCATAATGTGCAAGTCTTAGACATGTCAGATCAACGCCTACTTAGATATTGAAGATAAAAGAAATCGACAAATTTTGTTTTTTTCGAAATAATTGGAAAACGAAAAGAGGCAGGGCAAAATACAAGTCATATTTGGAACGAGCATGAAATTATACAAAACATTGCTTATTTAATCGGCTCCCTATCTCGAATAATAACGGAGATAGCAATACATTCCCATCCAGTTTGGGACACACTATACATAAAACTATATATATATATATATATATATATATATATATATATATATATATATATATATATATATATATATATATATATATATATATATATATATATATATATGTATATAATATTCGCTGGAAAGTAGCCCACAACACTGCCTGGTGGAACCTTCTAAGACTACAAAATTTAAATTACAGAATCTGTTTACAACTAGCGTAGTTTTATATCTTCCAACGAACCACATTTTTTAGAAACAATCAGGACAAATGATCGACAACCATGAAATTTATAGTAATACAATCACCTTCCGGCAAATAATTCTGTATTCAATTTGCTTCTTAGACCCATGATAGATATTCAAGTGTGTATAACAATTTTAGAATTGTAATCAATTATGTTTCATCTACAATGAGACACCTGTATTTCAAAGTAATTTTCGTCTCCATATATAGTCATCTTTTACATGTCAAATTTATGTAGCAACATGTTGCTGTGTTAAGACATCATATATCAAAACAGGTATGTGTCAATTTTTTTATCAGCGTGAAACAACTAAGATGAATTGTGCTATTTATCATGCTATTTAAAATTAATCCAATTCGCATCCTTTTCCGCAACAATCTTTTAAAGTCTAATGAGTGAAGATTGGAACCTGTGAGGAGCACTGATAAGTACAATTTGGAGAACCCAATTCATCACAATACAGTTTTTCGACTTGACGATTGTTACCTAAGATTACATATAATATAATATTATTAGAAACAAAGGCAGTTAATTTAAATTGATATAGTTGCTATTAATTATGTGTGTCAAAGTTATAAAAGGTCACGATTGTCGCAATCTGCAAGTTAGCATTGTTGAATTACTAAGTTTTTTATTTAATTCAACAACACACCACGAGGGCTCACAGCCTAAATAATATCGTACCCTAGGTGTCGACAAGGAGGAAAGAGGCAACTTGTTAATTCTGCACTTGAAGATTTGGAGGTACGGAGGAGAAGAAAAAACATGTGCCGGCAAGGAATTTGGAAGTCCTCGGGACAAAAGAGCGGGCATAACAAGATGTTCTATGTCTGGTGATCTGGACAGTAAAAGGGTGCATTCGCTCTGTTCCCCTGGTTGATCTGTTGGGGACAGCAGGTGGAGGAACTATGAAAGAAAGCTCTGAGCACTGCCCGTGCAGATATCTGTAAAAGAGAGAGGGAGGTCACCAACGGCACGTCGGTGAGCGAGCGATGGCAGCCTTTGGGTGAGGGTGGGGTCACCGATGAGACGTATAGCTCTCTTCTGAATGGTCTCCAGGATAGCGAGTGTAGAAGCGGCAGCGGCACCCCAGATGTGGGAGTAGTATTCGAGGTTTGGCCTTATTTGTGAAGTATATAAGGTATATAGATTAGCTAGTGAAAAGTATTTGCAAGCCCGGAAGAGGAAACCTAATTTATTAGCAGCCGCTTCTGCAATTGATGTGACACGTTGGTGCCAATTGAGATTTCAACCCACAGAAATGCCAACAAGTGAAAATGACTTATTGCTTTGAATAACTTGGTTGTTCATTGTAATGGGTCTAGGGCTGGTGTATCTCTTACGAGATAGAAAGCAAGACTGAGATTTGGTGGAGTTGAATTGTACAAGATTTCTACTTCCCTAGTCTAATATGTTTTGGAAATCCACAGAGACAGAACCCTCCATGAGTCTGCGATCCTCATCTAATTGAGCTTAAGAGACAGGCTTAGAATATTGTATATTTGAGTGGAGGGTGTTGTCGTCCGCGTAACTGTGACCTGGGTTGAATGTGCTAGAGAGGAGGTCATTGATGTGGAGAAGAAACAAAGTAGGGGCTAAAGCTGAACCTTGAGGAACTCCTGCATTAATTGGATACAGCTTAGAGGAATGGCCATTCACGACAACAGAAATGCTCCGGTTGGAGTGGAAATTTGCTGTCCAGGTACAGAGTTTTGCTGGTAGGGCATAGGCCGAAAGTTTATAAAGCAGCGCTGCGTGCAAGACCTGGTCGAATGCTTTGGATATTTCTAGAGCGACAATCTGGGATTCACTGTGTAGTTCCCTAGACTTGCTCCAGGAATGGGTGATAAAGGAAAGGTGGTCGGCAGTTGAACTGAGCTGACGGAATCCATACTGCCTGTCGTGGATTAGATTGTCTTTTTCAAGAAACTTTAGTAATTCGGTGTTTATATACTTTTCCATCACTTTAGAGACGACTGAAAGGAGAGAAATAGGTCTGGAGTTGCTACAAAGCGCTTTGGATCCTTTCTTGGGGATGGGTTGTACTCGAGCAGTTATTTAGTTACTAGCGAATATGCCTCTAATGTAAGATGTCTGAAACAGACGACTTAGGGCAGGAGCAAGTTCTGGTGCGCTTTTTTTTTTGAGAACAATTGCTGGGATCTCGTCAAGGCCAGAGGCTTTCCTGGTATTAAAAGAAGAGAGCATCATTCGTACCTTTTTAGTTTTGAAAATGATATCCGTCATTTTATGCGCGACATTGGGGACTGTTGGTGGTTGAACATTTGGAGATGGGTTGAGAATAGAATTGCCGCCGAACCACGAGGCAAAAAGTTCAGCCTTGCCCAGGGCGGTTGAAAATGTTTCATCCCCTGTTTATGCATTGAGGCTGATTGTAGGCATGCAGAAAGGGAAGGAGATCCCACGCGGCGAAGCAGCGAACCAATATTTTCAATTTATGTTTAAATTGTTATCTCATTTCATTTTTTCCAAAAATGATTTTGAGGTTGCCTTGTTTGTTAGTCTTACATAGTAAGCTGCAATAGTTTATCATTTTCAAAAAGTATGGATACAGCAACCGTAAATAAGTGTTGGAAAGGGTCTGGGTGCAGCAAGTATGTTATATAGAAAATTCTCGTAAAAATATTTCAAATCCGATAGCTCATAAATTTCCCATTAAGTTATAATCTTCAATCTTGAACCATAGTAACAACTATGTAAGCGCACCGACGGTACTAAACTACAGAAAGATAACATAATGAGCTTCGCAGATAACTACAAATTTGTTTCAAAAAACCTTTTAAGTTGCTTATTGTTTGCGAAAACTGAATGAGTTGACTAAAACAAACCATCCAAGCAATTAATAAGGAAAAATATTTGCCATATTTATATTTTGACAGGTACATTCTCTTTGTAAATATTTTTTTCTGAAAAACTTTTGTAACTTTAATGAAGTTTGTAACACAATTTTTTTAAACACTTGCAGTACTAACATATTATATCTAAGACCAAATTTTAATTTTTTTGGTTCCATATAAAATATAATTTTTTTCAAATAATCGCTAACTGGGACTCTAGAACGGATCTCCAAGGTCCATTTAAATTTAAAGAATTAGTTTTAATAATACTTTTTTTTTAATTTCAACAACACACCACGAGGGCTTATAGCCTAAATACTATCGTACCGTGAATGTTGACAAGGAGGAAAGAGGCAGCTTGTTAATTCTGGACTTGAAGGTTTGGAGGTTCGGAGGAGAAGGAAAAACCTGTGCCGGCAAGGAATTCCACAACTTGGAAGTCCTCGGGACAAAAGAGCGCGCATAACAAGATGTTCTATGTCTGGTGACCTGAACAGTAAAAGGGTGCATTCGCTCTGTTACCCTGGTAGATCTGCTGGGGGCAGCAGGTGGGGGAACTATGGAGGAAAGCTCCTCTGAGCAGTGCCCGTGCAGATATCTATAAAAGAGAGAGATGTCACCAACGGCACGTCGGTGGGCAAGGGATGGCAGCATTTGGGTGAGAGTAGGGTCACCGATGAGACGTATAGCTCTCTTTTGAATGGAGTCCAGGATAACGAGTGTAGAAGCGGCAGCGGCACCCCAGATGTGGGATCAGTATTCGAGGTTTGGCCTTATTTGTGAAGTATATAAGGTATAGAGATTAGCTGCTGAAAAGTATTTGCGAGCCCGGAAGAGGAAACCTAATTTCTTAGCAGCCGCTTCTGCAATTGATGTGACATGTTGGTGCCAATTAAGATTTCGATCCACAGAAATGCCAATAAGAGAAAAGGACTGATTACTTTAAATAACTTGGTTGTTCATTGTGATGGGTCTAGGGCTAGTGTATCTCTTGTGAGAAAGAAAGCAAGACTTAGTTTTCGTGGGGTTGAATTGTACAAGATTTCTACTTCCCCAGTCTAATATTTTTTGGAGATCCACGGAGTCAGAAGCCTCCATGAGTCTGCGATCCTCATCTAATTGGGCTAAAGAGACAGGCTTAGAATATTGTATATTTGAATGGAGGGTGCTGTCGTCCGCGTAGCTATGAACTGGGTTGGATGTGCTCGAGAGGAGGTCATTGATGTGGAGAAGAAACAAAGTAGGGGCTAAAGCTGAACCTTGAGGAACTCCTGCATTAATTGGATAAAGTTTAGAGGAATGGCCATCCACAACAACAGATATACTCCTGTTGGAGAGGAAATTTGCTGTCCATATACAGAGTTTTGGTGGTAGGCTGGAAGTTTATTAAGCAGCGCTGCGTGCCAGACTTGGTCGAATGCTTTGGATATGTCTAGAGCAACAATCTGGGATTCACCGTGTTGTTCCATAGACTTGTTCCAAGAATGGGTGACAAAGGAAAGGAGGTAGGCAGTCGATCTGCGCTGACGGAATCGATACTGCCTGTCGTGGCTTAGACTGTGTTTTTCAAGAAATTTTAGTAATTCGGTGTTTATATACTTTTCCATCACTTTAGAGACGACTGAAAGGAGAGAAATAGGCCTGTAGTTGCTGGGAAGCGCTTTGGATCCTTTCTTGGGGATGGGCTGTACTCGAGCAGTTTTCCAGTTACTAGGGAATATGCCTTTATTATAAGATATCTGAAACAGACGAGTCAGGACAGGAGCAAGCTCTGGTGCGCATTGTTTGAGAACAATTGCTGGGATCTCGTCAAGGCCAGAGGCTTTCCTGGTATTAAGAGAAGAGAGCATCTTTCGTAGCTTTTTAGTTTTGAAAATGATATCCGTCATTTTATGCGCAACATTGGGGACTGTTGGTGGTTGAACATTTGGAGGTGGGTTGAGAGTAGAATTGCCGGCGAACAACGAAGCAAAAAGTTCAGCCTTGCCCAGGGCGGTAAAAACAATTTCATCCCCTGAGACAAGAGGTGGGAAAGTGCTTTTGCAGAAATTATTCCCAATAGATTTAGCAAGAGTCCAGAAGGGTTTGCCGCTGTTGGAGCTTAAGAGGACTCTGTTTTTGATGTGGTTATTAAACGAGTTTTTTGCCTCAGAAAGAATGCGGACATAGCGGTTTCTTGCGTCGTTAAATGCTTGACGATTTTCTTGACTGGGATTGTGTAGAAGCGTTTTGTGAGCTTTGACTTTTTCAAGTCTGGCCTTGTCGCAGGATTTAGAAAACCAGGGCTTTTGAGTGGCTGAAGAGGTTTTCTGTGTACGTGGAATAAATAATTCCATGCCAGCTTGGATAATTTCGTTGACGTTTTGTGAGATATCAGAGGGGTAAGGATGAGAGAAGCAGACAGACGCCCATGGAAATGAGGAAAAGTAATCCCCCATTTCGTCCCAGTTTGCGGAGTTGTAGTGCCAAACGATACGTGGGTGTGATGACTGTGTGACCTCGGGTTGCATTGCGCAGGAAGCAGTGACCATGCCGTGGTCTGAGTGACCAATGGGGGCGGTGACTGATATCTTATAGCATTCAGGTTGTGTAGTAAGAAGGAGATCCAAGGGATTTGAGATGTTTGTTGGGATACGAGTAAAGTAAGTAGGTTGCTGAACCATATTGGATATAGAATTGCTGACTGCAAAGGCCTCCGCTGCTCTCCCTTGTGGATCGGTTTTTGAAGATCCTAGCCATTCCTTATTATGGACATTGAAGTCACCAAGAATAGTGATCTCGGAGGAAGGATATTCAGAAATCAGATAGTCGGTTTTTTCAGAAAGGTAGTCAAAGAGCTGGACAAAGTTGTTGTCAGAAGGTGACCGGTAAATGCAACAGATGAATTTAGTTGCAGCCCTGAGAGAAAGTTTTATCCATAGTATGTCTTTTCTTCCAGCTTCTAAATTGGGGAGTTTGGTGCGCACACGCCTCCATGCAATCTAAAGGAAGTAACGAGCTCATACCCCGGGAAATTAAGGTAATTTGTGGCTGTTTTGACACTGATTTGGGTTTCGGTGAGGAAGAGGAGTTGGGGCCCGTTAGCCTGGAGGAAATGGTGGACGGAGTTTAGGTTGGAATTTAGGCCACATATATTTGAAAAGGATATGTTAAATCTTGATGTTGGCGCCCCCTGTACACCCCTCTCCCGGAGATCCGAATGGAGGGGTATTTTGCCTCCGGAATATTTTATACAAAGAGGAGCCATCATCATTTTTGCTTATAAGGGAAACCGACTCATACACCAGAACCGGAATCGTCCGTTGGGACTTCACCGGCCCCTTGATGTATGGGGTGGTACCTCCTCGGGCGTGAAAAAATCCTTTACTATTACATAAAGGAAAATTCCACTACCACCTGCTATGGATTGGATTGGATCAATGTCTACCCCTTTAAAAATAAGATTAATAAAGAGATAGTCAATTGTCCAATAGTTATGCTTTTCTACATAGTAGGAGGATACAAAACATTATCATTTTGCATCCATGCCTATTGTCGGCGAATACATCTTATTAATAGTGTACAATTCTTATGAAAATTCACTACTATAATGCAATTGCTGCATCCCGAAATTTCTATTAATAATATTATTTGATCAAACTAGAAATCTAATCTAATTGTTTTGCCTTTAAAGATATTTTTGTTACATTGTATATAGGGGACATATTTCTGTTTTCTAATTAAATTTGTGGCAACGGAAAATAAATGACCAGGAATGTAATTCTGCCACCATAAAGCCAACTAAACGAGAATCTAACCAAGAACCTCAAATACAGCGACAACAATGAGTTTCATATACGATTATACTCGAATAGGAAAAACCTCTAGCATTTTGCGCTAGTTAATTAGTTTCGAATGCAAAAACCGAAACGTACCGACCATAAATCGAATCCCACGAATTCATTAGGCATCCTCCGCCAATGCAGCTATGATTTACGCCAGGTTAGAAGCATAAATCAAGTAGGCTTTTATGCGCCTGGAATCCCATACGGGATGTCAATTGTCAATTCAAGTATTAGATATGTCATTGATTGCAAAGTCCATTATTCTATATTCTAATTGCGTTCAGTAAATCTCCTTTATTGGATTTCAGTATGATGAAGTGTGACGTCCATTGTTCATTGATTTCGTAATTAAAATTTAATGAACGATAAAAACAGAAGTTGCCTTTGATCTGGGAGGTAGTTTTCGATTAACAGATAACACTTTATTGTAAAATCGCAATGTAGAATTTTATGTAATTTTTTTCATCAACACATTCGCTAACAGATGCTCACGACTTTTAATGTGTGTAAAACTACGCGAATAAAGTCGTAAAGTCCCGAGCATATATATATATATATATATATATATATATATATATATATATATATATATATATATATATATATATATATATATATATATATATATATATATCAACATATAAACATTCAAACGAACATTGGATATGGGTTCCAGGGGCCCTCATTCACGCTCATTTGAAGAAATTTTCTGAAAGTCGTAGACTCATGGAGGGTTCTGTCTCCGTGGATCTCCAAAAAATATTAAACTGGGGATGTAGAAATCTTGTACAATTCAACCTCAACAAATCTCAGGCTTTCTTTTTATCTCATAAGAGATACACCAGCCCTAGACCCATCACAATGAACAACCAAGTTATTCAAAGTAATGAGTTATTTTCACTTGTTGGCATTTCTGTGGATCGAAATCTCAATTGGCACCAACATGTCACATCAATTGCAGAAGCGGCTGCTAAGTAATTAGGTTTCCTCTTCCGGGCTCGCAAATACTTTTCACCAGCTAATCTCTATACAGTATATACTTCACATATAAGGCCAAACCTCGAATACTGCTCCCACATCTGGGGTGCCGCTGCCGCTTCTACACTCGCTATCCTGGACTCCATTCAGAAGAGAGCTATACGTCTCATTGGTGACCCTACCCTCATCCAAAGGCTGCCATCCTTTGCTCACTAACGTGCCGCTAGTGACATCTCTCTCTTTTATACATATCTGCACGGGCACTGCTCAGAAAAAATCTCAATGTAGAATTTTATGTAATTTTCTTCATCAACACATTCGCTAACAGATGCTCACGACTTTTAATGTGTTGAAAAGTACGCGACTAAATTCGTAAAGTCCCAAGCATATATATATATATATATATATATATATATATATATATATATATATATATATATATATATATATATATATATATATATATATATATATATATATCAACATATAAACATTCAAACGAACATTTCATATGGGTTCCAGGGGCCCTCATTCACGCTCATTTGAAGAAATTTTCTGAAAGTCGTATCATCGATACCTCTCTATTAGTGAATTTTCTTAATGAATATATATATATATATATATATATATATATATATATATATATATATATATATATATATATATATATATATATATGTGGAACATTCTTGCGGTAAAGCTATTTTTTTCCGTTATTATTAACAACACAAAAAAATGTAATTACAATAATTACAGAGAATCACAGGCTGGTAAAATTATTTATGATAACCTAGATGTCTAATACTTGCAGAACAAAGCAAACATACTTTTTTTTTAATGGAACACCTGGTATATTTCTTAATTTTTAGGCTAATTTGTAGAGGCATATTTTTAGCTACAGTAATTTATAGTGAATTTTCAGAAAAATTTGACTAATGAGATCGCGACTTTTGAATTTCGAAAAAACTTCTATAAATTAGCGCTAGAACACATATCCGAGGTCAGTTGCAATTTTAATATGTTTATATATATATATATATATATATATATATATATATATATATATATATATATATATATATATATATATATATATATATATATATAATAATA
Source organism: Tillus elongatus (assembly GCA_964006375.1). Lineage (NCBI taxonomy): Eukaryota > Metazoa > Arthropoda > Insecta > Coleoptera > Cleridae > Tillus > Tillus elongatus. The sequence goes on from OZ023263.1 coordinate 5,836,534, forward strand.
ATAATAATAAAATAGCCTTTATTCACACAGTAGATAATACAATACTCAAGTGCACAATTACAAAGAACAAAAAAAAATACAACAATACAACGTTGTTTACAAAAACACAGTTCCATGTACATAATTAAAAGAAAATTAATAAGAAACTGTGTGAATTGGGCGAAGTTCAGACGGATGAATAATCATCCTTTGCTCTCCCACTTACGCCCATATGCAAATCTGGTAGTCAACAGCCAGCCCGGCAACCTGCTTAAACACCACGCATAATCAGCAACAGTTTCTTTTTGAAGGAACGCACAGAACAGCTCTTAACACTCTCATCAAGACCATTGTATATAGCGTATATCTGATAGGTAAAAGACCGTTTAAACAGTGTTAGCCTGTACTTAGGTGGTGAAATTAAGCCCTTCGACCGTATGTTAATGCCATGAACATCAGTTCTGTGCGTTACCTTTCTATACAAGTATGTTGGGACTCTAGACACAATAATAGAATGGAACAATGTTGCTGCTCTCAGAGTGAAACGATTACGCATATTAAGCCACTTCGCTTCATTTAGTTTATGCGAGATATGTTCGAATTTTCAAATACCATACGCGAACCTCAGACAGGAATTTTGCAGTCTCTGTATCCGATTATAATCGCAACCATCCAAGCATGGCGAATATAATTCCGAGCAATAGGCAAACTGCGAGAGGACTAAGCTATTCCCAAGCATTAGCTTAACACCAGTCGGAAAATAAGTCCTTTGCGGGTACTGCAGACGCAGGTTGTTGTAGGCCCGCTGAAGGCAGGCACCAACATGCCGCTTATATCTAAACTTGTTATCCATTATCACACCCAAGTTTCGCACCTCATCCAAAAGCTCCAGAGGCTCCCCATTGATCATGACCCTCACATTTACCTTTAAGCGCTCTACAAGAATCTAACTCCCAAACAAAATAGCAGCCGACTTCTTCGCATTTAGACACAGCGATTGGTCTTTGGACACTTTGTACAATGAATCCAAATCGGAATTCACCTTTCCCAGTGCATCCGAAAGCTCCGCGGCATTGAAGGAAATGTATATCTGAATGTCGTCAGCGTACATCTGTACTTTAGAATACTGAATGACCCTAGGGAAATGATTTACGTAAATAACGAAAAGCAGAGGCCCAAGGACCGAGCCCTGCGGCACACCACACTCCACAAGACGAGCATCCGACTCGCAGCTGCCAACTCTCACAATAAGGTAGCGTTCCCTCAAGTAATTTCTGATCAACGCCAGAGCTTCCGAGCCCATCCCAACCGCTCTCAATATTTTCAGCAATATATTATGATTTATGGTGTCGAAGGCCTTGGAAAAATCCAACAGCACCAGTAGTGTCAGCATACCCTGGTCCGTGGCCCGCAAAATGTCGTCTGTAACCCTTAGCAGTGCAGTGGCACAGCTATGATATGATATGATATATATATATATATATATATATATATATATATATATATATATATAATATATATATATATATATATATATATATATATATATATATATATATATATTTGTGTGTGTCACATCAATAACTCAAAAAATGACGGGCCCATTTTGATAAAATTAGGTGAGTACCTTCCTTTCGCAAAGGGCTTGGACATTTTCGTAATCCAGGAAAATCAGCACAGTTTTTCGGGGAAATTTTTGTTTTTAATTTCGGAAAATAACAAAGTAAGGGCAACCACATTTGGTACGCATCTTTGCATTAGAAGAGGTGAACCATGTACCAAAATTTAGGTTTGCAAGTTTAAAGACAAAGAAGTTATGGGTATTTAAAGAAAAAAAAGTTGGGGTTTTCTTCAAAACGTCAAGTCGCGATTTGAAACGTCAAAATTGGCAACATTTAGGAAAAGAATCTGAAACAAATACGGATAATGTAAAGAAAATGTCGCAAGAAGAGTTATGGTTTAACGCTCTTTAATTTTTAGCTAATTTTCGTAGAAAAAATTCGTTAAGGAGGAGACCGTGACTTTTGAATTTTCAAAAAATTACTTCAAATGAGCGCAAACTAGGCCCCATATATACATGGTGACTCAATATAATTGTTATTATACAAGATACGGGAAAAAATTGTATACGTTAATTATAGGGTCTCTCCATACACAATCAAAGGCTGCCCATTAGTCGTGGGTGATACCTACAAATGTTTTTTGAACATTCTTATATAATTGCATGTTTGTAAAAAATAGAGACGCAGTAAGTACGTTTTGTAGCGAATGTTCATTAAATCCTTCAAATTTCAATTTGCTATTAACCTTAGATTTGTTGCCTAGGGGATCAGTTTTCTCCGAAACATTTTAAGTTTAGTTTCGGAGAATGTTTATACATTTTCAATTATTTCAATGAGTTATTTTGATAAAGTATGGTGCATTGTTTCTACTATATAGGTTATACCAGTAACCAGAGTGTTGCCTGCCTGCATTAGAGAGACATATTTGCTATTAAAATCATTTTAATGAAAATTCACCTCCATAACGCACTCTTAAATGAGATTATGTTGAATAAATCATATTCAAATCATAGATCAACTGCCGACCTCCTTTCCTTTGTCACCCATTTTTGAAACAAGTCTATGGAACTACAAGGTGAATCCCAGATTGTCACTATATACATATCCAAAGCATTCGACCAGGTCTGAAAAGCAGCGCTGCTTAATAAACTTCCGGCCTATGGCCTACCACCAAAACTCTGTACCTGAGCAGCAAATTTCCTCTCCAACCGGAGCATTTCTGTTGTCGTGGATGGCCATTCCTCTAAACTATTCAATTAATGCAGGAGTTCTTCAAGGTTTAGCTTTAGCCCCTACTTTGTTTCTTCTCCACAACAATGACCTCCTCTCTAGCACATTAAACCCAGTTCACAGTTACGCGGATGACAGCATCCTCCCCACCAAATCTCAGTCTTGCTTTCTATCCCATAAGAGATACACCATCCCTAGACCCATCACAATGAACAACCAAGTTATTCAAAGTAATGAGTCCTTTTCACTTGTTGGCATTTTTGTGGATCGAAATCTCAAATGGCACCAACATGTCACATCAATTGCAGAAGCGGCTGCTAAGAAATTAGGTTTCCTCTTCCGGGCTCACAAATGCTTTTCACCAGCTAATCTCTATACCTTATATACTTCACAAATAAGGGCAAACCTCGAATACTGCTCCCACATCTGGGGTACTGCTGCCGTTTCTACACTCGCTATCCTAGACTTTATTCAGAAGAGAGCTATATGTCTCATCGGTAACCCTACCCTCACCCAAAGGCAGCCATCCCTTGCTTAGCAACGTGCCGTTGGTGACCTCTCTCTCTTTTATAGGTATCTGCACGGGCGCTGCTCAAATGAGCTTTCTTCCATAGTTCCTCCACCTGCTGCCGCCAACAGATCTACCAGGGGAACAGAGCGAGTGCATCCTTTTACTGTCCAGGTCATCAGACAAGAACCTCTTGTTATGCCCGCTCTTTTGTCGCGAGGACTTCCAAGTTGTGGAATTCCTTGCCGGCACATGTTTTCCTTCTCCTCCGAACCTCCAAACCTTCAAGTCCAGAATTAACAAGTTGCCTCTTTCCTTCTTGTCGACACGCACGGTACGATAGTATTTAGGCTGTAAGCCCTCGTGGTGTGTTGTTGAAGTATTTTGTTTTAAAGAGATGCGTTTTCTATTGTAGGCAAATTTTCAATACCTCCTCCTGTATACAAATTATATCACCCATAACTCATCAGAAGCCGGGTATTCCACATTTGAGTAAAACCGCCGACTGTCTGAAAACGAGATTCGAATACACGACCTCATAGTTAGAACTCTAAAGGGTAGGCGGTCAGATGACACCGATACCCGGCCTGTTATACTTGGCTACAGGGTACTGCAATCAAAGAAAGTAAAAAAATCCCAAATTAAAATTATTTGATCACTGACACTTGGTCTTGAGTAACCCTCACCTAAGCTCGTTTGAGTGCCACTCGGATAAGCATTTTCTTTTATTACAAATTTTGATTCACGTTTTTAAGAGCTAGTTTTACCAAACAAATGAAACCACAATAGTCCTGGTTTCTCAAAAAATTACTTCCACATCGTCATAACGTGTGGAAGTATCGCATCGGCAAAAAAATTTCAATTTTCTTTTTCCGCTTAAATGTAATAACTATGAAAACATATATAAAACATGATTTGGAAACGAAATTTTTTGTCCCTCGATGTGTCGGTCTGTTGGTCTGTGGGGCTGTAGGTCTTTTTTTTTAATGTCAACAACACACCACGAGGGCTTACAGCCTAAATACTATCGTACCCTGGGTGTCGACAAGGGGGGAAAAGGTAACTTGTTAATTCTGGACTTGAAGGTTTGGAGGTTCGGCGGAGGAGGAACAACATGTGCCGGCAAGGAATTCCACAACTTGGCAGTCCTCGGAACAAAAGAGCGGGCATAACAAGATGTTCTATGTCTGGTGACCTGGACAGTAAAAGGGTGCATTCGCTCTGTTCTCCTGGTAGATCTGTTGGGGGCCGCAGGTGGAGGAACTATGACAGAAAGTTCTTCTGAACAGTGCCCGTGCAGATATCTATAAAAGAAAGAGAGGTCACCAACATCACATCGGTGGGTAAGGGATGGAAGCTTTTGGGGGAGGGTAGAGTCACCGATGGGACGTATAGCTCTCTTCTAAATGAAGTCCATGATAGCGAGAGTAGAAGCGGCAGCGGCACCCCAGATGTGGGAACAGTATTCAAGGTTTGGCCTTATTTGTGAAGTATATAGAGTATAGAGATTGGCTAGTGAAAAGTATTTGCGAGCCCGGAAGAGGAAACCTAATTTCTTAGCAGCCGCTTCTGCAATTGATGTGACATGTTGGTGCCAATTAAGATTTCGATCCACAGAAATGCCAACAAGAGAAAAGGACTCATTACTTTGAATAACTTGGTTGTTTATTGTGATGTGTCTAGGGCTGGTGGTGAAGAAAAAAAAACAAGACTTAGTTTTGGTGGGGTTGAATTGTACAAGATTTCTACTTCCCCAGTCTAATATTTTTTGGAGATCCACGGAGACAGACCCCTCCATGAGTCTGCGATCCTCATCTAATTGGGCTAAATAGACAGGCTTAGAATATTGTATATTTGAATGGAGGGTGCTGTCGTCCGCGTAGCTGTGAACTGGGTTGGATGTGCTAGAGAGGAGGTCATTGATGTGGAAAAGAAACAGAGTAGGGGCTAAAGCTGAACCTTGAGGAACTCCTGCATTAATTGGATATAGTTTAGAGGAATGGCCATCCACGACAACAGAAATTCTCCGGTTGGAGAGGAAATTTGCTGTCCACGTACAGAGTTTTGGTGGTAGGCCATAGGCCGGTAGTTTATTAAGCAGCGCTACGTGCCATACCTGGTCGAATGCTTTGGATATGTCTAGAGCGACAATCTAGCATTCACCGTGTAGTTCCATAGACTTGTTCCAAGAATGGGTGACAAGGGAAAGGAGGTCGGCAGTTAATCTGTGCTGATGGAATCCATACTGCCTGTCGTGGATTAGACTGTGTTTTTCAAGAAATTTTAGTAATTCGGTATTTATATACTTTTCCATCACTTTAGAGACGACTGAAAGGAGAGAAATAGGCCTGTAGTTGCTAGGAATCGCTTTGGATCCTTTCTTGGGGATGGGTTGTACTCGAGCAGTTTTCCAGTCACTAGGGAATATGCCTCTATTGTAAGATGTCTGAAACAGACTAGTCAGAACAGGAGTAAGTTCTGGTGCGCATTTTTGGAGAACAATTGCTGGGATCTCGTTAAGGCTTTTCTGGTATTAAGAGAAGAGAGCATCTGTATGTCTGTCTGGTTGTATCCACGATAACTTTAGAACAAATTGAGATATCGTCTTCAAATCTGGGATACAGTTAGCACTCGACAAACGAACGGTTCGGATTGTTTTTGCGTAAAATCGCTTTAGGGAGTAGGGTATGAATGGAGGGTTGATTTGGTGAAAATCACCTTTTTTCGCTAAAACTCGAGTAATAAAACATTTTAGGGTTTATTTATTTGAAAACTTTTATTTTCATCAAATATCTCGTGCCTTATGCTGAAATTTAATTAGGGGCCGAATGTGTGGGGGTGAAATATTGTTGACCAAAATTAAGACATTTTTCTGCTAAAACGGCGTAGAAAGTCTCAATATATATATATATATATATATATATATATATATATATATATATATATATATATATATATATATATATATATATATATATATATATATATATACATATATATATATATATATATATATATATATATATATATATATATATATATATATATATATATATATATATATATATATATATATATAACTTGATTCTGGAACATATTTTGTTTGTCTGTCGGCATGTACGTCTGTCTGTTAATAGGCGCAATAACTTACGAACCAATTGATATATCATCTTCAAATTTGGTATCCAGTTAGCACCTCACAAAGGAACGCTTTGAATTGTTTTTGGGTAAGATCGGTTCAGGGGGTAGGGCATAAATAAGAGGTGATTTGGTGGAAATTGACATTTTTTTCAATAAATCTCGAGTAATATAACGTATTAAAAGTTTATGTGTACAGGAATACCAATATTTTCTTTGTGGTCAAGTCATGGGCCCTAAATTCATTCTATGAGAATGTCTTTCTGCAGAGAATACATTATCACAACTATGTGGAAGTTATGATACAATTTGCAGCACTATTTATATTTGTATCGTAAGATACCTTAACATGATCTGCATTTAAGGCCACCTATTTAAAGTAAGTTGGTTACAGTTATTTAAGAATGACACTAGTCATTCCTAAATAGCATGTCAATTCACCAGATCCATTAAATCTTTTTATAAGGCCCTATTGTTCGAATCAAATAACTACACGTATCTTATTGTGTATATCTCAAAAGATGCCGCTATCTTTAATCAGATTTAATACATATATGGATTTAATTGTGTTAACTATATGTACTCTTCTGATTGATAATTTTTACACTAGCTGTATCTGACAATAGAATTAAGATACGCGTTGATTAGAATTTATTTGGAATGTAGAGTATAAAAATCTCTAGACGCAGCAAGTGCGTTATAGTAGCGAATTTTCTTTAAAATATTTGTAATAGCAAATGTCTTTCTTTGATGAAAGCATGCCACAAACTTGGTTGCCTATATAGTAGAAACAATGTACCATATTTCCTCGAAATAAATTTATTGTTTGAAAATATATAACATTTTTCAAAAGTCTGGATGCAGCAAGTGTGTTTTCCATAAAAATGTTTTTAATAGCAAATGCGAGCAGGCATCAATCTGATTACCGGTATAGCCTATGTAGTAGAAACAATGTACTATATTTTATCAAAATTACTTATGGTTTGAAAATATACAAAAATTTTCCGAAAATAAACTTAAATGTTGGTTTTCTATCCAACAAAGCTTACGTTAATAGCAAATTGAATTATTGAAATTTGAAGGATTTAATGAAAATTGGGTAAATTTGCAGATTAGCTCCCGAACGCTTTTCAACAAATTGTTTTCAGAAACATTACTAGGACCCCACGTGGATGCACAAACCACAAGAAAAATTTCTTGTTCACACCCCGCAAGGAAGTTATGGGACTGGGGTTTAAGGGTGATATAGCTTCAAGATGTGAAAAAGACAACTTTCAAGCCCGCTGTATTCGAATTTTCTGCTCATATTTCCTTTTTACTACCTACCCCGCCCAGAACCCCTCAATCCTGGTCCCGTAACTTCCTTGGGGGTGTGAACAAGAAATTTTTCTTGGGGTTTGTGGATCCATGGGGGGGAGGGGGTCAGGTTTCTGAAAACAGTTTTTTGAAAAACGTTCGGGAGCTAAACTGCAAATTTACCGAAAATTTGCTACCAAAACGCACTTACTATGTCCAGATTTTTGTTCTTACAAACGCATCATATTTCGATAAAAAATGCAAAAATGCATTAACGATTTTGTTCTACGAAAATTAGCTAAAAAAAACATATACACCCCTACTCACTCCTGGTCCCGTAACTTCCTTGGGGAGTGAGAACAAGAAATGTTCCTTGGGGTTTGTGGATCAAGGGGGGTGGGGGCCTAGGCAGGTTTCTGAAAACAGTTTTTTGAAAAGAGTTCGCGAGCTAAACTGCAAATTTACCGAAAATTCGCTACCAAAAGGCACTTACTGCGTCCAGTTTTTTTCTTACAAACGCATCATATTTCGATAAAAAATGCAAAAATGCATTAACGATTTTGTTCTACAAAAATTAGCTAAAAAAAATTATGGACCCCCTACTCACTCCTGGTCCCGTAACTTCCTTGTGGAGTGTGAACAAGAAATGTTTTGGGGGAATAGGGGTGCTGTGCGGGGTAGGCAGGGTTTAAGGGGGATATGGTTTCAAGATGTGAAAAAGACAACTTTCAAGCCCGTTTTATTCGCATTTTCTGCTCATATTTCCTTTTTACTACCCACCCCGCCCAGCATCCCTATTCACTCCTGGTCCCGTAACTTCTTTGGGGGGTGTGAACAAGACATTTTTCTTGGCTTTTGTGAATCCAGGGGGGGCCCTAGGCAGGTTTCTGAAAACAGTTTTTATGAAAAGCGTTCGGGAGCTAATCTGCAAATTTACCGAAAATTCGCTACCAAAACGCACTTACTGTGTCCAGATTTTTTTCTTATAAACGCATCATATTTCGATAAAAAATGCAAAAATGCATTAACAAATTTGTTCTACGATAATTAGCTAACAAAAATTATAGACCGTTAAACCATAACCATAAACTTCACTAAACCCGCAAATAAATATCCAAAAAGCCACCAAACTTAACTAAACTGACAACCAAAGCATCAGAGAAAGGGTCTATTTGAAATGGATATTCTGTAAATATTTTAGTAAAATGAAGGACAATGACGGTTGAATCTGAAACTTAAGGGTTTGCAGAACACTCTTCTTGCAACATTTTCTTTTCACAAACGGTATTTGTTTCACATTCTTTGCCTAAACATTGCCAATTTTGACGTTCAAAATTGCGAGTTTGGCGTTTTAAGGAAAACTCCAAAATTTGTTGCTTTAACTGCCCATAACTTCTTTGTCTTTAAAGCTAGGGATCTACATTTTTGTACAGAGTTCACTCTTTATAATACAAACACGCGTACCAAATTGCCCTTACTTTGTTATTTCCGGAGATATGAATTTTTTTATGAAGAAAACACAAAAATTTCCGGAAAAACCTGGTCCGATTTTCCTGGATAACGAACTTATCCAAGCCACTTGCAAAAGGAAGGTACTCTGCAAATTTTATCAAGATCGGTCCATTATTTTTTGAGTTATCGGTCGGATATATATATATATATATATATATATATATATATATATATATATATATATATATATATATATATATATATATATATATATATACAGATCTTCCCATAAGCGAATTTTTTTTATTCGCTAAAAGATTAACTCAAAAATGTATCATGAAAATATTCTACAGTATTATTATTGACTGGCGTTTGTGCCGAAGTACGCCTGCGCAGCTTAAAAAGTCTGGGTGCAGCAAGTGCCCTAGGGTAGGGAATTTTCCTTAAAATGTTTTTAATAGCAAATATGTTTTTATTAATGAAAGCAGGCATCCAATTTGGTTACCAGTATAACCCATATGCTAGAAACAATGTACCGCATTTCATCAAAATAACTTGATTGTTTCAAAAAAACACAAAAACTTTCCGAAAATAAACGAAAATGTTCCCGAAAACTGGTCCGATTTTCCTGGTCAACAAACTTCTGCATGCTATTTACCCACCTACCAAGATATAATTATTCACAAAATACTTTTCGACAAATTTGGCAAAACAATTTTTCATGAAAGTTTGCATACAATTTCTTCACGAAAATCCAAAAAAACATTTTTTTACAATAACTTATTAAACAATTATTATTAATTAGCAAAATCTCACAAAAATTTTACAAACAATGATTTCTACGGAAATACAAAAAACGTGTAAGCCGGACCTCGATTTTTTTCACGAATAATGTAAACAAAAACCTCTCTGAATGCGTCATTTTCATGGGACCCCGCTATACAGTGTGTCCCAAACTGGATGGGAATGTATTGCTATCTCCGCTTTTATTAGAGATAGGGAGACAGTTAAATTAGAAATGTTTTGTAGAATTTCATGCTTGTTCCAAATATCACTTGTATTTAGCCCTGCCTCTATTCGTTTTCGAGTTATTTTGAAAAACCCCTGACATGTCTAAGACTTGCACATTAGTAGGACACTTTTTACAGAGTAATCTTTTTGTGCTATTCTTTGGATTGTCATTTGTTTTTGAGCTACAGGTATCAACGCTTGTTTTTGTAATGGCAGCCATATTGGATTTTTGCTCATGTGATAGCCTGTGAAAAGATATTTCCGATGATGTGCAACATGCTTGAGGAATCTTGTAATTGCATTGACAATTTTGAGAAAAACCGTTTTGAGGATAGTAGGCTATAATCCAATACCAGAAAACAAATGACAAAAAAAGTGTTCTAATAGTACCAACCCATGGAGTCTAACAATAGACTTCTATTTTTAACATAATTTTCCGTAATTATTCAATTATTCACGATAAAAAAAATAGGAACTTTGAGCACACCAATGAATCGGCCCATTATTACATTGTTACATTATATATATATATATATATATATATATATATATATATATATATATATATATATATATATATATATATATATATATATATATATATATATATATATATATATATATATATATATATATATATATATATATATATATATATATATATATATCCGACCGATAACTCAAAAAATTGTGTGCCGATTTTGATCAAAGTATCTGAGTACCTTTCTTTGGCAAGTGGCTTAGATAAGTTCGTTGTTACCCAGAAAAATCGGCCCAGGTTTTCCTGGAAAATGTTGTATTTTCTTTCGGAAAAAAATTATCTCCGGAAACGACAAAACGAGGGAAACCAAATTTGGTACTCATGTTTGTATTATAAAGGCTGAACAATGTGGATCTGTAAATTTAAAAACAATAAAGTTATGGGCATTTGAAAAAAAGGCGGTTTTCCTCAAAATATCAAAGTCGCGATTTAAAACGTCAAAATTGGCAAAGAACCTGAAACAATAACTGATTATGTAAAGAAAATGTCGCAAGAAGAGTGTTCTGCAAACCCTTGAGTTTCAGCTTCAACCGTCATTATCCTATTTTTTTTTTTTTTTTTATGTCAACAACACACCACGAGGGCTTACAGCCTAAATACTATCGTACCGTGGGTGTTGACAAGGAGGAAAGAGGCAACTTGTTAATTCTGGACTTGAAGGTTTGGAGGTTCGGAGGAGAAGGAAAAACATGTGCCGGCAAGGAATTCCACAACTTGGAAGTCCTCGGGACAAAAGAGCGGGCATAACAAGATGTTCTATGTCTGGTGACCTGGACAGTAAAAGGGTGCATTCGCTCTGTTCCCCTGGTAGATCTGCTGGGGGCAGCAGGTGGGGGAATTATGGAGGAAAGCTCCTCTGAGCGGTGCCCGTGCAGATATCTATAAAAGAGAGAGAGGTCACCAACGGCACGTCGGTGGGCAAGGGATGGAAGCCTTTGGGTGAGGGTAGGGTCACCGATGAGACGTATAGCTCTCTTTTGAATGGAGTCCAGGATAGCGAGTGTAGAAGCGGCTGCTGCACCCCAGATGTGGGAGCAGTATTCAAGGTTTGGCCTTATTTGTGAAGTGTATAAGGTATAGAGATTAGTTGGTGAAAATTATTTGCGAGCCCGGAAGAGGAAACCCAATTTCTTAGCAGCCGCTTCTGCAATTGATGTAACATGTTGGTGCCAATTAAGATTTCGATCCACAGAAATGCCAACAAGAGAAAAGGACTCATTACTTTGAATAACTTGGTTGTTCATTGTGATGGGTCTAGGGCTGCTGTATCTCTTGTGAGAAAGAAAGCAAGACTTAGTTTTGGTGGGGTTGAATTGTACAAGATTTCTACTTCCCCAGTCTAATATTTTTTGGAGGTCTACGGAGACAGAACCCTCCATGAGTCTGCGATCCTCATCTAATTGGGCTAAAGAGACAGGCTTAGAATATTGTATGTTTGAGTGGAGGGTGCTGTCGTCCGCGTAACTGTGAACTGGGTTGGATGTGCTAGAGAGGAGGTCATTGATGTGGAGAAGAAACAAAGTAGGGGCTAAAGCTGAACCTTGAGGAACTCCTGCATTAATTGGATACAGTTTAGAGGAATGGCCATCCACAACAACAGATATGCTCCTGTTGGAGAGGAAATTTGCTGTCCAGGTACAAAGTTTTGGTGGTAGGCCATAGGCCGGAAGTTTATTAAGCAGCGCTGCGTGCCAGACCTGGTCGAATGCTTTGGATATGTCTAGAGCAACAATCTGGGATTCACCGTGTTGTTCCATAGACTTGTTCCAAGAATGGGTGACAAAGGAAAGGAGGTCGGCAGTCGATCTGCGCTGACGGAATCCATACTGCCTGTCGTGGATTAGACTGTGTTTTTCAAGGAATTTTAGTAGTTCGGTGTTTATATACTTTTCCATCACTTTAGAGATGACTGAAAGGAGAGAAATAGGCCTGTTGTTGCTAGGAAGCGCTTTGGATCCTTTCTTGGGGATGGGTTGTACTCGAGCAGTTTTCCAGTTACTAGGGAATATGCCTTTATTGTAAGATATCTGAAACAGACGAGTCAGGACAGGAGCAAGTTCTGGTGCGCATTTTTTGAGAACAATTGCTGGGATCTCGTCAAGGCCAGAGGCTTTCCTGGTATTAAGAGAAGAGAGCATATTTCGTACCTTTTTAGTTTTGAAATTGATATCTGTATTTTATGCGCGACATTTGGGACTGTTGGTGGTTGAACATTTTGAGTTGCGTTGAGAGTAGAATTGCCGGCGAACAACGAGGCAAAAAGTTCAGCTTTGCTCAGGGCGGTAGCAACAATTTCATCCCCTGAGACAAGAGGTGGGAACGTGCTCTTGCAGAAATTATTCCCAATAGACTTAGCAAGAGTCCAGAAGGGTTTGCCGCCGTTGGAGCTTGAGAGGACTTTGTTTTTGATGTGGTTATTAAACGAGTTTTTTGCCTCAGAAAGAAAGCGGACATAGCGGTTTCTTGCGTCGTTGAATGCTTGACGATTTTCTTGACTGGGATTGTGTAGAAGCGTTTTGTGAGCTTTGACCTTTTCAAGTCTGGCCTTGTCACAGGATTTAGAGAACCAGGGCTTTTGAGTGGCTGAAGAGGTTTTCTGTGTACGTGGAATAAATAATTCCATGCCAGCTTGGATAATTTCGGTGACGTTTTCTGAGATATCAGAGGGGTCAGGATGAGAGAAGCAGACAGACGCCCATGGAAAATATACTAAAATATTTACAGAACATTCATTTCAAATAGACTCTTTCTCTTATGCTTTCGTGGCAGTTTTAGTTAAGTTTTATAGGGTGTCTTGAGCTGCATCTTATAAAATTATTTTGACAATCACAGGATGGCCCATAAGTCGTTGGTGATCCCTACAATTTTTTTATTGCACTTTTTATTGAAATATTTTTGTAAGAAAAAAAATCGAGACGCAGTAAGTGCCTTTTGATAGCAAATTTTTATTAAGTGCTTTAAATTTTAATATCTCTATTTGCTATTAACCTAAGGTTGGTTGGCTAGAAACTTAGTTTTCTCGAAAACATTTTAAGTTGGTTTTCGGAAAATTTTTGTACATTTTCAAACAGTAAGTTATTTTGATAAAATATGGTACATTGTTTCTACTATTTAGGCTATACCAGTAACCAAATTGATATCTGTTTGCATTAAAGATACATGTTTGCTATTAAAAACATTTTAATGAAAATTCACTTCCATAACGCAGTTACTGCGTTCAGACTTTTTTAATTTGATTTGTTTCTCTTGATTTTCGTAAAAACAGAAGCATAGATAATTTCTAGAAAAATTCAGTACCATAGCGCACTTGCTGCGTTCAGACTTTTAGTGAATTTTCTTTAAAAAAAATTACTAATGAGGAGATCCCGACTTTTGAAAAAATTATTTAAATGAGCGCTAATTAGGCCCCCCAGAACACATATCCCGGGTCAGTTTAAATTTTTATATGTTTAAATATATATATATATATATATATATATATATATATATATATATATATATATATATATATATATATATATATATATATATATATATATATATATATATCACACCGATAACTCAAAAAATAATGGGCCGATTATGATTAAATTTGGTGAATAAATTTCTTTTGCAAATGGCTTGGACAAGTTCGTTACCCAGGAAAATCTGCACAGGTTTTCCCGGAAAATTTTGTGTTTTCTTTCGAAAAAAAATTATATCTCCGGAATTAACAAAGTAAGGGCAACCAAATTTGGTACGCGTTTTTATGTCCTCATAGGTAAGTTACCTACCAAAATTTAGCTATATAGGTCAAAAGAGAAAAAAAGTTATAGGCATTTAAAGAAAAATAAATTGGGGTTTTCCTCAAAACGTCAAAGTTGCGATTTAAAATGTCAGAATCGGCAACATTTAGGCAAATAACTTGAATCTAATACGGGCTATGGAAATCAAATGACTCAAGAAGGATGTTTTAAAAACCCTGAAGTCTTAGTTTCAACCGTCATTGTCCCTCATTTTACTAAAATATTTCCAGAAAATTCATTTCAAATAGACCCTTTCTCTGATGCTTGGCAGGAGTCTTAGCTATAGAGTTGATCGTTTAATGGTATATAATTTTTGTCGAATTTTCGTAAAAAATCAATAAAGCTCAATATATCCGTTGTTATACAAGATATGAAAAAAAATTGTATATATTAATTATGGGGTGTCTTGAGCTACATCTTAAAAAATATTTCTACAATCACAGGCTGGCCCATAAGTCGTTGGTGATACAAATTTTCTTTTTTTGTTAATCAAACACGGCTTACGTTATTGCATTTTAGCATTTTCCATCGAGATATAATGCATGTTTGTAAGAAATGAAATTCTGGATGCAGCAAGGGCGTTATGGTAGCGAATTTTGATCAAATGCTTCATATTTGAATAGCTCAATTTGCCTATATAACCTATAAGGTTGACCAAGAAACGAGTTTTCCCGGGAACACTTTAAGTTTACTTTTGGAAATTGTTGTACATTTTCACACAATAAAGTTATTTTTATGAAACATGGCACATTGTTTTTACTCTATAGGTTAGGTACTGGTAACCAAAATTGATGCCTGCTTTCTTAAAAAGAAAACACAATATTTGCAACAAAAACATTTTAATGAAAATTCACTACCATAGCGCACTTGCTGCGCCCAGAGTTTTTATTATTTATAAAGACCCGATCAAATTAACAGACTACAATAAGTGTAACAGAATAAGCAGCAAAATACCAATTAATTAATGAGTTTCAATATAAACTGAAACCAAGTATAAACGTTGAGATTCCTCCAGTTTACAAATCTATCTACAGAATCATCCTTAACGCTGTTAAATAATTAAAAGAGTTTGCAATTGTTCAAATTACATTGTGAAGTGTTAACTTGTTGACGTTCCCCGCTTACCAGTAAGAATTCCATTCAGACTAATTGAAGAATAACTAAGTTTGTGAAGTTTGTGAAGCGAGTAGAAAGTTTCCGTGATACATTAATTATTAGTTGGAAGTAAGAAAGGCAACTTCATCTAGTAGTAAGTGCTTAAAGGGTAAGACATTGATGATCCTGCTATGAGATGATGGGATATTTAAATTTTCTCATATCTCCGGGCTCACTTACATTATCTTTGTTTGGATAAACTCCCAGCATAATAGGAAAGTTTCTTGACTGTTTGTTAATATGGTAACAAAGTATCAGATAACTATATTAAAGTATAATACAGCTAAAATATGCTCTCATATTTTTGACGCAGAAAGTGTCTTATGACACCAATTTTATTTTTTAAATCCGTCTCAAATCTGCAATAAAAGGCGATAATGGATTGCTCATAGCTGTGCCTTCAGTTTGTTCAAAGAACTCACTGTTAAATTGGAAAATATTTTGTTTTATACACAGGCACAGGAAATAATTATTTCCTAGTGTACCCACAAAACAAACGTTGGAGTATTTGGAAGAATTATTAAAATTGAACAATATAAGTCGACGTCTGCAAAGAATATTTAACTCTAACTAGCCTGTGTATAAAACAAAATATTTTCTAATTTAACAATGAGTTCTTTGAGCAAACTGAAGGCACAGCTATGGGCAATCCATTATCGCCTTTTATTGCAGATTTGTTTATGAGCAGATTTGAGACGGATTTAAAAAATAAAAGTGGGTATTTCCCTAGAGTTTGGTTTCGTTATGTTGATGATATTTTTGCAGTGTTTAACACAAATACATGTAGGGTAGAAGAATTTACTGAAAAACTAAATAGTCAATTTGATTCAATAAAATTTACCCACGAAATAGAAATCAACAATAAACTTTCGTTCCTAGATGTACTAGTTATTAAAAATAAAGGCTCGCTTGAATTCGATGTCTATAGGAAGGAAACGGCTACTATTAGTTATATTCCTAATGACTCACATCATACGTTTGCACAAAAAACGGCTAGTTTAAATTTCTAGTAAATAGATTGATCAATTTTCCGTTGAGTAAAAATAGATTTAATACAGAATTAAAATACATAAAAAATGTGGCGAGATATAACGGTTACTCGGATGGTTTAATAGACAAATTAGTTAACAAACACAGAACAAAGAAGTTGATATCTGAATGTACGACATTTAAGAATGATAAAATCGAGAAAAAATTTGTGTGTTTACCTTATGAACCACGAATCACAAAGGGTTTGGAAAGTATTTTTAAGAAAGCCGATTTACATTTGACGTTTTCGACGAAAAGTAATTTAAAAAATTTGTTGGGTAATACGAAAGACAAAGACAAAGTCACTGAAATGTCCGGAATTTATGAGATTAGTTGCAAAGATTGTGATCTTAAATACGTGGGCCAAACTAGGAGAAACATAGCCACCAGATTTCGTGAACATCTCGCACAGTTACGATATGGTACGGTGGACAAATCATGTGTGGCACAACATATATGGGATAATAACCACCACATTGACAAAGAAAATTTGAAACTTGTCAAAAATGTCAGACATCAAACTATGCTTGATTCATTAGAAAGTATTTTTATATTAAGGTCTATTAAGAACAAAACTTCATTAAATCGTGCGGCACCTGTAATTTCTAGCTCTTTGTTTTCTCTTTGCATTTGGCCGCTTAAATACTCCTAATTTGTCTGGTAGAATAATAAATTATTTTCAATAACTCGACCGGTTTATACATATACTAATCACTATGTTTGTCTTGATTTAAATACCGGTTCGGTTTTTTGTATATATATAAATATAAATATTTTCACGTAGAATTAAAATCAATATAAATATAGTTTTTATGTAGTATTTTAGTTGAACTATTTTTCCTTTGTTAAAGTTAACACGGTGAGACATACATCTGTTTTTAGTTTTCTATTTTTAAAAGAGATGAGTTGAGTTTATGTTGTTTATCTCACCAGATGTCTTTATCGGCATGAACCAATATCCACATAGTAAATTTCTAGATCGAAAAGAAACGTGCCGTTTCTTTATAGAACTCTGGTCCTTTTAATACCTATATTAGATAAGGGTCATAAATTTGCCGACCAAAAGATTAAAGCAGGTCTCCGACCTGTTTCACTGCGCAATAAACAAACGATCGTTCTTGGACGACAACTTTACTTCGGACTAGTTCGTTTACCTTGACGCGATATAAATATACGGGGTCTAGTTTTTTATGTTAGAATTTTCCTTTCTCTGAAGATGTTGACTTTATCAACGAAACGATCGTAAGGTCTCTGAAATATGTGTTGTGGTGATTTGGGTGTTCTCCAAGTGTACTTATTAGTGCTCATCACAGGTTCCAGTTTTCACATAGTGTATTGCTTAGCATATTTAGGATAATAATCATCATGTGGATAAAGAATATATCAAGCTAATCAAAAATGTCAGGCAGTCGCGTCAGCTAGATGCTTACGAATGTATATATATATATATATATATATATATATATATATATATATATATATATATATATATATATATATATATATATATATATATATATATATATATATATATATATATATATGAGACATACTTGGTTCTCGTGTCCAGAATTTATTGAAACTCGGCGTTTCGGCTCCTGTTTTGGAGCCGTTTTCAAGAGATAAAGAAAATATGTAAGGACAGGTACCCTAAAGCCTCAATCTGCATCCTCCTTGGTGATGTACAAAGATGGGTTGAGTTGTTGTAGCTCGATTACGGGGCCTCAATCTGCCTACTCCCCATATCTCGCCAGAGATCGTCTCTAAGGTCCCAGTGTGTTCAACCCTAGGCCTAAGAGAGATCTAGCAGTTCGTTACAAGTCTTGTATTGTATATACCGTTTCGTTTACCTGTTTAGTTATCAGTGTAACGAGCCGGGTCACGGTCAATTAAGTCAGGGGCTTTCGTCACGGTATGTAAAGGATTAAGAGGGTTGCAGGCATTTGTTGTGTCAGGGACTTTCGTCACGGTAGTTAAAGGATTAAGAGGGATACAGGTATTTGTTGAGTTTGGTAATGGGGCAATAAAATTGTCTATTGAATTTATTGTCTTTTTGAGTGTTTGTAATAAAGATATAACAGGTTTCCAAGTAATCGGAAGACGAAGACCATCATCTCTCTTATTTTAACAATCGGGACGTTTTTCGATCTCGATTGCGCCGCGGATAATTGTGGTTTTGAAGTTGTAAACCGGTGCTATTGTTTTGGCATTGTCGAAGTCTATTTTGTGCCCTGTATGAATATGATGCATGGCCAGCGCCGATGAGTGGTCGGCTTTTCTAACTGCGAGGGTATGTTCATATATTCTATGGTGGATGCGTCTGTTTGTTTGTCGTACATAAGTTCGGGAACAGTTGGAACAAGGAATTTCGTGCAATTCGTTTGGAATCGTATCCTTGGGAGTTTTTATCAGATTTGACAGTTTCTGCTATGATATGGTTTTGATATTATAGGTTCTAAAAATTCGGCTGATTTTGTCGGTGAGACCTTTAATGTATGGTAAAAACGCTGTGTGTTGTTATGTGGACTCTGTCTGTTCTTCTTGTGCTGTAGTGGTTTCTTGTTGTGCGTTTCTAATGTTTCCTAGTATGTAATTGTTGTCGTATCCGTTGTCTAGCAATGTCTGTTTTTAAAAAAGTTTAATTCTGTCTGTTTATTGTTGTTGTCCGTTAGTCTGAAGGATCGTGTTACTAGTGTTCGAACCACGGAATTTAGTTGCGATGGGTGATGGTGATATTGAGTGTTAAGATAACGATGAGTGTGGGTTGGTTTTCGATAGACAGTGTAATAAAATCCTCTGACTGGGTTTTAAGAAAGGCAACGAAAAATTATTTTCTCTTTCCATGGTGAACTGGATTTGGGGGTTGATGTTATTTAGGTAAGAACGGAATTCGTCTAGAGATTCTTTACCGTGTGGCCAGACAGCAAAAATGTCGTCAACGTATCTTAACCAGCAGGTTGGTTTAAGTTGGGATGATTTAAGGGCTTGTGTCTCGCAATTTTTGATGAAAATGTTAGCCAATGCAGGAGAGAGTCATGAACCTATTGGAGCACCTCAACTTCTTTGTAAAATTTGTTTTGAAAAAGGAAATAAATCTTAGATGTGCGGTGTTCTAGAAGAGCTAAGGTATCGTCTGAAATATTGTGTTTCGCTGGAGAATGTCAAGCGTTTCAGATAGAGGTATATTAGTGAATAACGAAACTATATCAAAGCTAACTAGGATGTCGTTTTGAGAAAATTTTATTGCCATATTATCTAACTTAACAGATACCTGTAATCCTTTTAATCTTTTAAGTACCGTGACGAAAGCCCCTGACTCAACAGATACCTGCAATCCACTTAATCGTTTAAGTGTCGTGGCGAAAGCCCCTGGCTTAATTTACAGTGACCTGACTCATTACACCGATAACGAAGCAGGTAGATAAAACGGTACATACAATACAATACTTGCAACGAACTTCCAGATCTCACTTAGGCTTAGGATGGAACACACTGAATATTTAAAAGTGATTACAGTATAATGCAAAATTTTAATATATATATATATATATATATATATATATATATATATATATATATATATATATATATATATATATATATATATATATCGTCAGAAAAAGAATGTTTCGATGAATACAGTGGGTCCGGTTCTATGTAGTCCATTGTTCGAACTGTTGTCTTAATAACCAGCGTGTCCTTCTTAGAAGGAATAATTGATAACGATGCACAGTATAACAAAGGCAGGTATGCAGTTTTAATTACAGAGATTTAAGACGCAATAGTGGAGGTGTGTCTGTATACCTTCCCAGAGGACAGGGTCGCTATTTCACAATGTCCTAGGAGGCTGGCTACCATAGCCGCATTACTTTATAGGTGTGTTCTCTCTGTAATTAGTATAGAGCGAAACCGGCTTGCGTTGCTAATTATGGTGAGAATGCATCTAGCCTTACAATCGTTATATCTCTAAAAGTTTTTTTTTTAATTTGCTGAAAGTTGCTCCGAAGCATCCGTTTGCGGGCCTCTGCTCTCCTACTGCAAGACCTGCTACAACTTCCTTGTGGGTTAAGGAATTTCCTGGTGGAATGCATGCATATAAAGACAATTTCTATATAAATCAGGGCCGTTATCAGAATAATAGCTGATAATTCACGAGGTAAGCAGCGCACTTAGCAGAGATATTTGGCAGTTGTGAACAATGGCCGGTTCTTAAGAAGGCTGTTGCAGGTTGCTGGTCGCCGTATATTGTTATCTGTAGCAGGGAGAGGCTAATTAATTACCGGGAGCGCGAGTTATATGTAAAGCAGGCCGCGACAGATCAGAGATATGGCCCTATTGGATTACCACCGGGTCGGCCGGTGAGTTATACAAACGGTAGCTAGTTCAACGTTGAACGGAGCCCATTGTTTATTGTACTGAGGTGGGTGGTGAAGTATGCCCCGTTTACAACTACCCGCTTTACTCCACAAGGACAATACACTCAAGAGGCGGAAAAAAGTGCTATTTATTACGTAAACTCTAAATGTTCTGGTACAAAATAATTTATTTGCCTTGTCTTAACATTTATAGCAAAAAAACAGACAGGAGTTTACTGATAATTTCTGTTTGTTATTTAAATATTCAGTGATTGTAATATTTACCACATATGATTTCAAGGCGCCTTGACTTACTTTCGGGACTTGACTAGGGTTGGAGCCCAGTTTCATGGCCAGTTAAAATGTTCATATATATATATATATATATATATATATATATATATATATATATATATATATATATATATATATATATATATATATATATATATATATATATTATTTTGCTAATGGCTTGGATGAGTTCGTTCATCAAATCTTAACGGTCAATTTTTCTTAATAAAAAATTAAAAAATATTTGTTAAAACGCAATATCTCTCTAATTCTCTAAATTATTGAAACGAAAATTCACAACTTAAAAGAGCATGGATATACGTGGTTGTGTACCAATTTTCAAGTCGTTTGATCAAAGGAAAATAAAGTTATTAGAAATTGATAATAAAATAATCACCTCAGATTCTGTAATGCAATACCTAGAATGTTGGACAAAGAAAGATGACGTTGTCTGTACTGATATGCTATTTACATAAATCGTAGACAAAAATCTAAACAATGGAAGCCATTGCAAGATGTCAGACTGGAGAATATTGTGAGAGATAAGACAGGGACGCCATAGGTTAAAAGACGCCAAGAAAAAATACTATGAAAATAAAATCTCTAAGGCTTCAAACCGAAATAAAGCTATGTGGGAAGCAATTAAAGAAAATGTCAACGTGGGGATGATGAACAGCAAGGCGGCAAATCTGAGTATTCTGTCTGGTGACGGAGTCGTTATGACATATCCTAATATGTTTGCTGACAGTCTCAATGCGCACTTTGTCGACTCTGTTAAGTATCTGACAAAAAACTGTGACATTAATTGTGCATTAAAAAAATAGCTCTAATCCATATTCTATGTTTTTATATCCTGTCTTAGAGGACGATATATTAGAGATCATAAAATTAGTTTCAGTTAAAAATTAATCAGGAATAGATGAAATACCATGTAGTCTTCTTGGCGGGGTTGCTCATCTTGTGGTGGCTCCACTAACTTACCTTATAAATGTGTCGATTGAAATCGGTTGTTTTCCTGAGCGCCTGAAGACTGCCATTGTCGTCTCTCTCCTTAAGAAGGGAGATCCACGTCTTTTGGAGAACTACAGGGCGATTGCGCTGCTTTCGGTTTTTTCTAAGATCTTTGAGAATGCATTTCTGCTAAGACTTAGGTCCTTTTTGGAGAGATACAATTTGCTGTCTCCATGCCAATTTGGCTTTCGTGGGCAGCTGTCAACTCAGGATGCCGTGCTTGGCACTCACCTGACAATCTTGGATTACATAAATAGTGGGTCCAAGTCCGCCGGGCTGTTCTTCGACATTTCGAAAGCCTTTGATGCGGTCAACCATTCCCTTTTATTGCAAAAATTGGAGCATTATGGCATAAGAGGAAATGCATATTTATGGCTAAAAAGCTATCTGCATGGGATAAGTCAGGCTGTCAGGATACGACAGGCAGGTAAGAACTATATGTCTGGATTTTCAGCCGTGTCGAGCGGCGTGCCGCAGGGCAGCATATTGGGCCCTGTTTTGTTTACAATTTTCGTTAACGATATTGTTTATGATCTCCAGCAATACCACTTAACTTTGTACGCAGATGACACCACTGCTGCAATCTCAGGGGAAAGTTTTAAAGAGCTTGGTGCTGCAGCTAATGTGTGTGTGTCTCAGGTGTCAGCCTGGTGTTCGCGAAATGGTCTGGTTCTTAACACGCGGAAGACTGAAATGCTTCTTTTTTCTTCGATGGGTGTGCATCCGAATGTGAGATCTGATAACGGTTCAATAAGACAAGGCACGTCTGTAAAGTTTTTGGGGATCCATCTGGATTCTAACTTATCATGGGACGTCCATGTTGACCATGTGGTGGCCTCTCTTGTATTAAGGAATTACGCGTTGCTGCAGATGAGGGATTCCTTGAGTTCTCAGGCGTTGTTGACATGCTACTATGGTAGTTTCAACTGTCTCCTCGCATATGGTTTGCTGTGTTGGGGCGGCTGTGTGCATCTGGGGAGGGTTCGGTTGAGGGTCACTCGGGGTCAAAGGCAATGAAGAAGCTGACAGTCTCGCAAAGAGAGGGTCAGCAGAACCATTTATAGGACCAGAACCGGCTCTGGGCGTGACAAAGAGCACTGCCAGGGAAGCCATTAAGTCCTGGGTCAGAAAACAACACAAGGCGTACTGGGCAGACTGTCCAGGGCTCAGACATGGGAAGTCAGTAATTAACGAACCCAGTTCAAAGAGAGCTGTGGGGCTGCTAAATCTTAACAGAGGACAGCTCAGAAACATAACTAGTCTCTTGACGGGACACATGGCCGTCAAAAACAACCTGCATAAAATGGGGCGGTTCAAGGGGGACTTGGCATGCAGACTCTGCGGCGAGGAGGAGGAATCAGCCCAGCATATCTTGTGCAAGTGTAAAGCTCTGGACCGCAAAAGACAACTGATCTACGGTCAGTCTAGACCGGCGACAGAGCAATATAAAACTTCACCCTACCCATCGCTGTGCAGACTGGTGCAAGCCACAGTGATTTTGGAATGGGTGGAGTAGAAAAGACTAACGGCATGCTCAATAAGCCAAAGGCTGCAATGCCATCGGGGCGGCAAAGTCGCGGACGAGCCCTGAGGAAAGAAAATGTTAAAATTATATAAACAGATGTTTAGGTTATATTATTAAAATTTTCATTTCAAAATGGTGTATTTATAAAGTATTCATAGAGAAATGCATAGAGAAATAGTAAATAAGTGTTGAAAAGAGTTCAAGTGAGTTGTGGTAGAGAATTTTCATAAAAATAGTTCAAATGGTGATACCCCAATTCCTCATTAAACTAGAGTCTTCAGTTTTGATACATAGTAAAACCTATATAAAGACAGTGTGGATACTAAATTTTAAAAATACCACAATGAGCTACACACATAATTACAAATTTGTTTTTAAAAACCTTTTCTGTTATTTTGTTTACAGAAACTGGTTCGAATGAGTTTATTAAAACCGATCATTCAAGCGATTAATATGGAAAAATACTTACCTGCCACCTATAAATTCTAGATGCATTCCGTTTGAAAAAAAAATGTTCGGTAATTTTACAGATTAGCACATGGGGAGTGTTCAGAAAAATATTTTCAGAAATATGCTTAGAACCCCTTCTGGATGCCCAAACCACAAGGACAATATCTTGCAAACAGCCCACAAGTAAGTTACGGGACCAAGAGTGAATAGAGGTGCTGGGCGGAGAAGAATATAAAAAGGAAATGTGAGCGGAAAGTGCGAAAGAAACAGCTTAGTTGGACCTCTTTAAGCTGACTTTATCCCATTTTGCAGCACATCCTTAAAATACTGTTTACCGCGCGCAGAACCTCTATTCAACGCAGATACCGTAACTTTCTTAGGGGTTGCTCCAAAGGAATTTTTCTTGTTTACATTGTTCTTGTTAATGCATTGAGGGTGCTTGTAGGCATGCATAAGGGGAAGGAGAACCCCCGTGGCGAAGTAGCGAACAAGATTTTCAATTTATCTTTAAATTGTTATCTCATTTCATTCTTTAAAATATTTTTCAAAAAATGATTTTGAGGTTGCCTTGTTTGTCAGTCTTACATAGTAAGGTGTAATATTTTATTATTTTCAAAGAGTATGGATACAGCAACCGTAAATAAGTATTGGAAAGGGTCTGGGTGCAGCAAGTATGTTATGGTTGAAAATTTTCGTAAAAATATTTCAGATCCGATAGCTCAATAAATTTACCATTAAGCTAGAAACTTCAAACTTGAACTATAGCAACACCTATGTAAACGCACCGTGGGTACTAAATTAAAGAAAAATAACATAATTAGCTCAGCGGATAACTACACATTTGTTTTAAAGAACCTTTTTTGTTGTTTATTGTTTGCAAAAACTGAATGGGTTGACTAAAACAAAACCATCCAAGCAATTATTAAGGAAAATACCTGGCATATTTATAATTTGACAGGTAGGATAAATAATTAATTTTTTTCTGTAAAACTTTTGTAACCTTAATGAAATTTGTAACACAATTTTTTTAAAGACACTTGCAGCACTTACATATATCTAAGACCAAATTTAAATTTTTTAGCTCCATATAATATATAACTTTTTCAAATAATCGCTAACCGAGGCTCTAAAACTGATCTCCAAGGTCCATTTAAATTTAAAGAATTAGTTTTAATAATATATCTTACCAATAGTATACAATTATTATTAAAATTCACTACTATAATGCACTTGCTGCGTCCCTAAATTTTTTTTAATCGGCTCATCGGTTACGAAATAATGTATTGTCGTCACTTAAAGTGAAACATATATATATATATATATATATATATATATATATATATATATATATATATATATATATATATATATATATATATATATATACAGTGTGGAACAGCCAAATGGAATAAATTCGATAACGGATAAATGAGGGCGTGTTGGGAAAAACGCTTGGACACGTCGATTTGTATTTTTAACTGCGCATCTTTTTCAAGAAAAAAAATTTTATAGGGTGCGTCATGTGACAGTGGCCAATACCAACTTTCTTATTTTAAATACAAGCCCCTGTATATTATTAATTTTTTGGATTCTTCAGAAAATTCTAGACATAATTCATGTACAATGTCCTATACCTATCTTCAACTGTTTCGGAAATATTAAGTATTTTCAGATTTATTACAAAAATTAACATTAAAAATAGAAAATTATTTTATTTCACAAATTCTAATAAGAAATACTGATTATTTCTTAATAATTTAAAAAAACAAAAAAAAATTAATGTCAATGTAGTAAATGTTCAAAATGCTCGCCACGAACATCTTGGCAACATGCTAATCTGGTATAGAAATGTCTTCTAACATTACTCAACATCTCAGGCGTGACTGATCTAATCGCAAGCGTGATTCGTCTTTTTAAGTCATCTAAGTTGAGGGGCTTAGTTTTGTATACAATACTTTTGACATATCCCCACAAAAAGTAGTCTAATAGCGACAGATCAGGAGATCGTGCTGGCCATTCTATCGATCCGCGCCTCCCTATCCACCGATTTGGAAAAATTTGGTTCAGGTACTGCCGGACATTGATTTGGTAATGGGGCGGTGCTCCATCTTGCTGAAACCATATTTTATTGGCAGGAACTTGTGGGTTTGCTGGATCTGGATATAAGTTTGTCAAAGTTGGCACGACATTATTTTGGAGCAGTTCTAAATATTTATCCCCATTTAAGTTGCCATCAATGAAAAAGGGACCTACGATATGATTTCCAACAATTCCTGCCCAAACATTAACTTTTTCAGGATATTGCGTATGTTCCTCTCTAATCCAATGAGGATTCTCATTAGACCAATAGCGGCAATTTTGACGATTAACATGACCGTGAAGTGTAAATGTGCTCTCATCAGAAAACAAAACATCTTCTAATTGGATCACATTGTTATCTAACATTGCCATCATTTGTTCACAAAAATACGTTCTCCTATCGAAATCGTCCTCCATGAGCTCCTGAGTTGGTATCATTTTATAGGGATGCATTTTACTTTCCTTTAATGTTCGAAAAATTGCTGTGTGGCTAACGTTGAATAGTTGGGCTGCTTGTCGACCAGAAGTATGTGGGTTTTCTTGAAACTCAAGCGTAATATCCAATTTCGTATCATCACTTACTGCATTGGCAGCTACTTTTTTTATCTGTCTCACATGACCAAGCTCGCGAAACTGCTTTTCTATTTTGCTAATTGTTCCTTGGGATACAGGCGGCAAATTTGGAAATTTTTCGTGAAATAAGCGAGACACTTCCATCTGTGTCCGTGTGTTATCTCCATAACCAATCATTTGTAGAATGGTTATTTTGTGCATTTCTGTTAAATGAACCATTTTTCTGATATTATTACGTACAGTTAACGAAATTCAAACGACAATAGCACTGACACTAATCACTACTGTCATGCAGGCAGACAACAAGTTGCTAAGGCTACGAGTTTTATACGAACAGAAAGAAAACTGTTTTTGTTTTTGTTTCATTTCATATCAGTAAAAAGAAACGCAGGAATGGTTTTTGTTTACTTTCTCATTATCAAGAGCTGAATGGGAAATAAGTATTGAATGCAATGTAGCGAATTTGTGAAATAAAATAATTTTCTATTTTTAATGTGAATTTTTGTAATAAATCTGAAAATACTTAATATTTCCGAAACAGTTGAAGATAGGTATAGAACATTGTACATGAATTATGTCTAGAATTTTCTGAAGAATCCAAAAAATTAATAATATACAGGGGCTTGTATTTAAAATAAGAAAGTTGGTATTGGCCACTGTCACATGACGCACCCTATATAATTTTTTTTTCTTGAAAAAGATGCGCAGTTAAAAATACAAATCGACGTGTCCAAGCGTTTTTCCCAACACGCCCTCATTTATCCGTTATCGAATTTATTCCATTTGGCTGTTCCACACTGTATATATATATATATATATATATATATATATATATATATATATATATATATATATATATATATATATATATATATATATATATATATATATATATATATACATCCAGGGCAGGCGGCATTCCTTCCGTTTCTGGACAGGAGCAGGTATCTTCTTCGGCTTTTGACCCGTGGGAATTCCAGTTTTGGCTGTTCATGGGCCTGTTGGACGTACGGCCCCCATCATTGGTAGGGGTAGTTCCACATCTATTCGGGCAGCACTTCGGAGACGATGGATGCACGTTAATCGTGTGCAACCAGGCACTACTGTTGAGTAGATTGCCAATTATATCAAGGATGAGATAGGCGTAGAAGAAGTAAATGTACTGCCTTTGACTTCTAATGACAATTATTGTTCTTTCAAGGTTGGTGTCCTTGATCAGGATTTTGATTTAATGATTAATGAAAAAAATGACCTACTAACATAGCTATAAGAGCATTTGTTGCCCGCTCTCGGGGTGGCGCATCTTATTTTCCGGGGACGGCGCCGCCATGGGGGGAGAACTAGTACCTGAGGCTGCCTGATTTATTATCAAAATGTAAGAGGTCTTCGCAGTAAAGTTTTTTAGAAGTACACTTGCTTGCAATTATAAAATCATTGTGCTTACTGAAACATGGCTTAATTGTGATTTTTTAAACAGTGAACTTTTTAGCAATAATTATGTATCTTTTCGCAGAGATAGGGACCGTGTTTTAACTGGTTTTTGCAGAGGTGATGTTGTTTTCATAGCTCTTTAGGATAAGCTGAATGGATCTGTGATTGACGCTGTATCGGTTCCTTATTATGAAGAGTTGTGGATCAAAATGCATTTATACGACAATAAATTAGTGTTGGGGGTAGTATATTTTCCTCCTAATTTTTGTTTTGAGGCATATCAAAGTTATGTCAACAAGTATGAACACTTAAAAAATACTTATAGTGGATCAAAGTTTTTGATTTATGGTGATTTTAATCTGCCACATATTAGTTGGTTTTGTGAAGATGATTTTATGGTGTCTCATTGTGGACAGAATATATGTGCTGAGATTGTGACTGACTCAATATATTTCCTGGAAATGGAACAAATTAATTTTTTCTAATTGTGATATCTTTTATATTGCTATGTCTAGGATGAAAACTGTCTTAAGACAGTGATTTTGTTACTTGAGTTATTTTTTGTATGTTTTATTTTTAAGTACCATTTGGAATTGGTTAATTCTGTAGGTGCAAATTTAAATAAACAAATAAATAAATATGAAAATTCACACGGACCTTGGTTTTGGGTTCTGAGGGCTCTAATAGGCACTCCTTTGAAGTAATTTTTGCAAAGTCTCAGGATACCTCTATATTAGCTATTTTTTTAGTGAAAATTCGCTAAAAAGCTAGTTAAAACGAATTGGCAGGAGGGGAGTAAAATTTATCTTCTGAGACATAATGACTTTCTGACAACCTTATTTGAAATACACATATTTGGCAAATAGAGAAAAGGTAGACAAGGGGGAAAACTTCTGGAAAACACGTCCCAATTGATGAAGTGTGAAAGCTACAATATAATTAAAAGATTTGCTGGAAACAGAGAGTCCAAGGCGACATCGTTTGTAGACTGTTATGATGAGGCCGAGTCATAATTGGCATGTTGCAATCGGTAACATGGCTTTTTACACACAAAATTGAAGAAGTCTGTTTTAGTTAAGTTATGGGTGGTATACATATATTTCTGACCAACACTTTCAGGTGCAAATCTGCTATTTAACCAATAAGATTTTCACGCAACTTAATGTTGTACAAGAACTTTTCAAACTACATCACTAGCGAGCTGCGTGTAACTTGCGTGTTATGCTATTAATTTTAGGCCTCCTTGTAGAAGAGAAAAACTGTTAACGATACCGCTTCGTCTGTTTATTACAATTCAAGAAACGATAGACACACGATTGGCGTTCCCTTTCTCATTTCGTCAATACAAGAACAAATCCCAACTCAACTCAGAGCGGCATTCCGTCCTGAATAATTCATTATATCTCCTCACTCCAATCCTTTCCATACTTCCAGGTCTTTACTCTCTCAGGATAAGCCTTTTATTGAGATATTTCCACGGCTTCATCTATCTTTATGTACAAATGGCGAAATATCAGCCATATCGCAGCTAAATTGAATGCCATAAAGTTAGAAAGTAAATGGTGTGCTTTGAATTCTAAATACATACTTGAAATCAGTTTACATGAACGTCTCGCCTCGAGAATTTAGCTGCTGTTTATATCTATATTTAAAGCAGTTTTGTGCCTTATGTTACCATTTATCTAATATAAATAATGTGCATTTAAAAATCAGCACGTCACTGTTTAATTTAGGTTGTATTCCCTCCACCTTTTCTGCATGGATTTAATATACCGTTTAGAATATTTTTTAAAAAGTTGTAATTCCAACTTAGGAGAGAAATTTAAAGAAATGCCTTTAAGGGAGACTATATTTGCAGCATAAATGATTTATGTAGAGTATTTACGAGGTAAATTATTTATTACTTCCACATCGTCACAACGTCTGGGAGTATCGCATTGGCGATAAAAATATCAATTTTTTCGCTTAAACCTTGTAAAAAGTATCAAAACATATATAAAACATGATTTCGGAAGGAATTTTTTTTGGTCTGTCGATCTGTAGATCTGTCGATATGTCGGTGTGTCTGTCTGTCGGTCTGTACGTCTGTCTTTTTTATATTTCAACAACACACCACGAGGGCTTACAGCCTAAATAATATCGTACCGTGGGTGTGGACAAGGAGGAAAGAGGCAGCTTGTTAATTCTGGACCTGAAGGTTTGGAGGTTCGGAGGAGAAGGAAAAACATGTACCGGCAAGGAATTCCACAACTTGGAAGTCCTCGGGACAAAAGAGCGAGCATAACAAGATGCTCTATGTCTGGTGACCTGGGCAGTAAAAGGGTGCATTCGCTCTGTTTCCCTGGTAGATCTGTTGGGGGCAGCAGGTGAAGGAACTATGGAGGAAAGCTCCTCTGAGCAGTTCCCGTGCAGATATCTATAAGAGAGAGAAAGAGAGAGGAAGAGAGAGAGGTCACCAACCGCACGTCGGGGGGCAATGGATGGCAGCGTTTGGGTGAGGGTAGGATCACCGATGAGTGGTATAGCTCTATTATAAATGGAGTCCAGGATAGCAAGTGTAGAAGCGGCAGCGGCACCCCAGATGTGGGAGCAGTATTCGAGGTTTGGCCTTATTTGTGAAGTATATAAAGTATAGAGATTAGCTGGTGACAAGTATTTTCGCGCCCGGAAGAGGAAACCTAATTTCTTAGCAGCCGCTTCCGCAATTAATGTGACATGTTGGTGCCAATTGAGATTTCGATCCACAGAAATGCCAGCAAGTGAAAAGGACTCATTACTTTGAATAACTTGGTTGTTCATTGTGATGGGTCTAGGGCTGGTGTATATCTTATGAGAAAGAAAGCAAGACTGAGAGTTGGTGGAGTTGAATTGTACAAGCTTTCTAGTTCTCCAGTCTAATGTTTTTTGGAGATCCACAGAGACAGAACCCTCCATTAGTCTTCGATCCTCATATAATTGGGCTAAAGAGGCAAGCTTAAAATATTGTATATTTGAGTGGAGTGTGCTGTCGTCCGCGTAACTGTGAACTGGGTTGGATGTACTAGAGAGGAGATCATTGATGTGGAGAAGAAAAAAAGTAGGGGCTAAAGCTGAACCTTGAGGGACTCCTGCATTAATTGGATACAGTTTAGTGAACTCTTCATCCAGGACAACAGAAATGCTCCGGTTGGAGAGGAAATTTGCTGTCCAGATACAGAGTTCTGGTGGTAGGACATAGGCCGGAAGTTTATTAAGCTACGCTGCGTGCCAGACCTGGTGGAATGCGTTGGATATGTCTAGAGCCACAATCTGGGATTCACCGTGTAGTTCCATAGACTTGTTCCAAGAATGGGTGACAAAGGAAAGGAGGTCGGCAGTTGATATGCGCTGACGGAATCCATACTGAATGTTGTGAATTAGACTGTGTTTTTCAAAAAAAAATAGTAATTCGGTGTTTATATACATTTCCATCACTTTAGAGGCGACGGAAAGGGGAGAAATAGGCCTGTAGTTGCTATGAAGCGCTTTGGATCCTTTCTTGGGGACGGGTTGTACTCGAGCAGTTTTCCAGTTACTAAGGAATATGCCTCTATTGTAAGATGTCTGAAACAGACGAGCCAGGACAGGAGCAAGTTCTGGTGTGCATTTTTCTAGAACAATTGCTGGGACCTCGTCAAGGCCAGGGGCTTTCCTGGTATTAAGAGGGAAGAGCATCTTTCGTACCTTCTTGGTTTTGAAAATGATATCCGTCATTTTATGCGGACATTTAGGAATGTTGGTGGTTAAACATTTGGAGTTGAGTTGAGAGTAGAATTGCCGGCGAGCAACGAGGCAAAAAGTTCAGCCTTGCCCAGGGCGGTAGAAACAATTTCGTCCCCTGAGACAAGAAGTAGGGACGTGCTGTTGCAGAAATTACTGCCAATAGATTTAGCAAGAGTCCAGAAGAGTTTGCTGCCGTTGAATCTTGAGAGGACTTTGTTTTTAATGTGGCTATTAAACGAGTTTTTTGCCTCAGAAATAATGCGGACAGTAATCTCGCATTTCGTCTCAGTTCGCGGAGTTGTAGTGCCAAACGATACGTGGGTGTGATGACTGTGTGACCTCGGGTTGCATTGCGCAGGAAGCAGTCACCATAAGGTGGTCTCTTATTGTGGACATTGAAGTCACCAAGAATAGTGACCTCGGATGAAGGATATTCAGAAATCAGATCGGTTTTTTCAGAAAGGTAGTCAAAGAGCTGGACAAAGTTGTTGTCAGAAGGTGACCGGTAAATGCAACAGATGAATTTAGTTTCAGCCCTGAGAGAGAGTTTTATCCATAGTATGTTTTTTCTTCCAGCTTCTAAATTGGGGAGTCTGGTGGAGGGTAGATAGCTAAGGACGTATGCGCACACGCCTCCATGCAATCTAAAGGAAGTAAGGGGCTCATACCCTGGGAAATTAAGGTGATTAGTGGCTGTTTTGGCACTGATTTGAGTTTCGGTGAGACAGAGGAGTTGGGGCCTATTAGCCTGAAGGAAATGGTGGACGGCATTTAGGTTAGAATTTAAGCCACATATATTCGAGAAGGATATGTTAAATCTTGATGTTGGCGCCCCCTGTACACCCCTCTCCCAGAGATCCGAATGAAGGGGTATTTTGCCTCCGGAATATTTTGTACAAGGAGGAGCCATCATCAATTTTGCTTATAAGGGAAACCGACTCATACACCAGAACCGGAAACGTCCGTTAGGACTTCACCGGCCCCTTGATGCATGGGGTGGTACCTCCTCGAGCGTGAAAAAATCCTTTACTATCACGGAAAGGAAAATTCCACTACCACCTGCTAAATGCTGTGTCCCTAGCCAGCGGCCCTTACAGGGTGCTACCGTTAGGACCAGACGGACACTGGTTTTTTAACGTGGTTGACAAACTTCAACGACAACTAAATTAACATAGTTTCGTTTAGCGGAAATATCTGTATTTTTATGTTATCTCTAGGACGTGTTGAAACGTGGGAATTTATTTTACAAAGCAATCGATCGGGTGACTTGTAATCGGCGGTGGAGAAACATTCATACGTGTTTTGTTGCTACTATATATATATATATATATATATATATATATATATATATATATATATATATATATATATATATATATATATATATATATATACTCTGTACTGCGTTTAGCTCTCTGTACAAAACAAAGTTTTTTCGGATTTCTCTATTCTAAACGTCGTTGATTTCATCAACATTTTCTTTGTTTTCTGTTTGTTGATTAATTTTGCCACTAGGCAATCAGTGTATCGGTTATATTCGGACACGTTCTTAATATAATTTAATTATTTGGTATGTCTACTTTTGTTTAACGGAAAATTAATTAACCGGTTTACTAAATAATTCAGACTGTTCATTTTTTGTGCGTACGTATGATGTGAGTCGTTCATAATGTAAATTAGAGTGTCGGTTTTCTTTCTATATACATCGAACTCTAATCTGTCTTTATTCTTGATAACTAGTACATCTAGAAAGGGTAATTTATTATTAATTTCTGATTCGTGGGTAAATTTTATAAATCAAATTTTTCAAAATATCAACCACGTAACGAAACCATACTCTAGGAAAATAACCACTTTCACTTTTAAGATCTGTTGCAAATCTGCTCGTGAAAAGGTCTGCAATAAATGGTGATAGTGGATTGCCCATTGGGTTTGGGTTTGTTCAAAAAATTCATTGTTGAATTGAAAAATATTTTGTTTGATACAAAGGTTTGTTAAAGTTAAATATTCTTTGCAAACATTTTTATTTATGTTATTCATTTTTAACAACTGCTCTAAATACGTTAACGTTTGCTCCGTGGGAACGCTAGGAAACAATGAGGTTACATCGAACGAAATTAGAACCTCGCCTTCAGTCAATTTAATCTCTTTAATCTTATTAATAACTTCCAGTGAATTTGTTATTGAAAAACTTTTTTTGTTTGACGGGCAAGCCTTTAAACTCGTTTGTCAACCACCTTGCTAAATTCTATGTCTAGGAATCTATAGCCAAAACAATGGGTCTAATAGATTTTCCCGGTTTATGAATTTTTGGGAGACCGTACTTCTTCGGGACTTTCGGATTGGAAACTTCTAGATTGGGCGTCTTTTCATGGATACATTAAATATATGTGCAATTTCAGTCAGAATTTATACTTTGATAAAATATTCTCAACCTTTTCAGATGAAAATGCAAACTGCCTTTTTAAATCGTCGACATTTTATTGGAGAAATGTGTAGTATATAATTTGGAAGAATAGTTACTATGTGTAAAATTTGAAACTAAATATCACATGTCCTTCTCATAATTAGCTACGAGCTGGAGCATAACGAACTTTCCACAAGTAAACTATATTATTGCATTGCTTAGCCACGAAAGCCCAAAACACAACAAGTGTCATACATAATTTAGAGGTCGGTCCATGTTCTAAGGTAACATTTGTCATAATTGGGACAGTTTTGAACAGTTGAGAAGTATATTTGTTTCACTTCTCAGGAATGTACACAAGAGGTAGTAGTAATACACTGTGACAAGAACTTTCTTCCCCCATAGTTCCCACAGCTACAAACTAATTTCAACAATTGCAGGAAACTCATCTACTCACACATGTTTATCAACATACATAGAACATACATGTAAATGAGAATTGCGAGACTAGATTTGCTATCACTTATTGAACCAATATCGCAAACAAAGATCCTGTATTATTCTTAAACGGCGTGTGACGAAATTACGAACAGAGACGAAAGTTTTCTAAACCCTCTAGTATACGCGTGATATACACTAGAGAGATATGATGATGCAGCCAAGATCTATAAAGTATGTCGAAGAGTTAACTACCCCTAAATGAGGGTGTTTCTGTGTCAACATCTGGTTGCAGGTTAACAGTTATTAGTAATGATAATATGCAAATGTAGGTATATAGCTTTCTCAGATTCATAGCTTTCCGATAGCACTAAATAATGAAAAACGCCAACAGTAAACTACCCTTGAATAAAAGTTTTTCTTTGAAGCGTTGGTACCAGAAAGACATTATTAGGATGCAAAGTATAACATATCAAAGAAATCCTTAAACATTAAAGCGTCGGTCAGAAAGATTCAATTTGGTCGCCAAATTATATTATTATATAAACTATCCCTAAATGGGGGTATATTTTTAAATCAACGTCCGGTAGTAAGCTTCTTGTTTCTAAAAAAATAGTTATAAATGTATTTTGAGTTCAGTCTGTTAAATATTTTTGTCAATAAACTGAAATATATGAAGAGTAAAGTACCCGTAAATGAGGGTGTTTTTCTGTTAACTTCTGGTAGCGAGTTGATCGTTGAAAGTACTAGTCGTATGTGTATTTTAACCTTAATTGGTTTAAATGGGAGTAGTTTTACGTCAACTTCTGAGAGCAAATTTACTGTTCATAGTTGTGATTGTATATGTATTTTAACAGTCACCGCCCCCCTTGGGCGCTCAGACCACGGCATGGTCACAGCTTCCTGCGCAATGCAACCCGAGGTCACACAGTCATCACACCCACGTATCGTTTGGCACTACAACTCCGCGAACTGGGACGAAATGCGGGATTACTTTTCCTCATTTCTTTGGGCGTCTGTCTGCTTCTCTCATCCTGACCCCTCTGATATCTCACAAAACATCAGCGAAATTATCCAAGCTGGCATGAAATTATTTATCCCACGTACACAGAAAACCTCTTCAGCCACTCAAAAGCCCTGGTTCTCTAAATCCTGTGACAAGACCAGACTTGAAAAGGTCAAAGCTCACAAAACGCTTCTACACAATACCAGTCAAGAAAATCGTCAAGCATTTAACGACGCAAGAAACCGCTATGTCCGCATTCTTTCTGAGGCAAAAAACCTCGTTTAATAACCACATCAAAAACAAAGTCCTCTTAAGCTCCAACGGCGGCAAACCCTTCCGGACTCTTGCTAAATCTATTGGGGATAATTTCTGGAAAAGCACGTTCCCACCTCTTGTCTCAGGGGATGAAATTGTTTCTACCGCCCTGGGCAAGGCTGAACTTTTTGCTTCGTTGTTCGCCGGCAATTCTACTCTCAACCCACCTCCAAATGTTCAACCACCAACAGTCCCCAATGTCGCGCATAAAATGACGGATATCATTTTCAAAACCAAAAAGGTACGAAAGATGCTCTCTTCTCTTAATACCAGGAAAGCCTCTGGCCTTGACAAGATCCCAGCAATTGTTCTCAAAAAATGCGCACCAGAGCTTGCTCCTGTCCTGACTCGTCTGTTTCAGATGTCTTATAATAAAGGCATATTCCCTAGTAACTGGAAAACTGCTCGAGTACAACCCATCCCCAAGATAGGATCCAAAGCGCTTCCCAGCAACTACAGGCCCATTTCTCTCCTTTCAGTCGCCTCTAAAGTGATGGAAAAGTATATAAACACCGAATTACTAAAATTTCTTGAAAAACACAGTCTAATCCACGACAGGCAGTATGGATTCCGTCAGCGCAGATCGACTGCCGACCCCCTTGCCTTTGTCACCCATTCTTGGAACAAGTCTATGGAACAACACGATGAATCCCAGATTGTTGCTCTAGACATATCCAAAGCATTTGACCAGGTCTGGCACGCAGCGCTGCTTAATAAACTTCCGGCCTATGGCCTACCACCAAAACTCTGTATGTGGACAGCAAATTTCCTCTCCAACAGGAGCATATCTGTTGTTGAGGATGGCCATTCCTCTAAACTATATCCAATTAATGCAGGAGTTCCTCAAGGTTCAGCTTTAGCCCCTACTTTGTTTCTTCTCCACATCAATGACCTCCTCTCGAGCACATCCAACCCAGTTCACAGCTACGCGGACGACAGCACCCTCCATTCAAATATACAATATTCTAAGCCTGTCCCTTTAGCCCAATTAGATGAGGATCGCAGACTCATGGAGGGTTCTGTCTCCATGGATCTCCAAAAAATATTAGACTGGGGAAGTAGAAATATTGTACAATTCAACCCCACCAAAACTAAGTCTTGCTTTCTTTCTCACAAGAGATACACCAGCACTAGACCCATCACAATGAACAACCAAGTTATTCAAAGTAATGAGTCCTTTTCTCTTGTTGGCATTTCTGTGGATCGAAATCTTAATTGGCACCAACATGTCACATCAATTGCAGAAGCGGCTGCTAAGAAATTAGGTTTCCTCTTCCGGGCTCGTAAATACTTTTCACCAGCTAATCTCTATACCTTATATACTTCACAAATAAGGCCAAACCTTGAATACTGCTCCCACATCTGGGGTGCCGCTGCCGCTTCTACACTCGCTATCCTGGACTCCATTCAAAAGAGAGCTATACGTCTCATCGGTGACCCTACCCTCACCCAAAGGCTGCCATCCCTTGCCCGCCGACGTGCCGTTGGTGACCTCTCTCTATTTTATAGATATCTGCACGGGCACTGCTCAGAGGAGCTTTCCTCCATAGTTCCTTTTACTGTCCAGGTCACCAGACATAGAACATCTTTTTATGCCCTCTCTTTTGTCCCGAGGACTTCCAAGTTGTGGAATTTCTTGCCAGCACATGTTTTTCCTTCTCCCCCGAACCTCCAAACCTTCAAGTCCAGAATTAACAAGCTGCCTCTTTCCTCCTTGTCAACACCCACGGTACGATAGTATTTAGGCTGTAAGCCCTCGTGGTGTGTAGTTGAAATTAAAAAAAAAACATATTCTGTTGCATAGTTCTCTCGGTCGCAGTGATAAACTGAATTATGTGAAGAGTAAAATACCCCTAAGAAGGCGTATTTTCGAGGTAAACTTCTGATAGCGAGTGTATCGGTTGGATAATTCACCCGGTAGCAGCGATTAACCCAAGTATACCAAGAGTAACCTACCCCTAAATGGGGGTGTTTTTCAGTCAACTTGTGGTGCTGAGTTTATTGCTGATAGTAGTGATCATATATATACTTGAACCCTAATATGTTGCATAGTTCTCTAGGTAACAGCAATTAACTCAAATATGCCATGAGTAAACTACCCCTAAATAGGGGTGTTTTTTAGTCAACTTCTGAATGGCGAGTTTATTGTCGATATTTATGATCGTGTATATATTTGAACCCTAATCGGTTGCATAGTTCTCCCGGTAGCAGTGATAACTATGTGTGTATGTACATTATACTGAGTGGCCTCGGCATTAATCCATTAGCTCATCATACCCAAATATACAATGGGTCAATTTTTTTTATTATCGAAAAAAGCGAAACTTGTTTACTACTACGCCACTGGGCCATGTCTGTGGTTTGTTTAAAACTTCCATTAGCGCTAGATCTGCACCCACCTTAAATTAAATACTGTTGGCTTCTTCCCCTTTTGTCAGCATATCTACTGAAAACTTATTATTTGGAAATTTTTCTTGTAAATAATTTTTTATATTTTCTGATGTGGCGCTTGGCTCCACCCTGCCCACACACAACCAAGCTCTGAGTGCTACACTGCTAAAAAAGGCATTTTTGGAAACGCCGAAATGTCACACTCGCTTGTAATAGTCTCCTGCCTCTTCTTCTGGATTATATTTGGGTTGTGTCTGAGTCAATGCTGACCTTGTTAGAAGACATGACCAAATTCTCAGTCACATTAAATTTTGAGTTTGTTTCTTTCTGTACCAACTTTTTCACACTGGCAACGCCGCGTTTTGGGTTGTCTACGACACCTTTGGAACTATCCTTATTTAACAACTTAATGATTAAATTTTTGTCACTTATTTGCTTTCCCATTCCTTGTATGTATAAGTCTCTCTGTTGACTTTAACTTTACCTGGGTAACTTGTAATTCATTTTGTAGTCGAATAACACGTAAACAAACTTGTAGGTTAGGAGTCAAACCCTGGTCTTTTGCATTGTCCACCGAGTCCATATAAACCTCTTGTTCTCCAGTAATATATTCTCTCAATGCATCATTTACTGTTACACCATTTGGAACACATTTTGTCAATATAATGTCTATTAAATATTCTTTTCGCAATTTTAACAATTTACCAGCCAATTTATACATACTTTTATTTTTATTTTTATATTTATACCTTCGGAAATAACAAAGTAAAGGCAACCAAATTTGATACACGTGTGTGTATTATAAAAGGTGAACCACGTACCAAAATTTAGGTCTGTAAGATAAAAAGTTATAGGCATAAGAAAAAAAATGGGTTTTCCTTAAAACGTCAAAGTCGTGATTTGAAACGTAAAAATTGACAACATTTAGGTGTGAAAGAGAAGAGGAGAGAAAAGAAGAAGAACCTGAAACAAATACGGGTTATGTCAAGAAAATAGCGCAAGAAAAGTGTTCTGCAAGCCCTTAAGTTTCAGGATGGCTCATAAGAAGTTGGTGATAGCTACATTTTTTCCGAACATCCCTTATATTATTTTTATCGAAATGTGATGCATGTTTGTAAGAAAAAAATCTAGACGCAGTAAGTGTATTGTGGGTGCGAATTTTCATTAAATGCTTCAAATTTAAATAACTCAATTTGCTATTAACCTAAGGCATGTTGGCTAAGAAACCAATATTTTAAGTTTATTTTCGGAAATTTTTTGTACATTTTCAAACAATAGGTTATTTTGATAGAATCTGGTACATTGTTTCTACTATGTAAATGTAATACCGGTAACCAAATTGATGCTACTTGTATTAAAGGGTCATATTTGCTATTAAAAATATTTTTATTAAAATTCACTTCCATAACGCACTTGCTGCGTCCAAGGTTTTTTAATAGCCTATAGCTTATTATAAACTTTCTATATAAAAGAAAAGTCGATGCGATTAGGACCTAAATAGTAAAATTCACATATCTAAAAAAATTAAAATAAAATAATTTTCCACTAAATTCGCAAACTATTTCATTTTCCATCGTGTTCGATCTATGACTTCTTAAAATTCTTTCTATATTTTTTTATATAAAACATATATTTCCATATTTACAAAAAAATTGACAAAGAAGGTACAGTGATAAAAAGAGCAAAAAAATTCTGCAAGGAAAGCGGAGACAAGACAGATGCAAAATTTATTGGACATTATCTGAGACATAATAACATTTTTATAACATAATTTGAAGTATACATACTTTGAAAAAAGGAAAGAGGTATACCAGAGGGAATCTGGCACAGCTAATAAAGTATGTAAGTTAAAATGAAATGAAGACAGCTGCTGGAGGAAGATTATTATAGTTGCGACAACATGGCGACATTGCCTCTATATTGTGATAATGATGACAGGTATCTAATGTTGCATCGATTTTTCAAACCTTGCTGTTCAAATATTCTTCGACTTTTTGACGTTTCTAAGTTGTTCGCTACCACGTGTGTGTGTGTGTGTGTGCGCGTGTGTTTGGGATGACCTCGGAAGCTTAAGTCCATTGGTCACAGACTTTTGAAGATTTTTGTTTGTTTGATTTCGGGGATACAATCATATGGATTTATTTTTGTCTTTTAATGTCTTTCAGTGAGCCTCCTATTTGACCATAGCTTTACAAATTGATAGTACATAAATATAATGTAAATAAAAAAAAACATATTTTGTTATTATTTATTAATTATATATATTAATATTATTAATATCTTATTAAGGAAGTGTTTATTAAAATATTTTCTTGAGTTTTTCATCGTTTTTTTTTGTTTCTTTTTTTTGCATATTTTTTGTATTTTTTTTTTAAATTTTTTTGTCTTTTCTTTATGGGGGAAAAACGAGGACACTGACGCCTAGGGGCTCGTCAAGGCTAACAGTCAAACAAGACTGAGCCACGGGGACCATGTGGGGAAAACAATAGGACATCGCTGCCACGTATTGCAATATTTTGTTTATCCTTAGAAAAGATCAAGACCAATTTGGTACCAATAAACTTCGTATTATTTTCTGCAGTGGGGGTCACAAACATAACGAGTAGTGAGGAAGGGAGTAGCGACCCTCTGGCAGCCTCCCCGTGTGATAGGGAGGACCTGGGCACTTAATCCTCGAACCCTTCATTGGATTTACACTGCAATCACCCGTAAGCTGGCCAAACTTTAACTATGAGGCAAGAAGCTCGTATAATAACCACATCAAAAACAAAGTCCTGTCAAGCTTGAACGGCAGCAAACCCTTCTCAACTCTTGCTTAATCTATTGGGAATAATTTCTGCAAGAGCACGTTCCCACCCCTTGTTTCAGGGGATGAAATTGTTTCTACCGCCCTGGGCAAGGCTGAACATTTCTCCTTGTTATTCGCCGGCAATATTACTCTCAACCTACCTCCAAATGTTCAACCACAAGCAGTCACCAATGTCGCGCATAAAACGACGGATATCATTTTTAAAACTAACTTCCCTCGATACCAGGAAAGCCTCTGGCCTTGACGAGATCCCAGTAATTGTTCTCAAAAAATGCGCACCAGAACTTGCTCCTGTCCTGACTCGTCTGTTTTAGACATCTTACAATAGAGGCATATTCCCTAGTAACTGAAAAACTGCTTGAGTACAACCCGTCCCTAAGAAAGGATCCAAAGCGCCTCGTAGCAACTACAGGCCTATTTCTCTACTTTCAGTCGTCTCTAAAGTGATAGTTGTGAGGGTTCTGTCTCTGTGGATCTCCAAAAACTATTAGACGGGGGAAGTAGAAATCTTGTACAATTCAACTCCACCAAACCTGAGTCTTGCTTTCTATCTCATAAGAGATACACCAGCCCTAGACCCATCACAATAAACAACCAAGTTATTCAAACTAATTAGTCTTTTTTACTTGTTGGCATTTCTGTGGATCGAAATCTCAATTGGCACCAACATGTTACATCAATTGCAGAAGCGGCTGCTAAGAAATTAGGTTTCCTCTTCCGGGCTCGCAAATAGTTTTCGCTAGCTAATCTCTATACCTTATACACTTCACAGATAAGGCCAAACCTCGAATACTGCTCCCACGGCTGAGGTGCCGCTTTCGCTTCTTCACTCGCTATCCTGGACTCCATTCAGAAGAGAGCTATACGTCTCATCGGTGACCCTACTCTTACGCAAAGGCTGCCATCCCTTGTCCACCGACGTGCCGTTGGTGACCTCTCTCTCTTTTAGAGATATCTGCACGGACACTGCTCAGAGGAGCTTTCTTCCATAGTTCGTCCACCTGCTGCCCCCAACAGATCTACCAGGGAAACAAATCAAATGCACCCTTTTGCTGTCCAAATCACCAGACATAGAACATCTTGTTCTGCTCGCTCCTTTGTCCCGAGGACTTCCAAGTTGTGGAATTCCTTGCCGGCACATGTTTTTCCTTCTTCTCCGAACCTCCAAACCTTCAAGTCCAGAATTAGCAAGTTGCCTCTTTCCTCCTTGTCGACACCCACGGTACGATAGTACTTAGGCTGTGAGCCCTCTTGGTGTGTTGTTGAAAAAAGAAGGCGGACAAGTCGGCTATCACCGGCGCTATGAAGACGACAACCTCAGCCGCACTAGAGGTCTTGCTGATGCTGCCATCGCTTCCCGTCGGTATCGGAAGGGAGGCCATGGCAGCGTATCTCAGAATGCGGGACTCTAAAAACTGGTGCGGAGAGGGACAATAACAGAACATGCAAAGGTTGTTAGGAAGCTGGAACAAGAAATTCCAATTTCCACCATCAAGGTACGAAATGCAGAGGGCTATATTAGGCTCTCTAGGACATATACCGTCAGAATCCCCAGTAAGGATCAGTGAAGGGAAAATGAGATTACTTTCCAGCCTGCTACCCTGGTTTGTGTCGCCATCGGATCACGGCTGGAGGAGCAGCAATCCTCCGGGGCGGGAATATACATCGATATCCTGGGGGTGCACGAGAGTTATGCTCTGGGCGCATATACCACTGCATTCGAAACGGAGGTGTACAGTGTCTGCAGCTAATCGACAGGATGTGAGGATGAGTCCTGGGAAATGTGTATACATTTGCTCAGATAGTCAGGCGGTCCCCCTTGCAGGCGGCGCGCCCAGAATTAGGTCAACACTGGTTCAGGAGTGCGCTGACACTATTACGGGACTGTCCAGGACAAAGGAGGTGCAACTTGTGTTGGTTCTGGGACACTATGGCGTCGCGTGAAATGACCTCGCAAAGCTTGGTTTCTGGCAGTCATTCTGTGGCCTGGATCCTGCTATATGTAGAACTAGGAAGGTGATCTTCGGCGCCCCAAATAAATGGGCTGAGGAGGCCATGGAGAAGCACTTGAGGTCGTTTGGTGGCTGTAGGCAGGCGAGGGATTTCGT
The DNA here is from genome assembly GCA_964006375.1 of Tillus elongatus. Classification (NCBI taxonomy): domain Eukaryota; kingdom Metazoa; phylum Arthropoda; class Insecta; order Coleoptera; family Cleridae; genus Tillus; species Tillus elongatus. Next base: position 5,880,153 of record OZ023263.1, read on the forward strand.
GGGGAGGCCGGACAGGAACAAGACTGCCTGGCTTCTTGGTAGGAGTCGTTCTGCACTTCGCCGTGTTATTGGGGCGCTAATGTGCCACCGTGCTCTCAGAAGACACCTTACATTGATAGGTGTCGAGAGGGATCCCATTTGCCAAGAATGCGGCGAGACGGAAGAAACGTTTTACTACTACCTTAGTGAATGTGAAGTTTTTGGGAGTCTTCGAACAGACTTGTTCGGTTTGAGGACTCTGCAGGGGAGCTAGGTCAGTTCCGTTTAATGGAAGACCGCCATGACCTTTATTTAGTGGTTGAGAAGGGTTGGTGACGGAACCGAGGAGGGGTAGAGCATGGTTGCTGGGTAGCCGGGGTTGTCAAAAAGGGCCTGCTGTGGCCTACTTGCCTGGCGTTAGCCTCCTCATCATTGCTACTACTACTGCTACAACATAATTTGAAGTATACATACTTTCAAAAAAGAAAAGAGGTATACCAGAGGGAATATTCCTGCGAAATCTGGCACAGCTAAAGAGGTATGTAAGTTTAAATGAGCTGCTGTAGGAAGATTATCATAGTTGTGAAGACTTGGCGACATTGCCTTGATATTGTGATAATGATGACAGGTATCTAATGTTGCCTCGATGTTTCAAACTTTGTTGTTCAAATATTCTTCGACTTTTGACGTTTTTAATTTGTTCGCTGCCACGTATTGCAATATTTTGTTTATCCATAGAAAAGACCAAGACCAATTTGGTACCAATAAACTTCGTATTATTTTCTTTTGGAGACACATAGTGATCTTGTTCTTAATTGACAGCGTCAGATAAATATTGGTAAAAATGCTGAACGTAACAGCATAAAACTTTTCATAAAACACCGACAGATTTTATCAAATCTATGTTTTTGCGGTCTCGACCAACTGCGAATTATAAAATTGTGAGTCACCCTTTATCAATAAGCTAAGCTAAATATGGAATCTATCTAGAATGGAGCTTACGCATATTGCAATTTAGAATTCAATTAACAATATTTGCTTAGGTTTTGTAGGTTTGTGTGGTCACTGAATGTGTTTGCTAGACCGTTAACCGTGATAGATACACGTACAAAACTAATTTTGCTGGTCCGGCGCTGGTAACACTATGTGAAATACGATTTAATTGACTCCATTTCAAACAACAAACATACTAATCTATCTAGAACTGTTGTGGTTATTTGTGTTTGAAACTTGTTCATCAGATTATTCTCCAGTTAATTCAGTTTACCTAATTTGGACATAGGCTAATTTTGCTTTGCCTTATATTTACTAGTACGAGTTTAATTAAAAGCTGTAATTTTTGTGTTACATCGGAAATATTGAAATTAATACAAGAACGTAACAGAACAGTTAGAAACAAAGATTCATTGCCCGATGTAAAGTCGATAGATTCAGATTCAGCGTCTGTTAAAGGAATGAAGAATGATTAGGGGTAACATTGAAATCATTGCACACACTGTACTTATATCAAAAGTTACCACACATCTAATAAACCAAGTTTCTAGTTAAGAATGCTTTTAACATTCCATTAAAACCATGTTAAAAAACTGCATTGCGGCAATGACGCAATAAACCCTTTTCACTAAATCCCTTCTTAACAAATAACATCTATTGTACCGTGACCCATCTTTTCAATTATTATAAGAGCAGCTATCTATTTTAGCACCAATTTATGTTTAATTAGTCATAATTTACCAGACAAAATACCTACCAGATTATACAGTACCCCACGTAAGATAGAGACGATAAGGTAGAAGCCAGCTTTATGACTGTGCGCCACAACACTTGTTAAAAAAGTTAAGCTCAGGTAACTTGCTCTAGTCGTGCACTAGCTAACACTACTATAGAGCCCCGTGTTGTGAATGGTCTTGCACATTTTCTGTTACCTATTTTAACGGTGTTTCACAATCGAATGATTGCCAGTATCGCTAGTGTTACTTCTACCTTCTAATCCCCTACCTTGCCGTCTCGCTTCAGGATTGGAGCACGCGTTTCCAGGATACCGTGTGGTTCTCTAGAACAGCCTCAACTTGTTTCGCGTGTATAATGAATAAGGTTATTTTTACAAAATTAGCGCCTGAGATTATCGCGAGCTATTTTTAAATATGACTTATACGGCGTTGGATGGCAACAATATTTTGTGTGGATTCTGTGAAATACCGTATTATGTGTCTTCGGATTTTTATTCCTCTTTACGCGTTAAATTTCAATGTATATACTTGTTGCCCTTAACTACGAGTTTTATAATACTGGAGAATTATTCTGTAAAAATAATAACCCTTGTCAAATGATTTTAATACCTAAATTTTTTAAGTGTTGCACTATATGTCTAATTCGTAAAGGTTAAATTATTCAAAAACTTAACTACAAACACAAATTCTCTGGACTTCTGGATAATTAGCTATTTGTCATGGTATCGGCACTCAACCTTGCTTATTTAGCTTAACAAAGTGACATTGGTGTCTACTATGTTCCCAGTATATTTAGGTCAAATTTATGAATTTAATACAATATCAATTAAATTCCCATACTATAATAATATTTTTAAAGCTTGTTAGATTAACCATACTGTCCTCTCAGCCTGTATGCTGCTCTTGTTCCTGACTATATTGCCGGGTCAAAAAGTTTAACCTATTCATCCTGAACAAGGTCTTTTTAGTGATTTTTCTTTAAAAAAATCACTAATGAGGAGATCTCGACTTTTGAATTTTGAAACAATTTCTTCAAATAAGTGCTATTTAGGACCCCTGGAACCCAAATCCGAGGTCGGTTTCAGACTCTATATGTTTATATATATATATATATATATATATATATATATATATATATATATATATATATATATATATATATATATATATATATATATATATATATATGTTTATATATTTATGTGTCACACCTATAACTAAAAAAATAATGAACCGATTTTGATAAAATTAGGTGAGTACCTTCCTTTCGCGAGTGGCTTGGATAAGTTCGTTAGCCAGGAAAATCCGCCAAGGTTTTCCCGGAAAATGTTGTGTTTTCTTTCGAAAAAAATTGAAAAAAAAATTATATCTCCGGAATTAACAAAGTAAGGGCAACGAAATTTGGTCCACGGTTATATATCATAATAGGTAAGCCACCTACTAAAATTTAGCGCTGTAGGTTAAAGGACAAAAAAGTTACAGGCATTTAAAAAAAGATTGCGTTTTCCTCAAAACGTCAAAGTCGCGATTTTAAACGTCAAAATTGTTAATATTTAGGCAATGAACCTGAAATTAATATGATCTATAGAAGGAAAATGTCTCAAGAATAATGTTTTACAAAGCCTGGGCTCTTAGTTTCAATTGTCATTGTCCTTCATTTTACTAAAATGTTCCCAGAAAATTCATTTCAAATAGACCCTTTCTCTGATGCTTTAGCAGTAGGGTTAGCTATAGAGTTTATCGTTTAATGGTATATCATTTTTGTCGAATTTTCATAAAAAATCATTAAAGCGCAATATATCCGTTATTATGCAAGTTACCAAAAAAAGTTCTATACATTAATTGTAGGGTGTCTTAAGCTACATCTTAAAAAATATTTCCACAATTACAGGGTGGCCCATAAGTCGTTGGTGATTCAAATTTTCTGTTTTTTAGTGAATTTTTTTAATTGAACACGCTCTATGTTATTGCATCCATCAAAATATAATACATCTTTGTAAGAAAAGAAATTCGGGTCGCAGCCAGTGCGTTATGGTAGCGAATTTTCATTAAATGCTTCAAATTTTGAATCAATTTTCTATTAACCTATAAGGTTGACCAGAAAACCAGTTTTTTCGGGAACAATTTAAGTTTACTTTCGGAAATTTTTGTACATTTTCAAACAATAAAGTTATTTTCATGAAACATGGCACATTATTTCTAATATATAGATTATACTGGTAACCAAATTTGGTGCCTGCTTTCTTAAAAAAAAACATATTAGCTATTAAAAACATTTTTATGAAAATTCACTACCATAATGCACATGCTACGTCCAGAGTTTGTTTCTTTAACGTCGGTCTATTTCCCCGACTATGGCCTATCACCGACTCAGGTAGCAGTTTTACCTTACTATCTTAGAAACTGTTACGGTCACTTTTTTCACAGCCGTAACGTTCTTACTGAAGCAACAAATTCTCAAAGGAAGCCTAAATAATCATTAAACTGAAGAATTTGAAATTACTTTTAACGACAATTTAACAAACTTAAAGAAAGATAATAATTTTAGAAATCACTACCCCTATTTATATTTCATAGACAAAAACAAAAAACAAATTCAATTAGACAATAGTTAGCTTTATATGTCAGTTTGGCACTTTTCGACTTCACTCAAATTTATAAAAAGGTTTTTTCATGTTTGTTATTGAATAATTAGTTATAGTAAAACTCACGTTATATGCAAGTATTTTAAACTTTTATATTTTTTCTATGTAAATTGTAAACTTTTTTCTTTCCATGTTGTAGCCTTGAGAATAGAATAAACTTTTCCGAAAGTTCGGCATTTAATTAAGAGTTTTATTTTGCTCCTGACGGCTTTCCCACATTTTTTGCGTTTCAAAAAACATGCACCATCGCTCGTGGGGAAATTCCTTACTGAAAAATAAGAAAAAAAGTTCCTGTGCACATGGGCCCGGAAACGCATAGTTTCCAATATACAGGGAGTTGAATTTAAATTATTTTTTTTAATTTTTTATAAATAATTTCAAAACCACTGGATTGATTTTAATGAAACTTGTAACTTGAAAGTCTATTATGAAAGTGCATATTTTCAAGTGAAAATCTGCTTACAACTGCGTCAGTGGCATGCTTACGGGGTAACTGTAAAAATTCATTTGGGGAAAAAATATGTGCGCCACTGTCTTTTTCCAATTTTGATACATCAGTTATGAAGCTTATTACATAAGCCACAAAAGCTGCCTCTTGGTATTTTTTCGTTCAGGGTATCCCCTAGGAGATATGATTAATTTTATAAAAAGGGGCAAAATACCGATTCGTTGGAGTAATGAAAACAGTAATCGTAAAGTGCCATGAAACTATAATTTTTGACAGTTCTCTAAATTCTACAATTTTGAAGTGCTTTGTAGGCATCAAAAGAGTTTTCGTGCTATTCTTTAAATTTTGATACGGTGCAGTATTTTCGTTTTTAGTTATTTGTTGATACTGAGCTGCTCATTCATATTATTTCCTCCTCTCAAGATGGTTTTCATTAAGTACACTTCAGCGGATTTGACTGATATGTTGTTTATTTATGGACAAACAAATCAAAATGCTAGACAAGCTGTGCGAGTTTATCAGGAAACTTATCCGCAAAGAAGAATTCCTGACAAAAATATTTTCCCACGTATTGTAAGACATTTGAGAGAAACTGGTTCTTTAAAACCTTTAAAAGCTGACTCTGGACGCAGAAGATACCGCCGAACTGTACGAGTTGAAGAGGCAATATTAAATAGAGTTGAACGTGATCCTAGTACAAGTACGAGAATTATTGCCACCGAACTGGGTAATATTTCGGCATCATCAGTTCACAGAACTCTGAAGGATCAAAGTTTATATCCCTATCATTTTACACGTGTCCAGGAACTTCTACCTAGAGACTTTCAACCAAGGGTAATGTTTTGTCAGTGGTTCTTAAACAAACTTAGGCACGACCAACATTTTTCTAAACGTGTACTATTTACTGATGAGGCGTCATTTACGCGAAAAGGTATCGTAAATTTTCACAATTTACATACATGGGCCGATGAAAACCCACACTCTCTAAGAGTTGCAAATTCGCAGTATCAATTTTCCATCAATATTTGGGCTGCTATTATTGAAAATCACATAATTGGTCCTGTTGTTCTACCGAATCGTCTTGGCCATGAATCATATTTAAACTTTTTACAAAATGATTTGCCGTTGTTACTACCGCTTTTTATGAGAAATGGTACAATGTGGTTCCAGCATGATGGTGCGCCCGCACATTTTGCAGCAGTTGTAAGAACATATTTAGCCAACACATACGGTCACCGATGGATTGGTCGTGGAGGTCCGGTGTCATTGCCACCTCGATCTCCGGACCTGAATCCTCTCGATTTTTATTTGTGGGGTCATTTAAAAGAAATAGTGTATAAAACACCATTAATTACACGAGAAGAATTGTTGGGAAGAATAGAATATGCATTTGATAGCATTAGAGAAGATCAAAATATTTGCAGAAGAGTAAGAAGATCTTTGCGCAGAAGGTTAAATAATTGTAACGACGCTAATGGTGGTCACTTTCAACATTTTCTTTAGCTTTGTTATTAAAGTCAATTGAGTAATGTTCAAAAAACAAGAGTTTGAAAAAATCATGGTGTCTTTACGATTACTTTTTTCATTTTTTATTTTTATTTTTTATTTATCATTTTTTATCAATGTTTGTAATATTCATTTCAATGTTTATCACCAATAAGTTTTACGTAGGTTAGTTATTTGCACGTTTATTGCTGTAATGTTTACTGTATGTTTTGTTTTTCATATTCTTATGGTTGCAGTAAACATATATTATTATTATTGTTATTATTACGCCGACTAATCGGTACTTTGCCCCTTTTTATAAAATTAATCATATCTCCTAGGGGATACCCTGAACGAAAAAATACCAAGAGGTAGCTTTTGTGGCTTATGTAATAAGCTTCATAACTGATGTATCAAAATTGGAAAAAGACAGTGGCGCACATATTTTTTCCTCAAATGAATTTTTACAGTTACCCCGTACGCACGCCACTGACGCAGTTGTAAGCAGATTTTCACTTGAAAATATGCACTTTCATAATACACTTTCAAGTTCCAAGTTTCATTAAAATCAATCCAGTGGTTTTGAAATTATTTATAAAAAATGAAAAAAAAATTAAAATTCAACTCCCTGTATATTGGAAACTATGCGTTTCCGGGCCCATGTGCACAGGAACTTTTTTCTTATTTTTTAGTAAGGAATTGCCCCACGAGCGATGGTGCATGTTTTTTGAAACAGCCTGTATATATATATATATATATATATATATATATATATATATATATATATATATATATATATATATATATATATATATATATATATATATATATATATATATATATATATATATATATATATATATATATATATATATATATATATATATATATATATATATATATATAAACTTTTTAACTGTCCTTGGATATATATATATATATATATATATATATATATATATATATATATATATATATATATATATATATATATATATATATATATATATATATATATATACACACTTTAGCTGACCATGGAAATGGGTTCCAGGGGCCCTAATTCGCGATTCGCGCTCATTCGAAAAAAATATCCGAAAGTCTCTATTAGTGATTTTTTTTTAAAGAAAATTCACTAAAAAGGTGTTTGCAAATTCACATGGAAAACCTATTTTCGAATTTTTTTGAAAAGTAATTCGTTCAGCAAGTTGTGTAAAATATTTTTACCTAGCTAATTAAAAGGAGTTTTATATAAATTTTGTGAACATTTACGCCGATTTTCGCAAGAAAATAGTTAATTTTCGTGAAAGGAGTTGTTTGCAAATTTTTGTGTACAGTTTTTAAAAAATTTTGTCAAAAAGCCTTTTGTGAATAATTATATCTTGGGTAGTGTAGTTTTTGTGTAAATCGCTTGAATTGGTTTGTTGTCTAGAAAATCGGATCAGTTGTTTCGGGTCAATTATATTTATTTTCGGAAAATGTTAATATTTTTTTAACAATAATGTGTAACACGACTCTACCTTGTTTACATGGATCCCTTGGACTGATTGTTATATTTCATCCCCATAGAAGCATGCAGGGTACGCCAGTCCTATCAGACCAGTTTTTTTTTAACTAATTTTTCCGAAAAAAAATTTGAATCTCAAAAAATAACCAAGTTATTTTTATCAAATTTGGTTGGTATGTTGCCCTCGTAAATACCATACTCCACGAAAACTCAACTTTCTAGGTTTATAGAAAATTGAGTTAAGCAAATTTGAAGCATTTAATGAAAATTCGCCACCATAACGCAATAGCTCCGTCCCGAAATTTCATATTGTGACAAGCCGTCAAGGATTTGCTATTCATTCTTTAGATTCCTTATTATTAGTACGTCAATGACCTACAACAGGTGGAAACATAAATTTTACTTTCGAAATGGAAAACAATTGAATAAATAATTTTACGTCACCTGTACAACCCTTTTGTCTACGCCTATGCGGTCACCATGTGCTATTACTGTATGCATGCATATTGCGTTAGAGCACATAATTATTTTCACGTCTCAGAGGAATTGATTATACCTTATAGGAAGCTGATATGAAGCAGATGTGCCGCCCATTTCATTAGATGCCCCATAATCATCACAATCAATAGGAATGTGTCTAAAGGAGCGACAGGGCGATCAGACAATGAGGGGCGGTCTATAAAAAGCCGACGCAACTCCTAGCACACTGATTACGGTAGGCCACGGTCCGCATCTAGGCCTCTCACATTTCAATTATCTATTCCCTGGTGCCCCTTCAAACTTTTTCACTTTGACAATCCCCTAATATCTCACTGTTTGCTCTCTCTTTCTTTCCTTTGCATGGTGGTGGTTGTGTCAGTGGTTTTAAAAATAATTGTGTTAGTGATACGTTACTTAGATGAGTCAGTATTGAAGTAATAGGGGAGATATTGCTTCATTAAAGTCGCAGTGTTAAATGCGTAGAAAAACCTTCAAGCACCATACCATTCTTAAGTATGTAACCAGTAGAGCAAATGCAGCGATTTTCTACGTACATACGCAGTTCTTCACGGAGAATCGAATTTTTGAAATGGTTTGCGAAGCTTCTACGCCACCTAAAGGCTTCCGGTTTTTTCATTATACCGGGCAATTCTTTGGGGGTGTTTAAGGAGCGGAAGATAACTGGGGAATAACTTGTCGAACTAGTCGTTTGTAGACTTAGTAACGATGCAATAAACTTTAATAAAATCACTAAACATTGACAATGCTTACAAACTAAATTAACTGAATGAATTTTAAAGCCGAAATCTTTACATACTGAATCTTAATTGAAACGTATCTACTTCTCTCTACATAATTAAATCACAAGTGTCGCGTCTTTACATCTTAAGAATGTAAACAAAAAAGTCTTGATAATGTTTATAAACAATACTACTTAAAGTTTTACTTGGTTTACATCATACATAATTGCAGCAGTCAGCATTCCTTGTACTGTACGCTGAAATTTCACCTTGTTTATTATTTAGATAAATATGTAATAATTTCAATGCCAATGTTATTGATACATTTGTGACCTACAACTATATGCAATATTTACATTACTTGTTGTAGAAAATTTTCCTATAACTAACTTTTAATTATAAATTGAATGCTCTTAACAATTATATTTCCACGCCTACGACTGCCCTTCGGCAAACCTTATTGTTCTCTGAACACGGTGGTAAGTTGGTTGGCCAGTTCTGAGAGTCAAGTTTTTCAATCGGAAGTTACAAATTTTCTTGCGTAAAATGCTATATCTTTGAAACGTACAAAATTTAAGTCATATATTTCCATCAAACTACAGATTTAATATGCTAAGATTAGATTTAGTGAAATAATTCTAGTCTGGAACAATTTTAACATACTTTGGAAAAGGGATATACCAGGCCAGATCAATATACCAATCCATCACCTGAATATATGGACCATCATGCTATATGTAGCGGTAGCAATGGCCATCGTAGCTGCCATAACGAAACAAACAATGAAAAAAATTGAAGAAGATCAAGGAAGAAACTCGAAAAATATCGAGATGGGACTTCTAATGAAGATCCCTAACGAACCGCAGCTTCGTTCTTCAATTTGGTGTGTGTGGGGGGGGGGGGGGGGGGTAAATGGACCCATAACAACGAGCCTTTATTAAAACAATGTAGCAACCCAAGTATGCAGACAGCATAGTTAGCGGATCAGCGGACACCTTGCGAAATTACGCCGTGAAGTATGAGAAGCTAAGTCAGCTCTAAAGACAATAGAGCCACTCTCGAGGTGAAACAATATAAATAATAAATACAGACTTGGAGACTACTTCTATGACTGTTGGGGTTCGCTTCTGTAGGTGAAGGGCGTAGCCAACGCGTAAGCTAACTGGAGCAAGAGGCCCTTATGAATTCTAGATGTTCTCGGATGTTTCTCAACGTTTCTGTGATTAGTCGCTGCTTGACAGCATTCTCAGACAGATAAAAATTGAATTAGTACGAAATCATGACAACTACAAATAAAGATCTGTTGCTATGTTATGATATGATGTTTTGATCAAAAATTCATTAAATTGAAAATAAAATGAAACACAGATGACGGATCAGGCTTTCAAAATGTCTACGTGATGTATGTCAATATTTAACATAAAAATAGAACTAGCCTATAATAACTATAACAGTTACAACAATAAAATAACTAAACAATAACAGTAATAAAGCAGTCTCTAACGAAAGTATCGACATACATCAACTCATTATCCTATTACAACTTTTTTGAAAAAATACTTAAATTTATTTTCTTTCACTTATTTAATTTAAAAAAAGAATATCCAAGAAAGGGGAATTCATTAAATCAGTTTGGTCGCTTAAAACAAGGCACTTATTGTCGTGTGTGTGCTTTTTGACTTCTAAAGCTTCAAAAAACTCTAATTTACGTTTATCATTACAAAAATGTTGTGGTTGTATGCGGTTATTTACTGTCGGTCTATGTTCAGTATCAATAATATGTTTTGCAAATGTAGATTTGTCAGCGTGGTTATTTCTAATGCAGAAATATGTTATTTGTATCGGTTGTTAATATTTCTAGAAGTTTGACCCATGTAGATTGCGTTACAATGTGCACAAGCTAATTTATAAACTCCAGCTTTTGTCAGGGAACAAGATTTTTCTTTCGCGTTAAATAGCAAATCACGCGTCGTGTTGTAAGATTTAAAAGCTACCTTTGTATTTGTACAGGTATTTAAAAATTTTTTAATGTTTTCTGAAATGGTTCCAAAATAAGTTATCGAAACGTATCTGTTGTCTTTTTTGTCTCTAATATTTGTATAAATTAAATTAATCGCTAATTTGTATTCTTTTCTTTCGATCATTTTATCTATTATTTTAACAGAGTAGCCATTATTAAATGCTGTTTGCTTAATTATTGAAATTTCTTTTCCAAATTGTTTTGGGACATAGGTGTTTAAAAATCCACAATGTGTCATAGAATGGTAGGCTGACAGCTTTTGTGAAAAAGGGTGACATGAATCGTATGGTATGGTTGTGTCTGTAAGTTGGTTACCTATATATTGAAAAGTCAAATGAATTATTTTCTAACTTTCTATTCGTTAAGTCTAAAAAATTTATATAACATTAGCTTCTTCTTCTAAAGTAAACTTAATATTGGTGTAAAAGTTATTAATAAAATTCAAAAATTCATCTAATTCCGTACGACTACCTTGAAAACATGCTAAAATATCATCTACGTATCTGTACCAAAAGACAATATTATGCGAAAGTTCTGATGTTACAATTTTGTTTTCTAGGTTTTCCATAATTATGTTAGCTAATAAAGGTGACAACGGACTACCCATGGGCAGGCCTTCATTTTGCATATAAATTTGTAAATGTAAACTAGACTTTTTTTGAAGCTTTAGAAGTCAAAAAGCACACACACGACAACAGCTGCCTTGTTTTAAACGACCAAACTGATTTAATGAATTCCCCTTTCTTGGGTATTCTTCTTTCTAATTAAATAAGTCAAAGAAAATAAATTTAACTATTCTTTCAAAAAAGTTGTAATAAGACAATGAGTTGACATATGTCGATACTTTTATTGTATAGAGACTGCTTTATTACTGTTATTGTTTGGTTATTTTATTGTTGTAACCGTTATTATAGTTATTATAAGCTAGTTCTATTTCCATGTTAAATATTGACATACATCTCGTAGACCTTTTGAAAGCTTCATCTGTCGTCTGTGTTTCATTCTATTTTCAATTTGATGATTTTTTTAATCAAAACATCATATGATAACAAAGCAACAGATCTTTATTTGTAGTTATCATGATTTCGTACTAATTAAATCTGTATCTGTCTGAGAATACTGTCAAGCAGCGAAACTAGTCACAGAAACGTTGAAGAACATCCTAGAACATCTAGAATCCAGAAGGGCCACTTGCTCCAGTTATCTTACGTGCTAACTACGCCCTCCACCTACAGAAGCGAAACCCAACAGTGTAGCCAGAGAAGTAGTCTCCAAGTCAGTATGTAGTATGGACCAGTTTCACCAAGTAAAGGGAACAACAATCAATAAATAAACAATCGTCTTCAGCGAGGCGTTGATTCTTGTTCCTATCTTAGTACTTTGCACATCGTGTGCTGCAGTATTGTATTTTATTTGTATCACACTCATGTTGATATCTTACTATTTTATTATTGAATTTTATACAGGGTGGCGCATTGAAAACGAGACAGACCGATTTGCGTCCAGAGAACTTTTTTTTAAGAAACGCTGAAACACGTCAATTTTAATATTGAGGGGGACATATTTTGACATAAAACTCAACTTTGTTACATCAACCCCTTAAGAGTGGTGATAACAACCCTTATATTTTAAATAGGGAACATGGATCGAGTGTTACATCATTTGAAAGCTCTTTCTTTTCTGAATTCAGCACACTAATTTTTTTGGAAGTTTTATCAACTCGATTAAAAATTATTCACAGTTGGAGTTGCAAGAACGTATGTCATTCATTGTGATAAGAAATGCACTGGTTAGTCAATTTTTCGTTAAAAAAACTAAAAAACAAAACCAAACATTCAAAAATGTTTATTCAGTTAAGTAAGTGTTCAACTTGTTGACCACCATCTTCCATACAAAAGTACAAATTTTGTTTAAAACGAGTTCTGACATTCTGGAGCATTTGTGGAATTATTAGACGGCATTCTTCAACAATGCGTCGTCGTAATTCTTCCAGAGACTCCGGTTCTGTTGCGTAAATTCTACTCTTTAAATGGCCCTATAGAAATAAGTCTAAATGAGTTAAATCCGGTGATCTAGGGGCCCCCTCAATAGCACCTCTACGCCCAATTCATTGTCCTGGAAACTATCTGTTCAAAAACTCCCTAACACGTTGTGAAAAATGCGGAGTAGCTTCATCTTGTTGAAACACTAATAGATTTTCTTGATAGCGATCATCATTTTCAACAATGTCAATTAGTAGAGGGTAAACGACATCTTCTAGTAACTCCAAATACGTTTCGCCACTCAAATTGCCATCAAGAAAAATTGCTCCCATTAAACGGTCTCCAAAAGTGACAGTTCAGGCATTCAATTTCTGTGGAGTTGGAGTGTGGACTTCGTGAAAATTTCTTGGATTATTATCTGCCCAATAACGACAATTATGGCGATTGACTGTAGAGTTTAATAAAAACGTACACTCGTCTGAAAAACAGATATTGAACAGCAAGTTACCGTTATCAGCTATTCGTGCAGTCATAACTTCACAAAACTCCAGCCGCCGATCAAAATCATCTTCATTCAGTTGTTGTACAAGATGAATTTTATAGGGGTGAAATTTATGATGCTTCAATATTCGCTGAATAGTTCTTCTTTTGATGTTTGAAACACTGGCCAATTTTCTCGTGCTCAAAGTTGGGTCTGCAACAATTTGTCCTAAAGCTTCAATCTCAGTAGTCTCATTTCTAACCAGAAATTCACGTTCAGGATCCAGTTTTTTGTTGGCTACTGAACCACTTTGTCGAAACTTTGCAACTAACTCCAAAATGTATTTTCTGTTAACATGTCTGTTCGGATGTCGTTCATTAAACAAATTTGCGGTACGGTTGGCACAGTCATCGTTTTTGAAAAAAGAGTAATTATTTCAACACTTTCTTCTACAGAATACACCATTGTGAAATTAATTTTCGGTACTACTATGAAGTATGAAACCGACCGATAAACTGAAATAATAAACCGCATTTCTCTCATTCCGATAAGAAATGTTCTGATAGTCAATTTTTTGTTTACAAACCAACAAAACATTGACTATCGGCACATTTCTTATCGGAATGAGTGAAATACGTTTTTGCATCTTCAACTGTGAATAATTTTTAAACGAGTTGATAAAACTTCCAAAAAAATTAGTGTTCTGAATTTAGAAAAGAAAGAGCTTTCAAATAATGTAACACTTGACCCATGTTCCCTATTTAAAATATAAGGGTTGTTATCACCACCCTTAAGGGGTTGATGTGACAAAGTTGAGTTTTATGTCAAAACATGTCCCCCTTAATATTAAAATTGACGTGTTTCAGCGTTTCTTAAAAAAAAATCTCTGGTCGCAAATAGGCCTGTTTCGTTTTCAATGCGCCACCCTATATATTAGTTGTGTGGTAGTTCAATCAATACTTTACATCTTAACCATAAAGTTAAGTCGCGATCTCCTCATTAACGAATTTTTTAAAGAAAATTCACTAAAATTGTTAGTTGATTGTACACAGTTTCTAGTTTCACATTTTGTGTTAATTGGAGCTGTCGTGAAAACATACTACCTGATTCCGCGCCGAGATGGTAAGCCTGTAGTACATCTCACAATGATCATCTGGTATTTCATCGTTAAGTATTGCATCAACAGTATTACATCATCCGATATCGCATCAACGGTATTGCATCACCAGTATTACATCATTTTAGCGTAAATAGTATATAGGTATATAAATTGTATACTTTTCCCCCATACATCTAGCTTAGCAACAGTTACTGATGAAGACAAATTCGTTGTCGAAATACGCATCTAGTGCATACATTTCTGTTATTATTTTGTGGTTTTTGAGGTAGTTCTTTATTTTGTTTCAGTTTCCAACCATATAGTGTCCAGCCGTGGTTTTTTATTTTAGGCATCCAACTTTGTTTCTTTGACATCTTCGAATAATCTAACCTGAATTAACACAATATATTATCTAAAATATTCTATCTTACATTACGGTAGGTAGATGATCTTTTATTAGTCGGCGAAGTGAACTAGATTAGGCTGGCACTGGCGCCACTTAAAAATTATTTATTACCTGTTACAACCCACAATTTACCAATCACATTAACATTTTGTTATCATTTGTTGTTCAATTATGATTTAGAAATCTCACTACTGATATTTCTAGTAGTAAATCAGTTCTAATGATTATTATTTCACAGCCTATTTAAGTAGAGTTGTTTTAAATTATTAACCATAATAACATACCCCAACGGCAAATGAATATCTTAGTAGAATACCTTACAAATTTCCGTTCTTTGTGGATTATGTATTCAACTAAAAAAGGCGTCAGTTATTAGTTATTGTTTATTACACAATTTATCAGTAGTTAAAGTTCGAGGAGCAGGTCGCTAAACATAGAGCTTAAGAAGGTATTTTTTCAAACTGGTACACTTTTTTCCTAAACGTCAAAATATTTGGGGTTGACATCTTTGGGTGATGAATAAAAAGGTCTTTTCTTTCCAAACAAATGTTTTATTCCTTGTCCCGACGCGTTTCGACCCTTCTTAACAGGTCATCCTCAGGGGAATCTAGAATTTACAAAAAATTCACTAAAAGGCTTGTCAGAAAAACTGAGTTTTCCGGTAGGCTACTTCTGAGAGGGTACAACACAGGAATATAAGATAAAATGAGGTAACAACACCTAACCCCAACACTAAGTCAAAAAGTTAGGTTAGGTTAAAATGTCAAGCTACAAAGCTATAAAAGATCACAGGTATACAGTCGTAAACTACTACATGCAATAAAATTAAAACAACTACAAGTCAAACTGAACTACAAGGAAAGCTAATTTGTCTTGAGATTTTTAAAAATTACAATAAGTCTAATTCTAAAACTCATAAAAGCTTAAAAATTCTTTAAAATTTAAGTTCAAGCTGAAGACAACAACAGGAGCGAGAGCAAACAGCACAAACACCAGCAAGCCATGCAGCTGAGAAGAAACTTTCAGAGAACATCAAACTATCAAATGAAGCGAATTTTTTACTGTTTTATGAAACACGAAAACGCCAAGATGGCGAACTTACTTACTTGTCTTGTTAAACCGGACTAAAACACTATACAGTTGAATGTCCAAGGAACATGCTTCATCTGTTGTTATAGGATTGAACCATTGGTATCAAAAGTGTTAATAACTCGAAAAGTAGCAACTTTGTTGAAATAATGAATGAATTTTTGTTTTAAATGCAAAAGTTGAGGTTTAACGTGCGTCTCACGTGACGACGAACACGAACTGACAAAACATCCAGGCGCAAGATCGGTTCTTAAACTGAAAACGGAAATGACAAGTGACAGCTGACAGAAGTGACGTACCTACCAGGAAATGTCAAGACTCTAAAAACGAAGGACATGTCCGTAGTGGACCCAAATGACCAGACGTAAGATCGGTCTCAAAACCGAGAACGAAAAACGACAAGTGATAACTCCAAGACGCGACAAATCGACTCGAAAATAAACGGGCATGAAGATCAGAATGGCAGGTCTGTAAACCACGGAGCAGACCATCCCACATCTTTTATAGCTTTGTAGCTTGACATTTTAACCTTTAACTTTTTGACTTAATGTTGGGGTTAGCTGTTGTTACCTCATCTTATCTTACATTCCTGTGTTGTACCCTCGCAGAAGTAGCCTACCGGAAAACTCAGTTTTTCAGACAAGCCTTTTGTAAATTCTAGATTCCTCTGAGGATGACCTGTTAAAAAGGGTCGAAACGCGTCGGGACAAGGAATAAAATATTTGTTTGGAAAGAAAAGGCCTTTTTATTCATCACCCAAAGATGGTACACTTTGGCAAAATAACATTTATCACAGCAGCACATTAAAATTTTATGAGCGCTTTAAAAACAAAACTGAATTTGTTAGAGTTAATTAAACTAAGTTTGTAGTGACCTGTTTGCTACGGTATCTTAAGTAGCTTTTAGTCATGTCAATCTGTCAATTGATCAACACAGGTACACACTGAAAACCCAATCACTGGATGAATAAAGTGCTTTCAGGTTATTTTTCCTCTGGTACCGCTAACCAAGTTAACGAAATCATCGTTTGGTCTGGAAATATAAAAATGATGCAATGCGCTGGAAGGAAAAGTGGAGCTCATGTAACAATATACCCAAAAAAAACAGTGAGCTCCAGAAACAACGAGAGGTAATGAAAGTACAGAACTGGACAAGGCAAACGAGAAAAAAACGGAGGGCAAAGATAGATACCGTCATCATAACACCTAGGAATGGGGATTCCTTAGACAATGTGATGAAGGCGATGAAGCAAGAGGTCGATGTGGAGAAAATAGGTATCCGGGTACATAGTATAAAAAGGGCAGAAGATGGAAACATTCACATCAAAATGAAAGAGAGACAGGATGGTGCTAGCGAAGCATTTTGCAGCAAAGCAAACGATAAACTGCAACATCTTGCTGAAGCCAAACTGATACAAACAAAGCAGCAAATCATTATATCAGATATCGATGGTATCACATCCAGTGAAGAATTGAAAACGGCGATACAAGAAGAAATCGATAAGAAAAGTATCAAGAGTGACATCAAGGTAAACTCGTTGAGGCCAAATAGAAGAAATAATGCGCAAGTGGCCTTTGTAACCCTGACAAAAACAGCCGCCACGGAACTAATTGCAGGGGAAAGACTACGAGTAGGATGGGGAAGGTGTCGGGTACAAGAAGTTATCACCCCCAAAAGATGTTTTAATTGTGACTGTCATAGCCACTACGTCAAGGATTGTACTAGGACAAAAAATATAAGGAAGGGACCCTGCCTTAAATGTAACAAAGAAACTCATAGGGCCAAAGACTGGAAAAATGAACCGTTTTGCCTAGAATATAACCAAGAGGGTCATAGAGCTGCTAGTATGGCATGCCCCGTGTATAGAAAACTAGTCGCCGACTATCAATCAAAAAAAGTAAAGCAGATAGAACTACGGCAAAGAGGTTAGAAAATCAATTATCAAGTAATGAAAGGCCTATAATCAACTTAAATAGAAGCCTACAATCACAGGATATGGCCCTAGCAACCTGCCGATCACTCGGGATTGACTTGCTTCTGGCCAGTGAACCAAATCGCAACTCGATAAGAGGAAGAAAATATTGGATCTATGATGATAATCTGGACACGGCTATTAAGATTATGAATCCGCGCATTATGACTCAGACTCAGTGTTGTGGTAGTGGTTTTTCATCTGTGACGGTGAACAATATCGCACTATACAGTTGTTACTCATCACCCAATGGCGAAATCGAAGACCTAAGTTTCACACAAAGTAGTCCGTGGCAACCGGTGATTTCAATGCAAAATCACCCCAGTGGGGTATGGAATATTCAAATGAAAGAGGGGAGATCATGACAGAATGGGTGGCAGAGTAAGATTTGATGATCATCAATAAAGGTGATGCCCCGACATTCCAGAGGGGTAATGCGACATATATCCTGGATTTGACAATAGCAACACCAAGTATTGGAGCCAAGATCATAAGATGGGAAGTATCTGAGTTGGAATCTTTAAGTGACCTCAATTATATAATGTTTGAGCTGGGAGAACTCGTGCGTTGCACAGTGAAGAGTGGAGCATAGGGTTGGCAGGTACGCAAGCTGGACAGGGAAAAGCTGAAGCGGGAAATACTAGATCTAGAAGTGGAAGATGACATAACAGCTGAAAAGTTCTCACTAACCTTACAGTATCTATGCAGTAAATTAATGCCTAGAAGACATATATCGACTAAACGACAAGTCTATTGGTGGAATGAAGAAATATCTACGTAGAAACAGCATTGGAAAGAATAGGAAGTACATAAGGAGTCGTAGAAAACAAAATCCATCAATAAGTCAACAACTCTGGGAAGAATACAATGCCAGCAGTAAGGAGCTTAGGAGCAAAATAAAATCAGCAAAAAAAAGCAAAATAGTCGGCGAGATATGAAATAGACCAAGATATCTGAGGAGACGGCTATAGGATTGTGATGAGGAAAATGTTGGGATTCCCACCAAGACCTAAAATAGAGATGAAGATGATGGAGCAAATCGTTAACGATCTCTTTCCTGACCACAGATCACATGGATCTCAAAATTTGTTAAGAATGTCCCTGCTTTTTCGTTGCAAGAACTCAAGACGGCCAGTGATAAACTGAAAAACAATAAATGTCCCGGACCCAATAACGTCCCAGCGGAAGTTATAAAAATCGTCGTTGAAAACAAGCCGCAGTATGTCCTGGACGTATACAATGACTTAGCCATAAAAGCATCCTTTCCCGATCCCTGGAAGGTGGCAAGATTGATGCTCATGAAGAAAGGAGATAAACCAATGACCGGTTCGTCAGGCATTAGAACTATCTGCCTTCTAGATACAGAGGGAAAACACTATAAGCAACTACTGAAAATTGGGTTAGATAGTGAAATAAAAAGAACAGGAGACCTATCGAGCTATGGAAAGAAAACGTCCCAAGAAGAATGTTTTACAAATCCTGAAGTCTTAGCTTAAACCGTCAATGTCCTTCATTTTACTAAAATATTTCCAGAAAATTCATTTCAAGTAGACCCTTTCTCTGACGCTTTTGCAGTAGTCTTAGCTATAAAGTTTATCGTTTAATGATATATAATTTTTGTCGAATTTTCGTAAAAGATAAATAAAGCATAATATATTCGTTATTATACAAGATGCGAAAAAAATTGTTTACATTAATTATAGGGTGTCTTGAGGTACATCTTAAAAAATATTTGTACATTCACAGGTTGGCCCATAAAACGTTGGTGAAGCAAATGTTCTTTTTCTTAATCGAACACGCCTTGATATTGCATTTTTGCATTTTCCATCGAAATATAATGCATGTTTGTAAGAAAAGGAATTTGGGACGCAGCAAGTGCGTTATGGTAGCGAAGTTTCATTAAATGCTTCATATTTGAATAGCTCAATTTGCTATTAACCTATAAGGTTGTCCAAGAAACCAGTTTTTTTGGAACACTTTAAGTTTACTTTCGGAAATTTGTGTACATTTTCAAGCAATAAAATTATTTGGATGAAACATGGCACTTTGTTTCTGCTATATAGGTTACTCTGGTAATCAAATTTTAAAAACATTCTTATGAAAATTCACTACCATAACGCACTTGCTGCGTCCAGACTTTTTTTACATCTATTGCGTCGAATGTATAAACTTTTCTGCAAATAAATGAATATAAATAATTGTCCTGAATACAACGCTTGCAATCTGGTCTTTAAAGTGCAAATCATGTAAAGTGTAATAATCTTTTATGAGTTATGTATAAAATTCATGGCAAGAATAATGACTTCATTAGACTGATAGTTTATCTAGACAATGTATGTAAATCGGCGAGGTACCGCACGACATTCACGTTAACGTTGTAGGCATTCCTCCAGAAAACTGGCATAGATTTCATAGCTTATTATTGTTCCTCTGTTTACTATTTGTGTAGCGATAAAATTATGATATAGGTGATTTATGTGAACGTGCCTGGACGCCTGGTCAGACATAACACGCAATTGTTAACGATGACGTTTTTAAGAGAAAAACTCCAAAACTGCGACGGTTTTGTACCTTTGCAATACATGCAACATTCTTAACTATGCAGTCGAGAATATAGTCATTATAATGTCTTCGTGTTTCGCTACTAGAGCATGATTGTTTTTTGATGAAGATATATTTTCCAGAGGTAGTAAATGTCATAATTCTGAGTTTATGTAGACCTTCGTTAAACGAAAATTGCTAAAATAAATACCTTTTTGATGATATATACAGGGTGATTCATAACGCAATGGACACAGAATGTGTGCGGTTTTTTAAAAAAGTCTGGACGCAGCAAGTGCGTTATGGTAGTGAATTTTCATAGAAATCATCTGGCACCAAATATTTTTTTATACCTTTCTTTTTATTGTAACATACAAATATAAATTTTGGTATATAGTTTCCTCCTACTATCACTAACTTACGTACCAACTTTGGTTATCACAGCTTCTCTATTTTTTGAGATAAATCATTTTCCGAAAGAAAACCCAAAATTATTCCGGAAAACCAGGTTCGATTTTCCTGGCTAACAAATTTGTCGAAGCCACTTACAAAAGGAAGGTACGTGTTAAATTTTATCAAAGTCGGAACATTACTTTTTCAGTTATCGGTGCGATACACACACACACATATATATATATATATATATATATATATATATATATATATATATATATATATATATATATATATATATATATATATATATATATATATATATATATATGTGTGTGTGTGTGTGTGTGTGTGTGTGTGTGTGTGTGTGTGTGTGTGTGTGTGTGTGTGTGAAATTCTGACCAAAATTTCTGGAAAAACACAGTCTAATCCACGACAGGCAGTATGAATTCCGTCAGCGCAGATCAACTGCCGACCTCCTTTCTTTTGTCACTTATTCTTGGAGCAAGTCTATGGAACTACACGGTGAATCTCAGATTCTCGCTCTAAACATATCCAAAGCATTCGACCAGGTCTGGCGCGCAGCGCTGCTTAATAAACTTCCGGCCTATGGGCTATCACCAAAACTCTGTACCTGGACAGCAAATTTCTTCTCCAACCGGAGCATTTCTGTTGTTGTGGATGGCCATTTCTCTAAACTGTATCCAATTAACGCAGGAATTCCTCAAGGTTCAGCTTTAGCCCCTACTTTGTTTCTTCTCCACATCAATGACCTCCTCTCTAGCAGATCCAACCCAGTTCACATTTGCGCGGACGACAGCACCCTCCACTCAAATATACAATATTCTAAGCCTGTCTCTTTAGCCCAATTAGATGAGGATCGCAGACTCATGGAGGGTTCTGTCTTTATGGATCTCCAAAAAATATTAGACTGGGGAAGTATAAATCTTGTACAATTCAACCCAACCAAATATCAGTCTTGCTTTCTATCTCATAATAGATACACCAGTCCTAGACCCATCACAATGAACAACCAAGTTATTCAAAGTAATGAGTCCTTTTCACCTGTTGGCATTTCTGTAGATCGAAAACCCAATTGGCACCAACATGTCACATCAATTGCAGAAGCGGTTGCTAAGAAATTGGGTTTCCTCTTCCGGGCTCGCAAATACTTTTCACCAGCTAATCTCTATACCTTATATACTTCACAAATAAGGCCAACCCTCGAAAACTGCTCCCACATCTGGGGTGCCGCTGCCGCTTTTACACTCGCTATCTTGGACTCCATTCAGAAGAGAGCTATACGTCTCATCTATGACGTACCCTCACACAAAGGCTGCTATCCCTTGCCCACCGACGTGCCGTTGGTGACCTCTCTCTCTCTCTTTTATAGATATCTGCACGGGCACTACTCAGAGGAGCTTTATTCCATAGTTTTTCCACTTGCTGCCCCCAACAGATCTACCAGGGAAGCAAGGCGAATGCACCCTTTTACTGTTCAGGTCACCAGACATAGAACATCTTGTTTTGCCCGCTCTGTTGTCCCGAGGACTTCCCAGTTGTGGAATTCCTTGCCGGCACATGTTTTTCCTTCTCCTCGGAACCTCCAAATCTTCAAGTCCAGAATTAACAAGTTGCCTCTTTCTTCCTTGTCGACACCCACGGTACGATATTATTAGACTGTAAGCCCTCGTGGTGTGTTGTTGAAATATATATATATATATATATATATATATATATATATATATATATATATATATATATATATATATATATATATATATATTGAACTTGACTCCGGATATGGATTCAGGGGGTTCTTGTTCGCGCTCATTTCAAAATTCAATATTGAGGATCTCCCAATTAGTGATTTTTTTCTAAGATTCACTAACAATATACAATTTTCGAACACCTGTGTTAAGAAACGAAATTCTGATTTGTTATCTCGAAAGAAACAATTAGCTGTTTGTGTGTACTAATCTGTGTAATGGTTTGTTGCTAAATCGCCGATATATATATATATATATATATATATATATATATATATATATATATATATATATATATATATATATATATATATATATAAATTGACCTCATCTTCGTGAAGAAAGTTGAATAACTCAAAAAATCCAGTTCTTTAGCAATAATGTCTCAAATGAATTTAGAGTAGAATTTTACGTACAACTTAAAACATGTAATAATATATAGGTTGCTCTATTTAAAACAACAGAGTTGATCGCGAATTCCAGTATAAACAGCAGCCATTTTAAAACTATTTGACTTGGATAGGATTTTAGCCGTAATGGGTAGATTCAAATTTTCAGAAAAAAATCAGCTAGAAGTACGAAAACTTTGAATTAACAGGTTTCGTGAATCAGCCTGCATTTTCAAAATTTTAAATTATAATTATTATTATTAATTTGTTGATGGAAAAATTATGCAATACATATTACATATAAGTTATTGGCTTGTGGCTATAATAAATTCAATTTAACTTTAAATAAAATTCAAAAATGAAGCATCTTGAAATTGTCTTGGCGTTGATAAGTGTTACCGTTAAAATGTTAAATTCCAAATTCAGATTTTATTAAACATCCAGAATATTCTTGTGAGACCAATAGTTCCTATACATCCTTAAAAGAACTTTATCACTTTATAAACAAAAAACAACTTCATTTAACCTTTAATTTGGAAGTATTTTGAAGTTTTCTAGACCTAAAATCCAGAACCAAGACAGTATACGGAATAAATTTACTGCCATAGGTAAAAGTCAATATTTTGTAGGTTTATTTAAATTTTGTTCAGGAAACGAGAGTAAGAGACAAGAAAACAATGAAGTGTGTGTTTATATTTGTTGCATGTAATAGTCGTTATATGCCGTTGTTCTTAGGTGACCATTTATTACGCGGGTTGACAATGGTTATAAATAAGTTATATTTACATATGGCATACCAGGTATATCATTACGGCCTTACACAAATTTAATGCCCTACCTTTACAGTTGCAGCAACAAATAACAGCTAGATGATTTGTATCTCATAATGGCGCCTTTTATGCCACTTGTACATAACTTGCATCTAAAATGGAAGTGGAGCCATAAAAATACCAGCCCTTAAAATGCAATTGCAATTTTAATAAAAATTAAAAATTTTGTTAAATGTAAGAAATATTTGTTGTCAGCTTAGCAAGTTATGTTTAGTAAGTTTTATAAATGAAATCCCAGTTATGAACAAACAATTTTCTTTCTTCGTCGTATATAATTTTTTTAACTAAAAATAAAACACACGTCTGTGCAATTAATAAAATTTCAGAACGCAGCAAGTGCATTATAGTAGTGAATCTTCATAAGAATTGTACACTATTATTATATGGCATATTACTAAAATTAATACTTTAGACTTGCACGACCTTGAAGATCGATTTTAGAGACCCTAGTACGCGCACACATTTAAATAATTCTTTCGAAAGTGTTACCACTGATGTCTCTCTATTATCAACAAAAAACTTGTGTTCTGGCTCCTTTTGAGCAAAATGCGCACAACTCAATTTTTTATGAAGCTAGAAAATTAAATTTTGCTATATCTATAGATCGTGTAATTATACTTAAAAGAAACTTGTATTTTTTTTTAAATTTCAACAACACACCACGAGGGCTTACAGCCTAAATACTATCGTACCGTGTGTGTCGACAAGGAGAAAATAGGCAATTTGTTAATTCTGGACTTGAAGGTTTGGATGTTCGGGGGAGAAGGAAAAACATGTGCCGGCAAGGAATTCCACAATTTGGAAGTCCTCGGGACAAAAGAGCGGGCATAACAAGATGTTTTATGTCTGGTGACCTGGACAGTAAAAGGCTGCATTCGCTCTGTTCCCCTGGTAGATCTGTTGGGGGCAGTAGGTGGAGGAACTATGGAAGAAAGCTCCTCTGAGCAGTGCCCATGCAGATATCTATAAAAGAGAAAGAGGTCACCAACGGCACGTCAGTGGGCAAGCGATGGCAGCCTTTGGGTGAGGGTATGGTTACCGATGAGACATATAGCTCTATTCTGAATGAATTCCAGGATAGTGTAGAAGCGGCAGCAGCCCCTCAGATGTGGGAGCAGTATTCGAGGCTTGGTCTTATTTGTGAAGTATATAAGGTATAGAGATTAGCTGGTGAAAAGTATTTGCGAGCCCGGAAGAGGAAACCTAATTTCTTAGCAGCCGCTTCTGCAATTGATGTGACATGTTGGTGCCAATTGAGATTTCGATCCACAGAAATGCCAACAAGTGAAAAGGACTCATTACTTTGAATAACTTGGTTGTTTATTGTGATGGGTCTAGGGCTGGTGTATCTCTTATAAGAAAAAAAGCAAGACTGTGATTTGGTGGGGTTGAATTGTACCAGATTCTACTTCCCCAGTCTAATATCTTTGGAGATCCACGAAGATAGACCCCTCCATGAGTCTGCGATCCTCATCTAATTGGGATAAAGAGACAGGCTTAGAATATTGTATATTTGAGTGGAGGGTACTGTCGTCCGCGTAACTGTGAATTGGGTTGGGTGTGCTAGAGAGGAGGTCAGGTCAGGTCAGGTTTGGTTGCCAGATTACAAACGTAGCAGTTATTTTTCCTTATTAGTCGCCGGAATGGTTTCGTTTTAGTCAACCTAATCAAACAGGTTTTTCCAACAGCTGAAAAAGCTTTTTAGAAACAAATTCCCTATTAGTGAATAACAAAATGTCTGGTGAAATTTATAATTTTAGACTCAAAGGTGACAAAGTTATATCTCTCTTAAACACACACACACACACATGCAGACAAATTTTGCAAGTCCTTCTATTACAATTTCCAAACCAAATCAACGGCTGTTTGAATCGACACTCGACAATATAGGGTCTGGTTTTTTAACACCAAATATCAATATCAACATTGACATTTTTTCCACGGTTTTCCGTTTCCCCCTTTTTTCTACACAATCAACAAAGTCAGAGACTGTAGTATTTTTCTTTTCTAGTTATAAATGCCCATCGTTGTCCTTGGTGATTTTACGCTTCGTTTCTGGTTATTATTGTAGGATACTGTACATAGTGAGATGTACGACAGGAGTGGCCACCTCGTTGCGGAACCAGGTAGTATGTTGTCACGACAGCTCCAAATAACATAAAATGTTATAAAATAGAGACTGTGTACAACCAACTAACAATTTTGTCAATTGTCAGCCCTGGCCCATTTCTTCCTTAATATAGGGACAATGTATGTAAGGCTAGAGGTATCACCATAATATAACCGTAGACCGGTTTCGCTTTAATTAGAGCTCGTCAGTGCGGCATACTAATTGCAGCGATAAACACATATAAAGTAATACGGCTATGGTAGCTAACCTCACAGTTTGGATACAGTTTAGAGAAATGACCATCCACGACAACAGAAATGCTCCGGTTGTAAAGGAAATTTGCTGTCCAGGTACAGAGTTTTGGTGGAAGGCCATAGGCCGGAATTTTATCAAGCAGCGCTGCGTGCCAGACCTGGTCGACTGCTTTGGATATGTCTAAAGCGACAATCTGAGATTCGCCGTGTAGTTCCATAGACTTGTTTCAAGACAAAGTAAAGGAGGTCGGCAGTTGATCTGCGCTGACGGAATCCATACTGCCTGCCGTGGATTAGACTATGTTTTTCAAGAAATTTTAGTAATTCGGTGTTTATATACTTTTCCATCACTTTAGAAACGACTGAAAGGGGAGAAATAGGCCTGGAGTTGCTGAGAAGCGCTTTAAGTCCTTTCTTGCGAACGGGTTGTACTCGAGCAGTTTTCCAGTTAGCAGAGAATATGCCTCTATTGTAAGATGTGTGAAACAGACGGGTCAGGACAGGAGCAAGTTCTGGTGCGCATTTTTTGAGAACAATTGCTGGCATCTTGTCAAGGCCAGGAGCTTTCCTGGTATTAAGAAACGAGAGCATCTTTCGTACCTTTTTAGTTTTGAAAATGATATCCGTCATTTTATGCGCGACATTGGGGACTGTTGGTGGTTGAACATTTGGAGGTGGGTTGAGAGTAGAATTTCCGGCGAAGGGTTTGGTGCCCTTGGCGCTTGAGAGGACTTTGTTTTTGATGTGGTTATTAAACGAGTTTTTTGCCTTAGATGCTTTGACCTTTTCAAATCTGGCCTTGTCACAGGATTTAGAGAACCACGGCTTTTGAGTGACTGAAGAGGTTTTCTGTGTACGTGGAATAAATAATTCCATGCCGGCTTAGATAATTTCCGTGACGTTCTGTGAGTTATCAGAGGGGTCAGGATGAGAGAAGCAGACAGACGTCTATGGAAATAAGGAAACGTAATCCAGCATTTTGTCCCAGTTCGCAGAGTTGTAGCGCCAAATGATACGTGGTTGTGATGACTGTGTGACTTCAGGTTGCATTGCGCAGGAAGCAGTGACCATGCCGTCGTCTGAGCGACTAAGGGGGGCGGTAATGTAACTAAGAATAGTGACCTCGGAGGAAGGATATTCAGAAATCAGATGGTCGGTTTTTCAGAAAGGTAGTCGAAGAGCTGGACAAAGTTGTTGTCAGAAGGTAAATGCAACAGATGATATTAGTTGCAGCCCTGAGAGAGAGTTTCATCTATAGTATCTCTTTTCTTCCAGTTTCTAAATTTGGGAGTCTGGTGCAAGGTAGATTGCTGCGGACGTATGCGCACACACTTTCATGCAGTCTAAAGGAAGTAAGGAGCTCATACCCTGGGAAATTAAGGTGCTTAGTGGCTGCTTTGGCACTGATTTGGGTTTCGGTGAGGAAGGGGCCTATTAGCCTGGAGGAAATGGTGGACGGAGTTCAGGTTAGATTTTAGGCCACAGATATTCGAGAAGGATATGTTAAATCTTGATGCCGGCACCCCCTGCACACCCCTCTCCCGGAGATCCGAATGGAGGGTATTTGATCTCCGTAATCTTTTGTACCAGGAGGAACCATCATCATTTTTGTTAAATCTTGATGCCGGCGCCCCCTGCACACCACTCTCCCGGAGATCCGAATGGAGGGGTATTTGATCTCGGTAATCTTTTGTACCAAGAGGAGCCATCATCATTTTTGTTTATAAGGAAAACCAATTCATACACCAGAACCGGAAACGTCCGTTGGGACTTCACTGGCCCCTTGATGTAAGGAATGGTAGCTCCTAGCGAGTGAAAAAATCCTTTACTATCACGTAAAGTAAAAGTTCACTATCACCTGCACCGTATTGTATTAACAGAATAGAACACAAAGCTATATGTAAAATCGCTGTTACAGAGAATCCTAACACAAAATACCAAAATATCAATCAAAATTATAACAAAACATTATGAGGCGAATAAACAAATGATTCCCTCATTAATTGATTGTTTCACTTTCAAAAGACACGAACAAATAACTTCGTATTCATTAAGCATTCCACTGGAATTGTAGCTAGGCTATTTCGACTTCACAAACGTAAAGAAATAATTACACAAGATGAATCGAGATGCTAAACTCGAACGATATTCTAAATATTAAACCATCCAGAAATAATTTTTAGCTTCAAATTAATGTTAAAAGGGAATTCCAGGAGGTTGTAATTGACAGAAAGTAGAGCCGTATTTAGGGCATTTTAATTATGTAACGAAAAGCGATATAAGTCTTATTTAATATTACTTATGCCTCTTCTCTGTTGAATCATTCGAACGCTTTCTTGGAATTGAGGGGTATAATTAGGCGGTTAATTAACTATTTAATGAGCACCCTCGTTTTAGAATATAATTACAGTTTTAGAAGTATTACTACTTTTTAAATACGATATTTTAACTGAAGGAATATCACTTGTCGTCATACCAAGAATATAAGTTAACTGTACTTGTCGATTCAGTGCATGGATTAATATTTGCAGGTCATTCCGTGTGTATCTCTGCATGTTATGAGTCACTAAGTGAAGATTTGAACCTGTGATGAGCACTGACAAATACACTTTTTTTTACTAAATCGGTTAATTAATTTTCCTTTAAACAAAAGTAGATATACCAAGGAATTAAATTATATTAAGAACGTGGCCGAATATAACGGATACACTGCTTGCTTGGTGGAAAAATTAATCAATAAACAGAAAACAAAGAAAATGTTGACAGAATCAACAACGTTTAAAAGAGAGAAATCCGAAATAAACTTTGTTTGCTTACCATTTGAACCTCGAATCACGAGGGGTCTAGATAGCATTTTTTTAAGTCAACTTGCAGCTAACATTTTCGACAAAAAAAAAATACCTTAAAAGACTTGCTAGGTAACCCAAAAAACAAGGATAACACGGACAAAATGTCGGGAATTTATGAAATAAGTTGTAAAGATTGTAATCTTAAATACGTCGGATAAACAAAAAGATCGATTGGAGTTAGATTCAAAGAACACTTAGCCCAATTACGTTACGGTACTATAGATAGATCTACTGTCGCCCGACATATTTGGGATAATAATCATCACGTTAATATATATATATATATATATATATATATATATATATATATATATATATATATATATATATATATATATATATATATATATATATATATATATGTATATATATATATATATTGCGAAACATAGTTACAACAAAAATTGTATGAACGTGGCACCACCGCCGATTACGAGTCACCTGATCGATTGCTTCGTTAAATAAAAATTCCCACGTTTTTAACACGTCCTAGAGATAACATAATAATACAGATAGTTCCGACAAAGCAAACTGTGTTAATTTAGGTGTCTTTGAACCTTCACAAAATTACTAGAGATGGACACATTTTAGATAAGTTAGTAGGGACAGTACAGACCTCGTCCCGCGATAAAAATATAATACACTGCAGAATTTGCCTGCGTTTATTTTCCCATCTTAGTTCGGTCCCTTTACCTAAGATCCGGTAGATAAGGTGATGTTAGTTTTTAAATTAGTTAGAATTTTTCATCCTCTGATGACGCTAATTTGGTTAGTGAAACGATCGTCAGGTGTTTTTTTTATGTGCTGTTATGATTTGGGTTTCTCCAAGTGTGCTTGGCATGTTATGAGGTCATGCGATAAAATTTTGACGAAGTCACTGTTGTTTGTCATGTGTTTATTTACTTTTGCGTATTGCTTGAGTGTCTTTTTTGACTGATAGTACACTTTGGAGAACCCAGTTCACAGCAACACATTTTAAATACCTGACGATCGTTTCGCCAATAATTCCAGCATTACCAGTGGATGGAAGACCTTTCTTTAACTGGACAAGATCCAAAGGATGGCCTGCCTCGGCATCACAGGGGCCATGACCTTAACCCCAACAACCGCCATGGAGGTGTTGCTGGATCTGCCCCCCCCCCCCCCCCCCCCACACACACACACACACTTTGTTATCATGGGGTAGGCTAGGCTAGGACCATACAGACTAGCCTGCAATGATAAATTGAAGGCCAACCCAGGTTGCAGGGACCACTGCTAGATTCAGGAGATGGTGAAGGAGCCCATGCTTGAAATGAGGTCAGCCTTCGCGAACCCGCGAATCTGTAGGGAAAATAGGTGTACAGTGGTTATCCCCGACCGCGAGGCATGGCGGGTTGAGACGCCGGGCCTACCACGGGACGCGCTTGACTGGTTTACTGACTGATCCGGCGGGGAGCGTGGGACGGCAGGCGTTTATTCGGAAGGCCGAGAGTAAGTCATAGTATTTCCCTCGGGGCTCATGCAACGGTCTTTCAAGCCGAAATGTACGCCATCTTGGACTGTGAGCGGGAGAACAATAGGAGAGGCTACACCAACAAGCGAATCCTCATGGCCACATACAGCCAGGCAGCCCTTAAGGCCTTAAGTAGCCCACGGGTAAATTCCAGGCTGGTTAGTGAATACCAAGACGAGATAAGCGACCTGGCTAGGCTGAATAAGGTCACCCTCATCTGGGTGCCGGGTCAGAGGCAACGAAGGAACTGACAGTCTCGCTATCAGTAGATCGGCAGAACCATTTGTGGGAGCAGAACCGGACCTGGGCGTATCGAAAATCCCGGGCTGGGGAACCATCAAGTCCTGGGTCAGGCACCAGCATAAGGCATGCCGGGCAGATTGTCCAGGGCTCAGGCATGGAAAGACACTAATTGGGATCCCAGTTCAAAGAGACCTGGGGAGCTGCTAAATCTTAGCAGAGGAGAGCTCAGGAAAATAACAGGCTCTTGACGGAACACATGGCTGTCAAGAAACACCTGCATAAAATGGGGCGTTTCAAGGGGGACCTTGCATGCAGACTCTGTGGCGAGGGGGAGGAATCAGCTCAGCACATCTTGTGCGAGTGTAAAGCTGTGGACCGCAAAAGACAACTGATCTACGGACAGCCTAGACCGGAGACAGAGCAATATAAAACTTCACCCTACCAATTGCTGTGCAAACTAGTTCAAGTCACAGTGATTGGAAATGGGGGAAGTATAAACGACAAATGGCATGCAAAATAGGCTAAAGGCTGATGTACTATCGGGGCAAAAAAGATACAGACGATCTCTAAGGGTAAAAAATACCTTTTTTCCCCCGTAGGTCCCTACAGCAGGATCACTGTGTCTTAAACTAGTCTGCACAGCAGCCGGTAAGGCCGCCATGCATCGCGGTCGGGGATTTCCACTGTAAAGTAGTTTTCCCTACAGATTCCCGGGCTCACGAAGTCTGACCTCATTTCAAGCATGGGCTCCTTCACGATCTCCTGAATTTTGCAGTGGCCCCTGAAGCCTGGGTTGATCTTCAGTCTACCATTGCAGGCTAGTCTGTATAGTTCTAGCCTGGCCTTCCTCATAATAACTAAGTGTAGAGGGGGGGGGGGGGGGTCACATCCAGCAACACCTCCATGGCGGCTGTTGGGGTTGAAGACATGGTCCGGTAGACAAAAAAAATTTCGTTCCCAAATCATGTTTTCTATATGTTTTGATACTTCTTACGACGTTTAAGCGAAAAAAACTTTTTGAAATTTTTGTCGCCGATGGGATACTTCCACACGCGACGATGTGGATGTAAAAGATATATTTGCCATTAAAAACATTTAAATGAGAATTCACTTCCATAACGCACTTGCTGCGTCCAGACTTTTTTTAGATTAGCTAGAGGGCATTTGTTATTAATTTAATTGTTAATTCACTCACAATAGCCCGCTTGCAAAATATTGATTAGTTTTAAATCATTGACAGAGAAGGCCCATATTGAGCTTACTTTATTTGTTTAGTTTGATAAGACAAATGAAAGAGAGTGAACAAAAAGGCAATGCAAAGGTTCTACATACATTTTAGCCTTAAACTAGTAAAAGTAACATATTTTGTAATTGTTTTCTCTTTATATTCATTTTAGCATTACATTTCTCAGAGCGATAATCCATCATATGATTCCGATCATTCATCAAACCATCATAATTCATAACTCGGTAGATGCATGTTTGATGTTTTTATACATCAGCTAACATACCAGTGACTGTGAAATAGCTATGTATAACGATGACTTGACAAATTATCCCTAGGAATATGTTATATACATATATACAACATAACTCTAGAAAAGGGAGGAACGTAGTGGCTTTTACTTTTTTTACCATTTGGTCGAATCCAACACTTTCGATCTCACTAATTAATAATATACTAAATATTTGATGTACGCTTGTCAAGGGATCAATAAACCAGTTAATTAAAGGATTAGTTTAGCAGGCACCACCGTTGACAAAAGAAGGTAAGAATCCGTGGTATATTTGATAATATTAACTTAAGTTTATTACAAGACGCTAACTATTATTTTGAAACTCGAACACACATATGTGCTGAGCAAAATGGTGGTCATTTCGAAGACTTAATTAACTAGTTTTCAATGTCTTTGTGTAGTTGTTATAACATTATTAACACAATTTTCCGTGATTGATACATTCCAATTTCAGCTTTCTTATTCTTCTTTTTCGCGGGTTTATATCGCTATAGGTAAAGTACCTACCAAAACTTAGCTCTGTAGGTCAAAAGACAAAAAAGTTACAGGTATTTAAAGAAAAATAAATTGGGGTTTTCCTCAAAACGTCAAAGTCGCGATTTAAAACGTCAAAATTGGCAACATTTAGGCAAAGAACTTGAATCTAATACGGACTATGGAAAGAATATGTCTCGAGAAGAATGTTTTACAAGCCCTGAAGTTTTAGTTTCAACCGTCATTGTCCTTCATTTCACTAAGATGTTTCCAGAAAATTCATTACAAATAGACCCTTTCTCTGATGCTTGGCAGTAGTCTCAGCTATAGAGTTTACCGTTAAATGGTATATAACTTTTGCCGACATTTTGTAAAAAATCAATAAAGCTCAACATATCCTATATTAAACAAGATATGAAAAAAAATTGTATATATTAATTATGTCTTGAGCTACATCTTAAAAATTATTTCTACAATCACAGGCTGGCCCCTAAGTTGTTGGTGATACAATTTTTCTTTTTTTTTTTAGTCGGACACGCATTATGTTATTGCATTTTTGCATCTTCTATTGAAATATAATGCATGTTTGTAAGAAAAGAAATTCTGGACGCAGCAAGTGCGTTATGGTAGCGAATTTTGATTAAATGCTTCATATTTGAAAAGCACAATTTGCTATTAACCTATAAGGTTGACAAAGAAACGGTTTTTGTTTTTTTTTTGGGAACACTTTAAATTTACTTCCGGAAACTTTTGTACGTTTTCAAACAATAAAGTTATTTTGATGAAACATGGCATATTGTTTTTACTATATAGGTTATACTGGTAACAAAATTGTATGCCTGCTTTCTTAAAAAACACACATATTTGCTATTAAAAACATTTTTATGAAAATTTACTACCATAACGCACTTGCTGCGTGCAGACTTTTTTTGTCTAACCTACATACTCACGCTGATGTAATTATGGTCGAAAAGGGGCGGGTTGCCTTTTAAAAAAATTGTCTGTGACGTCATATCTCGAACAACGATGACATCACAAATATGGGTCGTATGTCAAAAAGTGTTTTTGTTTAAAACAAAATCGACGTGTGGGAGGATTTCTCAATTTCATAAATAATGAATTCTTTCGTTACTTTTCGAAAGCTCTGTATTAAATTGACGTGTTTCGAGATTTTTTGTATCACACCGATAACTCAAAAATAATAGGCCGATTTTAATGAAATTTGGTACGTACCTTTCTTTTGTCAGTGGCTTGGTTACCCAGGAAAATCGGACCAGTTTTTCCAAGGAAATTTTAGGTTTACCTTCGGAAATTTTTCGTATCTCCGAAAATAACAGACCTATGACAACCAAATTTAGCATATACGTTTCTACTCTCCACCTTACCCTACGTGCCAAAATTTAGATCCCTAAGTTAAAAGGAAAAAAGTTATATGTATTTTAAGAAACAAAATTTCGGTGCCACTGGTGTTCAGAGAAAGCACAAGAACAAAATATTTTGTGTGATTAACAAGACCAATTGAATATTACATCCAACGGTTAAGTTTTCTTGACGCAAAAACGTCAAGAAGTAGCAGAAAAAATATTTTGAAAATTTAATACTTTTTCTCCTTCAAACGTCAAAGTGGCTTTTGAAACGTCAAAATTTGCAATTTTCAGACAACGAATTTGGAACAAATACTGATTATGTAGACGATATGTCGTAAGAAGTGTGTTTTACAAAGCCTTAAGATTCAGCTTCAACCATCATTGTCCTTCATTTTACTAAAATATTTTCAGAAAATCCATTTCAAATAGACCCTTTTTCTGATGCTTCGGCAGTAGTTTCAGCTATAGAGTTTATGGTTTAATAGTCTATATTTTAGCAAATTTTCGTAGAAAAAATTCGTTATTGAGAAGACCGCGACTTATGAATTTTAAAAATATTTCTTCAAATCAGCGCGAACTAGAACCCCAAAAACCCATATACGGGGTTAGTTTCAGTTTTTGTCTGTTTACACATATTATACAACAACGCTCAATATATCCGTTATTTTACAACATATGACAAAAAAAGTATATACGTTAATTATAAGGTATCTCGAGCTGCATCTTATAAACCTATCTTGACAATCATATGGTGGCCCATAAGTCGTTAGTGATACATACTTTCTTTTTTTAATAGAACACCCCCTTATTTTATTGCATTTTTGTGTTTTTCAGCGAATTATAATGCATGTTTGTAAGAAAAAAAATTGATATTGTTCGTCGTTTTTGAGTTATTTCAATTGTTTTGCAACCTTTCACGGTTTTTGCACATATTTCAAACACATATCACAAATTGTGAAACGGCGTTTTTATCAATAGATAGCGGAGCCCCATGGAAATGACGCATTCAGAGAGCTTTATGTTTGTATTACTCGTCGAAAAAATCGAGCTGCTGTATATGGGCACGCTGAAATAGTGGCTGAATTTTTAAAGTTTTAGCAGAAATGTTTTTAGTGTTTCTGTGGAATTTATTTTTGTAAGATTTTTGTGATATGTTGGTAATTAATAATAAATGTTTAGTAAGTTATTGTAAAAGAAAAGTTGTCGAATTTTTGTCAAAAATGTAATTTAGTGTAACATTACTGAAGGCAATTTCTGTAAAAAAAAATGGTGATTTTCTGTAAAAGAAATTTTTGCAAATTTTCATATTTTTTTTTCAATTTTGGTTCTAAAGCTGTTTGTGAATAATTATCTCCTGGCAGGTGTGTAAACAGCTTAAAGAGGTTCGTTGGCCAGGAAAATCGGACCAGTTTTTCCAGGAACTTTTAAGGTTTATTTTCGGAAAATATTTGTACTTTTTGAAACAAGATATTTTAATGAAATACCGTAGATTGTTACTAATATATAGGTGATACTGCCAACCAAATGTCTTTCTTTTAAAAACAAGAAACAGCTGCTGAAAGGATAATCAAAATATATGAAAAAGCATCCAACAGTAAAGTTAATCACAGTAAATCCAAAATGCTAGTACTAGGAAAAGCTCAACATAACTTGGGATATACAGCTCTTCAATCCTCATTTGATAATACGAATGAAGTAAAAATATTAGGCATTCTCTTTACTAACAGCCCTACAGAGATGTACGAGAAAAACTGGACCAAGATAATAAACAATGTACAGGCAACGATAATCAGAGACAAAATGGTGCATGCAGATCTGATAACAAAAATATGGTACCTTAACTGTTATGTACTTTCAAAGATATGGTTCACATCCCAATTATTACCTCTTGGAAATAAATATAGCCAAAGAATGGTCCAGATAACAGGAAGGTTTGTATGGTGGGCCACATGTACAGGGTAGCGAGAATGCAACTTTACCTACACCGAGATAAAGGAGGTCTTAATCTCATAAATATTGAAGATAAAGCCATGGCCTTATTTATAAAAACACAGTTTTCTTCGTGGTCTCCAAATGTCGACAAAGTTAGGTACAAATCCAGCCTTAATATTATATTTGCGGACAACACAATGGCATCACATTCGCTAAAGGCATACAAAAAAATAATGAGTAAAG
This sequence comes from Tillus elongatus, assembly GCA_964006375.1. Classification (NCBI taxonomy): domain Eukaryota; kingdom Metazoa; phylum Arthropoda; class Insecta; order Coleoptera; family Cleridae; genus Tillus; species Tillus elongatus. Next base: position 5,916,622 of record OZ023263.1, read on the forward strand.
TTCAAATGCTTCATCTGCAACAAAATTCGATTGTAAACACCAAAGAGCTGTATCACATGTTTATAGACGAAAGGAAAATAACAGCAAGTATTCAGCTAAAGCATCCAAATATTGCTTGGAACAAAATTTGGAAAATATTCGACAACGACTTTTTGCCAAGAGACTGGAGGTCAGCAACATACAAGATAATAAATGAGATCTACCCCACTAAGGATAAAATGTTTCGGCATGGCATTACCCAAAACAATTTGTGTGAAATATGTGCTTTAAATGACGTGGATACTTTAACACATAGGATTAAAAAATGCAACACGGCGGACAGAAATTGGGAATGGGTTAGTAACAAATTAAAGAATGTTTTTAAGTGTAATATGTTAAGTGAAGACATTTGTGCAAACATAGCTACTGACTTTATAGGTAACAAAGACAGTGAAAATGTGTGACAGTGGTTTTTGTGTGGAGTGTTTTATGCTAACCTTGAAGTAAAATTTAATCTGGAAAAAATGATAAATATGTATAGGAAAGACCGATATATTAAAACAAGGACTTATCAAGCAAATGAGCTTAGTAAATTAATATTTTGTTTTTAATTATTTATTTATTTTGTAAATATGTTTATGTAAATACGTTAGGTGAAAAGATTGTGTATTTTATATTTTGATTTAAAAGTTGTTACATATGTACTTTGAATAAATGATGGGATTGGAAAAAAATATATTAAAAACATTTTTACGAAAATTCGCTACCATAACGCACTTGCTGCGTCCAGACTTTTTTTTAATATGTACAATAATTGAGATACTGAATTTATTCCATTTGGCCGTTCCAAACTTTACAGTCGAGCTTTGAAAAATTAGCTGAAACCATTAATTTTATCCGTGTGTACAGACGCTACAATGCATTTATGTTTCATTGTAACATAAATAATAAACTATGGGCAAAAATGAGATATATTTGTGACAAAGCTGCTATTTATACGTATAGAACGTGGTAGGTACGGTAATTCGCGATAAATTCAGGGATGTAAAGTTTCTCTGCGTGGTTAGAGAGACTGTGTATGTGTTGATTTATGTCGGCGATTGTTGGCGTAACTTAATTAATTAGATGAAATTGTGAGGTTGGTAGGTGTCAGACAGGAGGTTTGGGGCAGGCTCGTATGTAACGACATCGGAATGCTATGTTGGCAACAATGAAATGATGAATTGCGAGAAAACTGTTTACGTTCTAATCCTATTGTGGACCGGAATCAAAACTGCGAGGGATTTAATACACGAAACAAACCATTAAACCACAACGTACACACATTTGATTTTGTTGGTTTCTGTGTTAACTGCTGGAAATAACTCTCTATTTAATGGCGCTGCAATGAACGAGGATATCAACAAGATCATTTTTCTATGTATGTTTTCAAAAGCAGCGATAATTTTTTTATATTGGTGAATTTTCTTTCAAAAAAATCTTTTTTTATATATCAACAACAAGCCACGAGGGCTCACAGCGTAAATACTATCGTACCGTGGGTGTCGACAAGGAGGAAAGAGGCAACTTGTTAATTTTGGACTTAAAGGTTCGGAGGAGAAGGAAAAAGATGTGCCGGCAAGGAATTCCACAACTTGCAAGTCCTCGGGACAAAAGAGCAGGCATAACAAGATGTTCTATGTCTGGTGACGTGGACAGTAAAAGGGTGCATTCGCTCTGTTCCCTTGATAGATCTGTTGGGGGTAACAGGTGGAGGAACTATGGAATAAAGCTCCTCTGAGCAGTGCCCGTGCAGATATCTATAAAAGAGAGAGAGGTCACCAACGGCACAAAGGTGGGCAAGGGATGGCAGCCTTTGGGTGAGGGTAGGGTCACTAAGGAGACGTATAGGTCTCTTCTGAATGGACTCGAGGATAGCGAGTGTAAAAACAGCAGCGGCACCCTAGATGTGGGAGCAGTATTCGAGGTTTGGCCTTATTTTTGAAGCATATAAGGTATAGAGATTAGCTGGTGAAAAGTATTTGCGAGTCCGGAAGAGGAAACCTAATTTCTTAGCAGCCGCTTCTGCAATTGATGTGACATGTCGGTGCCAATTGAGATTTCGATCCACAAAAATGCCAACAAGTGAAAAGGACTAGTTACTTTGAATAACTTGGTTGTTCATTGTGATGGGTCTAGGGCTGGTGTATCTCTTATGAGATAGAAAGCAAGACTGAGATTTGGTGGAGTTGAGTTGTACAAGATTTCTGCTTCCCCAGTGTAATATTTTTTGGAGATCCACAGAGACAGAACCCTCCATGAGTCCGCGATCCTCATCAAATTGGGCTAAAGAGACAGGCTTAGAATATTGTATATTTGAGTGGAGGGTGCTGTCGTCCGCGTAACTGTGAACTGGGTTGGATGTGCTAGAAAGGAGGTCATTGATGTGAAGAAGAAACAAAGTAGGGGTTAACGCTGAACCTTGAGAGACTCCTGCATTAATTGAATGCAGTTTAGAGGAATGGCTATCCACGACAACAAAAATGCTCAGGTTGGAGAGGAAACTGGCTGTCCAGGTGCAGGGTTTTGCTGGTAGGCCATAGGCCGGAAGTTTATTAAGCAGCGCTGCGTGCCAGACGTGGTCGAATGCTTTGGATATATCTAGAGCGACAATCTGGGATTCACCGTGTAGTTCCATAGACTTGTTCCAAGAATGGGTGACAAAGGAAAGGAGGTCGGCAGTTGATCTGCGCTGACGGAATCCATACTGCCTGTCGTGGATTAGATTGTGTTTTTCAAGAAATTTTAGTAATTCGGTGTTTATATACTTTTCCATCACTTTAGAGACGACTGAGGCTGTAGAGTGAGCGTATCTGACGTAACTCTCTGAAATCGGAGGGAATCGTCCACTTCTGTATTTGGTTTAAACATTACTACAAAATATTGCCTCTTTTGCATAAGTAAATCGTTTCTTTCCTACTTTTGCTGTAATTTCCTTTTAGTAATGACTTTAATAAGAGGCTTATAAGAGTCACTAGTAATAATGAGTGGAACGCCTCTGCTCATGAAGACATGGTCGAAGATACACATGTAAGATAGCTAATTCTGGCACCAAGTGTGAAAAGGTTGATAAAAGCACTGAACTTATCTTAATGCAACTGATTTGCATTTACAATTAATTGTATGCTTGTCAAACGCTACAAAAAGGAAAGCCTCATCACATTGACAAGTTCATTAAGGCGCACTGATTAAATTAATTGTATACGAGGGTAATGCGGATTTCAGTCTAACTAAATGATTAGATGAGAAGCATCATTTGCCAGAATTCTTTTCATAGGTCACTATGTTCGTGATTATTACGCACAACTAAATACCGAATTACTAAAATTTCTTAAAAAAACACAGTCTAATCCACGGCAGGAAGTATGGATTCCGTCGGCGCAGATCAACTGCCGACCACCTTTCCTTTGTCACCCATTCTTGGAACAAGTCTATGGAACTACACGGTGAATCCCAGGTTGTCGCTCTAGACATATCCAAAGCATTCGACCAGGTCTGGCACGCAGCGGTGCTTAATAAACTTCCGGCCTATGGCCTACCACCAAACCCCGTACCTGGACAGCAAATTTCCTCTCCAACCGGAGCATTTCTGTTGTCGTGTATGGCCATTCCTCTAAAATGTATCCAATTAATGCAGGAGTCCCTCAAGGTTCAGCTTTAGCCCTAACTTTGTTTCTTCTCCACAGCAGTGACCTCCTCTCTGGCACATCCAACCCAGTTCACAGTTACGCGGATGACAGCACCGTCCACTCAAGTACTCCACTCAGGTACGCAGCGCTGCTTAATAAACTTCCGGCCTATGGCATACCACCAAAACTCTGTACCTGGACGGCAAATTTCCTCTCCAACCAGAGCATTTCTCTTGTCGTCGATTGCCGTTCCTCTAAACTGTATCCCAAATATCCTGTATGCCTCAAGGTTCAGCTTTAGCCCCTACTTTGTTTCTTGTATACATCAATGACCTCATATCTAACACATTGAACCCAGTTCACAGTTTCGCGGATGATAACACCCTCCACTCAAATATACAATATTCTAATCCTGTCTCTTTAGCCCAATTAGATGAGGATCGCAGACTCATGGAGGGTTCTGTCTCTGTGGATCGTTCAAAAATATTAAACTGGGAAGTAGAAATCTTGTACAACTCCACCAAATATCAGTCTTGCTTTCTATCTCATAAGAGATACACCAGCCCTAGACCCATCACAATGAACAACCAAGTTATTCAAAGTAACAAGTCCTTTTCACTTGTTGACATTTCTGTGGATCGAAATCTCAATTGACACCAACATGTCACATCAATTGCAGAAGCGGCTGCTAAGAAATTAGGTTTCGTCAATACTGCTCCCACATCTGGGGTGCCGCTGTCGCTTTTACGCTCGTTATCTTGGACTCCATTCAGAAGAGAGCTATACGTCTCATTCGGTGACCCTACCCTCACCCAAAGGCTGCTATCCCTTACCCACCGACGTGCCGTTGATGACCTCTCCCTCTCTCTCTCTCTCTCTCTCTCTCTTTTATAGATATCTGCACGGACTTTCTTCCATAGTTCCTCCACCTGCTGCCTCCAACACATCTACCAGGGAAACAGAGCTAATGCATATTAAGGTCTACAAATAAGCTATAATATATTTTAAATAAAAAGTCGACGTAGCAAGTGCGCTATGGAAGTGAATTTTCATTAAAATGTTTTTAATAGCAAATATGTCTGTTTAATGCAAGCAGGTATGAATTTGGTCACCGGTCTAACCTATATAGTAAAAAAATGTACCATATTTTAGCAAAATAACTTATCGTTTGAAAATGTACAAAAATTCGTGAAAATAAACTTAAAACGTTTCCGAGAAAACTCGTCTTCTAGCCGACGAACCTTAGGTTAATAGCAAATTGAGTTACTGAATTTTGAAGCATTTAATGAAAATTCGCTTCCAAAGCGCACTTACTGCGTCTCGATTTTTTTACAAACATGCATCATAATTCGATGAAAAATGCAAAAATGCAATAAGGAATGTTCAAAAAAAATTTGTAGGTATCACGAACAATTTATGGGCCATGTGATTCTTAAAATAATTTTATAAGATGCAGCTCAAGACACCCTATAAGTAACATATACAATTTTTTTTTCGTATCTTGCATAATAACAATTATAATGAGCTTTACCATAGAAATGCTTCACCCTCTATATATGTAAACAGAAAGTAACCCCGGATATGGCTTCCAGGGGGCCTAGTTTGCGCTCATTTGAAGAAATCTCTTCAAAAGTCGTGTGCTCCTAATTAACAAATTTTTTCTACGAAAATTAGCTAAAAATTATAGACCGTTAGACCAAAAAAAAACTACTGCCAAAGCATCAGAGAAAGGGTCTATTTGAAATGAATCTTCTGGAAATATTTTAGTAAAGTGAAGAGCAATGATGGTTGAAGCTGAAACTGAAAAGGTTTGCAGAACACTCTTTACATAATCGATATTTCTTTCAGGTTCTTTGTCTAAATGTTGCCAATTTTGACGTTTCAAATCGCGACTTTGACGTTTTGAGGAAAACCCAATTTTTTTTCTCTAAATCCCTATAACTTTTTTGTATTTAACTTACAGACTTAAATTTTGCTAAATGGTTTACCTTTATAATACAAACACGCGTACCAAATCTGGTTTCACTTACTTTGTTATTTCCGAAAATATACATTTTTCCTGAAAGAAAACACAAAATTTTCCGGGAAAAGCTGGGCCAATTTTTCTGACTAAGGAACTTATCCAAGTCACTTACTAAGGAAGGTGCCCAGCAAATTTGATCAAAATCGACGCATTATTTTTTGAGTGGGTGGGATATATATATATATATATATATATATATATATATATATATATATATATATATATATATATATATATATATATATATATATATATATAAATTGAAACTGACCCTGGACGTGGGTTCTAGGGTGCCTAGTTTTCGCTCATTTCAAGAAATTTTTTATAAATTCAAAAGTCGGGACCTCCTCATCGGTAATTTTTTAAAGAAAATTGACTAAACCAAGCACTTGTGAAGCCGCGGGGAAAGTATACGACCGTATTAAATATGGAACGGTTTCAATTAATTAGGGCAAGAACAAACAACCAGATATGCTATTCAAATTGACTTAAGTCTTAAAAGTTTTCATCCCCTCTTTATTGAATTATTTTTTTATTTTTTATACAAAAACTCGCTAGAAGATCATCGGAGTAACAACAATCTGATCAGATAACGGTAAAGTGAAATGAGACTAAAAAAAATTCATAAAAACTGAAGTCACTAACTAGGATTGGAACTCGTCATATAGGACTCGATTATCTTATGTACAGGGCTTAGCCCACTTGGCCACGGTCGACATGACAGATGTATGTACCAGCAGGTATATCCGATAGTATATGAAATGTCTAACTTCTTTACTATTTACACCAAACAATTTTTATTACAATGGGTTTTTTGCTCATATTTTAACGAAATGAAGAAAAATAGCGACTTAGACACATATCTATGAGCTTGTTAGTCATTTCGCGTCGTATTATTTACTTACATTCGTACTCCTACCATAATGATCAATTTTGACGATTTAACTTTCTTTAATTAGATTTAATTAATTAAAAATTAACACCATAAATAAAAACTGCTAACTAAACTAAATACAACTACATAAAATCCTAAAATGAATATTACACTAGTATAAATAAAAGCGAATGTACAAACATATTTTGTTTGTACATATGCTTTTATTTATACTAGTGTAATATTCATTTTAGGATTTTATGTAGTTGTATTTAGTCAAATCCAGATAAAATAAAACCCAATGAGCAAAACAAGAACGCTAAAATGACACAAAATGTAAAACTTATTAATTAAACCTGTTGGTGGTTTGGAAGACCAAAATACAACTAGGTAAATCCATAAATGAATATTTTACAAGTATAAATAAAAGCATATGTACAATATATTGTATAAATAAAGCTATAAAAGCAAACAATGGCCAAAACAATTACATCACACAGTTACAAATCTAAAACCTACCCAGACAGCACAGACACATTCTCAGAATATACCAGGAATGTTTAGAAAGAATATTCAAACATCCCCAGAACATTCTCGCAAGGTACAATATATATTCATAGAACATTCTATGAACATGACAATGGGACAGATTCTGTCATACTAATAAGGTTCTTAGAATGTTAATTATAATATTCTTAGGAGCTCCCAGTATGTTCTGAAAATGTCCCACGAACATTCAATGAATCTTCTCAAAATGTTCATGCATATACTCATGGGAACATTGCTTTCTTTAAAAAGATATACAGGGTGTTGTGCATAAGAACCAACACCGAGCAGGGGCGTGTAGGGGAACCTAAAATATAGTGATTTAATGCAACATATCCCGATACTAAGTTGCACCCCTGAGAAGTTATAGGCCTTCAAAATGGGTTTTAAATTTCGAAAAAAATCAATATCACAGTAATACTTCAACTTAGGAAAACCAAATTTGGTACACGTTTTGGGTGTACCAAGAGCATTAATCTTTGGTAAGTAGACTTCAATTGAAGCATTTCAAATGGTTCAATAGGGGATGAACCCACAAAATGTAACAAAATTTTTAACCTATAGGCGGATTTAAAAAAATATTAATTCATTTTATGGCGAAACAAATTCAAAAACTTGTTCAAAAAACATTTGCCGTTTTCAAGAAAAACCCGAATAACTGAAGAAATATATTTTATCAATGTTACTTCAAACTTAAGATCATCAAAATTTCAATAGATGCCTATGAAGTTATCATTTTGAAGAATTTCTATAACTTATCGGTGGAAATTTTTTCATTTCTGTTGTTTGTTTTCTAATAAATTATACTTATTCACACTTTTTCGCTGATTGTCAAATTTGATGTATACATAATTTTATTAGCAAATATTGAATTTTCTATGATTTTTAATTAGATCGATAAAATATGTTTCTTTGGTTATTCATGTTTTTCTTGAAACCAACAAAGTTTTTTGCAAATAACAGGAGTAACAAAAGTTTTAAAGTTACTACGTCATAAAATGAAATAATAGTTGATTAAATCCGCCAATATGTTAAAAAATAGTGACATTTTAAGGGTGCATCACCCCTAATCAACCCTTTCAAATGCATAGATTGAACACTGCTTACCATCTATTAATGATCTTGGTATATTCAGAATGTGTATCAAATTTGATTTTTCTAAGTTCAAGTATTACGTAGGTATTGATTTTTTTCCTAATTTAAAACCCCCCTTTGAAGGCCTGTAACTTCTCAGTGGTGCAACTTATTATAGCGGTAAGTTGCGTTAAATCACCATATTTACCTACATGCCCCTAATCTGTGTTGGTTCCTATGCGAAACACCCTGTGTACATTTTTTTAATGACACAGAATTTAAGAAAATGCATAGCTATGAAATATTTGATTTACCTTCAAATTTTACCAATTTTCCTCCATTTAACTGGCCTTGTATATATTTTCATATAAACATTCAATTCATATAAACAAAAATTTGAACTTCTGTTACTCAACCTTCTGTAGGTTACCATCATTCTAGTGGCTACACACCTGTAAACTCACATTCAGACACTTAATAAGTCAACAATTTGAGTATTGCACATTAATTCAGATTAATTAATATAACAAATGCGAGGAAATGTTTGTGAATAAACATTAATAAAACAATTAAAATTTCAATAACATAAAAATAAAATAAAGATACAGTTCTTCGAGTTGCCAGAAAATTTAATAGCCAAACACAAGGTTTCCGAGATGAATATTCGAGGTTACCCCCACTGAAGTAACTTAAAATTTGGCTGGACTATTGATCCTACAGGCTTTCAGTGTGGTATTATTAAAGGAATTGCATTACATAATAGTACTTACATCTTTATAGAATACAACTGAATTGGATAGAATATGCCACAAAATCACACTCACTTGCACTTACAAAAAACTACAACTGTAAGTTTTCGATCAGACCTTTTGACCCTTCTCTTGTATGGTTGCTCTCTGCTCTGCTTCTAAAGCTATTTCCATATCTCGATGTCCGATGTTTGGCACTAACAGCTTAGATATTCTGGTTGTGAAAGCATGATTTGGCCAAGTGATTGTGTATCTGATAAATTGCAAGTTTTATTGTACACAGCTCATCTACTTACCATATGTTCAGGTCCATATTTTCTGCTCCTCTGATACTTCTTACAGCATTAACTTTTTCTACCTGAGTAAAAAGTCTCAGATGTTGCGTACACAATTCTATAGATTTGTAGTCTTATTGCACTTTTGATAGCGTAATATCAGTTTCTCTAATAATCCTTTGTTGTACTTGCTTGTCGTAGAGACTCAAAATTAATTTATCTTTGATCGTTCAACCTGTGTATGGATTATAATTATACAGATACATCCATAACTAGCGGGTTGCTTCTTAAGTTCCGTTACAAGAGAGTAAATGGTTTTTGATAGAAGTTATAAAATTTTAACGTTTCCATAGTAATATTTGTCAGGTCAGGAACATATTCCAACTTATTTGTCTTATCTACTGGAAAAGTGTTAAATAGATTTAACCGCGCTTCATTTACAACATATAATAATATGTTAAATTAAAGCTATAGTCATATCATCATTTGAATTGTGTTTCTCTGAAGCGTTTAGAAATAGATTAAACTTTTGTTTTCATTTAGGCCCAAGTTCTAGTCCATTCACATCAAACGGTGGTGCTGGTTTATATGGCATAATTTACTATTACTATTGAAGAACACAATTTTTTAATTATATATTATACCATGTATGTGTACCTAATTCGTAAGATGATCCAATCTCAGACAAAAATGGCGAACCCTTCGTCGGTGTCAACAGCAAGAAATGCTTTATCACATGTTTCTTTACTAAGTGCCTTTTAATTTTTGATAACCTGACACCATGTTTAGTTGCTTCTGTACTCTGTGTTATGTTTGTTATGTTAATTACACACGGTTCTCCGTGTTCACGTCACATTATTATCTTTAATTGATTATGTTACAATATAATCTTATACAGCATGACCTAACATCATGTAAGTTGACATTAATTTATATTTATGTCTATCGGCCATCTTCCCTTCGGTATGGATATGCGCTCTATGCATAAATATACAAGTTTTCGATGTGTTTAACACAAAACAGGTAACAGAATCAAACTTGCAAAATAGTTTTTCTTATAATTCTCACCACTACATTTATACCATAATCATCATCTTTTTTTATTAAATTTTAAAGTTATATAATATTATCAGGATATCTGAAGCACATTCTGAGCGAATATTTTGAATAATGATATATTCAAATATTCTCGGTATATTGACGAAGAATTTTCTTAGGATGTGATTGAATGAATGTACTCAGAATATTCAAGATGAAGTTTTAAATAACATAAATGTTATTAGAACATTCCGAAACAAATATTCTGCAGAATGTTCTTACATTATGAGAACATTCTGAGAATATCTTGTACCGTATGAATAACATCATCTGTAGTCCAACTAACTAATAAAATACTTAAGGTAATTAATAAAAAATCACACTTTTAATATATCTAGTTGTCAAAATCGAATCACAGTCTGTGATTAATTGTCTGAACGAATTACTAACTATTGTCGTATCAAATATTTGACAAGAGTTTCCGCAACCTGACAAGAGAATCATGGTTAAGACGACATGGCTACATCTCGATCGTGATGATCAATTTCAAATGTTTTCTTTTGCTTGTATAACTAGGAATCAAAACATTATGCTCTTACATTTTGATACCCCTTGTATATCTGCGGATTTTAATTGAGAAGTATTCGAGTCGGAGAAATGCAGAAATCGACCGGATCATCAACTTTTTTCTCCGGTTGTAAATTTATGCAGACACCAAGGAACAAGTTCCACTGCATCGAGTATTCGTATTATTCAGTGCTAAAATGCTATTGTTTTTTACGCATCCCAGCGATGATATTCAAGCCTTCCAGCCCCCTTTAACTGAATACGGAATGTATAATATGAATTTTAAGTATTTTTGAAGAGAATTCCATTTGCATAAGAGTCTGTCATGTTATTTTCATGATAACCAGATCGAAGCTGAGTAATCTTTTCATCTGTTGGAATTTATAAAGGATATGCCTACACATGAGGCATATGGTTTGCCTTGCTACATCCTAGACAAACGAGATGAGTTTTTAATAGTATCCTGATAAAGCATTTATTTTTAAATTTGATTAAAAATGCATTCGAGCTACATTTAGAGTTGATATCATTAACTTTCAATTCCACACTAAAACTTAAATAAGCAACTGCGTTATAGTAGGGAATTTTCATAGGTTTTGTAAAAAATAATATAGCTTACTTTATTTGCTAGCCTTCCAATGGACCCATTTATGTTAAGCTTAGTGTGTGGATCGTAGATGTTGTGTTCCAATATTGTAGAATCCCCACTCTCAATCTCCCCGAGTTCAACCCTCTCCATTCCTACGCTGCAAACGTCCCTTAACGCCACCAGATGTCCAGGTACCAACATGTGACAAGTGTAAGGTTAAATGTATTATCACAATAATTAGAACCACAGACCGGTTTCGCTCTACCTAGAGCTCATCAGCATACTAAATACAGTGAGAACCCACATTTAAAGTAATACGGCTATGGTAACCAGCCTCCTAGAACATTGTGAGATGTACGACAGGGTCGCCATCTCGGTGCGGGACCAGGTAGTATGTTGTCACGACAATTCCAAATAATAAAAACGTTATAAAATAGAGACTGTGTACATTAGTTTACCGTACTGATGAGCTCTGATTAGAGCGAAACCGGTCTGCGGTTCTAATTATGGTGAGAATACATTCAGCCTTATATACCTTGTCCCTATATTAGGGAAGAAATGGGCCAGGGCTGACCATTTACAACATTGTTAGTTGGTTGTACACATTTTATAACATTTTGTGTTATTTGGAGCTGTCGTGACAACATACTCCCTGAGTCCGCACCGAGATGGCGACCTTGTCGTACATTTTACAATGTTCTATTAGGCTGGCTACTATAGCCATATTACTTTATAAGTGTGTTCTCGCTGTAATTGGTCTACCGTAGTGATGATCTCAAATTAGAGCGAAACCGGTCTGCGGGCTAATTATGGTGAGAATCAATTTAGCCTTGCATAAATTATCCCTATATTATAGAAGAAATGGGACAGGGCTAACAATTTACAAAATTGTCAGTTGGTTGTATACAGCCTCTATTTTATAACATTTTGTGTTATTTGGAGCTTTCGTGACAACATACTTTCTGGCTCCGCACCAAAATGGCGATCCTGTCGTACATCTCACAAGGTGCATGCGACTAGTGCCAACAAGCGGGAACAACTAAGAGAAGCAGCTACAAGACAATCAAAGACTCGCTCACTTGCTCTTAGTCCAGTGGTCAAGAAGCATCGTAGGAAGATCGCCTGACCTACGACCTATAATTACCCACTTTCCTACAGTCAGGCGGCCAATCAATATCGTAACAAGAGATATTCCCCGGTGATAAATAGTCACATTCTCATATTCCTTCTTTGCCACTTAGCGGTCCGTGAGCCTCGTGTGGAAAAACCATTTGTCTAGCCAGCCTCCGACCCTTGGCGAGAAGTGCACCACGTGTTCGTTATTGTCCATGTCGATTGTCTCGACCGCGTACAGACGGCATCATGCAAGACATTGAAATCCACGTTGTTACCTGGACACGCGGACCACTTTCGACGACGCCTCCAGGTACCACCGATAGCCTCAACGTGCTGGTGATGGCAATCTACCTACCTTATTTGTAACTCATTTTCATTCTTTGATCAATCTTGAATCACCCATTCATTTTTATTTGTAACTTTGTAATATTAAATTGTTGTTGTTTTAACGTCACGTGTATTCATTCTAAGTAATTTATCTGGTCCTTCTTGAGTCATGTAAATGGGTAATTTGTAACTCATTTTCATTCTTTGATCAATCTTGAATCACCCATTCATTTTTATTTGTAACTTTGTAATATTAAATTGTTGTTGTTTTAACGCCACGTGTATTCATTCTAAGTAATTTATCTGGTCCTTCTTGAGTCATGTAAACGGGTAATTTTAACAGCAATTTCAGTCTTTTACACTAATAATTATAATCCACACACTTTAATATAATTCAAATAGTCTGATCAGGTCAACCCAATGTGAACATAACATTTAGTCTGTTTGTGCCAATACATTTAGTCTTGTTTTACATCTTACATTTGATCCTGCGAGCCGGATCTAATTCGGAATTAATAGATTTAGTGTTTTTTGCATGTCTCTTTAATGCAAGCAGGCATCAATTTGGTTACCGGTATAACCTATATAGTAGAAACAATGTACCATATTTTATCAAAATAGCTTAGTGTTTGAAAATGTACAAAAATTTTCCGAAAATAAACTGAAACCGTTTCCGAGAAAACTCGTTTCTTAGCTGACGAACCTTGGGTTAATAGCAAATTAAGTTATTAAGTTTTTAGGCATTTAATGAAAATTTCTTTCTTTTACAAACATGCATCATATTTCGAAGAAAAATACAAAAATGCAATAAGGAATGTTCAAAAAAAAATTGTAGGTATCACCAACGACTTATGGGCCAGCCTGCGATTCTTAAAATAATTTTATAAGATGCAGCTCAAGACTGTAAGTATCGTGTACAATTTTCTCTCGTATCTTGCATAATAACAATTATGTTGAGCTTTACCGTAGAAATGCGTCAGCCTCTATATATGTAAACAGAAAGTAAACCCGGATATGGATTCTAGGGGGCCTAGTTTGCGCTCATGTGAAGAAATCTTTTTAGAATTCAAAAGTCACGGTCTCCTCATTAACGAATTTTTTCTACGAAAATTTGCTAAAAATTATAGACCGTTAAACCATAAACTTACCTAAAACTACTGCCAAAGCATCAAAGAAAGTGTCTATTTGAAATGAATTTTCTGGAAATATTTTATTAAAACGAAGGGCAAAGATGGTAGAAGCTGAAACTTAGGGGTTTGCAAAAAACTCTTTACATAATCGGTATTTCTTTCAGGTTCGTTGCCTAAATGTTACCAATTTTGACGTTTCAAATCGCGACTTTTTACGTTTTGAGGAAAACCCTTTTTTTCTTTAAATGCCTCTAACTTTTTGTCTTTAAACCTACAGATCGAAATTTTGGTAAATGGTTCACCCTTTACATTTATATATATATATATATATATATATATATATATATATATATATATATATATATATATATATATATATTTATATATATATATATATATATATATATATATATATATATAATTAAAACTAACCCTAGATATGAGTTCTAGGGGGCCTAGTTCGCGCTCATTCGAAGAAATTTTTTCAAAATTCAAAAGTCAGGATCTCCTCGTTGATGAATTTTTTTAAGAAAATTCACTAAAACAAGCACTTCTGCACCCACGGGAAAAGTCGACAACTGTATTAAATATGGAACGTTTTCACTAAGTTAGGACAAGAACCGACAACCATATACGCTATTCAAATTCAATTAAGTCTTAAAACTTTCATCTCCTCTTTATAAAATTATTTTTTATACAAAAACTCGCTAAAAAATTCAGCGGAATAACAACAATCTGATTAGATAACGGTAAAGTGAAAAGAGATTAAAAAAATATATAGAAGTAAAGTCACTAACTAGGATTAGAACTCTTCATGTAGGAGGCGATTATCCGAGGCCTTAGCCCACTTGGCTACGCTAGTTATGTATTTACCAGCAGTATATCCCATAATACATGTTAATTGTTCAATATCTCTACTCTTTACACAAAACAATTTTGATTTACAATGGATTTTCTGCTCATATTTTAACGAAATCAAGGAAAATAACGACTTAGACACAATGAATAGAACACATTATATTAATTTTTGGTTGTAGTGCTGCATTTTATAAACGTTCTTAACAGTATTTATCATTACATCGAAATGGTATTATAATGAATTATATAATGTATGTAAATTTTTTTAAATAAATGCTTAGTA
Source organism: Tillus elongatus (assembly GCA_964006375.1). NCBI lineage: Eukaryota > Metazoa > Arthropoda > Insecta > Coleoptera > Cleridae > Tillus > Tillus elongatus. Next base: position 5,931,718 of record OZ023263.1, read on the forward strand.
GTGAAATTAAGGTCTTGTTTAATTATTATCATTTTAAATAAAATTGAACAGAAACGAAATGAATATTATATATTCAAGAGATCGGCATATTTTTATAAACGACGTTAGTTCTTCGCCATTATTATATGGCGTTATGTTGCAGGAATTTTACACGGCAGTTGTCATTCTATAAGAGTGTGTTCTGTGCTACGCTGCTGTTATTATTTAACCGATCACGAATTAAAGCATTAAAATGACTTTATTCGATTATAGTCAGATTGCTCAAATACGACAAAAACCTATTCAATGTGCAGTTTTTTTATTTATTTATTTATGCTATGTTATAATTAAGAAACAACGCATTTAATTGATCATATTGTAGATAGTTTCTTATAGAAGAACTTTTCTTGTATTTCATCTATACTTGTTGCCCATAAAGGTGTCAATATCAGTCTCATATCCTTGGTCAGTGGTTGGTACTGCCGGTTGGACAGGTAGTAGCGTACAGGTGGCGCCACATATTGAAGTGAAGCAGCACTGTCTCCGGGTTCCGGGGATTATGTTTTCACAGTCTGCGGAACTCCTGCACCGTAGCGGAGTGCGACAGCTCTTGCGGGCATCTGGTCCAGCTGGAGCTGGACAACCACTTCCAAAATCGACAACTGTGGGAAAAAATTAGGTAGAGTTAAGATTTATATTCTATTTGGCGAATTATATAAATTTCTAGTCAATATGTTCATGGAAAAATAGCTATCCAGAGGGACGTCATTCTTTTGACTCGGCAGTATGTTCATGGAACAATAGCTATCCAGAGGGGCGTCACTAGAGTTGTATATATATATATATATATATATATATATATATATATATATATATATATATATATATATATATATATATATATATATATATTGTAATATTATCTCAATTATTATAATTAGTGCTAAACTTATTTCAAGATAAAATCAGTGAAAACGTATAGATGAGATGCATTTTTAAGTTGTTAAGTAGGTCACATGGATATTGTAATCGTTGACATTGAATTGGCATCATCACTTTACATGTTTATGTAAACAATGCACATGTTTGCAGATTGCAATGCTATGACTTAATTTGCCGTATTGAGGAATGCTGAATAAGTATGTTTACGTAGTGTTAGAAAGTAGTTCAAGTAAGTCTATATATAGAATTGTTTATGTAAATATCACGAGACTTTTTTCATTTGTTATTAAACGTTAAACATCGTTAATATGTCTGTCTAGTCCAGTTTATAACAGTTATCCCAAATACCCCCCAATTATCCTCCGCTCCTCAACACAATATAATTATTAATAGTAACGCCACAGTAGACAAACCCTGCACCCAGAAGCCTTAGACTTGTGGTGGCCTTTCTACAATCTAATAAAATAAATTGACTGTCTAGATAAGACTCGAACACGGGACTTTATAGTCCAAGTTCTAGAAGCTACTCGCCACACGAACGCCAAGCTATTCGGCCTGTAATTAAAAACTTACTGATTTTAATGAGAAACATCGGCTTGTTCAATATCATGCAGCTATAGACGTATCTATCATAAGCTTATTCAATATCATGCAACTATAGACGCATAACTTGTTCAATATCAGGAATATATATATATATATATATATATATATATATATATATATATATATATATATATATATATATATATATATTAGGTATATAAAAAAGTTCGGGACACAGCAAGTGCATTATTGTAGTGAATTTTTATAAGAATTACGCACTATTAGTAAGGTATTGTTATAAAGCACTTCAAGAGATGTAGGTGCGGTATTGCCACATCTCCAAAACTTCCCCAACAACTGGGAATTCTTGCACAATCTGGCAACACCGCCTCCCCACCCCCCTGGTGGTGCCTGAGGTGACCCCCTACAGGCGATGTCTCAACCATCTAGGACCAACAATAACGAAGTTACCAACTTGTACCCCATCGGAACGAATAACTGAGATCTGCGCGTTCCGAACACCCTGTATATACACCCTGTATATACACCCTGTATACGCAGAGAACCCTTGCACCCTCTATACGCAGAGAGCCCTTATAGTACGAGAAACACATATTGTGTAACATAGGAGTGATGGCCACATTTGGATCATCCTGTGTATACATCCCCCTGTATACACACGGAGCCGATTTGTATTCACAGAACCTTCTAGCTAAAGAACGTCCTGGAACATTCTGGAATGGAACACTCCCGAAACGAGGTGGAAGGTACGACGGGTATATAAAGGCGGAAGCAAGCCAGCTCAATTCAGTTCAGTTAGAGAATGTTGAAGTGACTCGAATTAGCAGGAACCAGTGTGAAGTGTTAGAGAGTAGCGACTGTAGTTCCAGTGTAGTGACTTTTCTCCAGATTAGTGATTGTAAAGCCAGTGTTTTGTGAGAGAAATGGGTAAATGGGTTTTACTATGTATCAAAACTGAAGATTTAGTGGGAAATTGAGTTATCACTATTTGATATATTTTTTACAAAAATTCGCTACCATAACGCACTTGCTGCACCTAAACTCTTTTCAACACTTATTTACTATTACTGTATCGATACTTTTTGAATATGAAATAAATATAAACAATAAAAAAATTTGAAATTAAAATTTTAATAATTTACACTGTACATCTGACTATATATGTAATTTAAACTGCTTTATGATATTATGTAGTTTTCTTTACTTCAAATGTTCCATAGAGAATAAAAGCTAAGAATAAAGAAAACCATAATTACCTAGGTACCCTAGGTATTATACTTATATTAGTTGTGTGTGTGTGTTGTCTTCTTTCATGGCTGCGGTCGTCAGACCATTCGCACATTTTTTCCGGCTTCTACTTATATTAGTTTGCGATAGGTATATTTCTTCTTGAAATAATTTTGTTTCACTTTAACAATACAGTACCTACAGGCATTGATTAAGAACCTGAATCTGATGTACGCAACTACTTTCTTATTTGATTGGAAGTGAGAATCATAATATATTACAGCCACAGTGGACGGCCAAAGGCATTTGTTAAAGTTATGTTAAAATTAAAATTTGGGTTATTATTTACCTACTATTTGTATTAACCTTAGAATATAGGTAGTTCTTTTACATTCTGGGATTCTAAGGTATTAGCGGAGTAGATTTCAAGGTTATGCGTAAAATGTACACGTTTCTCTCCTGACTCCTGTCAGTTAACAAATGACAAATAGTGGTGTTGTCAGATTAAACTAGAGAGATGGAGCTGGCTTTTAAATACCGAGAAAATAGGAAGCTTCATATTTATACATAATAAAACGTAGTTCTAGATTGCTTTTAAACAAATTGAATTACTTTTTTTACAATTAGTATTTATTTACATTTTTCTGACATCCACAGATTAGATAAGAGTTGTAAGTGGCAACCTCGTCGATTGTTTATTGTGACATATTTTCGTAGCTTGTCCGTTTAAAACTTGATTTGGAGATTTTGTTTGGCAGCGAACCCTGATTTATCTGTCTGACCTTGTCTAACAATATAGGCATCCATTTAGAGGTAATTTCAGGTTATATCGTAAATTATTGATTTTCTATTAAGTTATAACTCAAGATCAACTAAACCAATTAAGTTCAGATTTGGTAGGTATGACCACTTGTATAATGTGTACGTGATTGTCAAGTTTTAGTTTAACATTTCTAATAATTAAAAAGATATTGCGTTTTAAAGCAGTTTTTTGCATTTTTTTTCTAAAAGTATTCGATTCTCAAAACTGTCTAACGAACTCATCCAAGATATTAACAAAATGAAGGGAATTGACAAATTTGGTTTCGAGTGGTGAAGTTTTTTTTGAGTTATCGGTTGGATACATACATACATACATATATATATATATATATATATATATATATATATATATATATATATATATATATATATATATATATATATATATATATATATATACGTATATGTATATATATATATATATATATATATATATATATATATATATAAATTTTATTTGACCTTGGATTTGCGTTCTAGGGGCCCTAATTTGCGCTCATTTGAAGAAATTTTCCAAAAGTCTCACCATCGATACTTCTCGATTACTGTATTTTCTTAATGTAAATTCACTGATAGGATATTTTGATGAAATACGTATCTAGCGTCTTACTCTCTGTTATTATTTTGTGGTTTTTTAGAGTGATTCTCCGTTTTGTTTCGATAATTATGTAATATATTACTCTGGCACTCTCCTAAGGCAGTTATCCATGAAGCAAGTTCGGATATAAATGGATGTCATATCTACTTTCTTTTTAAGCCGAGGTTTTTGTAGTAAAAAGTTAAAAAAGTGTAAACAATACCATTACTTACATTCACAGCACACTTTCCTGTACATGCAGCAATAATTGTTGACTATATCGTTACAAGAATTACAAACATCATCGTCACTTTGTGTATTGTACTCCCCATAACTTCCTGACGAATATAAACATAGAACACCAAAAAACACTGACACATAACGCATTCTTTCCTTTATTAGTTCGCCTAAGGAAACTAGGAAATGACAAAATTAGAAAACTTTAACTTTTGACAATTAACAAGTCCATGTCTACCACACTTCAAATTAAGCTCTTGTGTTTCTGTTGTACACTTGTATCTGCTATTCAATTTCAAAGACTATAGTAGACAGTCGACATTGGTAAGTTGTTTAGAAAACGTGATAAGGAATTATTACATAATATTCTTCAACAATAGACTGAGATATGCTTACAGAATAAGTATAACAGCAGTCAGTGAGTGGGTCAGGCTTACTTTTGCATACAAATTATTTTAAACATTTCTCATTGTGCTCATACTTCTAATCTGTGAACCGAGTTTTCTTCATAGAGGGTTATAAAAACTCTGTATTGTATTGTATTTTTTTATAGAGAAGTATCGCTGGTACGACTTTCGGAAAATTTCTTCAAAGGAGCGTGAATGAGGGCCCCTGGAACCCATATCCAATGTCCTCTTGAATGAATGAATGTTTATATGTTGATTACCTGACAATCCTGGATATCACAGGTGCTCTGAGGACGACACACTCAGCTGCACTAGAGGTCTTGCTGATGCTGCCACCGCTTCCCATCTGTATCAGAAGGGAGGCTATGGCGTGGCACGTTAGAATACGAGACTCTGGAAACTGGTGCGGAGAGGGAGCAATAATAGGACATGCAAGAGCCTCCAAGGAGGTGGAAAAGGAAATTCCGATTTCCGCCATCAAGGCATGGAAAACGATATTAGGTTGACTATAGACCGTATACCCTCAGGATCCCCAGTAGGGATCAGTGGAGGGAAAATGAGGGTGCATTCGAGCCTGCAAACCTGGTCTGTTTTACCGACGGATCACGGCTGGAGGATCAACAATCCTCCGGGGCAGGAATATATATCGAGGGCCTGGGGGTGCGCGAGAGTTATGCTCTGGGCGCATATACCACGGCCCTCGAAACGGAGGTGTACGCTATCCTGTCTGTGGCCAATAGATAGGATGTGAGGATGAGCCCCGAGAAATGTGTATACATTTGCTCGGATAGCCAGGCGGTTCTCCAGGCAGCCTGCGCGGCCAGAATCAGGTCAACACTGGTTCAGGAGTGCGCTGACGCCCTTAACGGACCAGCCAGGGCAAATGAGGGGCAACTGGTGTGGATTCCGGGACACTGTGGCGTAGCGGGGAATGGGGTAGCGAATGATCCCGCAAGGCTTGGTTCCCGGCGGCCGTTCTGTGGCCCGGAGCCTGCGATCGACAAAAGTAGGAAATCTCTGTTGCCTTAGACAGGTGGACTGAGGAGGCCATGGAGAAGCACTGGGAGTCAGTTAGTGGCTGCAGGCAGGCGAGGGACTTCGTGAAGGGGCCGGACAGAGATAAAACTGTCTGGCTACTCGGTAGGAGTCGACCTACGCTTCGCCGCATCCTTGGGGTGCTAACAGGCCACTGCGCCCTTATAAAACAGATCACATTGATAGGCGTAGAGAGGGATCCCATATGCCAGGAATGCGGCGAGGATGAAGAAACGTCTTACCACTACCTGTGTGAATGCGAGGCTTTTGGGACTCTTCGAGCAGAATTGTTCGGTTCGAGGACTCTGCAAAGGAATTAGGTAAGTACCATCCAATTGAAGACCGTCACATCCTTCATTTCGAGGTCGCGGCGGTTTGGCCACGGAACCGAGGATAAGTAGAGCATGGTTGCTGGCGTTGGCAAAAAGGGCCCATTGTGGCCCACTTGCTTGGCGTTAGCCTCCCCACCGTTGCTACTACTACTACTAAGGCACGAAACACATTCCGCCATCTCGTTGCGGATCTAAGTAGTATGTTGTCACGGCCGCTCCAAATAACAGAGGTTAAAAAATAGAGACTGTATACAACCAACTAACAATTTGATGAATTGTCAGCCCTGGCCCATATCTTCCCCAATATAGGGACAAAGTATGTAAGGCTAGATGCATTCTCACCACAATTAGAACCGTAGACCGGTTCCTCTCTAATTAGAGCTCGTCAGTACGGCATGCTAATTGCAGCGAAAATACACCTATAAAGTAATGCGGCTATGGTAGCCAGCCTCCCAAAATTAAGTGAGATGTGAGACACAAAACACGTGCCATCATCTCGTTGCGAAACCAGGTAGTATGTTGTCACGGCAGCTCCAAATAAAACAGTTTAAAAAAATAGAGACTGTATACAACCAACTAACAATTTAGTAAGTTGTCAGCCCTGTCCCATTTCTTCCCCAATATAGGGACAAAGTATGTAAGGCTAGATGCATTCTCACCACAATTAGAGCCGTAGATCGGTTTCGCTCTAATTAGAGCTCGTCAGTACGGCATACTAATTGAAGCGAGAATACACCTATAAAGTAAAACGGCTATGGTAGCCAGCCTTCCAAAACTAAGTTTTAACACTTTGTGTTATTTGGAGCGGCCGTGGCAACATACTACTACGACGAGATGACGGCATGTGTTCGTGTCTTACATCTAACTTAGTTTTGGGAGGCTTACGTACCTTCATTTATTCAATTTTGGCCATGAAGCTGTTTGTGAATAATTATATCTTGGCAGGTGTGTAAATAGCTTGAAGAGGTTCGCTGCCGAGGTAAATCGTACCAGTTTTTTCTGAACATTTTAAGTTTATTTTCAGAAAATGTTTGTACTTGTTGAAACAACAAAGCCATTTTAATAAAATATGGTACATTGTTTCTACTATATAGGTTATACTGCTAACCAAATGTCCTTATTTTAGAAAGAATTAATATTTGCCATACGAAAATTCTCTACCATAACGCACTTGCTGCGTCCAGACTTTTTCTTTTGATACAATCCACCTAATATGTGTGTCAAATTGAAGTGCTTTACAAGTTAAATATAGTAGGCTAGGTAACGCTTTCGTCAATTTACAATAGCGGCCGACGCAAGGTGGTGGATAATTTATTTCTCAATAACCCCCTTAATATTGGTCTTACGTGAAAGGACTTCACGAGCAAAATACTGTAGGCTGTCATAAACTCAATATGACTATTTTTTTCGTTTTAGTATTTCCAAATAATAAAAGCTTGGTACTAAAAGAATTTTTAACTCCTAACTTATCCTGATTAAGTTAGATAAGGTCGTTGCCAACCCGATCGCACCCGTCTCTCTAGGAAGTTTTATACTTTTTCCGGAAAATTTTTGTATCTTCGAAAATAGCAAGGTTAATTTAGTAAAATTATTAAGAGAAGTTGTCTTTACAGTGACCAGTACATACCAAATTTTATGTTCCTAGCTTTATAGAAAATGAGTTATAGGCATTTTTTTTCCTTGAGGAGATCAAAAGAGAGTGAGCGCAAGATATGCTATGATTAAAGCAGATTATTCAACTTTACAGAAAAAAGGAACATTCGCTGAAAAAAAATTGTTGAAATATTGTTTTTTTATATTATCCGCAAAAACTTTTTTTTACGAAAATCCACAAAAAAAGATTTACGAAAATATGCTGAAACCAGGTTGTGATGAAGTATTATTTTCTATCGGTCTTTGGTACAAAACGCATAATTACTAAGTCGATAATTAAGTAAATAGAAAATAATTAAATACAAACTATATAAATATTCGCTAAAATATTTTTCACCATGAAATATTTTAAGGCGATTTATATTTAATTAAACGTGCATTTCGTACTTGTTATCTTATCTGGTTGTAATAAGGTGATTAAATTCCAAGCATCGCGGAGTTTTTGGCTGGTTGTGAAATTCATATAAAAGGAGAAGCAACACGGGCAGAGGCACGTTACGTGGATGATATTTTCGCGGTGTTTGACACAAACATTTGCAGAATAGAAGATTTTATTGCCAAATTAAACAATAAATTTGATTCTATAAAATTTACCCACGAATTAGAAACTAATAATAAACTACCCTTTCTAGATGTACTAGTTATCAAGAATAAAGACACTTTAGAATTCGATGTCTATAGAAAAGAAACCACTACCTTAAGCTACATCCCGAGCGACTCACATCATACGTACGCAAAAAAAATGGCCAGTCTGAATTTTTTAGTAAATCGGTTAATTAATTTTCCTTTAAACAAAAGTAGATATACCAAAGAATTAAATTATATTAGGAACGTGGCCGAATATAACGGATACACTGCTGGCTTAGTGGAAAAATTAATCAACAAACAGAAAACAAAGAAAATGGTGACGGAATCAACGACGTTCAAAAGAGAAAAATCGGAAAAAAACTTTGTTTGCTTACCATTTGAACCTAGAATCACGAGGGGTCTAGACAACATTTTTAAAAAAGTCGACTTACAGGTAGCATTTTCAACAACACATACTTTAAAAAACTTGCTAGGTAATCCAAAAGACAAGGATAGCGCGGAAAAAATGTCGGGAATTTATGAAATAAGTTGTAAAGATTGTAATCTTAAATACGTCGGACAAACAAAAATATCGATTGGAATCAGATTCAAAGAACACATATCCCAATTACGTTACGGTACTGTAGATAAGTCTGCCGTCGCCCGACATATTTGGGATAGTAATCATCACGTTGATAAAGAAAATCTGAAATTAATAAAAAATGTTAGAAAACCAGGTCAGCTGAATGGGTTTGAGAGCGTATATATTGCGAAATATAGTTGCAACAAAGAATGTATGAACAGTGCACCAGCGCCAATTACGAGTCACTTGATAGATTACTTTGCTAAATAAAATTCCCACGTTTTCGGCACGTTTTTACCGATAACAAGTATACAGTTATTGCCGCCAAAGGAACCGTTGTTAATTTAGCGGTCGTTGAACTTTCTCAAAACTATTACAGATGGACACTTTTAGATAAAGCAATAAGGATAGCGCAAAGACCTGGTCAGGCGATAAAAATACAATACACTGTGGAATTTGCCTACGACTAGTGTCTCATCTCGGTTCGATCTCTTTACCTGAGATCCGGTATATAAGTTGATGTTAGTTTTTTAGGTATTTAGAATGTTTCATCATCTGATGACGCTAACTTGGTTAGTGAAACGATCGTCAGGTCTTTTTAAAATGTGTTGTGGTGATTTGGACTCTCCAAGTGTACTTATTGGTAATTCAGCTAATAAGCTGAGAACAGCGAGTCGCCACCAGTCCGCACCGATTCCGTTTCCGTTTGCGTTGAGAATATTGTTATAGGTGAGAAATTATCCGTTCTAAGTAATTCATATTTTGTAGCGAATTTTCATATTTTTAAATTATCATGCTTCTCAGTGCAAATCTTCGCAAGTGAATTATTTCTGATTTTCCTGACCTGCCGTCGTCCCTATAGACAACTCCCGTATGTTATATTGTCTTGCATTATTTTTGTGAGGATGCTGAGGATTCAGCTCACCTAAATAATCGAGATATATTCATCTTAGTTTGATCCCGATAGGATTCTGAGGATTCACAGCCCATCTAGGTCACTCTAAGTGATACGTTCCTTTCCAATTAGCCATGTACACTTCATCTGGCTCCAGGCTTTCCGCCCCATACAGTATTAGCTCTTGTGTTATTTTAGTGAGGACGCTGAGGATTCACAGATCGCTAAAGTAATCAAGACGTTTGTGTCCCGGTTAGGCCCTAGCGGAGATGCTCAGGATTCACAGTCCGTATAGGCCTCCCGGGAACTGTCGTCCCGTCTCTCCTTTCGCCCTTATACGCCTCCGGTGTTCCCCACTTTGACGGAGAGGCTACAGATGTTACTTTGAACTGGTCTATCGTTATGTGCCGCCCGTCTGCCGTATACGTGACTTAGTAGAACGCCGCTCGTACCGTATATCTCGCTGAGTCCGTACGCTTCATCCAACACTAGCCCTGGTCGCTTTAGAGGAAGCCGAGTTCTGATTATTGTTATTACCCGCATATTTTATTTGTACATAGTTTGTAAATATTGTTTTGTATATATCTTTTGTATAGATTTTCTAAACTAAAATCTAGGGTTGGGTAAATGAAAGATCTCAATTAATTTTTATCTAACCCCTTATACTTAAAAATCTGCTACACCTTTCGATAAGCCAGTAGTGGTCGGATCACGCCGAGTCAGCGATTAAATCCCGTTCACTCGGGGGTCACTACATTTAGCCTGCATCATCTAAAAGCTACCGAACCCTTCTCCACAGAGTTATCCAGGTAGTTTGATCGTTATATCGTTCAGAGTTTAGTGAAGAGGTCGTAAACATCCTCAACAGGGAGTAAACCCTTTAAAATCTGGCGCACGAGATAGACCGACAGCAACCGTCAATCCGTGTCACCGAAAAGCGGTCTGCAAGCCAAAGCCTCGTCACAAGGTACTAACAAAGTTTATTGCGACTTGCTAAAAAAAAAATGAGTCTTTAAAATTTTCTGACACTTTTTTAATGAAGAGCTATTAAAGATATTGTTTGTGAAAGAAAGATACATTTTTTAATGAAAATTCAATAAGAATGGAGCGGTATTTACAAGAATATTAAATTTATCTCGTAACTTATTTTGTTTCACATTTCTTGAATCCTTTCAGGCTAAATATAAGTTTAAAAGCATTTAAAGTTATTTTGCTTTGTAGGTGTATTCATTTTTTAACCCATCTCTACTTCCATACGTGTATATCAACGTTGAATAGGAGCCCATTAAACATTAAAGGCTTCTTTGCTATTCTAAGCGCGGATATGTCTAGGGTGGTCATATAAAATTAACGAAAAGTAAACTGTACAAGAACACTCACGAACCATGTCACTCAGAAATATACACCTCGACTACTTCACTCCTCTAAAATATGCATACACAAGCTCCGACGGTGATACTCTCTCGAAATCATTTTCAGATGTGTGCTGTATTTTGGTATTTCTAGCTTAACATATCAAAAAATACATACTTCTTTATTATTTAACCAGTGGAAGGTCAAGGTTTGTGATAGCTTTATTAACAAATCTCATTCATAAAAGAAGTGTATATATATATATATATATATATATATATATATATATATATATATATATATATATATATATATATATATATATATATCAAGATTATTACTGGATTACTGGAAACACGTACCAGTTTCGCACTTATTTGAGCTCATCAGTGTGTTATACCAGCAATAACCAAAACATATCTAAATTAATTGGCTTAACGTAGCCAAAATCTGAACGAAACATGAAATGTACAAGCTACTGACATCTAGCACGAAACCTGGTGCTCTAAATCCTGTGACAAGGCTAGACTTGAAAAGATCAAAGCTCACAAAACGCTTCTACACAATCCCAGTCAAGAAAACCGTCAAGCATTTAACGACGCAAGAACCGCTGTGTCCGCATTCTTTCGTAGGAAAAAAACTCTTTTAATAATCACATCAGAAACAAAGTCCTCTCAAGCTCCAAGGTCATCAAACCCTTCTGGACCGTTGCTAAATCTATTGGGAATAATTTCTGCAAGAGCACGTTCCCACCTATTGTCTCAGGGGATGAAATTGTTTCTACCGCCCTGGGCAAGGCTTAACTTTTTGCCTCATTATTCGCCGGCAATTCTACTCTCAACCCACCTCCAAATGTTCAACCACCAACAGTCCCCAAAGTCGTGCATAAAATGACGGATATCACTTTAAAAACTAAAAAGGTACAAAGTAATGAGTCCTTTTCTCTTGTTGGCATTTCTGTGGATGGAAATCTTAATTGGCACAAACATGTCACATCAATTGCAGAAGCGGCTGCTAAGAAATTAGGTTTCCTCTTCCGGGCTCGCAAATACTTTTCACCAGCTAATCTCTATACCTTATATACTTCACAGATAAGGCCAAACCTCGAATACTGCTCCCACATCTGGGGTGCCGCTGCCGCTTCTACACTCGCTATCCTGGACTCCATTCAAAAGAGAGCTGTACGTCTCATCGGTGACCCTACCCTCACCCAAAGGCTGCCATCCCTTGCCCACCGACGTGCCGTTGGTGACCTCTCTCTCTTTTATAGATATCTGCACGGGCACTGCTCAGAGGAGCTTTCCTCCATAGTTCCTCCACCTGCTGTCCCCAACAGATCCACCAGGGGAACAGAGCGAATGCACCCTTTTACTGTCCAGGTCACCAGACATAGAACATCTTGGTATGCCCGCTCTTTTGTCCCGAGGACTTCCAAGTTGTGGAATTCCTTGCCGGCACATGTTTTTCCTTCTCCTCCGAATCTCCAAACCTTCAAGTCCAGAATTAACAAGCCTCCTTTCCTCCTTGTCAACACCCACGGTACGATAGTATTTAGGCAGTAAGCCCTCGTGGTGTGTTGTTGAAATTAAAAAAAAAAAGATGCTCTCTTCTCTTAATACCAGGAAAGCCTCTGGCCTTAACGAGATCCCAGCAATTGTTATCACCAGAACTTGCTCCTGTCCTGACTCGTCTGTTTCAGACATCTTATAATAGAGGCATATTCCCTAGTAACTGGAAAACTGCTCGAGTACAACCCGTCTCCAAGAAAGGATCCAAAGCGCTTCCTAGCAACTACATGCCTATTTTTCTCCTTTCAGTCGTCTTTAAAATGATGGAAAAGTATATAAACAGCGAATTACTAAAATTTCTTAAAAAACACAGTCTAATCCACGACAGGCAGTATGGATTCCGTCAGCGCAGCTTAACTGCCGACCTCCTTTCCTGCATCACCCATTCTTGGAACACGTCTATGGAACTACACGGTGAATCTCAGATTGTAGCTCTAGACATATACAAAGCATTCGACCAGGCCTGGCACGCAGCGCTGCTTAATAAACTTCCGGTCTATGGCCTACCGCCAAAACTATGTACCTGGGCAGCAAATTTACTCTCCAACCGGAGCATCCCTGTTGTCGTTGATGGCCATTCCTCTAAACTGTATCCAATTAATGCATGAGTTCATCAAGGTCCAGCTTCAGCCACTACTTTGTTTCTTCTCCACAACAATGACCTCCTCTCTAGCACATCCAACCCAGTTCACAGTTACGCGGACGACAGCACCCTCGATTCAAATATACAATATTCTAAGCCTGTCTCTTTAGCCCAATTAGATGAGGATCGCAGACTCATGGAGGGTTCTGTCTCCGTGGATCTCCAAAAAGTATTAGACTGGAGAAGTAGAAATCTTATACACTTCAAGCCCACCAAATCCCAGTCTTGCTTTCTTTCTCATAAGAGATACACAATTAAAAAAATTAAAAAATGAACCGTATAGCCAACTAAGATTTTAGTTTATGGACAGTCATAAGTTGTTACTAGCGGAGCCTGCAAATTCTTCTTCAATAATGACCTGAATTTGAAAAAAATTATAACGATATGTAACATTTTTTTGGTATTTTACTTAAGGGATTTTCTTTTACACTGCTTTTCTTTTTAAATAAAATTTGCCAATGCGTATTAGGAATTTTAAACTACGGTAATGTATTTAATTCTTTTTATTATAGGATCTTAAATAATTTTGATTGTAACGTAACTGGTATCAATATCAACCTTTAAAAGTTACAAGCCTAGTCCACCGCTTTTTCCACAACGTGATACCCTCAAAAAATCGGTAACGGCGGTAAAGGCCTAAATAACTTTTTAAGTTCTTCGTCTGGTAAACATCCAATCAGGCTATATTTGGGCTGTCAGGTAAGTGGCGTGGCTTGAAATAGTCCGATAGAGCAAGGTCGGGACTGTAAGTGTGTCGGGTAACACAAAAACCCAACCGACAATAGGCATGGATGCAAAATGATAAAAATGTTTTGTATCCTCCTACTATGTCGAAAATCATAACTACTGGACAATTGATAGTCCCTTTATTAATCTTATTTTTAAAGGGGTAGACATTGATCCAATCCAATCCATAGCAGGTGGTAGTGGAATTTTCCTTTATGTATTAGTAAAGGATTTTTTCACGCCCGAGGAGGTACCACCCCATACATCAAGGGGCCGGTGAAGTCCCAACGGACGTTTCCGGTTCTGGTGTATGAGTCGGTTTCCCTTATAAGCAAAAATGATTATGGCTCCTCCTTGTATAAAATATTCCGGAGGCAAAATACCCCTCCATTCGGATCTCCGGGAGAGGGGTGTACAGGGGGCGCCAACATCAAGATTTAACATATCCTTTTCGAATATATGTGGCCTAAATTCTAACCTGAACTCCGTCCACCATTTCCTCCAGGCTAACAGGCCCCAACTCCTCTTCCTCACCGAAACCCAAATCAGTGCCAAAACAGCCACTAATCACCTTAATTTCCCGGGGTATGAGCTCCTTACTGCCTTTAGATTGCATGGAGGCGTGTGCGCATACGTCCGTAGCAATCTACCCTGCACCAGACTTCCCAATTTAGAAGCTGGAAGAAAAGACATACTATGGATAAAACTCTCTCTCAGGGCTGCAACTAAATTCATCTGTTGCATTTACCGGTCACCTTCTGACAACAACTTTGTCCAGCTCTTTGACTACCTTTCTGAAAAAACCGACTATCTGATTTCTGAATATCCTTCCTCCGAGGTCACTATTCTTGGCGACTTCAATGTCCATAATAAGGAATGGCTAGGATCTTCAAAAACCGATCCACAAGGGAGAGCAGCGGAGGCCTTTGCAGTCAGCAATTCTTTGGCCAATATGGTTCAGCAACCTACTTACTTTCCTCGTATCCCAACACACAGCTCAAATCCCTTGGATCTCCTTCTTACTACAAATCCTGAATGCTATAAGATATCAGTCACCGCCCCTCTTGGTCGCTCAGACCACGGCATGGTCACTGCTTCCTGTGCAATGCAACCCGAGGTCACACAGTCATCACACCCACGTATCGTTTGGCACTACAACTCCGCAAACTGGGACGAAATGCGGGATTACTTTTCCTCATTTCCATGGGCGTCTGTCTGCTTCTCTCATCCTGACCCCTCTGATATCTCACAAAACGTCACCGAAATTATCCAAGGTGGCATGGAATTATTTATTCCACGTACACAGAAAACCTCTTCAGCCACTCAAAAGCCCTGGTTCTCTAAATCCTGTGACAAGGCCAGACTTGAAAAGGTCAAAGCTCACAAAACGCTTCTACACAATCCCAGTCAAGAAAATCGTCAAGCATTCAACGACGCAAGAAACCGCTATGTCCGCATTCTTTCTGAGGCAAAAAACTCGTTTAATAACCACATCAAAAACAAAGTCCTCTCAGGCTCCAACGGCGGCAAACCCTTCTGGACTCTTGCTAAGTCTATTGGGAATAATTTCTGCAAGAGCACGTTCCCACCTCTTGTGTCAGGTGATGAAATTGTTTCTACCGCCCTGGGCAAGGCTGAACTTTTTGCTTCGTTGTTCGCCGGAAATTCTACTCTCAACCCACCTCCAAATGTTCAACCACCAACAGTCCCCAATGTCGCGCATAAAATGACTGATATCATTTTCCAAACTAAAAAGGTACGAAAGATGCTCTCTTCTCTTAATACCAGGAAAGCCTCTGGCCTTGACGAGATCCCAGCAATTGTTCTCAAAAAATGCGCACCAGAACTTGCTCCTGTCCTGACTCGTCTGTTTCAGATATCTTACAATAAAGTCATATTCCCTAGTAACTGGAAAACTGCTCGAGTACAACCCATCCCCAAGAAAGGATCCAAAGCGCTTCCTAGCAACTACAGGCCTATTTCTCTCCTTTCAGTCATCTCTAAAGTGATGGAAAAGTATATAAACACCGAACTACTAAAATTCCTTGAAAAACACAGTCTAATCCACGACAGGCAGTATGGATTCCGTCAGCGCAGATCGACTGCCGACCTCCTTTCCTTTATCACCCATTCTTGGAACAAGTCTATGGAACAACACGGTGAATCCCAGATTGTTGCTCTAGACATATCCAAAGCATTCGACCAGGTCTGGCACGCAGCGCTGCTTAATAAACTTCCGGCATATGGCCTACCACCAAAACTTTGTACCTGGACAGCAAATTTCCTCTCCAACAGGAGCATATCTGTTGTTGTGGATGGCCATTCCTCTAAACTGTATCCAATTAATGCAGGAGTTCCTCAAGGTTCAGCTTTAGCCCCTACTTTGTTTCTTCTCCACATCAATGACCTCCTCTCTAGCACATCCAACCCAGTTCACAGTTACGCGGACGACAGCACCCTCCACTCAAACATACAATATTCTAAGCCTGTCTCTTTAGCCCAATTAGATGAGGGTCGCAGACTCATGGAGGGTTCTGTCTCCGTAGACCTCCAAAAAATATTAGACTGGGGAAGTAGAAATCTTGTACAATTCAACCCCACCAAAACTAAGTCTTGCTTTCTTTCTCACAAGAGATACAGCAGCCCTAGACCCATCACAATGAACAACCAAGTTATACAAAGTAATGAGTCATTTTCTCTTGTTGGCATTACTGTGGATCGAAATCTTAATTGGCACCAACATGTTACATCAATTGCAGAAGCGGCTGCTAAGAAATTGGGTTTCCTCTTCCGGGCTCGCAAATTCTTTTCACCAACTAATCTCTATACCTTATACAGTTCACAGATAAGGCCAAACCTCGAATACTGCTCCCACATCTGGGGTGCAGCTGCCGCTTCTACACTCGCTATCCTGGACTCTATTCAAAAGAGAGCTATACGTCTCATCGGTGACCCTACCCTCACCCAAAGGCTTCCATCCCTTGCCCACCGACGTGCCGTTGGTGACCTCTCTCTCTTTTATAGATATCTGCACGGGCACTGCTCAGAGGAGCTTTCCTCCATAATTCCCCCACCTGCTGCCCCCAGCAGATCTACCAGGGGAACAGAGCGAATGCACCCTTTTAACGTCCAGGTCACCAGACATAGAACATCTTGTTATGCCCGCTCTTTTGTCCCGAGGACTTCCAAGTTGTGGAATTCCTTGCCGGCACATGTTTTTCCTTCTCCTCCGAACCTCCAAACCTTCAAGTCCAGAATTAACAAGCTGCCTCTTTCCTCCTTGTCAACACCCACGGTACGATAGTATTTAGGCTGTAAGCCCTCGTGGTGTGTTGTTGACATAAAAAAAAAAAAAGAATTATCTAAGTTTAGATTAGGTTTGTTATTGGTACGAGGCTAAGTTATAAATTGATAAGTAATTATCTGATTTAAATAAAGGGGTTTTATGAAATAATTTGAGAATTAGCTAAGTTAAATTCGGTTATTTACTTATACGAGGTTAAGTCAATAATCATAAATCAAGTAAGAGTTCAGTTATGTCAGTTTGCATTACTTGAGTAAAATAAAGTCTGTTTAAAGGTAAATTGATAATAGTTTGGAAGGTGTGGGGAGCACCTTCGCTGTTTGCTCACCCAGTAGGGCGTCATATTGGTAGAGGCGGGTTACGTAACCACAACACGGTGGATTTTTGTAGCATCGTCATATTATGGTGGGGGTACAGCAGTATACATTGTACCCGCCCGTGGCGAAGGGTGGATATTGGAGAAGGGCACATTGCTGTGTACGCCCTATGTGTCCATTGAACTTTCTCAGTATTCATGTGTGGGAACCGTTCTTGTATTTTGAGAGTCGATCTGGTAGCTTGTCCGAGACACTGTGGCAAGTTCACCCGTTGGTCTCATTGCACGGTCAGTCTCAGTGGGAGAGTTGGGGTACCTGGAGAAGGGCACAGTGTTGAGCTAGTCCATTGTGTCCATTGCACTTCTCGGTAGTCAACTCTGTCAGTACGAGCACTCTAGGTGAGGTATTGAACTGTGCCTCATTGCACACCTGGAAGCCGGCACGGACCTAGTGTTCGGGTACAGCGCCCAACAAAACACACAGGCTAAACTATTGTTTTAGAAACTATTATTTGAGTAACTAATGTGTGAATAATTATTGTTTGAGTAATTATTATTTGAGTAAATATCGTGTGAATAACTACTTGAGTAATTATTGTCTGAGTAATTATTGTTTGAGAAACTAATTGTTGAGCATTTTGAGACATTGTTGAGAAGCAGTTCTGAGGCACTGACGTGCGCTGCTGAGAGATTATAATGTGGCTCAGTGGAGCCTTGAGTAGGAACTGCTATTAATGTTGGAGTTGCTCAGTGGAGCGTTATCTCGAAACTGCTCTTAATGTTAGGTTGCTCAATTGAGTATAAAGAGTTATTGATTACGAGTCGCTCAGTGGAGCGTGTAATTGGTAAATGATTGATAAACTAATAATTGAATGCCCCTCGTATATGTGTTAGGTTGTGCTTTACATTAACAATGGTGTGTTCAGGTATATTTTTAATTACAGGATAGTGGTGTTGTTACTGGACACATTTGGCACCCGCTCGCCCGACTCATTACGCCAGTACATTAAGGCTTCGCCATCATTCTGACAAGTAATAAACCTTTTGCCTTTTGCATGATTACTCTTAAGTAGATAACACAACTGATAAGTAATATAACGACTGGTGATTTACTGTTGAGCTATTTAACTATATTATGTGACCGTTAGTCGTATGTTATTATTATAATAGGTTACTTACTAAGAGGGTTGTAACCTTGTGTCATCGAAGGGTTGCGCTCAATATATAATTGTTCAATATATAGAAGAAAAAAAAAAACTTGACCCCTTACACAAAGTTTTTTTTTAAGTTGCTTGTTTTGATGACATTTATACACAGTTCAAATTACATCGTTTAAAAAATCTGTCGGTATGAGACGACTGAAGTGTTTGATAATATTACTTGTATGTACTGGGCTTACAAATAATCGCTTTGAAAGCTTTCTTTATGAAAGCAGTGAAAAAAAAATAGCGTGTACATAGCACTCCTTTCTCTACACCAAAATCATAATAAAATATGTATTTGAATTTCCGTCGACGAAAATCCTTGAAAATTCTTTTAAGATGTGTGTTATGGTTGACTAGAAGTATAAACAAGGAGAGGAAATTGGATCTGTTCTCATAAGTAATACCAGAGGAAGCTATTTACATTTTAAAATAAAAATGGTTTATGTTGCTGACTGGTTTACTTTTATTTTCTTCCATCTATTTGGAAGTAGTGTACAGAGTTTTCATATTTCCTACTCATATATGTAGACAAATATTATTATACATGTGTCCCCTGAGAATTTGATTTATTCCAGCTTGTATCTACGCTAGCTTTGTGCAAGAAATTCACCAAACATAATCAGATAATAGAATTTGTAAGATACATATGTGTTGATGGATATTATTTTTTTTTTAGAAAAAGACGTTTATAACTGAAACTGATGTAATAACATCAATCATGAGCCATAAATAATTTTTCTGCAAGTTTTACTATCTTAATATTATCAAGGAGGATGATCGCAATGAGAAAGCAAGCAAACATTTAGTAGACAAAGTTAGGTGTCGGTATATTTCCGCGATAATAGAGCATCACCGACTCCAGGGAGTAGTTTCACTTCACTATCCTGGAAATTTTGCCGAATCGCTTCCACTCTGTAAGAAGGGTAGAAATCTTTAACGTGCCCAATATCACATGGTACACGAGATGGGCGGCTTATCGTTAATTGGAAACATTAGACCATGAGGTATTAGAAAAATTCGCTAACGGGACGCAGCAAGTGCATTATGGTAGCGAATTTTCTTTAAAATATTTTTAATAGCAAATGTATTTCTTTGATGAAAGCAGGCATCAAACTTGGTTGCCTATATAGTGGAAGCAATGTATCATATTTCATTGAAACAAATTTATTGTTTGAAAATATATAAACATTTTTCAAAAGTCTAGATGCAGCAAATGTGTTATGGAAGTGATTTTCCATAAAAATGTTTTTAATAGCAAATGCGAGCAGGCATCAATCTGATTACCGGTATAGCCTATGTAGTAGAAACAATGTACTATATTTTATCAAAATTACTTATGGTTTGAAAATATACAAAAATTTTTCGAAAATAAACTTAAATGTTGGTTTTCTATCCAACAAAGCTTACGTTAATAGCAAATTGAGTTATTGAAATTTGAAGGATTTAATGAAACTTTGGTAAATTTGCAGATTAGCGCCCGAACGCTTTTCAACAAATTGTTTTCAGAGACATTACTAGGACCTCACCTGCAAGTTTCTGAACAGTTTTTTGAAAAACGTTCGGGAGCTAAACTGCAAATTTACCGAAAATTCGCTACCAAAACGCACTTACTGCGTTCAGATTTTTTTCTTATAAACGCATCATATTTCGATAAAAAATGCAAAATTACATTAACGAATTTGTTCTAAAAAAATTAGCTAAAAAAATTATGCACCCCTACTCACTCCTGGTCCCGTAACTTCCTTGAGGAGTTTGAACAACAAATTTTTCTTGGGGTTTGTGGATCCAGGGGGGGCTCTAGGCAGGTTTCTGAAAACAGTGTTTTGAAAAGCGTTCGGGAGCTAAACTGCAAATTTACCGAAAATTCGCAACCAAAACGCATCATATTTCGATAATAAATGCAAAAATGCATTAACAAATTTGTTCCACGATAATTAGCTAAAAAAAATTATAGGCCGTTAAACCATAAATTTCACTAAACCTACAAATAAATATCCAAACAGCTACCAAACTTAACTAAACTGACAGCCAAAGCACCAGAGAAAGGGTCTATTTGAAATGGATTTCCTGTAAACGTTTTAGTAAAATGAAGGGCAATGACGGTTGAATCTGAAACTTAAGGGTTTGCAGAACACTCTTCTTGCAACATTTTCTTTTCACAAATGGTATTTGTTTTACATTCTTTGCCTAAACATTGCCAATTTTGACGTTTAATATTGCGAGTTTGACGTTTTGAGGAAAACTCCTACATTTATTGCTTTAACTGCCCATAACTTCTTTGTCTTTAAAGCTATGGACTTAAATTTTGGTACAGAGTTCACTCTTTATAATACAAATACGCGTACCCAATTTGGTTGCTCTTACTTTGTTACTTCCGGAGATATGAATTTTTTTATAAAGAAAACACAATTTTTCCGGGAAAACCTGGTCAGATTTTCTTGGCTAACGAACTTATCCAAGCCACTTGCAAAAGGAAGGTACTCTGCAAATTTTATCAAGATCGGTCCATTATTTTTTGAGTTATCGGTCGGATATATATATATATATATATATATATATATATATATATATATATATATATATATATATATATATATATATATATATATAAACACAGATCTCCCCATAAGCGAATTTAAAAAAAAATCGCTAAAAAAAAAGTCGAGAATAAACCAAATTATTATCACAATATTATTCCCCAAGAATCCTTGTTTTAAGATAAACGTTCTTAAAACTTTAAAGTCCAAAGTAATATGTAGTTATCTCCCACAGCGTCCAAGTAACGATAAATATTATCAACTAGCTATTGTCCGCGGCTTCGTCCGCGTGGAATTCAGTTATAATAATAATAATAATAATAATAATAATAATAATAATAATAATAATAATAATAATAATAATAATAATAATAATAATAATAATAATAATAATAATAATAGAGTAAATGGGTTCCTTCTGGGCCAATTGCGACTGCGACTCTACCCGGTTAGAGCACTTGACAGCTGATCTGTCAGGTGTCAGCTGTCAGTTGTCACTCGAGTCAATGGAGTCAATGGTTAGGGATACGTCATCTGTGTGATTGGATTTGGTACGTCATAATGTCAGGTTAAGTTGGCAAGAGATCTGTGCTGTAGTAATATGTGGTGTGAGTGAAAATTTGGTATGTGGGCGAGAGAGATGGGGGTCTAGAGCTAGATGTAAAAAATCATAGATTAAATTTTTGTTTATGATTGAATGGTGGTTGTGCTGGGTTTTAAATGTAGCGGGGTACTAGACGGGGGCCGAAGCGGGGCCGGAGCTGGGGTCTTAAATAAAAGTTAAGAATTGTGTTGCGATTCATCGTCATTGTCCCTCTGTTATTTTAGTTAATTCAGAAAAGTTCAAATAATAATAATAATAATAATAATAACAACTGTACAATAATATTTTAAATCTTTTATTTAACAGTATGATTAGGTTTTAAACAAATTTTATTTATAAAAACATTATAAGAACTTCATTTAGAGAATTCCATCTTTTTAGCTCATCTTTTTTTTGAGATGAACAATTTTGCGATGACTTATCAGAGATTTCGTTTTTTTGTAGCTGTCGGTAAAGCATTTATTTAAAAACTTGCTTCCACTGACTATCTTTAAAACTTCGGTCGGAATAAATTAATTTTATTTTATATTTAAGAATACTTGCATTCCTATTTGGTATATCAAATGTTTGAAGTGTAGGTACACTATCTTGAATTCTAGGAAATAGTTTTACCCAGTTATACGGCCAGCTGTCATTTTAGTGAATTTTCTTTAAAAAAATTCACTAATGAGGAGATTCCGACTTTCGAATTTTGAAAAAATTTCTTCAAATGAGCGCTATTTAGGACCCCCGGAACCCAAATCCGAAGTAAGTTTCAGGCTTTATATGTTTATATATATATATATATATATATATATATATATATATATATATATATATATATATATATATATATATATATATATATATATATTTATATATATAAATATATATATATATATATATATATATATATATATATATATATATATATATATATATATATTTATGTGTCACACCTATAAATTAAAAAATAATAAACCGATTTTGATAAAATTTGGCACATACCTTCCTTTCGCAAGTGGCTAGGATAAGTTTGTTATCCAGGAAAATCCGCCGAGGTTTTCCCGGAAAATTTTGTGTTTTCTTTCGAAAAAAATCAAAAAAAAATTATATCTCCAAAATTAACAAAGTAAGAGCAACCAAATTTCATACGCGGGTTTATATCATTAGAGCCAAGCTACCTACCAAAATTTAGCTCCGTAGGTTAAAGGACAAAAAGTTACAGGCAGTCAAAAAAAAATTGGGTTCTCCTCAAAACGTCAAAATGGCGATTTTAAACATCAAAATTGGTGAGTACCTTCCTTTTGCAAGTGGCTTGGATAACTTCGTTATCCAGGAAAATCCGACGAGGATTTCCCGGAAAATTTTGTGTTTTTTTTTCGAAAAAAATTTATATCTCCAAAATTAACAAAGTAAGGGCAACCAAATTTCATACTCGGGTTTATATAAATATAGGCATGTTAAATACAAAAATTTAGCTCCGTAGGTTGAAGGACAAAAAAGTTACAGGCATTTAAAGAAAAATAAATTTGAGTTCTCCTCAAAACGTCAAAATCGCGATTTTAAACGTCAAAATTGGTGAGTACCTTCCTTTCGCAAGTGGCTTGGATAAGTTTGTTATTCAAGAAAATCCGCCGAGGTTTTCTCGGAAAATTTTGTGTTTTCTTTCAAAAAAAATTTATTTCTCCAAAATTAACAGAGTAAGGGCAACCAAATTTTATACGCGGGTTTATATCATTATAGGCAAGTTACCTACCAAAACTTAGCTCTGTAGGTCAAAAGACAAAAAAGTTATAGGCATTTAAACAAAAATAAATTGGGGTTTTTCACAAAACGTCAAAGTTGCGATTTAAACGTCAAAATTGGCAACATTTAGGAAAAGAACTTGAATCTAGTACGGGCTATGGAAATAAAATGTCTCAAGAAGAATGTTTTACAAACCCTGAAGTCTTAGTTTCAACCGTCATTGTCCTTCATTTTAATAAAATGTTTCCAGAAAATTCATTTCAAATAGACCCTTTCTCTGACGCTTGGCAGTAGTCTTAGCTATAGAGTTTATCGTTAATAGTATATAATTTTTGTAGAATTTTCGTAAAAAAAAATCAATAAAACTCAATATATCTGTTATTATACCAGATATGAAAAAAAATTGTATATATTAATTATAGGGTGTCTTGAGCTACATCTTAAAAAATTATTTCTACAATCACAGGGTGGCCCATAAGTCGTTGGTGATACAAATTTTCTTTTTTTTTCAATTAAACACGTCTTATGTTATTGCATTTTTGCATTTTCCATCGAAATATAATGCATGTTTGTAAGAAAAAAAATTCTGGACGCAGTAAGTGCGTTATGGTAGCGAATTTTGATCAAATGCTTAATATTTGAATAGCTCAATTTGCTATTAACCTATAAGGTTGACCAAAAAACGAGTTTTTTCGGGAACACTTTAAGTTTACTTTTGGAAATTTTTCTACATTTTCAAACAATAAAGTTATTTTGATGAAACATGGCACATTGTTTTTACTATATAGATTATACTGGTAACCAAATTTGATGCCTGCTTTCTTAAAAAAACACACATTATTGCTATTAAAAAATAGTTTTATGAAAATTCACTATCATAACGCACTTTCTGCGTCCCGAGTTTTTTTTGGTATTGAAACAAACGTATGCAGATATTACATCTGATTGATGATAGACTATAAAATTATCTTTAACCAATACCACAAAAATTAAAAGAGTTGTTTGCAGCAACGCCATTCTGATTGAACTGATATTTTTGTTTACTTTATTTATATTTTAGTGAATTTCCTTTAAAAAAATTCACTAATGAGGAGATCTCGACTTTCGAATTTTGAAAAAATTTCTTCAAATGAGCGCTATTTAGGACCCCCGGAACCCAAATCCGAGGTCAGTTTCAGACTTTATATGTTTATATATATATATATATATATATATATATATATATATATATATATATATATATATATATATATATATATATATATATATATATATATATATATATATATATATATATATATATTTATGTGTCACACCTATAACTTAAAAAATAATGGACCGATTTTGATAAAATTTGGCACATACCTTCCTTTCACAAGTCGCTTGGATAAGTTCGTTAGCCAGGAAAATCCGCCGAGGTTTTCCCGGAAAATTTTGTGTTTTCTTTCGAAAAAAATCGAAAAAAAATTATATCTCCAAAATTAACAAAGTAAGGGCAACCAAATTTCATACGAGGGTTTATATCATTAAAGGCAAGTCACCTACCAAAATTTAGCTCCGTAGGTTGAATGACAAAAAGTGACAGGCATTCAAAGAAAAATAAATTTGGGTTCTCCTCAAAACGTCAAAATCGCGATTTTAAACGTCAAAATTGGTGAGTACCTTGCTTTTGCAAGTGGCTTGGATATGTTCGTTATTCAGGAAAATCCGACGAGGTTTTCCCGGAAAATTTTGTGTTTTCTTTCGAAAAAAATTTATATCTCCAAAATTAACAAAGTAAGGGCAACCACATTTTATACGCGGGTTTATATCATTATAAGCAAGTTACCTACCAAAATTTAGCTCTGTAGGTCAAAAGACAAAAAAGTTATAGGCATTTAAACAAAAATAAATTGGGGTTTTTCACAAAACGTCAAAGTTGCGATTTAAACGTCAAAATTGGAAACATTTAGGAAAAGAACTTGAATCTAATACGGGCTATGGAAATAAAATGTCTTCTAGGTATTAATTTATAATTTTTATATAAATAAATGATTAAACATGAATTATGACTAAAATGATTAGAACGCCCGCTGGAATACGACATTAAAACAAACTTCCAACAACTGACTCGTTGGTCTAGAGGTATGATTTCCGCTTAGAGTGTGGGAGCTCCCAGGTTCAAATCCCGGTCAAGCCCAAATACGTTTTATTTGCTTTTTTTTAAACCGTTTTCAAACAAGGACGAGGTTCTCAATTCGCTGTATGTTTTTTATGTGTTACCTCAGAACTTTTTAGTGAATTTTCTTAAAAAAAATTCACTAATGAAGAGATCTCGACTTTCGAATTTGGAAAAAATTTCTTCAAATGAGCGCTATTTAGGACCCCCGGAACCCAAATCCGAGGTCAGTTTCGGACTTTATATGTTTATATATATGTATATATATATATATATATATATATATATATATATATATATATATATATATATATATATATATATATATATATATATATATATATATATATATATACATTTATTTATGTGTCACACCTATAACTTAAAAAATAATGGACCGATTTTGATAAAATTTGGCACATACCTTCCTTTCGCAAGTCGCTTGGATAAGTTCGTTATCCAGGAGAATCCGCCAAGGTTTTCCCGGAAAATTTTGTGTTTTCTTTCGAAAAAAATCGAAAAAAATTTATATATCCAAAATTAACAAAGTAAGGGCAATCAAATTTCATACGCAGGTTTATATCATTAGAGGCAAGTCACTTACCAAAATTTAGCTCCGTAGGTTAAATGACAAAAACGTTACAGGCATTCAAAAAAAATAAATTTGGGTTCTCCTCAAAACGTCAAAATCGCGATTTTAAACGTCAAAATTGGTGAGTACCTTCCTTTTGCAAGTGGCTTGGATATGTTCGTTATCCAGGAAAATCCGACGAGGTTTTCCCGGAAAATTTTGTGTTTTCTTTCGAAAAAAATTTATATCTCCAAAATTAACAAAGTAAGGGCAACCATATATCATTATAAGCAAGTTGCCTACCAAAATTTAGCTCTGTAGGTCAAAAGACAAAAAAGTTATAGGCATTTAAACAAAAATAAATTGGGTTTTTTCACAAAACGTCAAAGTTGCGATTTAAACGTCAAAATTGGCAACATTTAGGAAAAGAACTTGAATCTAATACGGGCTATAGAAATAAAATGTCTCAAGAAAATGTTTTACAAACCCTGAAGTCTTAGTTTCAACCGTCATTGTCCTTCATTTTAATAAAATATTTCCAGAAAATTCATTTCAAATAGACCCTTTCTCTGACGCTTGGCAGTAGTCTTAGCTATAGAGTTTATCGTTAATAGTATATAATTTTTGTAGAATTTTCGTAAAAAAAATCAATAAAGCTCAATATATCTGTTATTATACCAGATATGAAAAAAAAAATTGTATATATTAATTATAGGGTGTCTTAAGCTACATCTTAAAAAATTATTTCTACAATCACAGGTGGCCCATAAGTCGTCGGTGATACAAATTTTCTTTTTTTTTAATCAAACACGCCTTATGTTATTGCATTTTTGCATTTTCCATCGATATATAATGCATGTTTGTAAGAAAAAAAATTCTGGACGCAGTAAGTGCGTTATGGTAGCGAATTTTGATCAAATGCTTAATATTTGAATAGCTCAATTTGCTATTAACCAATAAGGTTGACCAAAAAACGAGTTTTTTCGGGAACACTTTAAGTTTACTTTTGGAAATTTTTGTACATTTTCAAACAATAAAGTTATTTTGATGAAACATGGCACATTGTTTTTACTATATAGATTATACTGGTAACCAAATTTGATGCCTGCTTTCTTAAAAAAACACTCATTATTGCTATTAAAAAATAGTTTTATGAAAATTCACTACCATAACGCACTTGCTGCGTCCCGAGATTTTTATTATTGAGTTTATCTTAAAAGGGAGAAGGACAGAATAAAAAGCCAATATTTAATATGTATATATGTATATATATATATATATATATATATATATATATATATATATATATATATATATATATATATATATATATATATATATATATATATATATGTATATATATATATATATATATATATATATATATATATATATATATATATATATATATATATTATAAGATACATATTTTTTAACAAAATTACCATTGTGTAGGTTTGAGTCGCATTTCTGGAATTGATATATTAAGGGAGCAATGACAAGGCTGATGCTTTTTGGACCTCTCCATTGCTGAAAATTCGCTGATTTTCAATTTCATGCTACGAGTATAGGGAAGTTGACGTTGAGCATAATTAGCAACATCTAAAAAAAAATACTTTTTCCGAAAAAAAAATTGTATCTCAAAAAAATAACCAAGTTATTTTGATCAAATTTGGTTGGTATGTTGCTCTCGCAAATACCTTACTCCACCAAAACATTTTAGGTTTATAGAAAATTGAGTTATACAAACTTGAAACATTTAATGAAAATTCGCCACCATAAAGCAATTGCTCCCGAAATTTCATCTTGTGACAAGCCGTGAAGAACTTGCTCTTCATTCTTTAGATTCCTTATTTTTGTTTTATTTTGACACTTTAAGGAACAATAGTGTACAGATTTCATATGTTTTGAACAAGATTTCATTTTTATTTAAAACGTCTGAATAACTTTGTCACCTTTGAGTCTAAAATTATCATTTTCAACAGACATTTTGTTATTATTGATATTCAAAAAACCGGTATACTTAGGTTGACTGAAACGAAATCATTCAGGCGACTAATATGGAAAAATAACTTCTACGTTTATAATTTGGCAGATATTTTATTTTTCTAAATATGAATTAAGTTTCCTTCTGGAAAGTTTTTGTATAACTTTAATTAAATTTGTAATACAAGTTTCTTTTAAAGAGACTTACACTATCTACAGATATAGCAAAATTTAATTCTTTAGCTTCACAGAAAATTGAGTTTTGGTCATTTTTCACAAAATGAGTTAGAACACAAGATATTTTTTTGATAATAGAGAGACTGATGATAGCACTTTTGAAAAAAAAATCAAATATGCGCGTACGACCTTTAAAATCGATCTTCAAGGGTTGTGTAAGTTTAAAGTATTAACTTTACTAATATGCCGTATAATAACAGTGTAGAATTCTTATAAAAATTCGCTGCTATAACGCACTTACTGCCTCCCGAATTTTTTTATTTTCTTTTTGCTCAAATAATTAAGATACCTCGGACTTATTGGTATATTCTGTAAACAACAATATTTTGTGTTGTTCGCAGTATCCATATTACAAAATTGGAGACTCATTTTTGCCATTTGTCTACCACAATATCAAAGCACGCTCAAAGAAAACGTCAGTAATATGAATATCTTTCAGCAGGCTTAACACGAAGGCATACATCCCGGGCAAATATTTTTATAGAGAATACGAATGTTGGTCTCATAAGAGATTCTATCTTCATGTGTGGAAGTATAAACATGGAGTAAGGTGCGGGTTCACGTCTGGAGCAGAGGGGAAATCATCGAGGTAAAATATTTATATACTCTGTGCTTTGAAACAAAACGAGACTTGAATACACAAATCGGCTAAAGTTGATTCAATTTGGAGAACTCCAGACCTCAGACCGCACACACTCCAGAGAATTTTACAACAAAGACTGTCGAGATGTTTGCTCCTTCTATACGATCCGAATTGTTTACATAACTTGTAAAATCATAAGAGCATTGTGTTTTTAAGGTATAAGATGCGATAGATATGCTTACCATAAGATATATTTTATTTATTATTGTTGGTTTCAAACTGACAACCCAGTTCATATAGCCACAGTCCTTGTTTAACACCAGATTTCAAAGCAACCTGGGCACAGTAATAATTAACGGTCAAATTGTAGCGATGCACATGTGAGTGGGCACTGTTAACTCCCCGCCTAAAAAGTTTGCCTACAAAATGGCAAATATGTATGTAAATTAGCACTTATTAGACTGGGTACCATATGCTACAAAATGCACATTGAAAATATAATAATATTACCCTCTTATATCTACAATAACATACCTAAGGATGTAAGACTAGACGTATTCTCACCATAAGTAGAACCGTAGACCGGTTTCGCTCTAATTAGAGCTCATCAGTACGGTATACTAATTACAGCGAGAACACACCTATAAAGTAATACGTCTATCGTGACAACATACTAAAAGGTTCCGCACTGAGATGACGACCCTGTCGTACATCTCACAATGTTCTGGGAGGCTGGCTACCAGTGTCGTATTTCTTTATAGGTGTGTTCTCGCTGTAATTAGTATACCGCACTAATGAGTTCTAATTAGAACGAAACTGGTCTGCGATGCTAATTATGGTGACAATACATCTAGTCTTGCATACATTGTCCCTATATTATGTAATAAATGGGCCAGGGCTGACAATTTAAAAAATTGTTTGTTGATTGTACACAGTCTCTATTTTATAAAATTTTGTGTTATTTAGAGCTGTCGTGACATCAGTAGGTGGTAGTAGACTTTTCCTTTACGTAATAGTAAAGGATTTTTTCACACCCGAGGAGGTACCACCCCTTACATCAAGCGGCCGGTGAAGTCTTGTTTCCCTTGAAAACAAAAATGATGATGGCTCCTCCTTGTACAAAAGATTCCAGAGATAAGATACCCGTCCATTCGGATCTCCGGGAGAGGGGTGTGCAGGGGGCGCCGGCATCAAAATTTAACATATCCTCCGCGAATATATATGGCCTAAATTCTAACCTGAACTCGTCCACCATTTCCTCCAGGCTAATAGGCCCCAACTCGTCTTCCTCACCGAAACCCAAATCAGTGCCAAAACAGCCACTAATCACCTTAATTTCCCGGGGTGTGAGCTCCTTACTTCCCTTAGATTGCATGGAGGCGTGTGCGCATACATCCGTAGCAATCTACCCTGCACACGACTCCCCAATTTAGAAGCTGGAAGAAAAGACATACTTTGGATGAAATACTCTCAGGGCTGCAACTAAATTCATCTGCTGCATTTACCAGTCACATTCTGACAACAACTTTGTCCAGCTCTTCGACTACATTTCTGAAAAAACGACCATCTGATTTCTGAATAGCCTTCCTCCGAGGTCACTGTTCTTGGTGACTTCAATGTCCATAATAGGGAATGGCTAGGATCTCCAAAAACCGATCCACAAGGAAGATCAGCGGAGACCTTTGCAGTCAGCAATTATTTAGCCAATATGGTTCATCAACCTACTTACTTTTCTCGCATCCCAACACACAGCTCAAATCCCTTGGATCTCCTTCTAGCTACAAAACCTGAATGCTATAGGACATCAGTCACCACCCCCCTTGGTCGCTCAGATCACGGCATGGTCACTGCTTCCTGCGCAATGCAACGCAAGGTCACATAGTCATCACACCCACGCATCGTTTGGCACTACAACTCCGCGAACGGGGACGAAATGCGGGATTACCTTTCCTCATTTCCATGGGCGTCTGTCTGCTTTTCTCATCCTGACCCCTCTAATATCTCACAAAACGTCACCGAAATTATCCAAGCTGGCATGAAATTATTTATTCTACGTACATAGAAAACCTCTTCAGCCACTGAAAAGCCTTGGTTCTCTAAATCCTTGAAAAGGTCAAAGCTCACAAAACGCTTCTACACAATCCCAGTCAAGAAAACCGTCAAGCATTTAACGACGCAAGAAACTGCTATGTCCGCATTCTTTCTGAGGCAAGAAAATCGTTTAATAACCACATCAAAAACAAAGTCCTCTTAAGCTCCAACGGCAGAAAACCCTTCTGGACTATTGCTAAATCTTTTGGGAATAATTTCTGCAAGAGCACGTTCCCACCTCCTGTTTCAGGGGATGCAATTGTTTCTAGCGCCCTGGGTAAGGCTGAACTTTTTGCCTCGTTGTTTGCCGGCAATTCTACTCTCAACCCACCTCTAAATGTTCAACCACCAACAGTCCCGAATGTCGGTCGTTTAATGACATATATCATTTTGAAAACTAAAAAGGTACGAAAGATGCTCTCTTCTCTTAGTACCAGGAAAGCCTCTGGCTTTGACGAGATCCCAGCAATTGTACAGTGATTGGTACCATTTATTTTATTTTGTACCAGCAGGGTTTAAACATTCGTTTTGAAATGAGTTCTGCTGCATATTCCTAGTCATTAGATAGATAGATAGCTATTTATTGTACCAAAGCTGTTACAAACACAGATGTACTTGTCAATAAAAATATAACACATATACACCAACGACCAAAACAATATACAACATTAGGCATCATTATTTAAAAATATATTATGCAAATTCACTACGACAACGCATTTTCTGTGTCCAGGGTTTTTTCCTGGTTTGGTTGATTTCATTTCTTCCCTCGTACATATAACAAATTTGTATTCCTATGTCCGAAATGATTTTCCATGTTTTTAGTAAAAACTTCTCACGGTATCTATGTATAAATATATACATACATATAAAAGTTCCTGTAATGGCTGTAGGAAACATTGTCATTGCATTTGTAAGGTGAAAAAAGTATCCAAACGAAGGCCAATTTATTATTTATTGTTTTATTTTGATCCTTTCGAACGCTTTTGCATCCAAAGACAGTTAAACAAAATTTTATTTATGGCTGAATGTTCAGGTACAGCCGAGACATATGGCGCATAGTAATTACATACATTTATATTAAAGCACATTGTTACAAACTTTTATAACGGCTGATAATATGCGATATATTCATGCATTATTTATGTACAGACATGTGTCCAAGTGTAACAAAGATTTATAACCAAAACTATAAATACTCCCCGGGATAAAATTCTCATTCTTTTGTTTCAGGAATGTCAGCAACAATGTATGCATTTTTATTGATCTCGCAATATGTAGATGTTACTTCTTTCGGTAATAAAATGTCAGAAGAAGCTGTCTATACACCGTTTCTGCGAAATAACTTGTAAGATTGCAATGTTAATTTAACCGCATTGTGCTTTGTTAATAAGCAATTTTTGCTAACCCATTTTCTAATATATTTTTGTAGTTTTGGCAAATTTTTACCTGAGAAAATAAACTATGGCCGCTTTCGTGGCAACTAAAGCCTTACAAAAATTTTACCTGAATAAAAACCGCAACAAGTGCGTTATGGTAGAGAGTTTTCATAAAAATGATCCACACATTTTCACTAAAATTGTATATATATATATATATATATATATATATATATATATATATATATATATATATATATATATATATATATATATATATATATATATATATATATATATATATATATATATATATATATATACAGACAGGCTATCCCTATTTTAAATGTTCACTATTGGGATTTCGTAAACTGTAAGCGATGCAGAGTTGGTTAGGTTGCAAAATGTTGCGCAATTTGATGACCATTTTGAATATCTAAATAAACCAAATGATAAATTACCGTTTCGGATATATTTTGAAAAAACTGAAAAAGTCTGGTTTTGGAAACTGTTAATAACTTTTTTCTATTACAACAATCATATCGAAATTCGGTAACGTCTTTTTAACAAACCTTTAAATAGCGCATTATAATATGTTGATAACAGCCAGCTAGTCGATAAGAAAGGCAGCAAGCCAGTATGAGCCATCCCGTTGTTTTTAGTGAATTTTCTTTAAAAAAATTCACTAATGAGGAGATCGCGACTTTTGAATTTTGAAAAAATTTCTTCAAATGATGGCTATTTAGGACCCCTGGAACCTAAATCCGAGGTCGGTTTCAGACTTTATATATATAATATATATATATATATATATATATATATATATATATATATATATATATATATATATATATATATATATATATATATATATATATATATATATATATATTCATGTGTTACACCGCTAACTCAAAAAATACTACGCCGATTTTGATAAAATTTGGTGAGTACCTTTTGCAAGTGGCTTGTATAAGTTCTTTATCCAGAAAAATCGGACTACTTTTTCTTGGAAAATTTTGCGTTTTCTTTCGGAAAATTCTTATATCTCCGGAAATAACAAAGTTAGGGTAAACATATTGGGTACAAGGATGTATATCATAAAAAGAAAACCATGCACGAAAATTTGAATCTCTGCGTTAAAATAAAAAAAAATTTAAAACGTTAAAAAGTCGCAATTCAAAACGTCAAAACTGACATGTTCTAAATAAATAACTTGAAACTAGCATTACGGGCGATGTAGCAGAAATTTTGTAAGAAGTGTGTTCTATAAAGCCTTAAGTTTCAGCTTCAGCCACCATTATCCTTCATGTTACTTAAATATTTGCAGAAAATAAATTTCAAATAGACCCTTTTCCTTATGCTTTAGCTGTGGTTTCAACTATAGGGTTATAATACATTGTTAAGCACATTGCGCGCACGAAGCACTGTGAGATTTGGCATAGTTCAAGTACATATAAACAAGAAGAGCAGAAAGATAAAATTTATGTATAATATGTGATTGATAGATTAAACATTGCTTTCTTCTAATTAAACGAGCGTCGACAAGGAGGAAAAAGGCAACTTGTTAATTCTGAACTTGAAGGTTTGGAGGTTCGGATGAGAAGGAAAATCATGTGCCGGCAAGGAATTCCACAACTTGGAAGTCCTCGGGACAAAAGAGCGGGCATAACAAGATGTTCTATCTCTGGTGACCTGGACAGTAAAAAGGTGTATTCGCTCTGTTCCCCTGGTAGATCTGTTGGCGGCAGCAGGTGGAGGAACTATGGAAGAAAGCTACTCTGAGCAGTGCCCGTGCAGATATCTATAAGAGAGAGAGAGAGAGGTCACCAACAGCACGTCGGTGTGCAAGGAATGGCAGCCCTTGGGTGAGGGTAGAGTCACGGATGAGACGTATAGCTCTCTTCTGGGTGGGCTCCAGGATAGCGAGTGTAGAAGCGGCAGCGGCACCCCAGCTGTGGGAGCAATATTCGAGGTCTGGCCTTATTTGTGAAGTATATAAGGTCTAGAGATTAGCTGGTGAAAAGTATTTGCGAGCCCGGAACAGGAAACCTAATTTCTTAGCAGCCGCTTCTGCAATTGATGTGACATGTTGGTGCCAATTGAGATTTCGATCCACAGAAATGCCAACAAGTGAAAAGGACTCATTACTTTGAATAACTTGGTTGTTCATTGTGATTGGTCTAGGGCTGGTGTATCTCTTATGAGATAGAAAGCAAGACTGGGATTTGGTGGAGTTGAATTGTACAAGATTTCTACTTCCCCAGTCTAATATTTTTTGGAGATCCACAGAGACAGAACCCTCCGTGAATCTGCGATCCTCATATAATTGGGCTAAAGACACAGGCTTAGAATATTGTATATTTGAGTGGAGGGTGCTGTCGTCCACGTAACTGTGAACTGGGTTGGATGTGCTAGAGAGGAGGTCATTGATGTGGAGAAGAAACAAAGTAGAGGCTAAAGCTGAACCT
The DNA here is from genome assembly GCA_964006375.1 of Tillus elongatus. Lineage (NCBI taxonomy): Eukaryota > Metazoa > Arthropoda > Insecta > Coleoptera > Cleridae > Tillus > Tillus elongatus. The sequence continues at coordinate 5,967,001 of OZ023263.1, forward strand.
TGAGGGACTCCTGCATTAATTGGATACAGTTTAAAGGAATGGCCATCCACGACAACAGAAATGCTCTGGTTGGAGAGAAAATTTGCTGTGCAGGTACATAGTTTTGGAGGTAGGCCCTAGGCCGGGAGTTTATTAAGCAGCGCTGCGTGCCAGACCTGGTCGAATGCTCTAGACACGAGCAACAATCCAATCAAAAAATACTTGAAAAATCACAAAAAGCTTTTTTAATCAGAATAAATCAAATTGCCTTGGTTCTATCAGCATTCAGCGTACAAGATTCAACTGACATGTTTTAAGTTTGTTGGAAACATTTTTGAAGAGAAAGGTGAAATTTCGTTGGTTTTAAAGACATGCAACGTTTAACTAATAGATGCTTGCAGTTTATTGTTGTCATTACAGTTTATTGTTTTGAACAGAATAATCAAATTTCGTTGGTTTTAACGACATACAACGTTTAACTGACAACTGTTTGATGTTTGTTGTTGTGATTATAGATTGCTGGAAACGTTTGCAGCAACCTTTCTCAGAATGGTAAGATATTCAATCGACGAAAAAAGAGATATGTACGATCTGTACATCCAAAATCAAAGAATATGAATGTGTGGGCAGACATTCTGGGCGACCATATTATCGGAGCACCTTATTTTGAAGGAAATTTGACTGGTGAAAGTTATTTGAAGTTGCTAGAAGACCTTATTGACCCTTTAATCATCCACGCACTGGAGGAAGACGTAAATTTCCAAGAAAAAAAACTTTTCTTTTAACAGTATGGAGCTACTCTCCCGTGTCATGTACGAGTACGCAGTTTCTTAGATGCTCATTTTCCCGGACAATGGATGGGTTGAAGAGGTCCCATCGAATGGTCAGTAAGCTCGCCCCACTTAACCATTTTGGAGTTATTTTTGTGGGGCCACTTAAAGTCTAAGGTTTATGCTACACCACCTGAATGTCTTCAAAAGCTTCGAGAATGAATCGTGGCAGAGTGCCGTTTGTTCACGCCAAAAATGTTTTAAAACGTTAGACAAGATATTGAAAATCGATTGTACTATTGTATGGAAGTTGGCAGTGGACATTTTGAAAAATACATCCGTTAAATTGAATTGTTTTTTCATAACTCCTTTTGTTTCATTTCACAGTAATCTGGCAGGGTTGTCAGAAACCAATCGCCCAAAATTGAAAAGAAAACATGATTGCATGGAGAATGAGAGCAGCTTCAAAATGTGTCACTCGACCCCTCTTGACATTTAAATTTGTTGAAGGGGTGGCTGTGGGCGCTCGAGGGATGCAGACATAACTTCAAAACCAAAAAAAAATTGGTTCCCTTTCAAGTTAAAATTTATCTGCTTTAGCATTTTTCCCACACTTACACGAAATCGGACATTGAGACACCTGTAATTGTGAATTTTCGTAGAAAAAATTCACTAATGGGGAGATCCCGACTTTTGAATTTTGAAAAAAAAATTTTGCCAATGAGCGCGGACTAGGACCCCTAGAACCCATATCCAGGGTCAGTTTCAATTTTTATATATTGCTATGATAAAAAGCTTAATGCAGTTTGATATTGAGTTTTAAAATTAAAACCAAATTGAAAATTTAAAATTATGTATTTTCGATAGTCACAATGAAATGTTTATTTGTAACAAAACTAATTGTACTTGTTAGCTTCAATATGTAAACAAAGACAGTAGCAAGTGTTAAGGAATATAAAAACGAACTAAATAAGTAATTTTAAGAAAGTGTAAACAATGTTTTAGGTTAAGTAATAGATAAACAGTGAATTATATATTTTAAATTTGGCGCTTGTGAACATAGTTTTTTACTAACCTTTTAATCAGGCAGTAGTTTTAAAAATCCATAAACTCCAAAGGATGTGATTGTTTTTGACTCATGTGTAAAAGAACAGCAACAATTGGACCATGTGAAAACAATTTGCACATTTCAAATGAATACAAAGGTGATTGGCTGAGAACAATGATGATGACATCGTTAACAAGAGAGACCGTTTTAACAGGGCAGAGCGAACATCATGCTTTTTTCTCCAAAATTATATTAAAACTTGAAAAAAATTAAAGTGAAAGTGTTTAAAAGTTAAGTATAAAGTCGACATTGTTGTTGAACACGTTTTGACAAACAAGAATAGCCCCACACAGCAAATAAGTGGTAATAAACGACACGTATCTAAACAGAAGCTGTCACTGACTCCAAGGTATTTATAATACAGTTGAAATATAAATCTAATTATCGCAACTTCAAACATAAACAACTCAAACGAATAACACAATTGTCAATGAGAACTTTTATAACGTAAATGTCATTTACGTCTAAAATCTAAAGAGTAGGAGAATTCAGAACGTTAATTAGAGTGACTCAAGTAAATCACCATAGATGTCGTTACGATATCCTCTTAAGAATATTCAATAAACAAACATCAACCATTTTAATAACAGAATCCGTTACCATAGGAACAGGATAACAGAATTGCAGAAAAGTAGAGCGGAAAATTTTAACGTCAGTTCGAACTCCAAACTTGTTTTAAGAATATTTCATAAAAGTGAATGGCCAATATTTAAATTAGAAGATCCAGTAGGGTATTAATAGAGAATAAGTTGTTAAATTGAGATATTTTGTGGTGTCATTTCCTATCAAGGTACATAATTTTGAGAAAATTTTACAGAAATTTAGGTAAAAGGTTTAAGGTAAGAATTTTCACTTGATCCCACTACATCCCTGCAGAATAGAGCCTACATAAAGCCGTGGATAAAAGTAAGAAGAAAACAAATAAAATAAAATAATATAGTGAACCCTCTAATCAATAAATAAATAAATTTAAAGGCGCCCAACTATAAATATATATAATCTGAGATTCATAAGTATAGAACATAATATCCATTACAATACCAGTATACAAATATAGGAAAATAAAAATCTACAAATATTACACATATAAAACAATTAAACAAATATTACACTAATAATTTCACAAATTATACTTAATCTACACCTAAAATCATATACAATATATATATATATATATATATATATATATATATATATATATATATATATATATATATATATATTTGTGTGTGTGTGTGTGTATATCAAACCGATAACTCAAAAAATAATGGACCGATTTTGATAAAGTTTGGCATTGAAATATAAGTTAATATATGGTTTTCCTGTGCTCGAATAATTAATATTACAAGTTAAAGAATGCATGGTGAAGATGAAATTAGCAATAATCAGTTATTGGAAGCCTTGAACGGGCGCTTAAATGAGTTGGAAAACAAATTGTTACAACAAGTTGTGGAAACAAATAATAGAATTAAGACACTGGAATCAGAGAACACATTGTTAAAAAACCGATTAGAAATAATAGAAAGGAAGCTTAAGAAAAATAACATTATTATTTTTGTGATTGATGAGGTCGAGCATAGAGACACGGATTTGAGAGATTTTATGTTGGCAAAGTTCAAGCGAAGTCTTAATACTGAGTTGAATCGAAATTCAATTAATGATACTTACACGGTTGGAAACGGCAAAAACGGGACTAAACCCATTGTAGTTGAGTTTGCCTCATTTGTAGACAAACGCTCAGTTGTGTCACAGACTAGTAAGTTAAGGGGAACGAACATATATGTGAAGAACGATCTGACACGTCAGCAACTTAGTGAGCAAAACATTCTTAGAAAGCACCTGAAGGTAGCTAGGGAAAGGAATCAGAAGGCTTATATGAGAGGAGGTATACTGTATATTAACGAAACTCGCTATAAGGCAGGTGATTTGGACGACATTGAGGTGTTTGAGAATGCAGAGGAAACCCACAGATCAAGCAGTGCTCCGACTACACCAACTGTAAACCAGGAAAGTGGGGGCGAAGCCATTGAACGAAGGGATGTAACAATCAACACACCAAGAAAAACAGTCACACGTAATGTTGTCAAGAAGATTTTAAGGAGTAATTCGACTGATACTGGGGCCAATAAGCGGAGTGGACCAAGTGTAGCATCCGGCAGCAAACAAGTGCCAAGGGTTAAGTAGAGAAACTCCCAGAATATATGTGTCAACAGGAGGCAAGCTTTGTTTTTTGTATAAGTCTCTCATTATTGAAAAAAAAATTGTATGTTCGTTATTTATAGGATTATATATATATTATATATATACACCTTTCAGTTTTTCGTTTATATTTTATCTTAGCAGAGTTTTTAATCTACGTTTAATTCGCTTGTTTTTAGGATTTACAGTTTTCATATGTACGTGTGTATATTTATTTAGCAATGGACCAGTATATTCGCGATTTTCAGCTTCCGGTTTGCAATACTAGGCTGTTGTACGACAATGTTCAATGCAAATTTTTTTTTAAAGCAAACAGCTTAAAATTGTTCCATAATAACATAAGAAGCATTTGTAAAAATGTTGAGGAATTGCAGGTAGTGTTGTCTCAAATGTCTTGTAGTTTTGATGTGATCGTTCTGACTGAGACTTGGCAGGTCGATTGTGCAAGCATCTTCAAGATGGAGGGATATGACATTCTATATAGCGGAGGGGTATACAATAGGTGTGATGGTGTCTTGGTATACATAAAAAGTACAATTAAATATTCGCATAATATAATTTCTTTAGCAGAGTGTCGAGCTGTTGAAATATCACTTCAAATGGGTAGTGAATACGTTACTATTACTGCTATCTATAGATCGCCAGCCATGTGTTTAGCTTCCTTTAATCAATGTTTAGAGATTTATCTAGCTGAAAGTCGAAGGGTTAGTAAAGACCATCACATCATGGTTGGAGACTTAAATATTGATATCCTCTCTGAAAACGAGTCCAGCAGTCAGGAATACCTTAATATACTTGCTGAGCACGGGTTTGTTAATGCCGTGGACACACACACGAGGGTACAGAACAACACTGCCTCTTGCATTGACCACCTCTTTGTGAGTTCCAAGTTGCAGTGCAATTTTATGGGCGCAGTTTACCACACTTCTATCACTGACCATTTTTCTGTACTATTGGATCTCCCAGTGAACTCTGAGAAAGAAATTAAAATCAATAAATTAGGGGTAAAATGTTACATAAATTATGATAGGGCACGCAGGGAACTAGAGCGTACAGATTGGAATAATATTTGTGGCTCTAAAAGTTTGAACATTGCTGCGGAAAACTTTGTGGAGTATCTTAAATCAGTGCTGGGAAGGTGTACAGTTAGGGTTAAAATAAAGAACAAGAATAGACCCAGGAAATCATGGATAACGGAGGGTATAATTAAGTCGATAAACACAAAAAATCGATTATACCGAACAATGATACAGAGCCCGGGTGATGAGGATAAGAGACTGCAGTTTGCGCGATATAGAAATAGGCTAAATGAAATAATCAAGTGCGCAAAAGCAAACTTTGTCAAAAAACAAATATGCCTCCACCCCAATTCACCTAAAAAGCTTTGGGAGACGGTAAATCGGCTAACTAAGGAAGAAAAAAAGGATCCTGCAGGAAGCATTCAACTAGGGGGTGATAACTCATTAAATAACTCCAACCCGGGGGAAATAGCCAACGCATTCAATAAATATTTTTCATCCGTTGGGAGAGCACTGGCACAAAAAATACCGTCTTCGGGGGCCAGTCTTAAGGTAGATATGAAGCCATACAGCATTTTTCTAACACCTACATGTGAGTCCGAAGTTATTGATTGCATAATGGGTATGAAGGTAAAAAAAGCTCCTGGGTTGGACTCGATCACTGTGGAGAACTTGAAGGAACTCGTACATGTTATTGCAGTCCCGCTGACTATCCTAATCAACAGATGCATAGAACTTGGTATCTTCCCAGACATTCTAAAGAAGACAGTAATAAAACCATTGTTTAAAGGAGGAAACAGGGACGAAATGCCAAATTATAGGCCGATATCCTTATTATCGAATGTGGCCAAGGTCTTCGAAAAAATTATTTGTCAGAAAATAACAAGCTATTTAAAGAAGCATAACATTTTATCAGAATCGCAGTTTGGCTTCAGAGAGGGTCTGTCAACACAGAATGCGTTAAATACCCTAACTACAAGAATTTATTCTGCCCTGGATAAGCAAAGACAAAGTATTTGCATCTTTCTAGACGTCGAAAAGGCCTTCGACGCTGTTGATCACAGGATTCTTCTCAAAAAATTGGAGGGTATCGGTTTTAGGGGTGTTCCGCTGCTTTTGATTGGGGATTATTTGCGGTCTAGAAGGCAGTGCACAAGGATTGACGACAGCTGCAGCGATTTTGAGGTGGTTGAATTTGGCGTTCCTCAGGGTACAGTCCTGGGTCCGTTGTTATTTAGTTTGTATATCAATGATATATTTGATGTGCAGACAGCTGGTAAAGTCATTGGTTTTGCAGATGATACTGCAATTCTATATGAAGATTGTTCTTGGCAGCGGCTAAAGACCAAAATTGAAGATGATTTTGTGAATGTTAAGGGGTGGTTTGATGCCAATGGGTTGACTATTAACACAAAGAAGACGAAGTATGTTGCATTTGCCTCCTATAAGTCACACCTGCCGTCATTTAACACACTGCAAATAGTTTGTAATGACCAATGTATCCAAATTGAGGCGGCACAAAAAGTTAGGTATTTGGGGATCATCATAGATCAACATCTGCGTTGGGATGAGCATGTTGGTGTGGTTGTTAAAAAGTTGAGGACCATTTTGTATAAGTTTAAATACCTAAAAACCTTTCTTAAAACGGTGTGTCTTAGAATGGTCTATTCGGCATTGGTTGAACCCCTTCTTACATACGGGATTGTTGTTTGGGGTGCTGCGTTGAGTTGTCACCTGAAAAGGTTGGATATAATTCAACGTTGGTTCCTGAAACTAATTTATAATAAGTGCTACACTTACCCGTCTGAATCGTTGTACGCTGAAGCAGGAGCTAATGATATTAGGCAACTTTTTTCATTGGCTGTGTTGACGTACGTAAGAAAGTATGATCGCGTCTCTAGAATAGAGCATTCGTACATAACTAGGCTAAACGCAGCAGCGGCCGCTCAAACGAACAGAGCAATTAAGACTGTGGGCCAGCGTAGTTATACTTATATTGCACCAAGAATTTATAATAGTCTTCCAGTCAATATCAGAGCTGCACCAACTTTACGTTCTTACGTGAGGATGGTGAAAGCATGGGTTTCGAAATCTAGACACATCATTCATGGTTTAGTACACAGATAGGTGTTGAGCAGGTCGTATGATAGCTTTTGCGATGTTGTACCGCACAGTAATCATTTTAAATATGCACACTTTTTTTATTATTATATACATTTGTGAGAGTGTACATTGTACATGTGAAAATGTGTGAGAGAATGTGTTTGTGTGAGTGGTGCTGGTGGGTGTTTTTGGTTTTTCCGCCTGTGGGTGTGTGTGTGTGTTCTTGTCTTCATTACTTAGTTTTGTATACTTTGCTTGGTCTAGATGTATCCACGCACAAGTCTCTGACTTTTGTGGATCTCTCCAAGATTTATTATGTTCAGTAGATCTATGTATGTTATTGTTATTGAACTGTATTTTGAAAAAATAAATCTATTATTATTATTATTATTATTATTATTATGTACCTTTCTTTTGTAAATGGATTGGATAAGTTCGTTAGTCAGGAAAATCGGACGAGGTTTTCCGGGAAAATTTTGAGTTTTCTTTCGAATTTTTTTTTAATCTCAAACCAAACCATGATAACCAAATTTGGTAGGTAGATTTACGATATAAAAAGTAAACTATACACCAAAATTTAGATTTCTATGTTACAATAAAAAAAAGTTATAATAAAATATTTTGTGCCAGACCATTACTATGAAAATTCACTACCATAACGCACTTGCTGCGTCCAGACTTTTTTAATTTCCGTTTACAAGCCACAATGATATGCCGCAGCATTTGATCGAACATAAAAGTGAAACAAATGTATAAACATATTATGAGACAAAGCGATCTAATAACTATGGGACATTACCGGGAATTTATACAAAACAAACAAGTACAATGACATAGAATGTTATGGGACTAATCATCTATTTTAGCTTTAACGTAGTCGTTAAAATATCCAATTAATGCGAACGAGCTTCCCAATTTGTCCAATGATCCGGCATGCAGATATTTGCAAATTGAAATGTGCTCACAGAGCTATACCAATTTCCATTGATATGTTACAGACCTCTGTGCATAATTATGGAAATGGATACTGGTGTTTTTTATTGCATGTGACTTCATTAAAATTGTTTTAGTGTTACATCCAATGTGATCGTTAGCGGTAATCACAGTTCACACTCTAATAATAATCGTCTTTATTCCTTACTAAATCGGTGTGAAAACTAGAACACATAAGCTTCTTATGGAGTATAAACTTTGCTATGAGGCGGACTAAAAACAAACCAAAAATCTGGACGCAGCAATTGCGTTATAGTAGTGAATTTTCTTAAGAATTGTACACTATTAGTAAGATATGTAATTAAAACTAATTATTTAAATTTACATGGACCTTGGAGAACGGTTTTAGAGTCCCAGTTAGCGCTTGTTTGAAAAAATATATATTTTATATGGAGCCAAAAAAAATAAAACTTGGTCTCAGATATAACATAGGCATAGACATAGGCATGGATACGAAATGATAATGTTTTGTATCCTCCTACTATGTCGAAAAGCATAACTATTGGACAATTTATAGTCCCTTTTATACTCTTATTTTTAAAGGGGTAGACATTGATCCAATCCAATCCATTGCAGGTGGTAGTGGAATTTTCCTTTACGTGATGGTAAAGGATTTTTTTTACGCCCGAGGAGGTACCACCCCATACAGGTGAAGTCCCAACGGACGTTTCCGGTTCTGGTGTATGAGTCTGTTTCCCTTATAAGCAAAAATGATGATGACTCCTCCTTGTACAAAAGATTCCGAAGGTAAAATACCCCTCCATTCGGATCTCCGGGAGAGGGGTGTACACGGGGCGCCAGCATCAAGATTTAACATATCTTTCTCGAATATATGTGGCCTAAATTCTAACCTGAACTCCGTCCACCATTTCATCTAGGCTAATAGGCCCCAACTCCAAAAATTAATGCAGGAGTCCCTCAAGGTTCAGCTTTAGCCCCTACTTTGTTTCTTCTCCACATCAGTGACCTCTTCTCTAGCACATCCAACCCAGTTCACAGTTACGCGGATGACAGCACCCTCCACTCAAATATACAATATTCTAAGCCTGTCTCTTTAGCCCAATTAGATGGGGATCGCAGACTCATGGAGGGTTCTGTCTCTGGAGATCTCCAAAAACTATTAGACTGAGGAAGTAGAAATCTTGTACAATTCTTAAGAGATACACCAGCCCTAGACCCACCACAATGAACAACCAAGTTATTCAAAGTAATGAGTCCTTTTCAGTTGTTGGCATTTCTGTGCATCGAAATCTCAATTGGCACCAACATGTCACATCAATTGCAGAAGCTGCTGCTAATAAATTAGGTTTCCTCTTTCGGGATCGTAAATACTTTTCACCAACTAATCTCTACACTTTATATACTTTACAAATAAGGCCAAACCTCGAATACTGCTCCCACATCTGGGGTGCCACTGCCGTTTCTACACTCGCTATCCTGGACTCCATTCAGAAGAAACTATACGTCTCATCGGTGACCATACCCTCAGCATAAGGCTGCCATCTCTTGCCCACCGACGTGCTGTTGGTGACCTATCTATCTCTCTCTTTTAGATATCTGCACAGGCACTTCTCAGAGCAGTTTCTCCACCTGCTGCCCCCAACAGATCTACCAGGGGAACAGAGCGAATGCACCCTTTTATTGTCCAGGTCACCAGACATAGAACATCTTGTTATGCCAGATCTTTTGTCCCGAGGACTTGCAAATTGTGGAATTCCTTGCCGGCACAGGTTTTTCCTTCTCCTCCGAACCTCCAAACCTTCAAGTCAAGAATTCACAAGTTGCCTCTTTCCTCCTTGTCGACACCCACGGTACGATAGTATTTAGGCTGTAAGCCCTCGTGGTGTGTTGTTGAAATAAAAAAATTAAAAATCATGTTATTACTTTTTTTCTGTGTGTTTTAGAAAATTTCGTCAATCAGATCCAGTGTCACGCCTAAATAAGTTGGATTTTTATTGTGGTTAAGGATCCTGCCATTAAATTCCACCCGCAGGGTATCATTTGCTTGCCGGCTCGATAGATAGAAGCAGCAGACTTCTGTTTTAGACGGACTTGGACACAGTCTCCCCCCCTGAAGTAATCATTAAGCTTGGCGAGGTCTTCATTCAGAGCATGTTCAGTCGGTAATTTGAGTTTGTGCTGGTAGTAAATCGCTAAGTCGTCTGCATATGCAAATTTTCTTACACCTCGAAATTTGCCGAAAGATATCTGCACGGGCACTGCTCAGAGAAGCTTTCTTCCATAGTTCCTCCACCTGCTGCCCCCAACAGATCTACCAGGGGAACAGAGCGAATGCACCCTTTTACTGTCCAGGTCACCAGACATGGAACATCTTGTTATGCCAGCTCTTTTGTCCCGAGGACTTGCAAATTGTGGAATTCCTTGCCGGCACAGGTTTTTCCTTCTCCTCCGAATCTCCAAACCTTCAAGTCAAGAATTCACAAGTTGCCTCTTTCCTCCTTGTCGACACCCACGGTACGATAGTATTTAGGCTGTAAGCCCTCGTGGTGTGTTGTTGAAATAAAAAAATAAAAAAATAAAAATCATGTTATTAATTTTTTTCTGTGTGTTTTAGAGAAGTTCGTCAATCAGATGATTTTTTTTTACTTTTGCAATGCATTTTAAAACCATAGCCTTTTTGAATATAGAATGAACAGACCTCTCAGATAGAGTATTACAAGCCCTTACTTCTTATTTAACAATTTTGGGGTTGTAACTCTTACTCAAAGGGGATTGAATGTAGAAGTGAAGTTTTCACGTTGCACCTGGCCTAATTAATAAAGTACGGAAGTTACACTAAAATTTAAAGATCTGCTACAGGTCTAGTGTAGGTGTTGTGACAACAAGGCAATATCGCCTCTATATTGTGATTATAAAATGATACTCTGTGACCAGCCTGTGCTATGATGATTTCACTTCGTAGAGCTGCTACATGTTTGCTTTTATTTTTCTCTTTATTGCGAAACTCATCTCCGCCTTTCCAGTTTTCCAGAGACGTTTTTCGTCGGCGCACTTCACATGTTCAATTTGCACTAGCTGCTAGCAGCAGGATCAGATTTGAATCAGGGAAACCACATGTCACCATTAATTTATTGCATTGGGCAAAGATAAATCAGCAGTTGCTTCCGTAGCAAGTAACATTTTCATACGTTTTTCATTCGGAGTTTCTATGGGATGGAAGCATTTATGTACAGATCTACATTGAGATGATATATGAACCAGAGACATATGACGCGGTGTGACACAGGTCGTAAACCATGATGTACGGTGTCAGCAGGGCCCTATGCATACAGGAAAACTACAGGGCTGTATCTCGGATAAAATAACACACAAGCTGGTTAGCACCAGTCACAAAATAAATACTCTATAATTAATAAGTGAAGTTATCTATATAAGATCAGGTGCATTCCGACTATAATTGGAAACGCATACCGGTTTCGCTCTCATTAGAGCTCGTCAGTGCGCTATACCAAATTACAGCCAAAATACACCCAACAGCACTGACGAGCTTTAATGACACCGAAACCGGTGTGCGTTTTCAATTATAGTCGGAATGAACCTGGCCTTATATAGATAGAGGGTCCCTAATTCGGGAAGAAAGTACCGGGGCTTGCGATCTTTTTAAAGCGTTAGTTAGTTGTACACATTGAAAACGAAACAGATCGATTTGCGTCCAGATAGTTTTTTTTTTAAAGAAACGCTGAAACACGTCAATTTTAATATTGAGGGGGACATGTTTTGACATAAAACTCAACTTTGTCACATCAGCCCCTTAAGGGTGGTGATAACAACCCTTATATTTTAAAAAGGGAACATGGGTCGAGTGTTAGATCATTTGAAAGCTCTTTCTTTTCTGAATTAAGCACACAATTTTCTTTGGAAGTTTTATCAACTCGTTTAAAAATTATTCACAGTTGAAGATGCAAAAACGCATTTCACTTATTCCGATAAGAAATGTGCTGATAGTCAATGTTTTGTTGGTTTGTAAACAAAAAATTGACTATCAGAACATTTCTTATCGGAATGAGAGAAATACGGTTTATTATTTCATTTTATCGGTCGGTTTGATACTTGATAGTACTACCGAAAATTAATTTCACAATGGTATATTCTGTAGAAGAAAGAGTTGAAATAATTACTCTTTTTTTTCAAAAACGATGACTGTGCCAACCGTACCCCAAATTTGTTTAATGAACGACATCCGAACAGACATGTTAACAGAAAATACATTTTGGAGTTAGTTGCAAAGTTTCGACAAAGTGGTTCAGTAGACAACAAAAACTGAGACTGCTGAGATTGAAGTTTCAGGACAAATTGCTGCAGACCCAACTTTGACCACGAGAAAATTGGCCACTGTTTCAAACATCAAAAGAAAAACTATTCAGCGAATATTGAAGCATCATAAATTTCACCCGTATAAAATTGATCTTGTACAACAACTGAATGAAGATGATTTTGATCGGCGGCTGGAGTTTTCTGAAGTCATGACTGCACGAATAGCTGATAACGGGAACTTTCTGTTCAATATCTGTTTTTCAGACGAATGTACGTTTTTATTAAACTCTACAGTCAATCGTCATAATTGTCGTTATTGGGCAGATAATAATCTAAGAAATTGTCACGAAGTCCACACTCAAACTGCACAGAAATTGAATGTCTGGACTAGCATTTTTGGAGACCGTTTAATTGGACCAATTTTTCTTGATTGCAATTTGAGTGGTGAAACGTATTTGGAGTTACTAGAAGATATCGTTTACCCTCTACTAATTGACATTGATGAAAATGATGATCGCTATCAAGAAAATCAATTAGTGTTTCAACAAGATGGAGCTCCTCCTCATTTTTCACAACGTGTTAGGGAGTTTTTGAACAGAAAGTTTCCAGAGCAATGGATTGGGCGTAGAGGTGCTATTGAGTGGCCCCCTAGATCACCGGATTTAACTCTTTTAGACTTCTTTCTATGGGGCCATTAAAAGAATAGAATTTACGCAACAGAATCGGAGTCTCTGGAAGAATTACGACGACGCATTGTTGAAGAATGCCATCTAATAACACCACAAATGCTCCAGAGTGTCAGAGCTCGTTTTGAACAAAATTGGTACTTTTGTATGGAAGCTGGTGGTCAACAATCTGAACACTTACTTAACCGAATAAACATTTTTTAACGTTTGGTTTTGTTTTTTAGTTGTTTTTTTAACGAAAAATTGACTAATTAGTGCATTTCTTATCACAATTAATGAAATACGTTCTTGCAACTCTAACTGTGAATAATTTTTAAACAAATTGATAAAACTAAAAAAAAATTGTGTGCTCAATTCAGAAAAGAAATCGCTTTCTAATGATGTAACACTCGACCCATGTTCTCTATTTAAAATATAACGATCGTTATCACCACCCTTAAGGGGTTGATGTGACAAAGTTAAGTTTTATGTCAAAACATGTCCCCCTCAATATTAAGATTGACGTGTTTCAGTGTTTCTTAAAAAAATTCTCTGGACGCAAATCTATCTCTTTCGTTTTCAATGCGCCAGCCTGTCTAACACGTGTTTATTAGGATTTTATTTAGCGTATGGGGTTACAGTACGATACACGTGATAGAAATATGCAAAATATATAAAATACAAAACACATATAAACAGATACATTTCAAATATATAAGGACAAACATAACTATTATGACAAACTATATATCCACATCCAAATTGCGAAGCCATTCGATTGCCTCTGGTGTGGCTTTCATAAAATCTTCGAGGTCACAAGTGTAGGAACCATTAGGACATTCTGATACGATGTGGTGGATAGTTTGCCGCGGAGATCCGCAATCACATTGTGGGGATTCTGCCCCGCCCCATTTGTGTAAGGAGTCAGCACATTTCCCGCAACCTGTTCTAACTCGGTTGAGCTTTGACCATAGTCGGCGTGGCAGGTCGGATCCGTTGAAATAGTGTGTTGGATCATCTAGTTAAATGTAGTGGTATCCTGCAGTTCCTGTCCATGTGGTAGTCCATTTATTAGTGGCATGAAAGTTTTCGTTCGATTCTAATGCTGATCGGATGGCTGGATGTCTTGATTTGAGCCGATGATATTGTCCCGCCAGGTATCGGATATCGGTATGAATTGGTAGGGCTACGTTAGCCATGATTTTTGTATATTCCCTGATGAGAGCTGCAGTTCGTCGGATATCTGGTAGTGTGATATTACTGAGCACTGGGAACCAGCGCGTTGATGTTGGCCGTATGGTCCCAGCAATCAGTCTCATTGTTTGGTTCAGTTGCACATCTACTTTTGTGGTGTGTGCACTGTTGATCCAAACAGGACAGCAATATTCTGCGACAGAGTATACCAAGGCCAGAGCCGTTGTCCGAAGTACTGTCGCTGTAGCTCCCCATGTTATTCCAGCAAGTTTGGCTATGACGTTATTGCGCGTTCTCAGCTTACCAGCCACGTTTCCATAATGTGGATTGAATGTCAGTGATCGATCCAGTGTCACGCCTAAATACTTTGGGTTTTTATTGTGGTTAAGGATCCGGCCATTAATTTTCCACCCGCAGTGTATCATTTGCTTGCCGGCTCGATACATAGAAGCAGCAGACTTCTGTTTTAGACGGACTTGGGCACAGTCTCCACTTTCTGAAGTAATCATTAAGCTTGGCGAGGTCTTCATTCAGAGCATGTTCAGTCGGTAATTTGCGTTTGTGCTGGTAGGAAATCGCTAAATCGTCTGCATATGCAAATTTTCTACACCTCGTTTCAGGTAGGTCAGCTGTATAGAGATTCAACAGAAGTGGGGCGAGCACCGAGCCCTGCGAGAGTCCATTGTTTAATTTACTATTACTGCTCTTAGAATCGTTAACAAAGACCTGGAATAGTCTGTTTGATAATAGGTTGGTAATTAAATGGCACGTTTTCAGGCATGGCATTCCTCTGAGCAATTTGTATATTAGGCCTTCCCTCCATACGGTGTCATACGCCGCAGTAAGATCAACGAACGCTACGGATGTTCTGAGTCGTCAGGGACAGGACCTGATCAGTACAGCTACGACCACCCCTAAACCCAGCCTGTTCCACGGGGATCACTGCATCAACTGCAGGACATATTCGGTTATAGAGTAGTCTTTCCAGCAGCTTATAGCAGCAGCTGAGGAGGGCTATAGTTCGGTAGCTTTCGGGTAGTTCCTGTGGTTTTCCAGGTTTTAGAATATCAATAATATTTGTTCTCTGAAATTCTGGTGGTAGGCTGCCTGTGTTAAGGATGTCATTGAAAAATTTCACGAGCCAAAGTCGAGTCGTCCCACCACAACTAACCAGTAATTCGGGGTAGATGCAATCGAAGCCCGCTGCCTTCCCAATTTTTGTATCCCTGAGGCCCTCTTCTAATTCCTTGGCAGAGAAGTTACGTGAGAGCTCGGACGATGAGGGGGTGGAACATTTAAGATCTCTTAGAGATTTCTTGACGTCTGTTGTGTGGTTTTTATCGGAAGGTGCACGAGAAACCTCAACTATGCGGTTGGGTATTTGGTTTGGGTTTATTGATGTATTTCCCACGACATTTCGGTTGCATTCCCCAAGCCTCCGCAATAAGCCCCATGCCTTTCTGTTGGACCGTGTAAAGTTCATGCGTTCCATAGCAGAAGTCCATTTCTTCATTCTGCTGGCATCAAGGGATCTCAGTAGCTGGTCAGAAATTTCCGGGTCCCCTGAGTCCTCGAACTCTGTGTATCGTGACTGGCTTTCCTCGTTGAATCTAGGGATATACGCCTTGCGGTAGCCTCGAGGGACATGTTTTTTGGCTACAGCTATCATTAGGCCTACAAATCTGTGGTAGTTTTTAGCCTTTGGTTGGATGAAGCGGACGCACATATCGAGTTCAGCTGCATAGGTATCCCAATTTGTCCTGCCGAAGTTCCATCGTGGCCTGGGAACAGAATAGACCACTGGTATTTCGATCCCCACTGCAATCACAACGGGGCGATGTTGACTATGTGGGAAGTCCGCTAGTACAGTGCGTGAGTTAGATAAAGGTTGTGATCGTGAGTTACTTGATATAAAACAGAGATCTGGATTGTAGCCCTTACGCCACCTTCTTGAGAAAAACGTTGGCTTATCTTTGGCACTGAAAACCAAATGGAGGTTGTTGGTATCGGCCCAGTCTACGAGCTCCTCTCCATTGTCATCATTATTCTCATATCCCCACAGACTGTGGTGACTATTGAAATCTCCTACGTAGAGGGTTGGATTTTTTGATGGGATTCTTATGACATTCACAGGCCATGAGATTGTAGGCGGTTTGTAGATGTTTACAATAACTAGATCGTTAACTTTTATAGTCATCGTTAGTATGTCTTCTTCTGAGCTACACTCGACCAATTCAACACCTTGCATGCCCCGCCTTGCATATGTTGCGGTGCCATAAACAGCACTGTAAGTTGCCCCAATCAAGCGATGTCCAGGAATCTTGCCTCTTCTGAGAAGCTCATCCTCTCAGGGGGTATGTGTCTCTTGAATAGCTACGACGTCAATTTCGTTTTCAATGAGTATTTTAGATAGGGTTTCCCCTTTTGCACTACTAATACCCTCGATATTCAGTTGGCATATTCGTACCGAAGGTCTGATATGTTTCGTTAATTACTTGGTTACGCCACCGATGGCGACACTTGTCGTACATCTCACTATGTTCTACTAAGCGGCGAAGATTGGAACATGTGTTGTCTGTGTTTTGTTTTTTTTTTTTTTTGTTTTTTTAACGTCGGCCTATTTCCGCGACTATGGCCAATCACCGACGCCAGAAAGCAGTTTCACCTCACTAGCCTGGAAATTTTGCCGAACTCCTGCCTTTCTGTAAGGAGGGTAGGGATCTTTAACGTGCCCAACATCGCATGGACACGGGACCGACGGATTTACGCCCCCTTCGAAGGGCGGAACGCGCAGATATTCAACTTGCTCAAATACAATGCCAGAACCTCGGTTGATGTTAATGTTACAGTTTGTACTGGAAAAGTGAAAGGAGTACCCTGGGATTGCACTCAGTACCCTTTGGTTCAGAGGCACACGTTCTTACCCCTGAACCACCGAGGTTCTAAAGATTGGAACCTGTGTTGAGCACTGATAAGTACACTTGGACAACCTAAATCACCACAACACACTTTTTAAAGACACGACAATCGTTTCACTAACAATGTTAGCGTCATCAGAGGATGAAAAATTCCACCTTCTACCAAAACACCATCTATTTATATTGAATCTCACATTTATGGCAAATTTAAATTTCCATGTTGCTAATATAACCTTCAATATGGTTTCTATAATAACCCTACTTCAAGCTTACAAGCATCATAAACAGTGTTGAAATAGATCGATTATATTGTAAATAATAAAGCATATTTTGAATTTTTAACAGCTAAATACCCGTTTAATTTATTCCAATGATATATAATTACTATAAAATCTCTGAACACTCATTGTTATGATTATTTTATTCAAACTGTATGTTTTAATTTAGTGGCAGTACTCAGCGAGTAATTATTAATATACGTAATGAAAGTTTTGCAGGAATAAAGTGGGTTGAAATCTGCTCTCACCGTATTAAATTTTTTATGAGTGCATCCATTTCCGCATTTAGTTATTCTGCAATATAAACAGGCTGCATTTTCATTTAAGTTGGAAAACGAGCTTTAGTAACATGGTATAGCATTCCATATTAATATCTATTTGAAATTTTTGTTGCATAAAAGCAGAAATAATATATTAATTAATATAATTGGTGAATTTAGGTAAAAATGTAGTATATATGTATTTTTCTACTTGCTTATTTAACAGCGGCAATTTAGCCTTTTTGACAGAAATTTGCACAGGACACTTTCGTACCCAGACAGCACAGATACATTCTGGGAATATACCAGGAATGTTTCTAAAAATATTGAAACCTCCTTAGAACATTCTCACTGGATTCAAATATGTTCATAGAACATCCTACCGACTGCGCCATGCTTTATTATATTACTTACTATTTAATTATTAATTAGGATTTAGGGAGCGTTATTAATGAAAGCACATGAGTACCTTTTTATTCTGTTCAACACCGTCTGCCGTCTCTCGTCCTCTGTCATTCTCACTACACTTACGTCTGACAGCGTTGCCAGATTAACTTTATTTCACTAACAAACATGACAATTGGACAGATTCTGGCATACTAATAAGGTTCTTAGAATGTTGTTCATAATATTCCTAGGAGCTCCCAGTATGTTCTAAAAATGTCTCACGAACAATTCAATGAATCTTCTTAAAATTTCCATACATATCCTCATGGGAACATTGCTTTTTTTAAAGATATACAGGGTGTTTCGCAGTAGAACTGACACAGAGCAGGGCCACATATTAGAGGTACCTAAAATAGAGTGATTTAATGCAACTTATCCCTATACTAAGTTGCAGCCCTGAGAAGTTATAGCCATATAAAGTGGGGTTTAACCTATTCAACCCTTTCAAATTCCTAAATTGAACTCTACTTGCCATCAATTAATGCTCTTGGTATATTCAGAATGTGTACTAAATTTGATTTTTCTAAGTATTACGTAGATATTAATTATTTTTTTCAAAATTTGAAACCCCACTTTGAAGGCCTATAATTTATCAGGGGTGCACTTAGTATAGGCGTAGTTGCGTTAAATCACCATATTTTAGGTGTACCTACATGCCCCTGCGCTGTGTCGGTTCTTACATTTTTTGAATGATACAGAAACGAAGGAAATGCAATGCTATGAAATATTTAACTTATCTTCAAAATTTAATAATTTTCCTCCATTTAACTAGCCTTGTACATATTGTCGTATAAGCAAGCCCAACTCGCCATATATGTTAGAATTTTAACTTTAATAACTCACCCTAGTATAGGTTACCATCGTACACACACCTGTAAACTCATGTTCAGATACTTAATAAGTCAATTTTTCCAGTATTGCATATTTATTCAGATTAATTATGTACTTATAACAAATACAAAGAAATGTCTGTGAATAAAATATTAACAAAACAATTAAAACGTTCAGGTATCGGTGTGATACATACATACATACCTACCTACATATATATATATATATATATATATATATATATATATATATATATATATATATATATATATATATATATATATATATATATATATATTGTTACCTCCTTCAAAGAAAAACTAGAAACTAGAACGGTGGTATATGTGATTGACCTCAGGTGGATATAGATCTGCTCAATATTGAGGTCACGATCGCCTATAATACCCTACCCTAAAATAGCTATCTATCAGATTATCATATTCATTAAGATTAGCAATACTTTTAGGAGGTTGGCAGATCTGGATGTAGCTTGATACTCACGTTATTTTTCGTTGTCTGTTTTGCACTGCCTGGAGTCCTATATTTGTGGGCGCTCCAGGCTAGTGCCAGGTAATATAGAAAACTAGATAATCGTTAGTTAGAATAAATTGGTTGCGCTGACGTCAAAAGAAAGGAGATATTAGAGAGGAATTTCTCTTCAATTAAACAGATATGTTAATATAACAAAATATTGAATTTATTCATATAAATTAAATTTGGAATAGCGAGCAAAATTAAATAAAATGGTTGATAAATCTCAAACAAACATCAATTGCACACAAATATAATTCAAATACGCAGCAAGAACTTAAAGAACAAGAAATTATTAATTCACACGTATGACAAAACAATAAGATAAAGATAGTTGCATGTTACTAAAATGTTAATGTTAATTACTTGAGGTATATTAAAGATCAAATGCGGTATTTTACAGCTCAAAAAAAATACAAACATAAATTATTAGATAAATTACTTGACGTTTGTCAATCAATTTGATAAATTTTTCAATTACCAAACTGGCCAGTTCTTTGAGTCAGGCTCCATATAAAAAAATATATATACCTACGTGAAATTTCTACATTAATTATCGAAAAGACAATGTATAGCTTAGATATTTTACAGACAAAATTTGCTAATTACAATTTCAAAAACTATGTGTTTAAATTTACAAAATTGACAAAATTCTAGAGATTAAACAGAAAATTTATAGTTATTCTGACAGCACCTCCCTGACATTGTTTAAGCTCAAACTTGATTACGTGATTTTGAAAGTTCAGGTTATAAAACTTCACATGTTAGGTTAGGTCACATGTTAGATTGCTGCATGAAAAATTCTGCCGGTTCAGAGAAAAGAGTTACACAGACTCACCCAAATGTTCCTGTATTGAGTTACCTGATGACCCTATGAAGATGCCTTCCAAGTGGGATCAACTATGAGGAAATGAGTGATACTTTACACTAGCGGTTATTGGGTTGTTGGATTTATTGCTCCAATACTATAAGACCATTTGACACCTATGTCGATGTTCTGAATTCGCTTGATGGAAACTTTGCAAATCGCAATTAAAACGTAAATTGGCCCAAGTGAAATTCACTGACAATTGACTTAAAGTTCAACGATAACCAGGAACTCTTTCTGATTGAGGACCGAAACAGGTCGGAACAAAGAACCACAAGTCAACTCGCGTTTTTTAGGCTAAATACGATGTTTATTTAAACTCGAAAATCGTTTAAAATACTTTAAACAATCACCGACAATAATCAGTAGGTAGTACAGATAACAGAAAGGATTTTATAATCCCGTTTTTAAGATAATTTAATAGCCACCGAAACTAAAGGGTGTTTATTCGACAAGCGCCGGGCAGAGACTCTCTGCTAACGTGTCGAGTTCTGCAGTTACTAACTGCTGCACGCAAAATTCTTACCGTGGCCGTTAGTGGCTGGGCGCGAACTCTTTCTCGCCTCCATTCTTCGAATGAGATAAAACAAGACCTCTAATCGGTGGCGAAGTGACGACGTCTTCTATACACACCTCCACAATAATGGACTCGTCCGTTCGTTTGGTAACCGTTTTTCTAGATTTCATCATAATTACGTCAGCTTCTGTTATTTACCTGGAATTTCAGGACAATAGAGATGTTCATTTTCCCCAACAAAAATGCAACGTTTTTCAATATTTAGATTTCGACGTATATTATAGAGAACTCACTAAGGGTCTACGATATAGAATTTCTTAGCGAATTTTCATCAAAATAATTTTGAAATCAAAAACTAAAGTACTTAACATAGACAGGGTTTTTGGTATTATTTAGATGCTTGGGGGCTTTCTAAGTGTTTTTAAACCAGTAATGATTCCAGGTAAAAAGTGAATCGTTACAATATATACACGTACCAAAATTTAGACAAAAAAGTTGTAGGCATTTAAAGAAAAAAAAGCCTGGACGCAGCAAGTGCGCTATGGTAGCGAATTTTCGTTAAAATGCTTTTAATGGCAAATATATCTTGTTTTTAAAAGAAGGACATTTGGTTGGCAGTATAACCTATATATTAGTAACAATCGACGGTATTTCATTAAAATAGCTTTGTTGTTTCAAAAAGTACAAACATTTTCCGGAAATAAACCTTAAAAGTTCCAGAAAAAAACTGGTCGAATTTCCTGGCCAACGAACCTCTTTAAGCTGTTTACTCAACTGCTGACATAACTATTCACAAACAGCTTTAGAACCAAAATTGAAAAAAATATATGAAAATTTTTTTTTCTACGAAAACTTTTTAAATTCAGCCAGTATGAGCGTTCCCGTATATGGCAGCTCGATTTTTTCGACGAGTAATACAAACAAAAAGCTCTCTGAATGCGTCATTTTCATGGCGCTCCGCTATCTATTGATAAAAACTGTGAAAAAATTGTGAAAGGTCACAATTTGTGATATGTGTTTGAAGTATGTGTGTTTGAAGTATGTGCCAAAAACGTGAACAGTTGCAGAACAATTGAAATAACTCAAAAACGATGAACGATATAAAAAAATGTCTTACAAACATGCATTATAATTCTCTGGAAAACATAAAAATGCAATAAAATAAGGGGATGTTCTATTAAAAAAAGAAAGTGTGTATCACCAACGACTTATAGGCCATCCTGTGATTGTCAAAATAAGTTTACAACGTGCAGCTCGAGATACCCTATAATTAACGTAAATACTTTTTTGTCATATCTTGTATAATAATGGATGTATTTAGCTTTGCCCTAAAAAAGCGTCACCCTGTATATGTGTAAATAGACAAAAACCGAAACTGACCCCGTATATGGTTTTTTGGGGTTCTAGTTCGCGCTCATTTGAAGAAATCTGTTTAAAATTCATAAGTCGCGGTCTTAGACTATTAAACCATAAACTCTATAGCTGAAGCTACTGCCGAAGGATCAGAAAGAGGTTCTATTATAAATGGATTTTTTGAAAATATTTTAGTAAAATGAATGACAATGATGGTTGAAGCTGAATCTTAAGGCTTTGTAAAACACACTTCTTACGACATATCGTCTACATTATTCGTATTTGTTCCAAATTCGTTGTATGAAAATTGCAAATTTTGACGTTTCAAATCGCGACTTTGACGTTTGAAGAAGAAAAATTATCAAATTTTCAAAAGATTTTTTCTGCCATTTATTGACGTTTTTGCGTCATGAAAACATAACCGTTTGATGTAATATTCAATTGGTTTTGTTAATCATACAAAATATTGTGTTCTTTTGCTTTCCTCTGATCACCAGTGGCACCCAATTTTTTTTCTTAAAATGCCTATAACTTTTTTCCTTTCAACTTAGAGATCTGAATTTTGGCACGTAGAGTAAGTTAGACAGTATAAACGTATGTCAAATCGCGACTTTGACGTTTGAAGAAGAAAAATTATCAAATTTAAAAATATTTTTTCTGCCAGTTCTTAACGTTTTTGCGTCAAGAAAACATAATCGTTTGATGTAATATTCAATTGGTTTTGTTAATCATACAAAATATTTCGTTCTTGTGCTTTCCTCTGATCACCAGTGGCACCCAAATTTATTTTCTTAAAATGCCTATAACTTTTTTTCTTTCAACTTAAAGATCTCAATTGGCACGTAGAGTAAGTTGGACGATAGAAACGTATGTAACAAATTTGGTTGTCATAGCTCTGTTATTGGCGGAGATACGAAAATTTTCTAAAGGAAAATCCAAAGTTTTCCCGGAAAAACTGGTCAGATTTTCCTGGATAACGAACTTGTCCAAGCCACTTGCAAAGGGAGGGTACGTACCAAACTTCATTAAAATCGGCCTATTATTTTTTGAGTTATCGATACACAACACAGATCTCCCTATTAGTGAATTTTTCGTTTTACGAAAAATTCGCTAAAAAATTGGGGTTTTCCTCAAAACGCCAAAGACGCAATTTGAAACGTCAAAGTTGGCAACATTTAAGCAAAGAACCTGAAAGAAATACGAATTATGTAAAGAGTGTTCTACAAACCCTTAAGTTTCAGCTTAAACCATCATTCCCCTCCATTTTAATAAAATATTTGCAGAAAATTAACTTCAAATAGACCCTTTGTCTGATGCTTTGGCAGTAGTTTTAGTTAAGTTTATGGTTTAACGGTCTAAAATTTTTAGCTCATTTTCGTAGAAAAAATTTGGTAACAAGGAGACCGCGACTTTTGAATTCTAAAAAGATTTCTTCAAATGAGCGCAAGCTAGCCCCCCTAGAATCCATATCCAGGTTTACTTTCTGTTTACATATATACAGGGTGACGCATTTCTACGGTAAAGCCCAATATAATTGTTATTATGCTGTCTTGAGCTGCATCTTATAAAATTATTTTGATAATTACAGAATGGCCCATAAATGGTTGGTGATACCTACAAATTTTTTTTGAACATTCCTAATTGCATTTTTGCATCTTTCATCGAAATATGAAGCATGTTTATAAAAAAAATCGAAACTCAGTAAGTGCGTTTTGGTAGCGAATTTTTATTGAATGCTTCAAAATTCAATAACTCAATTTGCTATTAACCTAAAGTTCGTCGACTAGGAAACGAGTTTTCTCGGAAACATTTTAAATTTATTTTCGGAAAATTGTTGTACATTTTCAAACAAGTTATTTTGATAAAATATGATACATTGTTTCTACTATATAGGCTATACCGGTGATCAAATTGATGCCTGATTTCATTAACGAGGCGTATTTGCTATAAAAACATTTTTATGAAAATCCACTTCCATAACGCACTTTCTGCATTCAGACTTTTTATATTTCATTGCTGTTGTGACATGGCTATTTCTTACTCAACTTAATCTTTTTTGCTTACAGATATTTTGTCTTCTAATAAAACCTCTCTGCTGTGACTATAAGTACGTCTGTGTGTCAGTTTTACAGGGAATATTATAAAATACTGACTAGGACGCTCCAGTTTAATCCTCTGGAGACAAAAGAGACGTGGTGGAGAGGATAGTCATTGCTATGGTAACCCCCTTGCAACATAACATTGCAGATTTAAATGGTCTAAAGTGAGATTCAGTTGTATTCAACGATTACACCCCACCGTTGGTGTTACGCACTCAAAACTTCTATTATTTATACAAATTACCTGAAACACGGATTCCGATTCATTTAATTTTAATACTAAATTTAAAGTGGGCTGAGCCCATCTACTTATATCTAAATACGAGCCACTGGAAGTTAAAACCCTTCCTTCGTAATGTTAATTAAATGGAAAAGCCCACCAAAACAAGTCATTTCGCAGTAGGTGCGTTATGGTAATGATTTTGTATAGAAAATGATATTTAAAGAACTAAACTAAAGAGTAAAAACATATTGAAAATTATAGTTCGTGACTAAAATACCTAGTTGAAAAATGTAAAATTATAAATTAAATGTATGGAGGCGGCCAGTGCGTTATGGTAGCGTTTTTCATAAACCACAAAATAAGAATTTTTCTCTAACTTGTCCTGCCATGGATTTTGGTCCAGGTATATAATGAAATAGTGCATCAGTACGAGCTCTATTGGCAAACAATTGTGTGGACTTTCAATAACAATACCATTAGTCAATGGTATTTTTACAGTTAACTGTTTTCGGTTCTATATCTAAACTTTTTTTTATTTTTATTTCAACAATACACCACGAGGGCTTACAGCCTAAATACTATCGTACCGTGGGAGTCGACAAGGATGAAAGAGGCAACTTGTTAATTCTGGACTTGAAGGTTTGGAGGTTCGGAGGAGAAAGAAAAACATGTGCCGGCAAGGAATTCCACAACTTGGAAGTCCTCGGGACAAAAGAGCGGGCATAACAGGATGTTCTATGTCTGGTGACCTGGACAGTAAAAGGGTGTATTCGCTCTGTTCCTCTGGTAGATCTGTTGGGGGCAGCAGGTGGAGGAACTATGAAAAAAAGCTCCTCTGAGCAGTGCCCGTGCCGATATCTATAAAAGAGAGAGAGAGAGAGGTCACCAACGGCACGTGGGTGGGCAAGGGATGGCAGCCTTTGGGTGAGGGTAGGGTCACCGATGAGACGTATAGCTCTCTTCTGAATGGAGTCCAGAATAGCTAGTGTAGAAGCGGCAGCGGCACCTCAAATGTGAGAGCAGTATTCGAGGTTTGGTTTTATTTGTGAAGTATATAAGGTATAGAGATTAGCTGGTAAAAAGTATTTGCAAGCCCGGAAGAGGAAACCAAATTTCTTAGCAGCCGCTTCTGCAATTGATGTGACATGTTGGTGCCAATTGAGATTTCGATCCACAGAAATGCCAACAAGTGAAAAGGACTCGCATTACTTTGAATAACTTGGTTGTTCATTGTGATGGGTCTAGGGCTGGTGTATCTCTTGTGAGAAAGAAAGCAAGACTGAGATTTGGTGGGGTTGAATTGTACAAGATTTCTAATTCCCCAGTCTAATATTTTTTGGAGATTCACGGACACGGAACCCTCCATGAGTCTGCGATCCTCATCTAATTGGGCTAAAGAGGCAGGCTTAGAATAATGTATATTTGAGTGGAGGATGCTGTCGTCCGCGTAACTGTGAACTGGGTTAGATGTGCTAGAGAGGAGGTTATTGATGTAGAGAATAAACAAAGTAAGGGCTAAAGCTGAACCTTGAGGAACTCCTGCATTAATTGGATACAGTTGAGAACATTTGGAGGTGGGTTAAGAGTAGAATTGCCGGCGAACAACGAGGCAAAAAGTTCAGCCTTGCCCAGGGCGGTAGAAACAATTTCATCCCCTGAAACAAGAGGTGGGAACGTGCTCTTGCAGAAATTGTACCCAATTATTAGCAAGAGTCCAGAAGGGTTTGCTGCCCTTGGAGCTTGAGAGGACTTTGTTTTTGATGTGGTTATTTAACGAGTTTTTTTGCCTCAGAAAGAATGCGGACATAGCGGTTTCTTGCGTCGTTAATAGCTTGACGGCTTTCTTGACTGGGGTTGTGTAAAAGCGTTTTGTGAGCTTTGACCCTTTCAAGTCTGGCCGTGTCACATGATTTAGAGAACCAGGGCTTTTGAGTGGCTAAGAGGTTTTCTGTGTACGTGGAATAAATAATTCCAGGCCAGCTTGGATAATTTCGGTGAAGTTTTGTGAGATATCAGCGGCGTCAGGATGAGAGAAGCAGACAGACGCCCATGGAAATGAGTAAAAGTAATCCCGCATTTCGTTCTAGTTCGCGGAGTTGTAGTGCCAAACGATACGTGGGTGTGATGACTGTATGACCTCGGGTTGCATTGCGCAGGAAACAGTGACCATGCCGTGGTCTGAGCGATCAAGGGGGGCGGTGACTGATATCTTATAGCATTCAGGTTTTGTAGTAAGAAGGAGATCTAAGGGATTTGACTTTGTGTTAGGATGCGAGGAAAGTAAGTAGGTTGCTGAACCATATTGGCTAAAGAATTGCTGACTGCAGGCCTCCGCTGCTCTCCCTTGTGGATCGGTTTTTGAAAATCCTAGCCATTCCTTATTATGGGCGTTGAAGTCACCAAGAATAGTGACCTCGGAGGAAGGATATTCAGAAATCAGATGGTCGGTTTCTTCAGAAAGGTAGTCGAAGAGCTGAACAAAGTTGTTGTCAGAAGGTGACCGGTAAATGCAACAGATGAATTTAGTTGCAGCACTGAGGGAGAGATAGTTTTATCCATAGTATGTCTTTTCTTCCAGCTCTAATGCAATCTAAAGGAAGTAATGAGTTCATACCCCGGGAAATTACGGTGATTAGTGGCTGTTTTTTAGTTCGTTTTTTAGTTGGCACTGATTAGGGTTTCGGTGAGGAAGAGGAGTTGGGACCTATTAGCCTGGAGGAAATGGTGGACGGAGTTCAGGTTAGAATGTAGGCCACATATATTCGAGAAGTATATGTTAAATCTTGATCTGGTGCCCCCTGTACACCCCTCTCCCGGAGATCCGAATGGTGGCGTACTAAAAAACTGAATAGATAGGCCTGCCAAGCACTGTTGGTACTTCCCACTCACAGTCTATTAAATAATGAACCTCATCCCAAAAAGTCATAAGCTAGGAAAATCAATGAGACCCATTGTTTCGGCTATAGATTCCCCGATATACAATTTAGCAAAATGGTTGACAAATGAGTTTAAAAGCTTGCCCGTCAAACAAAAAAGTTTTTCAGTAACAAATTTACTTGAATTTATTGATAAAATTAAAGAGGTTTAATTGATTGAAAGCGAGGTTTTAATTCCATTTGATGTAACCTCGTTGTTTCCTAGCGCTCCCACGAAGCAAACGAGTTAAAAATGAATAACATAAATGAAAAGGCCTGCGAAGAATATTTAACTAATACAAACTTTTGTATTAAACAGAATATTTTTCAGCTCAACAATGAGTTTTTTGAATAAACCCAAGACACGACATTGCGCAACTCGCTATCGCCATTTATTACAATAACCTTTTCATGAGTAGATTTGACACAGATCTTGAAAGTGAAAGTGAGTATATTCCTAGAGTGTTGTTTCGTTACGTGGATGATATTTTCGCAGTGTTTAACAGAAACATTTGCAAAATAGAAGCTTTTATTGCCAAATTAAACAATAAATTTGTTGCCGTAGTCAATTTCTCGTGGAAAAAAATCCATACCTGAAAGCTTAATAAAAGGTTTGGCGTCTGGTGAGTTGAGCGTCGCTGGCTCTGTGTCGCTTTTGAGAACGATTATGCAGGGTAACTTGTGCTGGGACGCCCAGATAAGTTCAGTTTTTAAGAAACTAAATGGTTCATTTTTTGCCTTGAGTAGACTTAAAACTCTATCAGATACAAAAACACTGTAGTATGTTTATTACTCTATGGTCTATTCAATATTAAATTATAATATACTTGCCTGGGGGTTGTACCTCGGAGACGCAGCGAGTCTTTATTATTCTGAAGAGAATAATCCGGCTCCTATTCGGTTTGGCACCTAGATGCACATGCTGCCAGTATTTTCGTGACTCTGGTATTCTGACTGTCTATTCTGTTTACATTTTAAGGGCAGTATGCTTTGTCAGGTCTTACCCAAAGATTTTAGAACTGCCAGAAGGGAGTTTAAGAAGGAATTACGACGGAGTAAACGAGCTGGTTGCCGCGCGTACTGCGGGGAAGTTTACTCCCTGCCGGACGCAGCCAGGCTGGTAAGGGTACTCAAACAGGAGTCAGGTAGTACTATAGGATCCTTAAGAAAACCGGGCGAGAGCTGGACCAACACCGGCGAAGAAACCTTCCGCCATCTCGCCGAAGTTCACCTTACGGGCTGCCGACCTGAGCCGGTGGTTGGTTCCGAATGCGGACTCTCAGCTGGCGGAGGGGGTGGTCACGGACGACTCTATATCCTGGGCGGTGAACGAGTTTGCTCCATTCAAGTCCGCAGGCTGTGATGGGATCTTTCCGGCCCTGGTCCAGAGGGGCCTGGATATACTGCTTCCCAACATAAGGGAGGTTTTCCGGGCCAGCCTGGCGTGGGGCTATGTCCCAAAGGCCTGGCGCCGGGTTAGAGGGGTTTCCTACACCGGGGAGGAAGGACTACGTGCTGGCCAAGGCGTACGCAGGCTAATCAGCCTTACATCCTTCCTGCTTAAGGCATTGGAAAACAGGGATCACCCCTTCCATAAAAATCAGCACGCGTACCAGCGGGGGAAATCGATGGAGACGGCGCTCTACGCTGTGACGCGAAAGGTGTAAAGGGCCCTACACTACGGGGAGAGCACATTAGCTGTGTTCTTCGATGTGGAGGGGGCCTTTGATAGGGTAAGGACGGATACGGTCTGTGCCGCCCTACAGGACAGGGGATCACCTAGGTCCCTAATAAGCTGGGTGGCGAGCATGTTGGAGGACAGGAGAGTCTCGCTGACCTTGAGGGGCCGGGGGTTGGACGTTGGGGTGACGGGCGGTTGTCCTCAGGGTAGCTGCCTTTCGCCTAATCTACGGTGACTGGACATGGACGGCCTCTTGGAACGGCTCTCCGAGAATGGCTTCTACGCCCAGGCGTACGATGATGATGGGCTGGTCTTAGTCACCGGCAAATTCCTCGGCGTCGTCTGTGAGTGCATGCAAGCTGCCTGTAGCATAATTGAAAGGTGGTGTGGTGAGCTGGGACTCTCCGTAAACCCGGCGAAGACGGAGATGATCCTATTCACCAAGAAGAGGAATATGGAGGGATTCAGGGTGCCCGTGATGTTTGGAAAACCTTTAGCTTTGCGGGAGGTCAAATATCTGGGGGTGGTCCTGGACTTCAAACTAACATGGGGGTCGCAAATAGAACGAGTAGTGAGGAAGGGAGTAGCGACCCTCTGGCAGCTGCGTCGAGTGATAGGGAGGACCTGGGGACTTAACTCTCGGATCCTTCATTGGATTTACACTGCGATCGTCAGGCCGAGTATCCTCTATGGGGCGTTGGTCTGGTGTGAACCAAACTACTACCAAGAAGCTGGCCAAACTCCAAAGGCTGGCAATCCGGGGTATCACAGGCGCTATGAGGACGACACGCTCAGCCGCGCTAGAGCTCTTGCTGATGCTGCCAGCGCTTCCCATCTGTACCAGAAGGGAAGCTTTGGCGTCGCATCTTAGAATGCGAGACTCTGGAAACTAGTGTGGAGAGATAGCAATAATATGGCATGCAAGAGGCGCCAAAGGAAATTCCGATCCATCAAGGTATGGAATGCAGAGGACGATATTAGGTTAACTAGGCCATATACCCTCAGAATCCCCAGTGGGGATCAGTCGAGGGAAAATGAGGTTACATTCCAGCCCACAAGCCTGGTCTATTTTGCCGACGGATCGCGGCTGGAGGATCAACAATCCTCCGGGGCAGGAATATACCTCGACAGCCTGGGGGTGCGCGAGAGTTATGTTCTGGGCACATATACCACGGCATTCGAAACGGGGGTGTACGCTATCCTGTCTGTAGCCAATAGACAGGATGTGAGGATGAGCCCTGAGAAATGTGTATACATTTGCTCGGATAGCCAGGCGGTCCTCCGGGCAGTCTCCGCGGCCAGAATTAGGTCAACACTGGTTCAGGGGTGCGCTGACTCCCTTAAAGGACTAGCCAGGACAAAGGAAGTGCAACTGATGTGGGTTCCGGAACACTGTGGCGTAGCGGGGAACGAGGTGGCGAATAAACTCGCAAGGCTTGGTTCCCGGCGGCCGTTCTGTGGTCCGCAGCCTGCGATAGGCATAAGTAGGAAGACGGTCTCTGTCGCCTTAGACAGTTGGACTAAGGAGGCCATGGAGATAGGCACTGGGGTCGGCTGGTGGCTGTAGGCAGGCGAGGTACTTCGTGAAGGGGCCGGACAGAGATAAAACTGTCTGGCTACTCGGTAGGAGTCGACCTACGCTTCGCCGCATCCTTGGGGGGCTGACAGGCCACTGCGCCCTTAGAAGACACCTCACATTGATAGGTCTCGAAGGGGATCCCATTTGCTAGAAATGCGGCGAGGATGAAGAGACGTCTTACCACTACCTGTGTGAATGCGAGGCTTTTGGGAGTCTTCGAGCAGAATTGTTTGGATCGAGGACTCTGCAGAGGAATCAGGTAAGTACCGTCCGATGGACGATCGTCATGGCCTTCATTTCGAGTTCGAGGCGGTTTGGCGACGGAACCGAGGCAGTGTAGATCATGGTTGCTGGGGTCGGCAAAAGGGGCCAATTGTGGCCTACTTGCCTGGGGTTAGCCTCTCCACCATTGCTACTACTACTACTCAAAGACTTTAGATTCGGACGCTGAAGCTGGTCACTCACATAGCCTGCGAAACAGATACACTGTCCCAATCTCTAGGCATCGTTCGGCTGGCTACGAGCGGTCGCCCTATTATGCCGCTGTCAAGTTTTTTAATAACTTACCACTTGCGCCGAGACAAATTCTGGAAATAAATTTACACAATCTTTGGGACGCAGCAAGTGCATTATAGTAGTGAATTTTCATAAGAATTATACACTGTTATCAAAAACTAATTTTTGGCCCAGTAAGTACAAGGGCGGGCAATAAGTCAGTGACTTTTTTAATGAAACACAGGTTTTTTGACAAAAAATCATTTTATTTCTCAACATAGTCTCCTTTGTGCTCTTATACACTTTGTCCAATGTTTCTCCTTTTTTTATCCCTCCAAAAAAAATAAGATTTGTCGAGGACCTCCAAATAGGTATTTGTTTGTGGGATAATTTCATCACTGGAGTCAAATCTCTTTCCGCCGAGCCATTTCTTTAAGTTTGGAAACGAGAAATAGTCACTCGGGCCTAAATCCGGAGAATAGGGCGGATGAGGGAGCAATTTGTAGCCCACTTTATTCAATTTCACCATGGAGACTACACATGTGTGCAACCCTTGCATTGTCTTGGTAGAAAAGAACTTTTTTCTTGGCCAAATGACATCGTTTTTTTCTTCAAATCATCATTGAATCCAATAAGTTAGTGTAATATTCACCATTGATTGTTCTTCCCTTTTGAAGGTAATCAATGTGGATTATACCGCGTGCATCCCAAAAAACGGTCGCCATGACTTTATTGGCTGACAAACCCACCTTGACCTTCTTCGGCGCCGATTCGCACGGAGAAACCCACTGTTTTGACTGCTACTTGGTCTCTGGTGTGTTCTGGTGAATCGATATTTCGTCCACGGTTACGAAACGGCGCAAAAACTGGTCCCTATTGAGGTTAAACAACGCCAAACACTCCTAAGTTGTCACACAATTGCGTCTGTGGTCGATTGTTAGCAAACGCGGCACCCATTTTGCGGATAGCTTTCTCATGCAAAATCGAAACCACTGAGCCATGTTTTAAGGAGCGGAGGATATTTCGGGATTTAACTTGTCGAACTAGGCGAATTTAGACTTAGTAACGATGTAATAAACTTTAATAAATAACTAAACTTTAACAATGCTTACAACTAATTAAACAGACTGAATTTTAAAGCCGAAATCTTTACATACTGAATCTTAATTGAAAAGTCTCTGATATTAGTCACAACATTTTTAAAGCAACAGTCTGTACTTTTCTCTACATAATTAAAATCACTCTGTCTCTTAATGTTTATCAACAACTATTTATAACCTTGTTTTCGTCTACATAATACATAATTGCAGACCTCAGCAGTCAGCATTCCTTATACTGTACACTGCAATTTCAACTTGTTTATTATTTAGATAAATAGTAATATTATTTCAATGCCAATGTTATTGATACATCTGTGACCTACTACTATATGAAATATTACATTAATTGTTTTAGCGAATTTTTCTATAACTACATTTTTAATTATAAATTGAATGATATTAACAAATATATTTTGACGATTGGAAATGCCCTTTTATATAGCTTTCTGTTCTATGAACACCATGTAATATGCCTATGGCTTCCACAGTCTCCCGCACTTTCAATCTCCGATCGGCCAACACCATATCGTGAATTTTTTTAATTGTTTCTGGTGTAGCGACCTCAACTGGGCGTCCAGAACGTTCAGTGTCATTTGTGCTTGTATGGCCGCAACGAAATTCAGTTAACCACTTTCTTACCATGGAATTCGATGGTGCAGAGTCCCCATAGTATTTATCAAGCTTAGCCTTGGTTTGAGTGATGTTTTTTCCTCAAAAAATAATGTTTGATGAGCACAGGAAATTTACTTTTTGCCATTTTCGTTATAACTCAAGAGGTTGCCTGCTTTCTATTTGACACAAACTAAATGACGCAGCTTGTTCAAAAGTTGACAGGAAGCAACTGACAGATGCTTGTTGACAGGAGCAGTGTTGCCCTTCCTGTGCAGAGGCGGGAAATTCAAATAGTCAGGGACTTATTGACCCGCCCTTGTGAATGTACAAAAAAAGCTGTGGCCGTTAACGTGTTAAAAGGACACCTATTCCTCAAACACCTAGTATACTTGATAAAATTTTGCTACAAATTACAAGATTCCTGAAGTCCAATATGATCACACAACTTCACCTAGGTATCGCTACCTGTGCTGATAATTAATTTCATTGTGAAACTAAATGAAAGACACTAGAGCTGCCAATAAGAGAAAAAAAAATCAACAAAAATATTTTATTCTTAATTAACTTACAAAATATGTATACAAACTCTCTTAAACAAAGATAGAGACTTCCTTCAGGATCAATTTCGCACAGAATTTAATCTTCATAACCCCATATTCCATGGCTATCCTTGATTGTATATAAGTTATCCCTTCTGGATCTAGTAACAGCACTAGCTTCACCCTTTGCACGGCATTTCCTTCTTTGTTCTGCTATCCTCTTCAATCTCTGCTGTTTTTTCACACGTCTCTTAATTTCATCAGGAGGTATAGTTGTAGCAGTCGAAAGCATACTTCCAGTTTCCAAATAATCAAAATGATCTGAGTTATTTTCACTAAGAAGCCTGCTATTTGATGGTTTTGTTGTGCTTCCTTCATCTCTATGTGTTATAGATGATTCAACTAGCCGATCAATCACTTCAGCTGGTAAGTTATTGTCTGGTACTTTATC
The DNA here is from genome assembly GCA_964006375.1 of Tillus elongatus. Classification (NCBI taxonomy): domain Eukaryota; kingdom Metazoa; phylum Arthropoda; class Insecta; order Coleoptera; family Cleridae; genus Tillus; species Tillus elongatus. The sequence goes on from OZ023263.1 coordinate 6,001,003, forward strand.
AAGGTCTGTACAAACATTTTCCGCTTCTTCTTCAACAACTTGAGTTTCAAGCCACTTTTCGATTGCTGCACTACGGGGATTTGAATTAATACTTCTCTGAGATGTTGTTTCCGGTGACGCTGCACTTTCTTCAATTTTAATTTCAGATTTTGTTCCACTTTGAAGATTTTCAGAGCTTATTGTTACTTTATTGATAAAATCGTCTGTTATGTTATCATTTATTTCTTCTTCACAGCTACAATAATCGTCTTCAGTTGTATCATTATTTTTTAACTTTTCTTTAACATCTTTCTCTACAACTATCTCCTCAGCTTCCTTAAATTCGTCATCAGAGTCTTTATTTTCGCCTTCTTCAGAATCATTTTCATCAGATTCATTTTCATCAGAATCATCCATACCCATTTGGATTTGTAAATCTTTAGCCATTTTCTTAGTAAAACCAGAACAATGAACTTCAGCATCAAGTTTGTCTGATCTCTCGATATCTTCAAATGTTGGAGCTGGTAATTCACTTTCATAACCAAATCTCTTCTGGAAGAAGCGTATTATGCAGTTGATATCTCTATCAAAATACCTGAAAAATATATAATGATAATCATAATAATAATATTTATAATACTATTAATAATAATAATGATGATAATAATTATAACAATATAATTTATTCACAATCCCTTAACACAATGAAGGGAGGTGACGTCGCTGGAGGTTTGGAGAGTGGTATGTGCCTTGAAAGCCAAAATAACGCCAGACTGTTATGGAATAAATGTAAAATTTTTAAAAACAGTTATTTACAGCATACTAGATCCAATAACAGCTTTAGTAAATGAATGTTTGCAGGCTGGCCTGTTTCCAGAGGAACTTAAGAAAGCAGACGTAAGTATGGCATATAAGGGTGGCAATGTTGCCTCTTTGGATAGCTTTAGACCTATTTCCATTTCGCCAGCACTTTCAAAAATATTTGAGTACGTAATAAAGCAACAGGTTGAAGAATATTTAGAAGCAAAAGGTTTTCTCAGTGAGGAGCTTCATGGCTTTCGAGGAGGTAAATCAACAGTCACTGCGCTGGTAAACACAACAAATAAATTAAGTGAGGCGCTGGACTCTGGCAATATGGCACAATGCATATATTGTGATTTACATAAGGCATTTGACACAGTATCACATGAGATATTACTAACCAAATTGGAACACTATGGCATTAGGGGTTTGCCACTGAGGCTCTTTAAGTCATACCTTACCAACCGATACCAAAGAGTGAAGCTAAATGGACAGTACTCGAGTTGGCAGACACAAACATGCGGTATACCTCAGGGTTCGCTGCTAGGGCCTCTCCTATTCATTATATACACAAATGATCTTCCAGAGAACGTTTCGTCTGATGCAGTTTCTCTCTATGCAGACGATACCTCATTTGTAAACATTGGCAGAAATGAAGCTGAACTTAATGAGAGAAGAAATATCACAATGTCGGAAGCAGGAGAATGGTTTAGAAATAATAAACTGAAACTCAATGTAAACAAAACAAAAGTCTTGAATATCAGCTCCCACCAAACGCAACCAAGACAAAAACAATCTGTGAAATTTCTTGGTGTATATATACAATCAGATTTTCGCTGGTCAATGCACATTGAAAAGCTCCAGGGCACATTGGCGTCGTGTCTGTATCTGTTGAGGCGTCTGATGAACATCAGTAATTACCAGACAGTGTTGACAGCTTATCATGCATGTTTCCAAAGTAGGGCTACCTATGGTATCCTAATATGGGGGAGTAGCCCTGGAGTGTCTGAAATATTTCTGCAACAGAAAGTTGCAGTAAGAATAATCTGTTCAGTAGACAGACGTACAAGTTGTAGAACCTTATTCACGAAGACAGGCATACTTACCATCTTTTCAGCATATATTTTGGAAAGTGTCTTATATACTTACCAACATCACGAGGACTACAACCAAAACGGTGATTACCACGAATATGGTACCCGAGGCAGAGAGAACATATCCATTCCTTATCATAGAATAAAAAGAGCTGAAACCGGGGTGAATTGCTGGGGTGTCAAGTTCTTCAATAAAATCCCCCAGAATATAAGATCAAAACATAAGCGAGAATTTAGGAGAAATGTGAAAAACACTCTTATGAAGTATGCATTTTATTCTTTAAGTGAATACCTCAATATGGACATTGAGTGGATAGAGTAGAGCCACTAGAGACAACATAAGATGCCATTTTTTTTTTATATGTGTAAATTTGTTTCTTTTTTCTTTTGTATTTTTGTTTGTTTTTGATGTTTATTTCACAATTTTAGTTCTATAATCTTATATTTGGTATTTGTTTGACAAGGCTGTGTAATTTTTGCCACAATAAATATTATTATTATTATTATTATAAGGATATACTTCACCATATCAAACGAAAATGAACAATTGTCAAAGACGGATAAACACATGTACAGAAACAACAGATGTTCTAATATTTAATTGTATAACAATAATAAGTATAGGAAGTAACCAAAACTAAAATGCAATACATATACCATTGAACCATTCCGTTATTTTTTTTACCTGTTCAACAAAGAAACAATTTAACATATTTTATCAAAACGTCAGGGGCCTCCGGACACGAACTAATGATGTTTACTCTTTTGTTTGCTCGCAGGCATACCCTCTTGACTGTTTTGCTTTCATTGAGACTTGGCTGGATACTGATATTTATAGTAGCGAACTCTTTGATGATCAATATATTGTCTATAGATCAGATAGGGATTTTTCTTCCTCTTGCAAGACTAAGGGAGGTGGTGTTCTGGTTGCTGTGCACTCTCGCTTTGCTACTCGCCGCCTTGATATTCAGAGGGACTGTGGCTGGTTTGATGCTCTTTCTAGTATTGACATTGTGGGGGTCAGAGTCTCGGATCATCGGGCCTCGCTAAATGTTTTTGTTGTTTATATACCTCCCAATACTCCAATTAATGACTACTACCTCTTGTTTGAAGCTCTCGAGTCCCTGTGCATAAAATATGGTCGTGAGGCATTCTTAGTTGGTGACTTTAACATGCCTGAATATGCTTCTTGTCTTCGGAACAACCCCTCCGCTTGTGTGTCTGCTTTTCAAAATTTCTGTAATCTACTACTCCTTGGACAGTTTAATCATGAATATTAACAACAGGATTCTTGACATGGTTTTGTTTACAGACACTTGCTTGGTGGAGGAGGCTCTTGATTCGCCCGTGATTCTTGATGGTCATCATCCCCCCTTAATCATAGAGTTTCCGGTCAAAGGTTCAGTGGTCTCTTCCCCTGTTGGTAACACTAGGCAGAGATCATATAATTTTGGAAGATTGTATGCAGAGCTTGGCGGCTTGTGCTGGGATGGCATGGATGAGCTTCAGGATGTTGATTCTATGCTTGACTTTTTCTATTCCAGAATTTACGACTTGCTTGATCTGTATGTTCTTATGACTGCTCCAGGAGCATGTAATAAGTATACCCTGTGGTTTTCTAAAGAAATTAGGGTTAGTATCAAATATAAATATTCATTGTGGTGTAAGTTTAAGAAGTCTGGAAATGTGAAGTTTCTACATAGATTTAGGGAGCTGAGACAAAAACTTAAGAGAGACATTTATTTTTCTCGAGTAAACTACTTTCAGAGGGTTGAAAGAGAGGTTAGGTCTAATCCTAAAAAATTCTCGGCGCCATCAACACTTTTCTATTGGGAATTTATCTAACCAGCAACAGGCAGTTGACAGTTGTGCTTCTTATTTTACAAGATGTTCTGGTTCCACCCCCACCTCATCACCTACAGCCGCCAGCCTGGCTTCAGGTGACATCACAGTGTTTTTTGTTGATGACTTTACAGATGATGAAATTATTACAGCTGCTAAGAGGAGTAAGGCTAACATGTCCTGTGGACCTGATCTAGTTTCTGGCTTCTTGGTTTGCGGCTGCTCATATGCTTTCTTGACTCCACTTAAGAAAATTTTTAAATTGATTCTTAGATCTGGAACATTCCCCGCGATTTGGAAGCTGTCACGAGACCTTGGAATTGTTTTTGGTGGTACTCTATCTTTTAAACCACTCCATGAGGAGACTGTCAGCTTTGCTAAGAAACAGCAAAAATTTCTCACTGACTGACACCCTCTCTCTGCTGTTTCGTTGTCTGGTCCCTACTTGAATATGGCTCAGTTGTGTGGGCTACTACTTATGAGATACATGTGGCAAGTCTAGAACATTATTATTATTTCTTTTCACATTATTTGATAGACCTGTACAAAACTGAAACGGACAGACTAATCAGTTCCTCACTGGTGTGAATAAGATTTCAAACAAGGACAGACACCATAAGTTTCTAGGAACAAATTTGTGGATGGGACCTTGGCAAAAAAAACTAGTAGTTCACTTACACTTTAGCATTAGGATGCATTGTAGATACCATCTGGGGAAAGTCGATTATTATAGGTTTTTCATCATCCGTCAACATTATATTAAACTCGTTGAAATCTCCATGAATGACACCGGAATCAGCAAGTTTCAATATCAGGTTCAATAGTTCATCATAGAGGGCTTCCACATCTTTCACTTCCATAACATTAATTCTGGAAACAATCACATATTACAATTAGATTATTAATGTATCTCTATTAGGTTTATAAAACTAATTCAAATTAGATAAGCATGTAATAAAATGGAAAGCCATCCAGTTCCACACAATAATCTCTAAAATGAATCCAGCCAAAAATATAAACAAACATAAAAAACAGTTTAACAGGCCAAAGTTCTTGTGTTTCATCTGAAAACTTGAAATCGACTGTGTAGACAATTAACATTAACATTCAGCAACATATAGAACCAAATTTTATATTCAAACAATATACATGATCAGAATTAAAACACTATAAACTTGCATATCATTATAATAAAATCGATGACTTGTGGAGGTCCCTGGACTTTCTTATATATAATAATAATGTTCATAGAACAGAAAGCTATAGAAAAGGGCATTTCCAATCGTGAAAATATATTTATTAATATCATTCAATTTATAATTAAAAATGTAGTCAGTTCCAAATATACAGCACCTATACAGGGTCAAATCAGGACAGAAGCGTCCAGGAAAGTACCAAAATAAGGTCAGTTCCCAATAAAGCACCTATACAGGGTCAAATCAGGACAGAAGCATCCAGGAAAGTACCAAAATAAGGTCAGTTCCAAATAAAGCATCAATACAGGGTCAAATCAGGACAGAAGCGTCCAGGAAAGTACCAAAATAAGGTCAGTTCCAAATAACGCACCTATACAGGGTCAAATTTAAAAGAATCAAGGACACAAGCGTCCACAAAAGGCATCAATATAGGGTTAAAGGCAAAATATAGGTCACTGGCAACCAATAAACCAAATCAAAAAAGAACTAGGCATCACACAAGGTAACAAAAAACGACAAATATTTATTAAATCAATTAAAATTAAAAAAGCAATGGAGGAACTAAAAATAAAAATCACAAGACGTTCAAGAGAACTAAAATTACAGGTAAACCACTTTGTCAAAAAATTAGAAGAAGCAGAACTGATGAAAGATAACGATATACTTAACAAGTATGAAATCATGATATAAATATTAGATATGCAATGGGAAAAAATTGAAGACAACATAATGGATATAAATAGAATAACAGAATCAGAAATTCTAGATGAAGCTCATTTGACACTAAGCCATGGTCAAGCTGAAAAGAGCAATTAGGAAACAAACACATCACGATTCAGGGGTTAGGTTTCCAGCATTTAAACTGTCAAAAATAAAAATACCAATCTTGACATGCTAGTACAAGGAACGGACAGCATTCCAAGAGCGAGTCCAGAAGGCAATAGATTTAAATGTTGAGGAATTCTACATAAAACAGCGTCATGAAAAATGTAATTTAACAGTTGGAAGTTCCATTCGAAAACGAAGTACCAGAGGTAGAAGAAGCCACAGGCGAGCAAGAAAGATTTAATTTAAATTTAAGTAAAGAGGTACCAGAGATAGAGGAAGCCAAAGACGAGCAGGAAATATTTAATTTAAAAATCAACTTCAATTATTAGTATTTCAATTGTCATCCAAATTAATATTCTTTCAATTATTATAGTTGGTGCCAAACTTAGGTCAAGGTAAATTAAACATTCAGGTCAGAGCTATCCAGAGAGTCGTCATTCCTTTCGACTCGGCAGTATGTTCATAGAACAGAAAGCATTTCCAATCATGAAAATATATTTGTTAATATCATTGAATTTATAATTAAAAATGTAGTTATAGGAAAATTCGGTACAACAATTAATGTAATATTTCATGTAGTAGTAGGTCACAGATGTATCAATAACATTGGCATTGAAAAACTATTACATATAAATAATAAACAAGTTGAAATTGCAGCGTACAGTACAAGGAATGCTGACTGCTGAGGTCTGCAATTATGTATTATGTAGACCAAAGCAAGGTTATAAGTAGTGTTGTTGATAAACATTAAGAGACTTGTGATTTTAATTATGTAAAGATAAGTACAGAATTTTGCTTTGAAAATGTAGTGACTAATATCGGAGACTTTTTAATTACGAGTGAGAATGTAAAGATTTCGGCTTTAAAATTCATTCGGTTAAATTAGTTGTAAGCATTGTTAAAGTTTAGTTATTTATTAAAGTTTATTACATCGTTACTAAGTCTAAATTCGCCTAGTTCGACAAGTTATTCCCGAAATAACCTCCGCTCCTTAACAAATAATAATAATAATAAGAGGCCTTATTAGGGAGAAGCAAAGAGGTTGTAAGGGATAGAGGTAACAAAGGTGCAGTTTTGCAATAGAAGAAGCCTGTACACTTTTCCTAACTGGGCGGAGTTCGGTGACTTAAGTGGGAGAAACGTCAGGGACGTATTTAGGAATTTTTAGTTTGGTTAGAAATAAAACTGAAATTATTCAATCATTGAAATGTAATGCTTATTCATGAATTTCTTAAGCTTTTGTATAAATAGGTAACCTAAAAAGGTTCGGAACGCAGCAAATGCGTTATGATAGTGAATTTTCATAACAATATTAAATAATATATTTATATAAGCTGTAAGATTTAGCCTTATATTAAAAGTTATGAAAATTAATTAATTAAATTAGGAACAGTAAAACAAGGTAAAGAAGGACAAGCAAAAACATGATCTATGACATATATTTATAGAGTAATTTGGATACAAAACTCAAACAAAGCAATTGATAAACAGGAAATATACCCTAGAAAAATACACTAGAAATCTGGAAAAAAAATCCGTTGGTTGATGCATTGAGGGTGATTGTATGCATGCAGGAGAAGAACCCCCAGGAGGAAGAGGGTTTCTGCTCCTCACCCAAAAATTCGGGGGGTTCTCCTTCCCCTTGTGCATGCTACCTTCAAAGCATAAAGCACAAGAAAAATTTCTTGTGAGCAACCCCCAAGAAGGTTGCTGGACCTGGGCGAATATGGGGTAGACAGGGTTTAAAGGAGGTATTGCTGTAAAATGTGAAAAACGCATGTTTTCAAAGTCCCTTAATTTTCTTGGGGGTTGTTTGCCAGAAAATTTGTCTTGTGGCCGAGGAGGGTTCTAAGCATGTTGCTGGAAAAAAATATCTAAAACCCTCATGCAGTCAACTGCAAATTTACCGAAATTACATTCTACTTCGTCGCCTATAATGTCTTTTTCAGATAATGTAGAATACAGAGCTAAGGTAAATAGATTCACTTGCATTTTCATTTCTTTTTTATTTTTATATTACATTTATAAGCACAATATGCGTATAATTAAGGGAACCCTTAATTAACATTGCAGCAACACAAACTTGAAAAGTGGAGAAATTATTTACAGTATGTTAACAGTTATAAACTTGATTTCATCATGTTACAGTAGTATTCTGATAATAAAAAATTACATCTAACTGTATGCACACAACAGCTGGTGTGTTACGAGATATGATGAAACGCCAAACTGACTGTACCACAGCATTAGCATAATATTATTATGCTGCCACATTATCATATCTCTCTAGTAATGGTATCATGTCAAAAACCTACACTAGAGGCTAAATTTCCAATTTCTTCTTTGTTTATGGTGTCTGTTTCTACTGTCCTAAATTTCCAATTTGATATTGTCAATAAATAACACTACCACACAATGACAAATGACAGCTGAGCTTCAGCACAGACGCAGTCTAACAAAGTTGTCGGATAGATTAAATTATGATCGGAGGGATACCTAAGTTAAAAATCATGAGAAATGGGTAATTCGAAATTTGCAGGTATTAAATACAGTATTTTTTAACTGACTGATAAAATTAAATTTTATAAAATGTTTTCTTTATTATCAGAAGTTGTAAAAATTTCATATGTTTATACATGAAAGGTTTAACTACATGAAATTTCTGAAGATCGGGCAACCCCGGCAGGAACATCTTGACATCTGGCAATGGTTGTGACTTCCATTATTTAGATTTTATCTACAATTTATTTAAATAGCATAACAGTACAGGTAGCTGTAGTGCTCTGCCTTTGTCCAACATTGTAGATATTGCGTTACAGAATTTGAAGTGATGTCGAGGATTATTTTATTATTAATTTCGAATAACTTCATTTTTCTTTGATCAAAAGACTTGAAAATTGGTACACAACCACATCTCTGTATGTTCTTTTAAGTTGTAAATTTTCGTTCCAATCACTTAAACAATTTGAAAGCTATTGCGTTTAAAAAAATATATTTAATTTTTTGTTAGGAAAAACTATGTGTTAAGATCTGATGAACGAACTCATCCAAGCCATTAGCAAAATAAGCGTAATTCCAAAATTTTCTCCAAATCAGTGAAATTTTTTTTGGGTTATTGGTTGGATAAATTGTTGGATGAATATATTGGATAAAGTTTTATATTCAAAAGGTTGGATAAATAATAATAGTTTTTATTTCAAAAACAGAAGAAAATACAACATAAAGTACATTGTACTGTTTACAAATTAATGTTAACATTCCTTGTCTCTTTTAAAGAAATAGAGATTAATTTCATTGATTGCTGTTGCCCTTACTTCGTGAAACTGGTCCATACTTCATACAGACTTGGAGACTACTTCTCTGGCTTCACTGTTGGTTTTCGTTTTTGTAGGTGAAGGACGTAGCCAGCGCGTAAGCTAACTGGAGCAAGTGGCCCTTCTGAATTATAGATGTTCTTCAACGTCTCTGTTACTGGTTTTGCTGCTTGATAGTATCCTCAGACAGAAAAAATTTGAATTAATACGAAATCATGACAATTACAAATAAAGATCTGTTGCTATTTTATGATGTTATAATTAAAAAAATCTTTAAAAGTGAAAATAAAATAAAACAAATATGACGTATGACGCCTTTAAAATGTCTACGTGATGTATATCAATATTTAACATAAAGATAGAAGAAACCTATAACAGTAATAACTATAATAACAATTACAACAATAAAATAACTAAACAAACACATTAATAAAGCAGACTATACAATGAAAATATCGACACATCATGTCTTATAACAACTTTTTGGAAAAAATAGTTAGATTTATGTTGTCTGATTTATTTAATTAGGAAGAAGAATATCTCAGAAATCCTAAATATTGTCGTGTATATGCTTTTTTACTTCTAAAGCTTAAAACAAGTCTAGTTTACACTTGTCATGACAAAAATGTAGTGGTTTTATGCCGTTATTTACTGTGGGTCTATGTTGGGTATCAATAATATGTTTTGCAAATGTGGATTTGTCAGGATGGTTATTTCTAAATGCAAAAATATGTTCTTTGTATCGGGTGTTAAAATTTCTAGAAGTTTGATCGATGTAGATTGCGTTACGTGTGCATTTCACAAATTTTGAATACCTATACAAATACAAAAGTAGCTTTTAAATCTTATAACATGACGCTTGATTTATTAGATTATTTCAAATAATTGATTGGAAGTATTATCACAGATGATGGTAAGTGTAGGAAAGGTCTGAAGAGGATCGCGATGGCAAAACAAGCATTCAATAACCAAAGTACTGTTCTCACTAATAAACATTTTAACCTGTACATGAGGAACAAATGCAAGTCGTACGTGTATGGAGTATGGTAATGTATGGGGCGGAAACTTGGGCTGTAGTTAAGCAGGATATGAAGAGAATATAAGCTTTTGAAATGTAGACAAGAAAAATGTCAAAGACAGTGCAGGTTGATAGAAAGACGCTTCAAAGTGTGCTAGGAGAGGTGAACGAATAAAGAGGCTTGCTCAAAGAAATCGAGAGGAAGCTAAAATTTATTGGTCATATTATAAGACATAATAACTTCCCGATAACATTATTTGAAGGACATACGAGTACTTGAAATGTACACTGAATTATTGGCCCTTAAATAAGAGAAGTTTGTTATAAACAGCCCTTAAACTTCTACTTTTATCAAATAGATTTTTGTTATAATGATGTATTCTAATAGAAACATACATAGATGATATTAGTTTAATTAGATGGCCATAATGGCAAGTCAAAAGATTTTGTTCTCGAAAGTGAACTTCAAGTTTTTTAAATATGCTGTTTTGGTTTATTATAGTTTTTAATATTCGCATGTTTATTTCCTTTACATTTATAATCACCGCAGATTCATTTAAGTATGTTTGAAGAACTTTTTCTGCAATAGTGCAAATAGATATTACATCGTCAGATGGGTATATGAGGAGTTGACCTTTGTCTTTCTGATCTATAAACGATGTTAATAACGCAGACCTCTCCCCAACAAGTTCACCCGCGCATTCTTCGCATCTCAGAGCTTTTGTTATTTTCCTTACTACATAGCCAGATATATATGTCACGACTTCTTTCTTAAACTCTGATATATTGATATCTAATATTTGAAGAACTGTGTCGTCGTCAAAATTATCTATTTGACTCATATCTTCATCTGGTTCTTCAGATATTCGTTCTCGCCCACAAGTTTTATTTATTACCTCAATGGGTGACAGAATAGGAATTGCTTCCAAAGGGATGCAATTTCCTTTAAATGAATCTTTTAATTCAAGATGCACCATCATCCTTTTATATGCACTTTTAAATTGCTTTGCTGATGGGTTATTGTTATAGCCTCCCATGGATCTAATTTGCCCAAAAAAAAGCTCAATATGATCCTGACTGATTTTGTAAGTGGGAAAATACAGCAAAAAATTATTGTCGGCAATTAAAGTTTTATAAACAAATTGCAAACTTTGTATGCAAAATAAAAAGCCAATTATACCCATTTTTCTACCACTCTCACACAGAAGCGGTCCATCAATTATCCTAAGTGACGTTAAATATTGTGATAGCTCTCTTAAAAATACATTAATGTTTTCAAAATTTTCTGCATTTATTGCTTTCTTAAAATCTGAATTGTTTAAATTTCTAGAATTAAGAATGTCAAATAAATTGTTTATAAGTCGGATAAATTTCACAGTTCCCTCACATTCTTTGAACTCCTCAAGATGTAAAACTTCATTGCAATATTCCAAAGAATGTGCCACTGAGTGGCTAAAAAGTTGTGTGGCTAATTTAACCTTCATTTTTTGGTTTGTATAAAATATATGCGATTTTCTTAATTTATTTGCTAAATGAACGCCCTCCTGATCCTGTAACTCATTTAATTTTACTAAATAATCCCACTTTATATTTTCCCCATTCTCATCAATTATTAATTTTTTATCGCCTAATGTGTTTCTTATCAGTTTGATCATATGACATGGATCAAAAAAGACTGCAATTTTCCTACCTGAACTAGGATCAACAAACGTTGAGTTAATGTTCCTCCAATTCAAATCACAGCCAAGTTCTTTTGCCAACGTTAGATTATTTGTTGCCCCATCAAAAGTTATTGAGACCACGTATATGCCCGACTCATTTAGTAGCGTTAAACACTGTAATACCAAATCTTGTTTTTGTGTAGCCCTTAAAGAGTCGATTAAAAAATATCCAAGAGGAAGCTTCCATGATTGATTAATGCTAACAAGCATAAAAACAAGAGCTTCTTTGGCTACAGGGTTACAATCGGTCTCAAGATTTGTACCAAAATCTACAAACCCATAATATTTTACCCCATCCCATTCTATATGTTGGCGAATTGCCATCTCATCTATGACTAAAGAACATATAAGTTTTCCATCTGTGCTTTCTGATTTTGACTTTAATAAGTTGAACACCTCTGACGTAAAACCAGCTTCCCCATTAACGCTTTGATACCATCTAGATATAGTTTTTGGATGAGGAAGAGCCGAGTTAAATGTGTTTCTGACAAAACTGTAAGCTTTGGGAGAGTAATAATGCAGCGTAAGAGAAAAAGCTTTAAGTTGATTTTCATACTTATGTTTACGACCTAATTGTCTTTGTAAAAATTCTTCATTAGGTCCTATTTGCATTAATGTTTCTAATGTTTCGTCGGTTACTTTACCTTTTAGTTGTTTGATTATATTCGCAAGGGTTGCTGTTCTCTTCTTATAATGATGAACACTACTGCTGAGCCGTTTAATTTTTTTTCGTGCATCGAATAACTGCTTGTTCAGTTTACGTTTGCGCGGTGTAACAACCTATAAAAAATGTTCAATGATAAACCATTTATTTTCTCAAGTAAAATGAATATATAAACAAAATTTCCAACAACACATTTTGGTTAATAGTGGTTGAGATAAATTGCAAAACAGTTGTTTCTAACTTATTTAATCATGGACTATACAAACTTAAACACCACATAAAATGTGATGGAATAACATATTAGGTTTTTTAAAATTATACTGATTTCATAAACGGCAAAAACTGAATTTAACTCACCATGTCCTTCAAAGTGGGTGGCATTGAAGGTGTTTTCATTTCAGCAAATCCTAAACTACTAAACGATCTTTGCGGTACCTCTACAACAGTTTTCTCTTCATAAAAACCAGCACTTGTTGATGGCCGAGAATAATCCATTACAGGTACATTGCTACCAGACCAAGTACTAGTTGACGGGGCAGCTGCAAATGGCACATTGATAGCAGTTATATCAGTCATTGGCTGCTCGCCAAAAACGACTTGTGTTGATGGCTTGTTTGTTACCTGCATAAATAAATTTGAAATGAATACCATTAATGTTAATTTGCAGGGCTAATTAAATTACGATAAATATCATAACAATATATTACGTGAATGTAATTAGTAGCATAGTTACTAGAGATGAGCGATATATAGCTACCGGTGATTTAATCGCTTCTATTAAAAGATCGCTGTTAGCAGCTGTTATTAAAACACAAAACAACAGCGATTGTAAAAACCGAGATTTACACAAATCATTAGAGTAATTATTTCTATGAAATTCACCTTATACTAAAAACTCCATGACAAACAGCAATTGCTGTATTCATAATACACGCAATCGCAGTTTGTGCGAGCGAGTAGAAGTATCTGTATACTTTCCTTCTCGCCAGTATTAGAATACAACATTTCTCCTTTTCTTATAGGTAGAAAACGAAAAACTCATGATACAAATAACGCGAGATGTGATAATGAGACTATCTATTTTTAGAACCGTCATGCGCATGGCGTCATGTGGTGAGTCCAATGCAATAATAATATGCTGTCGTACAGTGGAGTTTGACGTTTCATCACAACCCCTTAACAAATTAGGTATTTTACTGCTATTTGAGTGCATACAGTTGGAAGTAATTTTTTAAGATCAGAATACTATACTATGATTATGTGACATGATGATCAAATCAAGTTTATGAATGTTAACGCCCCCTGTAAATGTCTACAAACGTCTTCTCTACTTTTTAAGTTTGTGTATCACCAATGCTAATTCAGGGCTCCCCTTAATTATTATACTTCACTTGTGCATATATATATATATATATATATATATATATATATATATATATATATATATATATATATATATATATATATATATATATGTAATATAAAAATGAAAAAGATTAAATTATGTGCTGCGTTCTATATTATCTGAAAAAGACAATATAGGCGACGAAGTGGAATGTAACTTCAACCACATTAAACTGACGTATAGAAACTTTTTGATTGCGAATGACTTTGTGTTAAGTGTGTAGTTGGCCTTCTATAACGTTACTCACCATGTGATGTCATAGGAGGGGACGGGGCATATGCGCAATATCATATATCTTGTAAGTCATTATATCATGGAAAAACCTGCTGAATCTAAAATTAAAGCAGCACCGAACTGTAGCATATATATGCCTTCCAACTTTTTCATTATATTAAAATAAAAATAATATGTAGATTTCTCTCATCGTATATTCTTGTAATATGCTAATTTTATAGAACTTCTATTAATAGTAAAAATCTGAGTAGTTTTAAAATTAATATAATTTAAAAGCTATCTGAAGATCATATTGTGGTTTCAATTAAGCGGTTAACACTAACACCTTGTGAGTGTTTAAAATAAAAGCATACGCACTGCAGCATTGTAAATGGCTAAACCACAATCGCAGTAGTTGTTTAAAGTCCCTGTTATTTAAAAATAGCCATCACTGATAGCAGTGCCATTGAAAAACCGCTGTTTGGCTATATATATATATATATATATATATATATATATATATATATATATATATATATATATATATATATATATATATATATATATATATATATATATATATATATATATATATATATATATATATATATATATATATATATATATATATATATATATATATATATATATATATATATATATATATATATATATATATATATATATATATATATATATATATATATATATATATATATATATATATCACTAATAGTTACATAAATTAATAACCTTGATTCAGTACTTACCAATACAGGTATAGAACTTTTTTTTAAGTGTACTGAAAAAGGTGATTTTTCTAAATCATAAGATTCCTCGGTAAAATGTAAATCGCACACATTTGAGTTCATAAAAATATCTTCATCGCTTAAATTTAATGCTCGTTTCCAAGCCTCGTATCTTTCACCAGCTTTGGGAAATCTGAAAATAATATCTCGAATTATCTACTTTATCAGTGACTGAACCTCTAGAAAGATGCAGTAATAGATAAAACGAAACTATTCTACTTTTTTCTGCTTCTACTGGAACTACATAGGTAAATACATCTAATTCAAATAATAATTGCCAAACAAAATGCTTAATTTCATTACAAATATTCAATAAATAATGCATTATTAAGATTTTATTTCTTAAAAAAACACAATTGACAATAATAAATGCTAAAGATTTAACAAAAGCAATACAATGTGTAAATACGGACCTGTGAAAACCAATAAACATTTGGCGCCAAACAAGGAAACAGAAGACATGTAAACAACTTACCGAAATAAATGCACAGTTGCTTTATCCTTTTCATAATTGGCACTTTTATTGTACATACAGTTCTTCACAATACACCTTGGCATTTTTTAACTTTTACACTCTTAAAACACTGCTAAAAAACGGCAAAACACACAAGATAACCTCTAATCGCAAATCAACAAACACTTCAAATACTTGTTGACAGCTGACAATAACTTCAAGAGCGGTTGGGGGAACGAATCAAAACAAAACACATTAGCGCGTTATTCAAAATTTTGTTTGTGATTGGACGGTGACAAGAGTGGGAAATCGACAGGCTGCAAACTCGGCTTTGTTCCCTCTAACATATACAACCTCTTTGGGGAGAAGTTAATTTTACAATTTTCTTCCATGAACCCTTAAAAAAATAACTTGTAAATAAAGTGTAGGAATTACAAAATAAACAAATTATAAATGCCTTAGTATCCAAAACAACAAAGCAATGTAACAACAAAACATTGACAATTGTGCGCCTTAAATTTAGCTGAAAGAAAGGAATTCTTAAATATGAATATGATTTACTATAACTACACTATGCAAACTGACTATTTTTATAAAAATCTGTAACATATCTCTGAAACCCTCGCAGAGAACATAAAGTATGTTCAAAAGGTATTTTATTATACAGATGTGATGCAACATAGGAAAAAGAGCTCCGATATTGGCTCGTATAATATTTAGGTATGGCAAACATGTGATCGAGTCTTATATTGAGCTAATGTATTTGTCTCCGAAAACAGAGCTTCTGATGTAGGTAACCAGGCGTCACCCCGAGGACAATCTTGAGAGTTAAGCAAAGAAGATGTACCTTCCAGTGATTCTTCATATTCAGCCAATCAAATTCTTTTAACTGATAAGAAACACAATCTGTTCTTTTTAGACTAAAGATGAACCGTAAACATGACTTCTGAACCTTTTCTATTCTTTGCCGATCCCAACTGTCAAGGGCAGGTCCATACACAACATCAGCATGGTTAAAGCACGAGAGAATCATCGAGTTAACCAGGAGGGCTTTTACTTTCACTGGAAGGCCATTTTGGTGGCTATAAAAAGATTTCAGTAGGCCAAAGCTAGCTCTACGAAGATTAGTGACGTGATCAGAAATTCTTTAATTGTTATCTATTATGAGACCAATATTCTTTGCAGATTGTTTTGCTTCCAAGCGACTCGCATCTATCAAAATATCAATATTTTCGGAACAAACCCTATTCCTACTGACCTTCCTGCCAAAATAAAGTATGCAACACTTATTGACATTTATCGCAAGATCATGCTTCTTTGCTGTCGTGACTAACCTATCAAGGTCTGCATTTAAACTTGCTATAGCATCTAAGGCATTTTCGACAGAAAAGGATTTGTAAAGCTGGGTATCATCGGCATAGAAGTGTATTTTGCTCGAGATTATTTGTTCTTGAAAATAAAATGTATAAATATTGAATAAAATAAAATATATATATATATATCAAACATGTAATATTTTTGTACAAAATAAATCTGAAAAAACCTCTCTTTAGTCAAAATATTACAAATGGACAAAACATATATAACTAGTAGTAAAATTAGGCTGCAGCAAGTGAGATTTGGTAGCATGTTTTCATCAAGTTTTTTTTGCTTACAAAGAGTTACGATTTTTTTTTAATGAACAAAAATTAGAGGAGCCCCTAAAACACATATCCAAGGAGTTTCAGACTTTATACGTTCATATATATATATATATATATATATATATATATATATATATATATATATATATATATATATATATATATATATATATATATATATATATATATATATATATATATATATATATATATATATATATATATATATATATATATATATATATATATATATATAGTTTTCATTGTTGAAATGTGTGTGGTTCCCAAAGCGAATGAGACTATACTTACTTTACTTACTTGAGAATTGTAGTCGATAGGCATTTACAGTGGAACCATCAGGTTAGGTTTCTTATGAATAAATTAAGACCACGCATTTGTACAGTCACAGCTTGCTCATGGTCTTTGGGAATGGGAAAGTGTGGCAGACAGTCGTTTAAAAAAATTGAGTTGGTGCAAAAATGGTAGATAAAAATTATACAAAAGAAATATATCAGCTATTCCACAAAACTGCTATATTTGGAGAGAGATAATAGATCTGTGACAGCTTTACAGCCTTTGTTGTAACATTAAGTATTTGTAGAGTGCTCGCGTGAGATAAAGTTCGAGACTAATGATCTTTTGAAACAATGTAGACCAGCAGATGACACTTTCACAGAGACATCAAAAAACACCTCCAACAAACACAAACTACCCAGGTATTCGTTTTGCAAGTATTATGGTCATTCTATTGACGAATGTCAAAAAAGATGTTTAACAAAGAAAATGACAGCCGAATGCATGACATTCAAGAAAGATGAAATAGAGAAAAAAACTGTATGCCCACCTTTTGAACCGCATATCATGAAGGGCCTAGAGAGTATTCTTAAGAAAGCTGATTTATTTATTTATTTATTTACGGCCTAGGAGCCCTTTTTAGATAAGTACAAAAAAATACATACATACATACATACATACATACATATATATATATATATATATATATATATATATATATATATATATATATATATATATATATATATATATATATATATATATATATATATATATATATATATATATATATATATATATATATATATATATATATATATTAAAGCATATAAAACGGTTACAAGTTACACAAAATGAAAAAATAGGCAATATAGGCAAAATATAGGCAACAAATATTAAGTACTAATTTACTAAACTTACAAAGTGACAGCTGTTTTAAGAAAACTGATTTTCTCGAAAAAAAGTCAAGTTCATCAGATAATCTGTTGGCCAACACTGAACATCTAATTAAATAAGAGTTGGGACTGTAGTTGGTACGATGAAAAGCGACAAGAAATGAACTCTTTGAACAAGTTACTCTTGGTGGAACAAAGAAGTTGATCATAGAAAGTAAGTTAGGACGAGATACCTCGAAGTTAATTATATTGTAAAAAAGTTTTAAATCTTTTTGTTTGCGTCGAACATCAAGAGGCATGATATTAAAATACGTTAGTAAATCATCGATACTACTATAATGATGGTGGCTATTGAAAGCAAGAAATTTTAAAAACTTGCACTGTACTTGTTCAAGACTGGCAGAGTGACATGTATTGTAGGGAGACCATACAGAAGAGGCATATTCAACAGCTAACTTATTCGACAAAGAATCATTTTAAGAAACTTGTTAGCTAATACTAAAGATAAAGATGAATCCACTGAAATGTCGGGTATCTATGAGATAGGTTGTGATGATTGTAATCTTAAATACGTTGGGCATACCAAAAGAAACATAGGTATCAGATTTCGTGAGCATATCACACATTTACGTTATGGTAGTATAGACAAGTCATGCGTTGCACAACATATATGGGATAATAACCACCACATTGATAAAGATAATTTGAAACTTATCAAAAATGTCAGACAGCAATACAAGCTTGATTCATACAAAAGCTTTTATATTCCTAGATCAATAAAGAACGGAACCTCCTTAAATAGAGCGGCACCTCTCATTTCAAGCTCATTATTTGCTTTATGCCTTTAAATTAGATAAACACTCATAAATCTGTCAGGTAGAGGAATAAAGTAAGTTCGATAACCTCGTCCGTTCAATAGAGACACAATAGACAGAAGATGTACCTTCGACTAAATATCTTACCTTCGGTCTCGTTTTTTCTATCTAAGGATGTATATAAATACAGGCGTAGCTAAAATTAGTTTAGAATGTTTTCATCCTCTGATACGCTAACGTTGTTAGCGAAACGATCGTTAGGTCTTTAAAAGATGTGTTGTGGTGATTGGGTTTCTCCAAGTGTACTCATCCTTTTTGTCTATTTAAGATCACTTTATTTATTGCTGTATTTAATTTATTATGTTGAAATAGAACCAGTAAGATTAAAAATTAGACATATTAATGTTACTTACAATGGTGTTCCATTTATCAGTTCCATAAGAACACAGTGCCTGTTGAAGTCAATTGGTCTGGGCACTGGAAAGCCACGCTTGTAAAGGGCTGTCATGTAGGCAAATTCTTTTGTAGCTGAAATGCAAGACAGATACAGCCAAGATATTGATTTTCTGTGCTTGTGGTAATCCCTCTTGTCTTTGATATTCCGGAAACAAGTCCTTCCCAACCTAGAATGAAAATGAATGTTTGCTTTATATAAGTCATAAGCGTCTCCGTGGCCATGCGGGAAAGTCGATTACTTTCCAATACGGACTCGGGGGTGGATGGTTCGAGACTCACCGGCGGCGGATGATTTTTCAAATCACTGTCGTCGTTGAGATCGAGCTCAAGGTGGAGGATAGGTTAGTTTAGATGAGCAAAAAGGGCCAGCAATGGCCTAATTGCCAGTAAGCATCTTACCTTTTACCTTTTATATAAGCCATAAATTGAAAACTACAAGTCTTAAGCAGACCATGAATAACTAAATGCATTAACTTGATTCCATTGCCATGAAATAATATAGGTTAGGTTAAATTGTGAGTGGGCCATAACAGTCCCTCCACTGCGACCTTAAGGTCTATTGTGGCTCACGCCTAATAGTCTATATTTCGCCCAACAAAGTCAGCCTCCTACAGAGGTCGATAATCTTTGTGGGCGAAAGTTGATCATCTCCTGATGCAAGCTTTGTTTTGCAAAAGAGCAGGTCAGGTCACGTGCTCTGCTGTTTCGTCACTCTTCATACACAGCCGGCACTCAGTCTCTTGACCAAGACCAATTTGGTGCATGTGGTGATGCAAGCGGCAGTGTCCTGTATATAGGCGGACCAGAGTGCTCAGGTGTTGTCTGTTTAGCTCTAGAAGTTTTTTAGCCCTTGACTCTGAGAAGCCATTTATGAAGGCCTTAATCCTGGCAGATTTTGCCATTGCTGGATTGTCATTCTATCTGTCCAGGTCTTTAAGGTGCGTTTTGCTGTGCATGATGATATCCCCAGCACAGGTTCTGGTCCGATCAAGTCCTCCTGAGCACCACCACTGGCAATCGTGTTGGCCACTACGTTGCCACCAAGGTTTGAGTGATCCGATACCCAGACCAGTGACACCTCATTGCAGCTGCCTAGTTCGTTGAGGTCAGATTTACAGCTCCATACCGTTTTTGAATTGCAACGGTAGGAACCAAGTGCTTTTATTGCAGCTTGGCTATCTGAATATATTTTTATCGAATTGTGTGTGCACTGATTTTTTTAATTTCCGTTGCACAGACATCTCGATGGCATATACTTCTGCCTGGTGTATGGTTGCATACTTTCCTAGGCTAGTTGATAATCTTGCCACAGTGTTGCTCCCATATGCGTCGGCTCCTGCTCCAGTTTTGGAGCCATCAGTGTACCAGCAGAGATCGGCCCTCAATCGGGTCGTTTGGTTTCGTTCCCAGTCCTCCCTTTCTAGAGCAGCTGATGGTGAGGCGCTTATCGCGCCCGTGATCATCAGACAAGCTTGTCTCTGTAGTTGAGCCTGTTTGGCCCTCGCGATACCATAAAGTGTCTTAAGCCACCAAACTATAGCTCCATATGTTATCATGTCTGATAACCACTACATAGAGCCAGTACATCTGTTGTGGGCTTGTCCACCGGTTATGTCCACAGATTCTTTGGCATATCCACAGGGACACTTTGGCTCTGCAGATTACATTATCTAACTGTTTGTTCTAGTTGATACTCTTATCTAGGGTAACCCCAAGATATTTCGCTTGTCCCCTCACATAGTGAACAAAAGGAAATTACCACCACGTACACCCACGCACAGAGAGGTACCTACCTACACGCATTCACAATCCTATACACCCGCATAATATCGCTCTCTTCCTTCCTCTCTCTCTCTCGTTCTCTCTCGCGTTGTCTCTCGCTCTCTCTCTCCCTCACTCTCGCCCCCCCACATCTACACCCCCCATATATCTCTCCCCCTCCCCGTCTCTCTCCTCCACCCCATCTAACTCTCCCCCACCCCGTCTAACTCTTTCCCACCCCATTTAACTCTCCCCCCACCCCATATATCTCTCTCCCACCCCATCTATCTCCCCGCCTCTCTCCACATCTCCACTTATCTCTCTCTCCCCATCACCCACCCCCCTCCCCATCTCTCTCTCTCCATATCTCTCCATATCTCTCTCTCCATATATCTCCCCACCTCTCTCTCTCTCTCTCTCTCTCTCCATCTCGCGCTTTCTCCATCTCTCTCTCTCCATCTCTCTCTCCCCATCTTTCTCTCCCCATCTCCATCTCTCTCTCCATCTCACCCCACCTCTCTCTCTCCCCCTCTTTCTCACTCTCTATCTCTCACTCTCCATCTATCTCTCACTCTCCATCTCTCTCTCTACATCTCTCACTTCCTCCATCTCTCTCTCTCCATCTCTCCACATCTCTCTCCATCTCCACATTTATTTCTTCATCTCTCTCTCATTCTCTCTCCTCTCTCTCCACATTTCTTTCTCCATATATCTATCTCACCATATCTCCTCTCCTTGCTCCCCATCTCTCTCCTATCTTCCCATCTCTCCAACTCTCTCATTCTCTCTCCACCTCTCTCTCTCTCTCTCCACCTCTTTCTCTCTCTCCACATTTCTTTCTCCATCTCTCCTCTCCTTGCTCCCCATCTCTCTCCTATCTTCCCATCTCTCTCCTCTACTCTGCATCTCTCCCCTCCCCATCTCTCTCCTCCCTCCCCCTATCTCCACCCTCTTTTCTCTCCATCTCTCTCCTCACACTCTCACCCCTCGCCCTTCCTCTCTTCTCTCTCCGATCTCCCCTCTCTCTCGCCTCCCCTTATCTCCCTCTCACCCCTCCCAATATCTCCCTCTCGTCCCTTCCCCTATTCCCCGCTCACCCTTCTCCCTGCCACCCTCCCTCTCCCCATGTCTCCTCTCCTCCCTCTCTCTAATCTCTCTCCCCCTCTATCATCTCTCCTCTCTCTCATATCGCTCTCTCATATCTCTCTCCTCTCTCCGTCCATATCCCCTCTCCTCCTCTTTCTATCCCTCTCTCCATATATCCCCCTCTCTCTATCTTCCTCTCTCCAAATCTCCCTCCCCCTCCCTCTCTCTCTCACTTAAAAGTTTTGAACTCTCATATTGACTGGTATTATTCTCTCAATGATATGGTTCAGGATTCCAAGTCATAGAACCCTATTTTGTGAACTGTTTTAGGTGTTTCATCACTCTACAAATTATGGTATATCCAGTTCCCTGAATAGAATGTTGGATTTTGCTAATGCAAATGCTGAGTTGTTGTCTTTTTTCGGTTGCTCGTTTTCTGCTTTCAGACGGTCTCTTGCATCTGTTGCCCACACCTAGCATGTATTTTATTTGATTGTTGTGTAGTGTGACTATGTAATGTTTAATATTGTTTTGTAATGTGACCAGTTGATTGTTTGATTGTTGTTTTACTTATACTTGATTGTGACTATCACTTGCTAATTATTGTACTCGTTTTTATAATTGGGGTTAACCTGTTCTTCTGAATAAATAAATAAAACTGTTATAAAAAATCAATGATTCTTACCTATGTAACTTAAGACAATATTCATCACCAGTTTCATCAGCAACAATGTAGATGTTACTTTCTTTTCCAACACCTATTTGATTGCCAAATGAAGCAAGCACTCCACGCTTTGTCAATGAGTACAAGGATAGGTAATCATATCCTAAATTCGTCAATCTATAACCATCATCTACAAACAAGATAGAGATTATAAGAATATTAGATAAAGTATTGCAATCACTACTTGAGTCATAAATATAAAAATCTGTTGTAATCATAACTTTAACTGATGATTTTAAACTTTTACAGCCGGCTTTGACTGGAATCCTGATTGGCTTCCGAGTCATTCTGCTGTGGTCAAACTCAATTAGTGTGTTGTCAACCTGATTCACTGAGGGAATTCAACCATGAAAGAAGGAGCCAGGCAACATTCAGTATTCTTCGAAAGTTGACTTAGTTTGGTTAAAATTAATATTTATAGGGATGTGTTTTTCTGTGTTGTATCCTAATTATGGCTGATGGTGGGTCAATTTTTAGAACAAAGTAATCTTTTAGGTAAATATGTCTTGTAGACACCTCAGGAAAACAAAGAATCGGGTAGGATTGGAACGCAGAATTGAATGCGTGACGATGTGCACTGTTGCCAGATGAGTATTACCAAGGGTCATTTTAAATAAAGAAGGAAAACAAGGGATGAGCAAATGTGTTTATAATGCTAATAAATGATAAAATGATGTCATGTACAGAAATCGATAGTTGACATATTTTACGGAAAGAAGTAGGAAAACGGAAATGTAAATAATAAATTTTGAGCCACGGTGATCCAGTGGAAAAAACGTGAGCCTCTAGACCCAAGGGTACTGGGTTCGATTCTCAGGTTTCCCCTTTCCTCCCTTTTCAGTAAATCAGTAACATCAACAGAGGTTGTGCCATTGTGATTGAACAAGGTAATCTGCACATTCCGCCCTTCCCAGGGGGCATAAAGCCGTTGGTCCCGTATCCATGCGATGTTGATCACGTTAACGAATTTTCCGGACGGTCAGGTGACAACAAAAGAGCAGGGAAAGGGTGTCAGTCAGTGAGAAATGTTTGCTGTTTTTATCAGAAACCCAAGAGTTTTGTAAGCAGAACTGACAATCTGCTCATAGTGTGGTTTAAAAGATAGAGTACCATCAAAAACAATTCCAAGGTCCCTAACTGCCTTAGGGCGATCAAGCAAAAGCCCCCTTACATTATATCTGAAAGTAATTGAGTGCTTATTTCGAGTAAAGGACATCACACAACACTTCGAAACATTCATAGAAAAACCACTCTGACAGCACCATTCATCAAGCATCTGAAGAGAGTTCTGAAGTTGCAAACAGTCATCAACACTCAAAATATTTGCAAAAATCTTAATATCATCTGCATACATTAAAATAGGAACATGTAAAACATGTTTAACTAGGTCAATAAATATATTAAACAGTAGTGGACCGAGTACGGAACCCTACGACACTCCCGAAGTAATGTGATAGGTTTTAGATTTGAAGCCCCCAACCTCAACAAATTGCCTCCTTCCATCCAGGTAAGATCTGAATAAGCCAAGCAAGCCCTCTGAGAATCCAATAGCCCTCATCCTGTCAATCAGAACAGAATGATTTAGACAATCGAAGGCCTTAGATAGATCAGTATACACAACATCAAACTGTGAAGAGCGGTCGAGAGCGGACCAATGAACTGTGTAACATCAACTAAATTCGTCACAGTCGATCTCCCTGGAATGAAACCATGCTGAGAAATAGAAACAGTATTCGCTGAAAAAGGCAGGCAACGAAAATCTTACAGAAGACACATAGTATGGCTATTGGTCGATAGTTTGATGGATCACCACTATCCCCCAACTTGAAGACAGGGAAAACTTGTGACAGCTTCCAAATCGCGGGGAATGTTTCAGATCTAAGAATCAATTAAAAAATTTTCTTAAGTGGAGTCAAGAAAGCATATAAGCAGTTGCGCACCAAGACGCCAGGAACTATATCAGGTCCACAGGACATGTTAGCCTTAATTCTCTTAGCAGCTGTAATAATTTCATCATCTGTAAAGTCATCAACAAAAAACACTGAGACGGTATCTGAAGCCAGGCTGCCGGCTGTAGGTGATGAGGTGGGGGTGGAACAAGAACATCTTGCAAAATAAGAAGCAAAACTGTCAACTGCCTGTTGCTGGTTAGATGAATTCCCAATAGAAAAGTTTTGATGGCGCCGGAAAGTGCAGTTGCAGAATTTTTTAGGATTAGACCTAACATCTCTTTCAACCCTCTGTAAGTAGTTTACTCGAGAAAGATAAATGTCTCTCTTAAGTTTTTGTCTCAGCTCCCTAAATCTATCCAGAAACTCCACATTTCCAGACTTCTTAAACTTACACCACAATGAATATTTATATTTGATACTAACCTTAATTTCTTTAGAAAACCACGGGGGATACCTATTAGATGCTCCTGGAGCAGTCATGGGAACATACAAATCAACCAAGTCATAAATTCTGGAATAGAAAAAGTCAAGCATAGAATTAACATCCTGAAGCTCATCCATGCCATCCCAGCACAAGCCGCCAAGCTCCGCATACAAACCGACAAAATCACATTTTCGAAAATTATATGATCTCTGCCTAGTGTTACTAACAGGGGAACAGACCACTGAACCTTTGACCGGAAACTCTCTGATTAAGGGGGAATGATGACAATCAGGAATCACGGGCGAATCACGAGCCTCCTCCACCAAGCAAGTGTCTGTAAACAAAACCATTTCAAGAATACTGTTGTTAGTATTCTCAACATGATTAAATTGTCCAGGAGTAGTAGATTACAGACATTTTGAAAAGCAGACACACGAGCAAAGGGGTTGTTCCGACGGCAAGAAGCATATTCAGGCATGTTAAAGTCACCAACTAAGAATGTCTCACGACCATACTTTATGCACAGGGATTCGAGAGCATCAAACAAGAGGTAGTAGTCATTAATTGGAGTATTGGGAGGTATTGAAACAACAAAAACATTAAACGAGGCCCGGTGATCCAAGATTCTGACCCCCACAATGTCAATTTTAGAAAGAGCATCATAAAAATTTGTTCGTCCCATGATTTCCTTCTTTATTTAAAATGATGCTTGGTAATACACATCTGGCAACAGTGCACATCGTCGCACGTTCAATTCTGCGTTCCGATTCTACCTGATTCTTTGTTTACTCATGAGGTGTCTACAGCACATCTTTATCATCTTTTAAATCAATTCCACACCCACCATCACAGGCTGTTTTCGTTAGCCTACTTATTACCATTACATAAAATGGTAAACGTACTGTAAATTGTACCCAACTAGTACACTAGTACTAGTGACTAGAAGACTTTCACCAGTTTATGAACAGAAAGCAGAACTTTGTAAAGTTTACACTGACCAAGCCTGCTATCAAATGTGTGAGTGACGTGTGCTAGATGAATAGTTTAAAACAGCAAGATTTTAAAGTTAGATATTACTTAAAACACATGGCAGAATACAAATTTGGGTAAATCTGCAGTTTAAGCCCGCGAGTCCTCGCGCACTAGAATTTCGGCGTTGGAGTTCACACGCTGTTACCACATCCTTCTGCCGGACAGTTAAGTGTAGGTCAGGAATGTCAGTTCAGGGAGCCCTTTAGAGCAATAAGCACCGTCCGGCAGAAGGATGTGGCAACAGCGCGTGTGACTCGCGGGCATAAACTGCAGATGTACCCAAATTTGAAATACTTACATTTTTTGCCTCTTTCGTAACTTAACAACTTGTGTTGAGTAAGGGAACGTAGAAGTTTGTGAACACCACCATGCTTCAGGTTAGCCAAAGATGCAGCAAGTGCTCCAGGAACTAATTCGTGGTTTCTCATACCCATTTCAATCTAGAATATAATCACACGTTTAGACCCAGAAATAAATACACCAATTTGAGTTACATACCGCTGTCAAGGCACGTATATCCTCGTTGGTCAAATATCGCAACAAACTTACATTTATCTTCCCCATTTTGTAATATATTTTAAAATGTAATTTGTTTTTGAATAATGTGCATGAAAATGTTTCTAAACCTTCGAGAAACGTGTTATTTATTAGGTCGACATATTTATATAAAACAAGAACGAGAACTGAGAACAGGAGCAGGGGTTATATTCTTCTTCTTCTTTGCTTATGACATCTGTTTCTGTTTCTACAAAGGAGCAGAGGTTATGTTTATGACATACGACAATCAGCGTTGCCACCCAATGAAAGTTTTCGGTAATAGATAACAGTTTCCGAAAGTAATAGATTGGCGTCAATGGTAGTAATAGATTGGCGTCAATGGTAGTAATAGATACCTGTAATATGAAATAGTAATAGATTTACAAGATGGGTAATAGAAAATGTTTGGTGGGCCATCTATAATAGGAAACGAACAATCAATAGGAAAGTAAAATTCCTGCACAGAACTCTTTTAGAACAATCGAGTCGTAAACATGACTGCTTTCTGCTACATAGTGCCATCCAATAATGGCACAGAACAATTAGCGTCACTTGTAAACGAGTTTGCGGGAATCTTAAATAAACAATTTCTGCGTATTTACATTTAAAATATATTAATTAAACAAAACTTTAATTTCAAAAGATTTTAATTACAGACAATTCCTTCCAAAGGACTAAATACAACAATTGCTTTCCATCATAGTTTATATTGATAAATAAAATAAATTCACATTTTCTTTTAAAACAAAAACAATTTCAAAAAGTTCGAGACGCAGCAATTGCGTTATGGTAGAGAATTTTCGTAGATTTTTTTCTACGATTTTTTTCTAAAATATAGACTATTGAACCATAAACTCTATAGCTGAAACTACTGCCGAAGCATCAGAAAGAGGGTCCATTTGAAATGGATTTTCTGAAAATATTTTAGTAAAATGAAGGTCAATGATGGTTGAAGCTGAATCTCAAGGCTTTGTAAAACACATTTCTTACGACATATCCTACATAATCCGTATTTGTTCCAAATTCGTTGTCTGAAAATTGCAAATTTTGACGTTTCAAATCGCGACTTTGACGTTTGAAGAAGAAAAATTATCAAATTTTCAAAATATCTTTTCTGCTACTTCTTGACGTTTTTACGTCAAGAAAACTTAACCGTTGCATGTAATATTCAATTGGTTTTGTTAATCACATAAAATATTTTGTTCTTGTGCTTTCCTCTGATCACCAGTGGCACCCAAATTTTTTTTCTTAAAATGCCTATAACTTTTTTTTTCTTTCAATTTAGAGATCTGAATTTTGACGCGTAGGGTAAGTAGGTTAGTAGAAACGCATGTGCCAAATTTCCCGGAAAAACTCGTTCGATTTTCCTGGCTAACGAACTTATCCAAGCCACTTGCAGAAGGAAGGTACGCGCCAAATTTTATCGGAATCGAACCATTCTTTTTTGAGTTATCGGTGTGATACATACATATATATATATATATATATATATATATATATATATATATATATATATATATATATATATATATATATATATATACAGATCTCCTCATGTTTCGTTTTACGAAAAATTCGCTAAAAAGTTCGGGAAACCCTATATAGTAGAAATAGTGTGACATGTTTCATCAAAATAACTTTACTGTTTGAAAGTGTACAAAAATTTCCGAAATTAAGCCTAAAGTGTTCCGGAAAAAAGCGGTTTCTTGGTCAACCTTATAGGTTAATAGCAAATTGAGCTATTCAAATTTGTAGCATTTAACGAAGATTCGCTACCATAACGCACTTGCTGCGTCCCGAATTTCTTTTCCTACAAACATACACTATATTTCGATGGGTAATGCAAAAATACAATAACATAAGGCGTGTTCCTTTAAAAAAAAGATTGTATCACCAACGGCTTGTTATGGGCCAGCCTGTGATTGTAGAAATATTTTTTCAAGATGTAGCTCAATACATCCTATAATTAATGTAAACATTTTTTTGCGTATCTTATATAATAACGGATATATTGAACTTTATTGTTTTTTTTTTAATTCGACAAAGTTATATAGGTACCATTAAACGAAAAACTCTATAGCTAAGGCAATTGCCAAAGCATCAGAGAAAGGGTCTATTTGAAATGAATTTTCTGGAAATATTTTAGTAAAATGAAGGACAATATGAGGGTTGACGCTAAGACTTCAGTTTTGTAAAACAATCTTCTCGAGACATTTTCTTTCCATAGCCTGTATTAGTTTTAGGTTCTTTGCCTAAATGTTGCCAATTTCGACGTTTTAAATCGAGACTTTGACGTTTTGAGGAAAACCCCAATTTATGTTTCTTTAAGTGTCTAACTTTTTTGTCTTTTAACTTAAAGCTAAATTTTGGTACACAATTTACCCATAATAATATAAATCTGCGTACCAGATTTGGTTGCCCTTACTTTGTTATTTCCCCAGAAATAATTTTTTTTCGACAGAAAACACAAAATTTTTCGGGAAAACCTGGGCTGATTTTCTTGGCTAACGAACTTATCCAAGCCATTTGCAAAAGGAAGGTATTCACTAAATTTAATCAAAATCAGCGCATGATTTTTTGAGTTATCGGTGTGATACATACATACATACATATATATATATATATATATATATATATATATATATATATATATATATATATATATATATATATATATATATATATATATATATATATATATATATATATATATATATATATATATATATATTGAAACTGATCCCTGATATGTGTTCTAGGGGTCATAACTGGCGCTCATTTGAAGACATTTTTTCAATATTCAAAAGTCGGGATCTCCTCATTAGTGAATTTTTTAAAGAAAATTCACTAAAACGAATACGGTAATCTTAAAGACACGGGCCTAGCCAAAAGCAAATTCTCCATTTTCGAACCCTGCTAATAACAATGCAATCAAAAGTCTAGATAGTAATAAAATGTACGTCCTGCAATTAATAAAACTAAATTAATTGAATACCTACGCATACAATATAGTAAAACTTTATCAAAATTTGAATACCTATACTCGTTTAAATCATCGATGCAAATTGATGTTGATATTTGTCATAGTCTAGTTGAATATTCATTATTCATAAATATGAATGAATGTATATGCTTTCTATTCTTTATCTTCTTAAATTGAATGTTAATCAAAAAACAAACCTTGAAGGACAATGCCAGTTTGTGCTGATTTACTTTAAACTGATTGATCTAAATACTAAAACAATGGGTTACTCCTGGAGATCTTCGTTCTGTGCTACAAATCTATGATAAACCAGGTGTATGAGAGACTATAAAATGTGAAACAAACCCTACACAAGGTACAGTTTGTGGATTTACAGCTGTGTGTGCTCTTATTCGGCGAATTTTGGCTGTAGTTTGTTATTGGTAAGTTTGCAAGTGTAATAATCCTGAATAACATTTTATATTTGATTGTTCTCATAAACGGGTATGTTTTTCATCATTATAATCTTTAAATTTTCCACTTGTTTAACCCTTTGAAGCATGAATTTCAATGTTATTTCCAATTCTAATGACATTTGGTATATATCATCTTAATGTGTAGAAAAATGATGTAGTACACTTCTTTGTTGCAAAAAAACATTTATTTTAACTTTTGCAAGTGGTTTCGATATGAAACCACAATGCAAGTGAACACATACAAAATCGAAAGATTACATATATTTTATATTATTGATGATAAGTTAGAAAATAGTTTTTTTCTGTCAGTAAACACAACCCGACTTTACACTGTATGCAGCTCCATCTGGTTCGATGAGGTTTTTCGGCCGTACTACACTGAGCACAGCGTCTTGATGTTCCGTGCACAGGTAGATGTTTTGCTTGATCACGCCGTTGATCTATTGGTACATAAGGCTTGAATCTGGATACAACTTTTTTAGTAGAAGATGGCCTTCCACAAGAGCCTCTTGAAACGGAAGCCCCAATCAAACTCAGTATTACTTCACATCGGAAAATTTTGAGGCTCATAGCACTTTTGGTCCTCCGTTTGAATATTATATATGAGTTGACTACTGATGTATCGAGAAAATGCCAAAATAGACGGTGGTACCATTTTCGGGATTTCCGATCGATGGCGTAGTAAGATTTCATCATATCAGCTTTTTCAACTCCACCCATATACCTTCGGTAGTCTACAACTGCTTTAGGGCAATTGACTGCAGTCATACTTCCATATTTCTCCCTTTTATTCACTTTAGTTTGATCTGTAGGATAATGTATAGTAGAGAGCATCTGAATAGTTCTTTTGTCCCTCCACTTGATACAAGATACTTTGGCTCTATAAACTGCCCAATCAAAATCACCTCGATTCATTTCCTTATCGCCTATCAATCCAGTGGGAAGATTGTTTCTGTTTGCGCGTACAGTTCCACGCGCGTAGATTTCATTTTCTTGTAAAGAAAGTAAAAGGTCAGTTGTTATGAAATAGTTATCAAAGTAAGCGTGGTGTCCTTTTCCTTCGAGATCTTTAGGCATGTCAAGCACAATTTATCTTGTTGCTTTCCTGTATATAATTCAAAATTACTTAGATAACTTTCTTTATCGGCGCACGCCCAGATTTTACACCCCCTTTTTACAGGTTTCATTGGCATATATTGCTTGAAAGCTCTTCGGCCTTTGAACTTCACCATGCTTTCATCAAGCGACACTTCTTTTGATGGGCAATAATATTTCTAGAAGTTTTTCTTTAGGAGTTCAATGTATGGTCTGATTTTAAACAATTGATCAAAACCGGGCTCGCCTTTTTTTGCCATTGTGGCATTGTCATTGCAATGGAGGCTAGTTAGCAGGGATCCAAAATGGTTTACGCCTATTTTTGATGCTATGAAATCATCACGTAGTTCTGGACGCGAAGACCAGTAATCGCGACAGGAGGGAGGCTTTTTTATACCCATGAGCACATTTACCGCTATAAAATTTTCATTTCCTCCTCAGTTGTCGGAATAAAGTTTCTTTTTTCCTGGATGGCATACTAGTTTGTTTGTTCTGTAACCAAACGAATAGCATCGCCAAAAATAAGCAAGAAGAAATCTATAGGTTTTGTGACATCAGGTGGTACTTCAGAGCTGGGACCAGTTAGTTGCTGAAAATGATTTAGATTCGGAGCAATTCCTTGTTTTCTCCAGTTCACAAAGTGGATAAATGGTATATCATCTTCTAAATCGCCTGGGTCGTCATCTATGTCGCTCCCAATTGCCAAATCGTCGTCACTCAAAATAGTGTCCTGAGCAATCGCTTCGGTAGTTTCATTATCTTCAATGATGTCTTCAATCATTTCTTCCTCTTATTCCTCATATTCGCTTATTACTGACTCTCCATCAGAAGGAATTTCATCAAGCAGAGCGTAAGCTTCATCCGAGGTTAGTTTTGACAAATCGATTTGTTTTTTCATCACTTGCGACAAATCAATTTGATTTTTCATCCTAATCTAAACAAATTTACTTTAGTGCATTGCACGCACACTGGTTTCGCCGCGAAACCATATCTGGTCAACAAAAACAAATTTACTTTACTGCAAGCACACTGGTTTCGTCGCAAAACCATATCCGATTGACAAAGTAAAAACAATAAACTATGTAAAACAAGTGTTCTTACCTTTCTATTAGTGCCTCTGTAACACAATCGTCAAAAAAAAAAAAACGGAGTAGTTATAACACTTTTTACGAAAATGTAGATAAGAAACGAAATCATTCATAAAACGTGGTTTCTTTGGCAAATTCTAAGGAATACTAGCAAAACAGTGTTCGCCAATTGCAAACTTGCGATGGAGATCAATAGATGGCGCACTAATACCCAAGTAGGAAGTGTGGTTTCACTGTAAAACCAGTCTACATATAGAAAAAAACATTAGGTAAGTGGTTTCTGTGTAAAACCACTTTGCTTCAAAGGATTAAATGCTGCGTTTGAAAGGCATCTTCAGAATTTATGAACAAGCCGGGATGTTATGGTAACGAATTTTCATTAAATGATTCAAATTTGAATAACTCAATGTTATATAAACCCAGAAAGTTGAGTTTTGGTATGTAGTAAGGTATTTATGAGGGCAACATACCAACCAAATTTCATCAAGGTTAAAGTGGAATCATTATTTTAATAATTAACCAGACAATTGTCTGGTAGTAAAACCTTTTAATTATTCTCTTTAACCATGTCAGACCCAGACGCATTGATGTTGAGAATTAATAAATTTCAACAAAATCACTTTTTTATTTTTTGAGATACAAATTTTTTTCAGAAACATTTTTTAAAAATTAGTCCGATAGGGCTGGCTAATTTATTAAAACTCGACGTTTCGGCTCCTGTTTTCGAGACATTTTCAAGAGGTCAAGAAAATATGTAAGGACATGAACTCTGAGGCCTTAATCTGCCTACTCCTTAGAGCGATGGACAAAAATGTGGGTTGAGTTGTTGTGGCTGGAGTACGGGACCTCAATCTGTCTACTCACCAACTCTCGCTGGAGATCGTCTCTACGGTCTCAGTGTGTTCAATTCGAGGCCTAAGAGGATCTGGCAGTTCGTTGCAAATCTTGTATTGTATGTACCGTTTCGTCTACCTGTTTCGTTACCAGTGTAGTGAGTCTGGTCGTGGTCAATTAAGTCAGGGGCTTTCGTCACGGTACTTAAAAGCTTAACAGGATTGCAGGTATTTGTTGAGTCAGGGGCTTTTGTCACGGTACTTAAAGGATTAAGAGGGTTGCACGTATTTGTTGAGTCAGGTAATGGGGAAATAAAATTTTCCATTGAATTTATTGTCTTTTTGTGTGTTTGTAATGAAGATATAATAGATTTCCAAATAATCGGAAAACGAAGACCATCCATCATCTCTCTTATTTAAAGAATCTGGACGTTGTTCGATCTTGATTGCTTCGCGGATAATTCTGGTTTTGAAGTTGTAAACCGGGGCTATTGTTTTGGCATTTCGAAGTCTATTTTGTGTCCTGTATGAACATAATGCATGGTCAGCGCCGATCAGGGGTCGGATTTTCTAACTGCGAGGGTTTGTGCATATATTCTATTATAGATGCGTCAATTTGTTTGTCCTACATAAATCCGGGAACAGTCGGTACAGGGAATTTCGTAAACTCCGTGGGATTAGTTTGAAATCGTATCCTTGGGAGATTTTAACAGATTTCACAGTCTTTACTGAATATGGTTTTGATATTATGGGTTCTAAAAATTCGGCTGATTTTGCCGGTGACACCTTTAATGTATGGTAAAAATGCTGTGTGTTGTTGTGTGGACTCTGTCTGTTCTTGTTGTGGTGTAGTAATTTGTTGTTGTGCGTTTCTGATGTTTCGTAGTATGTGATTCTTGTCGCATCCGTTTTCTAGCAATATCTGTCTTAAAAAGTTTAATTCTGTCTGTTTATTGTTGTTGTCTGTTAGTCTGAGGGATCGTGTTACTAGTGTTCGAACCACGGAATTTAGTTGCGATGGGTGATCGTGAGATTGGACGTTAAGATAACGATTAGTGTGGGTTAGCTTTCGGTACGCAGTATAAGAAAATTCTCTGACTGGGTTTTTAGAGTAGGCAACCAAAAATTATTTTCTATTTCCATGGTAAACTGGATTTGGGGCTTAATGTTATTTAGGTAAGAAAGGAATTCGTCTAGAGATTCTTTACCGTGGGGCCAGACAGCGAGAATGACGTCAACGTATCTTAACCAGCAAGTTGGTTTGAGTTGGGATGAATTGAGGGCTTGTGTCTCGAAGTTTTTCATGAAAATGCTGTCCATTGCAGGATAGAGTGGTGAACCCATTGGAGCACCTCGAACTTGTTTGTAAAATTTGTTTTGAAAAGGGAATATAAATAAATATATATATATATATATATATATATATATATATATATATATATATATATATATATATGATATATATATATATATATATATATATATATATATATATATATATATATATATATATATATATATATATATATATATATATATATATATATAACATATAAAATTCAAACGGACCTTGGTTTCGGGTTCTAGGGGCCGAAATTCGCGCTCATTAGATAAAAAAATTGCAGTCTTACCAACGATACCTCTGTATTAGCCAATTTTTTGGATAAAATTCTTTTAAAATAAAAATTCGCTAAAAATATAAGGCAACCAAAAATTATTTTCTATTTCCATGGTCAACTGGATTTGGGGGTTAATGTTATTTAGGTAAGAAAGGAATTCGTCTAGAGATTCTTTACCGTGGGGCCAGACAGCGAAAATGTCGTCAACGTATCTTAACCAGCAAGTTGGTTTGAGTTGGGATCAATTGAGGGCTCTGTCTCGATGTTTTTCATGAAAATGCTGTCCATTGCAGGATAGAGTGGTGAACCCATTGGAGCACCTCGAACTTGTTTGTAAAATTTGTTTTGAAAAAGGAATATATATATATATATATATATATATATATATATATATATATATATATATATATATATATATATATATATATATATATATATATATATATATATATATATATATATATATATATATATATATATATATATTGGTTTCGGGTTCTAGGGGCCCAAATTCGCGCTCATTAGGAAAAAAATTGCACAGTCTCACCAACGATACCTCTGTATTAGCGAATTTTTTGGATAAAATTCTTTTAAAATAAAAATTTGCTAAAAATGTAAGACAACCAAAAATTATATTATATTTCCATGGTAAACTGGATTTGGGGGTTAATGTTATTTAGGTAAGAAAGGAATTCGTCTAGAGATTCTTTACTGTGGGGCCAAACAGCGAAAATGTCGTCAACGTCTCTTAACCAGCAAGTTGGTTTGAGTTGGAGACTTTTCTTCGATAAAGTTTTATGGAGTGGCTAACGAACATTATAAAACTTCACCCTACCAATCGCTGTGCAGACTGGTTCAAGGCACAGTGATTTTCGAATGGGTGTGACCTGACTAGCAGAATTAGAGGGAGAGGATAATTAAATGATGGAAGTTTGTTTAGGAGGCCCGCATGTCAGATCCTGTCGAAAGCTTGAGCAGTGGCGAAAAATATTGCACCAGTTGACTTGTTTTTATTAAATCCTTCGGTGATGTTTTCCACTACACGAAGGACTTGGTCTGTGATGAAGTACTGGTGTCTGAAACCGAATTGCTCATCCGCGAAGATATGATTTTCTGAGGTGAATGAAGCTAGCCTTTTCTGAATCAGTTTTTCGGAGATTTTACCGATGACTGTTAGTAAGCTAATGGGCATGAGTTCTGAGGAAACAGCAATTCTTATATATATATATATATATATATATATATATATATATATATATATATATATATATATATATATATATATATATATATATATATATATATATATATATATATATACATATAAAATTCAAACGGACCTTGGTTTCGGGTTCTAGGGGCCGAAATTCGCGCTCATTAGATAAAAAAATTGCAGTCTTACCAACGATACCTCTGTATTAGCCAATTTTTTGGATAAAATTCTTTTAAAATAAAAATTCGCTAAAAATATAAGGCAACCAAAAATTATTTTCTATTTCCATGGTCAAC
Organism: Tillus elongatus; assembly: GCA_964006375.1. Classification (NCBI taxonomy): domain Eukaryota; kingdom Metazoa; phylum Arthropoda; class Insecta; order Coleoptera; family Cleridae; genus Tillus; species Tillus elongatus. Next base: position 6,037,543 of record OZ023263.1, read on the forward strand.
TGGATTTGGGGGTTAATGTTATTTAGGTAAGAAAGGAATTCGTCTAGAGATTCTTTACCGTGGGGCCAGACAGCGAAAATGTCGTCAACGTATCTTAACCAGCAAGTTGGTTTGAGTTGGGATCAATTGAGGGCTCTGTCTCGATGTTTTTCATGAAAATGCTGTCCATTGCAGGATAGAGTGGTGAACCCATTGGAGCACCTCGAACTTGTTTGTAAAATTTGTTTTGAAAAAGGAATATATATATATATATATATATATATATATATATATATATATATATATATATATATATATATATATATATAAATATATATTGGTTTCGGGTTCTAGGGGCCCAAATTCGCGCTCATTAGGAAAAAAATTGCACAGTCTCACCAACGATACCTCTGTATTAGCGAATTTTTTGGATAAAATTCTTTTAAAATAAAAATTTGCTAAAAATGTAAGACAACCAAAAATTATATTATATTTCCATGGTAAACTGGATTTGGGGGTTAATGTTATTTAGGTAAGAAAGGAATTCGTCTAGAGATTCTTTACTGTGGGGCCAAACAGCGAAAATGTCGTCAACGTCTCTTAACCAGCAAGTTGGTTTGAGTTGGAGACTTTTCTTCGATAAAGTTTTATGGAGTGGCTAACGAACATTATAAAACTTCACCCTACCAATCGCTGTGCAGACTGGTTCAAGGCACAGTGATTTTCGAATGGGTGTGACCTGACTAGCAGAATTAGAGGGAGAGGATAATTAAATGATGGAAGTTTGTTTAGGAGGCCCGCATGTCAGATCCTGTCGAAAGCTTGAGCAGTGGCGAAAAATATTGCACCAGTTGACTTGTTTTTATTAAATCCTTCGGTGATGTTTTCCACTACACGAAGGACTTGGTCTGTGATGAAGTACTGGTGTCTGAAACCGAATTGCTCATCCGCGAAGATATGTTTTTCTGAGGTGAATGAAGCTAGCCTTTTCTGAATCAGTTTTTCGGAGATTTTACCGATGACTGTTAGTAAGCTAATGGGCATGAGTTCTGAGGAAACAGCAATTCTTTGCTGGGTTTTGGGATGTTGATAATGTCGGCAAGTTTCCACATGGAAGGAAAATGTTGAAATCGCAGCATTGCATTCGTAATCATAACTAGGAATACCACGGCTTTGCGGGGGAGGTTTTTCAGGGCTACGTTGGAGATTCCATCGCATCCCGGAGCTTTCCTATTTTTTAATGATTTTTTTTAATGAAAGTTTTTGGGAGCGAAGGGCTTCTGCCATTTGTCAGATGGAATTGTCTTGGACGGATAGGGTTTGCAGGCGTTCCTCCTAACGGTTGTTGCGGAGTTCTTGTATGGTGGATCGTACTTGTTTGATGAGATAAATAAATACTCTGTTTTTAAGAAAGGAGTATAATCTTACATTTTATGCTGCTAGATATTATTAAAGCGATTCTAATCTTTGCGAGAAGTCAGAAAGGTGTTACCAAGTAGCGAGTTTTCGTAGTTTTATTTGCCCACTTCAGATCAAAAGGTACAGCGGCCTTGAAAATTCTAAAACATTTTGCAAGATAATTAAAATTTACGTTGGCTTGAAAGGTCAATCGTCACAACACATAGGCTTTGCTTGCCATTAACTGTTTCATAAAACAAACACCTATTCGTTTTAAAATACCTAGAATAATATCTTATGTTTGATTTTATCTGTTAAAGGCCATGGCTGCATCAAAAGAACTTTCCGAGTTGACGAATGGTTTAGTCCAGGAAGAAGAAGAAGTTATACGCTTCAAAGGAGAGAAACTTGGTACAGACTACACTTTCAAGAGAAAGGTAGTATGGTTCAATGCTATAGGATTCCTATTTATGCATTTGGTTGCGGTGTATGGTATTTATCTGATGATAACAAGTGCCAGTCGATACACAAATTACTGGAGTAAGTAAAAATATGTTTAGCTTGGATACTTTGGCGTTTAAAATATGAAAGACAAATACTAGTTTCCTCCCGATTAGGTCTTGTCAGATGTCATATCTAGGTCGGCTATTAACAATCAATCAATTCTACAGTAAAACAGAAAAGTCGGGAAGCTGCAAGTGCGTTATAGTAGCGAATTTTCATAAGTTTTGTAATCCATAGCGCAACTTACTTTATATTCTAGGCACACTGACCAAGGTAATATTGTATTAAACTTGCAGAATCCTTTGCAAACAAAGGATAAGTTTGATAGATAACTGACAGAAAGCCACCTGCAAGTTTGCTGCAAATAGTAAATTTTCCTCCCAGTTCCATTACAAATGCAAGTGTTTCTTTTGCAACAATACTGCAAGTTACTGTAGTGAGCTACTACAAACTTATCGGAATGCAAGTTTACTGTAGTGAGCTGCTACAAACTTATCGGAAATAGTATATCGGCTACGATTTTAAAATATCGTTATCGGTTGTGTGTGTGTGTGTGTTTTTAATTCTTTAACGTCGGCCTATTACCGTGACTATGACCAATCACCGACGCCAGGGAGCAGTTTTACCTCACTACCCGTAAATTTTGCCAAACCCGTGCCTTTATATAAGAAGGGTAGGGATATTTAACGTGCCCAACATCGCATTGACACGGGACCGACGGCTTTACGCCCGCTCCGAAGGGCGGAACGTGCAGACATTCAACAGTATCATTCATATTAAAATTGATTTTGTAATTCTTTAACAAATCAGTCGTCATTGCTTGTGTCAAAAACTCAGCACCTGTAAATTTGAACTGGCTAGTAGGTAACGACAGTTGCAAATTTAATCAATAATTCCAGATGGCTCAGATGATCATGTAAAACTAATTAAGTACTACTAATTACTTTTGGCAATTTTTAAAACGTTGAGCTTGCTGACCTTATATTTCTTAGGTTGATCTAGCGGCAATCAATTCTGAACTTGCTATAGTGAATAGCTTTGTTTAAATTCGATGTGTACGATCATTTCCAGCCTTTTAATAATAATGACCAGAAACGTATGCTGCAATTGAAACATATAGGTTAACTTGCATTCGGTCATAAAACGCTAGGATAACACAATCACATATTCAAAATGTACAATATAATTCATTTTAACATGAAACACCAATAATAATTCAACACCCACATTAGTGTAGTTCTTCACAATCGGTCGTCGCTTTTGTCGATAGTTATGCACAAAACATAAATTCTTAAACCTTATATTAAATACTGTAATCTGTCAAGAAATAGAGAAAAATAAAATCCAATTCTTACCACAAAATTTACACGTTACGTTTTGTATGAGGAATAAGAAAACAAACACGAGCACCATCAAAATAAACATAACATAATCTCATATTCCATTAGAAAACCATAACATCAAGAATCAAGACTCGACACTCGCTCTCGCTCTGTGCAGTTGCCCGAAAAAAACGACGAAAATGCCTGGAACATATGGATGTTAAATTGTATTTCCACTTATTTTTCGTTTATTTTATTCATATAAATATAATAACAAAATTAATTATTGACGACGTTTAAAGTTTAAATCATATTTCACTTAACAGGTTTTCTTAATTATTATTTCATTAGCTGGACTTGATAATTATCTGATTTAATGTAAAATAAAAATATTACGTTTTTAGCAGTGTGTGCTTTAAAACTATAGAACGCCATGAAATTTGTATAACGTGTATGTTACATAAAAATATTTCATAGCTTTTATGTTATAATACTTGATGGTATGATATATATTATTTGTTACCTAAATGTGCTCCATTTGCAAGGTACATTTGTGTCATTTTTAGGTAACAGTGTAATGTTACGGTGATACTTTATTGAGCTTCCAATGCAATGTAACGGTTACAAACGTGTTTGTTGGGTACAATTTTTCTTTTTTTTTTTTTAATTGAACATACCATATATTAATGCATTTTTGTATTTTTCATCGAAATATAATGCACGTTTCTAAGAAAAGAAATTCTGGACGCAGCAATTGCGTTATGGTAGCGAACTTTCATTAAATGCTTCAAATTTCAATAGCTCAATTTGCTATTAACCTAAGGTTCGTTGGCCAGGAAACCTGTTTTTTCGGGAACATCTTAAGTTTCTTGTCGGAAAAGTTTTGTGCATTTTCAAACAATATAGTTATTTGAATGAAATATGATACTTTGTTTCTACTATATAGATTATACTGGTAACCAAATTTGATACCTGCTTTCTTAAAAAAACATATTTGCTATTAAATATATTTTTATGAAAATTCACTACCATAACTCACTTGCTGCGACTTTTCCAGTTACGAAAAAATAGCCCTACTCTATGCATTTCTCTGTTTTAATTATATTTATTATGATGATTTGTTATAATATTTTAATGCGATATTTTTACTGAATGGCGGGCGAAATAAGTAATGTTTTAATACGTTTTTATTTCAGCAATTTTGACCATGTTTCTTGCCTCAGAAGGTATAACAATAGGAGCACACAGGCTGTATTCCCATAAGTCTTTCAAAGCAACACCACTGCTGAAATTTATACTCATTGTATTGCAGACTGCTGCTGGGCAAGTAAGTATAAAAACATTATTTTAGAACCTGTTAATTATCTTAGAATGGGGCGAGGTAATTTTTGACAAACTTCACCTCGAGACGTATCTTTTTTTTATGTGTCGTACACCCAAAGTTCATCGGCTACTATTTTATTTCACTGATTCTTCTTTTGCGACTGGACGATGCTCTAAACAATTGTTGTCCACTGTCCTATGCTACGCAGTCAGAAGAGCTGTTTACAAAGCCACATAAGGTTACCTTATAATTTTTCGTTACAATAAAACTGAAGTGTTTCATAAGTATATTTGTTTTCACAAAATATGATGTTAACGACGCAAGAAACCTCTATGTCCGCATTCTTTTTGATGCAAAAAACTCGTTTAATAAACACATCAAAAACAAAGTCCTCTCAAGCTCCAACGGCAGCAAACCATTCTGGACTCTTGCTAAAACTATTGGGAATAATTTCTGCAAAAGCACGTTCCCATCTCTTGTTTCAGGGGATGAAATTGTTTCTATCGCCCTGGGCAAGGCTGAACTTTTTGCCTGGTTGTTCGCCTGAAATTCTACTCTCAACCCACCTCCAAATGTTCAACCACCAACAGTCCCCAATGTCGCGCATAAAATGACGGATATCATTTTAAAAACTAAATAGGTACGAAAGATGCTCTCTTCTCTTAATACCAGGAAAGACTCTGGCCTTGACGAGATTCCAGCAATTGTTCTCAAAAAATGCGCACCAGAACTTGCTTCTGTCCTGACTCGTCTGCTTCAGACATCTTACAATAGAGGCATATTCCCTAGTAACTGGAAAACTGCTCGAGTATAACCCGCCCCCAAGAAAGGATCCAAAGCACTTCCTAGCAACTACAGGCCTATTTCTCTCCTCTCAGTTCTCTCTAAAATGATGGAAAAGTATATAAACAGCGAATTACTAAAATTTGTTGAAAACACAGTCTAATCCACGACACTCAGTATGGATTCCGTTAGTGCAGATCAACTGCCGACCTCCTTTCCTTTGTCACCCATTCTTGGAACAAGTCTATGGAACTACACGGTGAATCCCAGATTGTCGCTCTAGACATATCCAAAGCATTCCACCAGGTCTGGCACGTAGCGCTGCTTAATAAACTTTCGGCTGATGGCCTACCACCAAAACTCTGTACTTGGACAGCAAATTTCCTCTCCAACCGGAGGATTTCTGTTGTCGTGGATGGCCATTCCTCTAAACTGTATTCAATTAATGTAGGAGTCCCTCAAGGTTCAGCTTTAGCCCCTTCTCCACATAAATGACCTCCTCTCTAGCACATCCAACCCAGTTCACAGTTATGCAGACGACAGCACCCTCCACTCAAATATACAATATTCTAAGCCTGTCTCCTTAGCCCATCTAGATAAGGATCGCAGACTAATGGAGAGTTCTGTCTCTGTGGATCTCCAAAAAATATTAGACTGGGGAAGTAGAAATCTTGTACAATTCAACTCCACTAAATTTCAGTCTTGCTTTCTATCTCATAAGAGACACACCAGCCCTAGACCCATCACAATGAACAACCAAGTTATTCAAAGTAATGAGTCCTTTTCACTTGTTGGCATTTGTGTCGATCGAAATCTCAATTGACACCAACATGTCACATCAATTGCAGAAGCGGCTGCTAAGAAATTGGGTTCCCTTTTCCGGACTCGCAAATACTTTGCACCAGCTTATCTCTATACCTTATATACTTCACAAATAAGGCCAAACCTCGAATACTGCTCCCACATCTGGGGTGCCGCTCCCGCTTCTACGCTCGCTATCCTGGACTCTATTCAGAAGAGAGCTATACGTCTCCTAGGTGACCCTACCCTCACTCAAAGGCTGCCATCCCTTGCCCGCCGACGTGCCGTTGATGACCTCTCTCTCTTTTGTAGGTATCTGCACGGGCACTGCTCAGAGGAGCTTTCTTCTATAGTTCCTCCACCTGCTGCCCCCAACAGACCTACCAGGGGAACAGAGCGAATGCACCATTTTACTGCCCAGGTCATCAGACATAGAACATCTTGTTATGCCCGCTCTTTTATCCCGAGGACTTCCAAGTTGTGGAATTCCTTCCCGGCACATGTTTTTCCTTCTCCTCCGAACCTCCAAACCTTCAACTCCAGAATTAACAAATTGCCTCTTTCCTACTTGTCGACACCCACGGTACGATAGTATTTAGGTTGTAAGCCCTCGTGGTGTGTTGTTGAAATATAAAAAAGTTTTTTTTTTAATGGAACAGCCCATTTATTGTAGCATTATTGCATTTTCCATCCAATTTTAATGCATGCTTGTAAGGAGAAAACATTTATATCGCCTATCGTTTTCGAGTTATTGCAATTGGTTTTCAACTTTCTACATTTTGGAACATATTAAAAATTGTGATACGCCGTTTTTACAAATGAAAATCGGAGTCCCATGAAAATGACGCATTTAGAGAGGTTTTCAATTATATTATCCGTCAAAAAAATTTAGATGCCATATACAGGACGCTCTCAAATGACTTAGCCTCTTTGTAAAAAAAAACTGGCTAATCATCATGAAACAGATTGTTTACAAATCTACATGTAATTTGTTTTAAATTTCTGTCAAAAAGCTTTCTGTAAATAATTGTATCTTGGCTGGTGTAGTTTTTGTGTAAATTACGTGGATAGGTTCGTTGGCCAGGAAAGCCAGACTAGTTTTTTTGGGAAATTTATTCATTTATCTTCAGAAAATTTCTTTACTTTTTCAAACAAAGAGTTAGTTTGATAAAATACCGTACATTGTTTCTACTATATAGAGTATTCCCAAATAATGTACAAATGGAAGGTGGTAATTCTTTGGCTTATTTCATGACTAAAACTTTATATAAACATAGGCCCGTAAACGCTTCGTTATTGATCTACAGGGTGTTGAAATTTCAAGTGTTTTTTAACTTTTTTCTTTCTAGCTTCTGCAATTTTTAAGACATTTAGCTCAAATTTGTAACGTAGGTTATGCTGCAAGGCTTATATCATTGGACATGTCAAATGAATGTGAGAATGTACAGAGGATTTTTTTTCAGGGGTCGTGCCCCCTTTTCTCCCCCTGATCTTCTTTGCGGTACGTCTCTGGTAGATTCTAAAATGCAAAATAAATTCTCATTTTATTTACAAACTTTTTGGTCTCTTGTAGTTTTTTCGTCACTGCCACCGTTACGCCAAAAAACATTACAAACAATTTTCTTTAATTTGCTACACGAATTTTTTTTAATTATCTTGTAGGCACTGGCATTATCTTCATAGCCTCTTGTATGCATTAATTCTGACAGTTCTGTTTTGAAATTATAAGTAGTGTTTAGGCGTATATAATTATTGGTTTAAGTTGTAAACTGTCATGTGTAAAAGTGTTTTAAATACTCGTTATCGTAAAAATGGCAAATTATACGAATTCCGAAAAGGCTGAGATGCATTTTATCTATGGCCTTGCGAATGGAAATGCAAGAGGAGCCAGACGGCTGTACATGAAGCGCTATTCCAAATGGGCGATACCTGATCATAGAATATTCTCAAATATTCAGAGGCGTCTTTTACAAACTGGAAAGTTTAAGAAGATTACCAATAATGCAGGTAGACCACGTACTGTTAGAACACCAAGGAACGAAGAAGCTGTTCTTAATGAAATTGAAGAAGACCCAGATACAAGTACTAGAAAAATTTCTGAAGATTTAAATATTAGCCATCAAGTTGTTTGGCGTATACTGTAATTCGTTGCACTTCCCAGAGATTTTCCTTTAAGGATTAATTTCTGTAATTGGTACCTTAATAGTCTAGCAGTAACCCCAAATTTTGAATGTAAAATCCTTTTGGCGAAGCTAATTTTTCAAGGAATTCTATTACTAATTTTCATAACAACCACATATGAACGGAAGAAAATCCACATGAAATTGTGGATACGCATTTTCAAGAGCAATTTTCATTAAATGTATGGGGTGGTATGATTGGGAATAATTTAATTGGTACTTTCTTTTTGTCTGGTCGACTTACCGGTGACTCATACAGGCATTTTTTGCAATAGGAATTGCCTTCCTTACTCGAGGATTTGCCCCTTTTGCTATGAAATCAAATGTTGTATATGCACTATGGGGCCCCACCCCATTTCCAATTGTAGCTCGGGAGCTGGCGTGACAACATACTACTAGGTTCTGGAACTAGGTGCCGGCACATTAGTTCGTGTCTCACCACTCACTTAGTGTGGGAAGGCTGGGTACCATAACCGTATTACTTTATATGTGTATTTTCGCTGCAATTAGTATGCCGTACTGACGAGCTCTCATTAGAGCGAAACCGGTTTACGGTTCAAATTGTTATGAGAATGCATCTATCCTTACATATTTTGTCCCTATATTAGGGTAGAAATAGGCCAGGGCTGACAACTTACTAAATTGTTAGTTGATTGTATACAGTCTCTATTTTTTAACACTTTGTGTTATATGGTGCTGGAGTGACAACATACTACTTGGTTCCGCAACTAGGTGACGGTACGTTAGTTCGTGGATCACCACTCACTTAGTGTTAGATGTATCTTGTTTGATATATTTAATTAGACAGAAGCGTTTCCAAGAAAGGGATATCCATGAAATCAGTTTGCTCATTTAAAACACGGAAGTTATTGTCATGTATATGTAAAGCTTCAAAGAAGTCAAGTTTGCGCTTGTCACCACAAAAATGTAGTCGCTCTATGCGATTCTTTACTGTGGTTCTATATTGAATATCGATGTGTTTTGCAAATGTAGACCTGTGGGTTCTTACAGGATTCTTGTTTGTATAATATAATAAAATATTTGTTTTCTAGAACTGCATGTACATATGGGTTAGAGATCACAGGCAACACCACAAATTCAGTGATACAGATGCCGATCCCCACAACGCTCACAGAGGGTTTTTCTTTTCGCACATTGGTTGGCTTATGAGTAGAAAACATCCGCTAGTCATTGCCAAAGGAAAAACAATTGACATGAGTGATCTAGAAAACGACACAATGGTGATGTTTCAAAAGAAGTAGGTTAATACTAATAAAAATACTTCACAATTAATTAAAATGCGTTTTTACAGGTATTATAAGACACTGTATATAATTTTCGCAATGGCCATTCCAATACTAGTACCTGTATATTGTTGGAACGAAAATTACCTGAATTCGATATGTATATGTTATTTTGTAAGATATGTGATGCAACTGAATGCAACGTGGTTGGTTAACAGCTGGGCACATCTTTATGGAACCAGGCCATATAATAAGTAAGTAGCTTAAAAATCTACCTCTTCAATGATTTGACTGGCTGTCAATTTGATCTTATGTGGAACCCCAAGATCTCTTAAAATTTCACACACACACGTGCCGCATTTGATAAAATCCAAAACTCAAATTATGAATAATTCATAAGATATAAATCTGTGGCAATTAAATTGCCATTACCTATCGGACGTGCTTATATTCCGGTATTTATTTTGTAACGTAATCTATCAGGAGACTACCCATAGGTGGCGGAGCGAGATGCAAACACTTTTTATTATCACTATATATATATATATATATATATATATATATATATATATATATATATATATATATATATATATATATATATATATATATATATATATATATATATATATATATATATATATATATATATATATATATATATATATATATATATATATATATATATATAGGATGGTCCACTTCGCGGAAAAAGCCTAGTTTTCCATATTAAACTCAGTTTCATCAAAAAAGTTTCCACTGAAAGTTGTTTCTATCAATCAGCTGCGTAATTCAAAAATATCTTAATTTACACAGGGTGTTCATTTTCTCCGTGGCAGACCAAACTTACCTTTTCCTAAATATAACGCCCTGTATTTTATATCATTTTTAAAAATATGGTCTAGGTCCAACCGTTTCAGAGTTATTCATTCGTTTATTAAAAATATTGGGCTAGTTTGGTGTATAAATACTTTGATTTTGCACAATGTTTTGGCTGCATATTCACTGGAGTTAATTTTATACACTCCTCACTATAACAAAATGCAACATGATAATTCTCAATGTAACCTGCCTATACAGAGTGTTAAATTTCGCAAAAGTTAAATTTTCTCGAAAATTTCAAATAGAACGCCCTGTATATTAGAACGTTATTAGATGCGTATTTTCATAGCCTTTTCAGCAATACCACGTTTGATGACATTGATTTCAACGGCTTTAAAGATATTAAGGCTCAAGTACGGAATTAACCATTTTAATATAAATTCAAGTAAATACTTCACGTTAATATGCAACACCCTGTATTTTATATCATTTTCAAATAGTTTACGAAATATCCTTAATTCATACTGCATAAAAAACTAAAGTGTGTGATGTAAAAAAGCAAAACATTCAATGCATATATTAACAAGGTTTAAATCAACAAGAACAATACTAAATCGAAATTCACAAAATAAATAACAAAAATTCAACGCAGCAAATGTTCAAGTTGGGAGCCGTCATTATCGATACAAATTTGTAATCTCTGTCTTAAATTGTTTTGCACCGTCAACAATGTTGCTTTGCGTACAGAAATGAAAGCCTCTGAAATCCTTCCGCGCATGTCCTCCTTGGTTGTTGGTGGAGTCGCGTACACTTTACTTTTAATGTCACCCCACAAAAAGAAATATATTTTGGTAAGATCAGGATATCTTGCTGGCCAAACGGTTGGTTTACCTCGACTTATCTATCGTTTTTTAAAATTATGGTTTAAAAATGATCTAACAGCTACTGTTGAATGTGGAGGCGCTCCATTGTGTTGATACCACATTTCACCACGGAGTTGTAGAGGAATTTCTTCTAACAACTCTGGTAGACCATTATTGAATAAATTTAGATAACGCTCACTAGTGAGAGTCCCATCGAAAAAATACGATCCGATTAAATACGAACCCAAAATTCCAGCCCACACATTTATGGACCACCTATGTTGACGATCCACTGGCCACGAAAAATGTGGATTTATATCAGCATAATAATGCACATTGTGCATGTTAATTCCTCCACAGTTGTAAAAATTTGCTTCATCTGCAAATAGCACCTTTGCAAGAAATCCTGGTTCCTGGGTGTCCTTCTGTAGAGCCCAAATACAAAAATTCAATCTTTGCTGCTTATCGCTTACAGACAGCTCTTGAATTTTTCTGACACGGTATAGGTGATATTTGTTTTCTTTAAAACATCTTTGGACAGAAGTTTTACTGATCCTTAAATTAGAAGTTAATTGTCGCTGGCTGATATGTGGATTTTCAATGACTGAAGCTATGATATTTACAGACGTACCTTCATTTAGAACAGTTTTGTTTATTACGGGAGTCCGATACTGTACACTGCCGTATGCATCAAAACGATCTTTCACCAATCTAAATGCTTTCAACTGAGGTTGTTGTCGATTAGAGTATTTCTACATATAGATTCTCTTTGCTAAGGCAACATTTCCATCATTTTCAGCAATCACGTACAGCATTGACATAAGTTCTTCAGTAAAAAACATGCTATTATCAAGAAAAAAATCTCGGGACGCAGCAAGTGCGTTATGGTAGTGAATTTTCATAAAACTATTTTTTAATAGCAATAATGTGTGTTTTTTTAAGAAAGCAGGCATCAAATTTGGTTACCAGTATAATCTATATAGTAAAAACAATGTGCCATGTTTCATCAAAATAACTTTATTGTTTGAAAATGTAGAAAAATTTCCAAAAGTAAACTTAAAGTGTTCCCGAAAAAACTCGTTTTTTGGTCAACCTTATTGGTTAATAGCAAATTGAGCTATTCAAATATTAAGCATTTGATCAAAATTCGCTACCATAACGCACTTACTGCGTCCAGAATTTTTGTTCTTACAAACATGCATTATATTTCGATGGAAAATGCAAAAATGCAATAACATAAGGCGTGTTTGATTAAAAAAAAAAGAAAATTTGTATCACCGACGACTTATGGGCCACCTATGATTGTAGAAATAATTTTTTAAGATGTAGCTTAAGACACCCTATAATTAATATATACAATTTTTTTTCATATCTGGTATAATAACAGATATATTGAGCTTTATTGATTTTTTTTACGAAAATTCTACAAAAATTATATACTATTAACGATAAACTCTATAGCTAAGACTACTGCCAAGCGTCAGAGAAAGGGTCTATTTGAAATGAATTTTCTGGAAATATTTTATTAAAATGAAGGACAATGACGGTTGAAACTAAGACTTCAGGGTTTGTAAAACATTTTCTTGAGACATTTTATTTCCATAGCCCGTATTAGATTCAAGTTCTTTTCCTAAATGTTGCCAATTTTGACGTTTAAATCGCAACTTTGACGTTTTGTGAAAAACCCCAATTTATTTTTGTTTAAATGCCTATAACTTTTTTGTCTTTTGACCTATAGAGCTAAATTTTGGTAGGTGACTTGCTTATAATGATGTAAACCCGCGTATAAAATGTGGTTGCCCTTACTTTGTTAATTTTGGAGATATAAATTTTTTTCGAAAGAAAACACAAAATTTTCCGGGAAAACCTCGTCGGATTTTCCTGGATAACGAACATATCCAAGCCACTTGCAAAAGCAAGGTACTCACCAATTTTGACGTTTAAAATCGCGATTTTGACGTTTTGAGGAGAACCCAAATTTATTTTTCTTTGAATGCAAGTAACTTTTTTGTCATTCAACCTACGGAGCTAAATTTTGGTAGGTGACTTGCCTCTAATGATATAAACCCTCGTAAGAAATTTGGTTGCCCTTACTTTGTTAATTTTGGAGATATAAATTTTTTTCGAAAGAAAACACAAAATTTTCCGGGAAAACCTCGGCGGATTTTCCTGGCTAACGAACTTATCCAAGCGACTTGCGAAAGGAAGGTATGTGCCAAATTTTATCAAAATCGGTCCATTATTTTATTATATTAGTTATAGGTGTGACACATAAATATATATATATATATATATATATATATATATATATATATATATATATATATATATATATATATATATATATATATATATATATATATATAAAGTCTGAAACTGACCTCGGATTTGGGTTCCGGGGGTCCTAAATAGCGCTCATTTGAAGAAATTTTTTCAAAATTCAAAAGTCGAGATCTCCTCATTAGTGAATTTTTTTTAAGAAAATTCACTAAAAAGGAGTTTGAACAAATAATAACTTCGACACCCTGTATTTCGAAAACTATCAGCTTTTGGACTAAGGTAAATTGAGGTAGATCCTCATATTTTATCCTAAGAAATCTGTCATAGCATTTTGTGCAGACATCCTGTTCACTTTCGAAGGCACTTAGCTGTCCTGGTTGTCTAACATATTTTATTAACTTTAGATTCTCCTCATTAACGTGGTGATAATTATCCCAAATATGTCGGGCGAGGGAAGACATATCTATGGGACCCTATCTTAATTATGCCTCCTCATTAACGTGGTGATAATTATCCCAAATATGTCGGGCGAGGGAATACATATCTATGGGACCCTATCTTAATTATGCCAAATGTTCCTTGACTCTAATTTCAATAGATCTTTTTGTTTATCCGGCGTATTTAAGATCACAATCTTTACAACTTATTTCATAAATTCCCGACATTTTGCCGACACTATCCTTGTCTTTTGGGTAACCTAGCAATTTTTTAAAAGTATTTTTTATCGAAAATGTTAGTTGCAAATTGGCTCTTTAAGAAAGGCTATCTAAACCCGTCGTGATCCGAGGTTGAAATGGTAAACAAACAAAGTTTTTTTCTGCTTTCTCTCTTCTAAAAGTCGTTGATTCTGCTAACGTTTTCTTTGGTTTCTGTTTGTTAATTAATTTCTCCACGCTTGTTTTCGTCCCACAGCTTCTTTCTTTCTGTACTGTGTGTAGAAAATACGACTCCTCATCTGCGCTGGCCATGCATCATATTCATACAGGACACAAAATAGACTTCGAAATTGCCAAACATTAGCCCGGGTTACAACTTCAAAGCCAGAATTGTTCGCGAAGCAATCGAGATCGAGAAACGTCCCGATTGTTTAAATAAGAGAGATGATGGTCTTCGTCTTTCGATTACTTGGAAACCAATTATATCTTCATTACAAACACACAAAAAGACAATAAATTCAATAGACAATTGTATTTCCTCATTACCTAACTCAACAAATACCTGCAATCCGCTTAGCCCTTTAAGTACCGTGACGGAAGTCCCTGACTCAACAAATACCTGAAATCCTCTTAATCCTTTAAGTACCGTGGCGAAAGCCCCTGACTTAATTGACCGTGACCCGACTCATTACACTGATAACGAAGCAAGTAGACGAAACGGTACATACAATATAAGACTTGCAACGGACTACCAGATCTCTCTTAGATCTCGAGTTGAACACACTGAGACCTTAGAAATGATCTCCGGCGAGATTTGGGGAGTAGGCAGATTGAGCCTCCGTAATCGAGCTACAACAACCCAACCACCTTTGTACAGCGCTCTAAGGAGTGGGCAGATTGAGGCTTTGGAGCTCATATCCTTACTAATTTCCTTTACCTTTTGAAAATGGCTTCACAGGAGCCGAAACGTCGAGTTTTAATAAATGCTGGACGCGGTTCAACCAGAGAACCAAGCATGTCTCACATTAAATACCGCGGAAATCTTTCCGAATATATATATATATATATATATATATATATATATATATATATATATATATATATATATATATATATATATATATATATATATATAGGGTGTCCAGAAATGATGAGCCGAAACTTCAAATTCAGGGGGTTACGCTACTAGAAAAATTTGTGTCACAAGTTTCTATAGCATTTTTTTGAAATCTCAAAAATAACGGAGTGTGAGGATCTCAAAATATTATTATTATTATTATTATTCATCTTATTTTATAATTAACTTAGACTATTTAGCAAGTAAAATCACAACAAACCATTATCTATCAAAACTGACACCACATGATCTTGTTTACCGAGAATGTTTTCAAAGCACACTTCACTAATATTGAAAATGAGATTAGGTGATTTCGTATTTAGTCAATACCAGCAACATAAAACGGTTAGTTTTATCGGAATGCAACAGAAGGGCATTTTTGAAAATTTTACGATTTTCTTCAATTCTGTAGTGTTAGATTTGAGATAAAAGTTCAAGCAAAAAAGTTATGAGTAATTATCTGTTGGTCAAAAGCAGTTTCGGCCTTTAGTAAGACTCGAGTCTTACATACTTTGTCCCTATATTGGGGTAGAAATGGGCCATGGCTGACAATTTTTTAAATTGTTAGTTAGCTGTATCCAGTCTCTATTTTTTAACACTTTGTGTTATTTGGAGCTGGCGTGACAGCATACTACTTGGTTCCGCAACTAGGTGGCGGCACGTCCGCCACTTACTGAGTATTTTGAGACTGGCTATACGATAGCCGTATTATTTTTGGTGCATTTTTGCTACAATTAGTATGCCGTACTGAAGAGCTATAATGAGAGCGAAACCGGTCTACGGTTCTAATTGTTGCGAAAATGCATCGAGTCTTACATACTTTGTCCCTATATTGGGGTAGAAATGGGCCATGGCTGACAATTTTTTAAATTGTTAGTTAGCTGTATCCAGTCTCTATTTTTTAACACTTTGTGTTATTTGGAGCTGGCGTGACAGCATACTACTTGGTTCCGCAACTAGGTGGCGGCACGTCCGCCACTTACTGAGCTAACGGTATGAATCACATAATTAATCTTGATAGTTTATGTACAGTCTGTAATATGAATAAACCAGAGTCTTTGGGACACATCATGTTTGAGTGTCCGGTCTACGAGCCGGTCCGCAATTCGACAGTAAAAATTTTGAAAGATTATGATGGCCTGGCCTGCCTCTTGTCGAGTTCGGATAGGCTCGGGCTGAGGGCGCTCTGCACATATAGTGGTAATGTGTGTAAGATTCGTTTCTTTATTATGGAGGGGTGAGAGCAAGGGAGAATCTACTGTTTTCTTATGTATAGAAAGTATTTTTAAAGTAATATTTGCCGTACCACAATCACGAATTTTTTTTTCTCTCGCTTGTTAATTTTTGAGTTTATATCAATGGGTTTAAAAACGAAAACTTTTGTAAATATAGAATAATTAGTTAGGTTAAGTCATCCAAACTCTTGTAAATAAGTTATATCTTACTACAAATCTATTTTGATTTGATTTGATTTCATGTTTTTATTTCAGAAACATCCTGCCCGTAGAATCATACTTCGTAGGTTTCGTAGCTATTGGAGAAGGTTGGCACAACTATCACCACACGTTCCCATGGGACTACAAAGCGTCAGAGCTTGGAGCACCCTTTAATGTCACTAGACTTATCATAGAAATATTAGGATTCCTTGGTTTAGCGTATGATTTAAAATCGGCAACAGATTCGATGATACAACGAAGATGTCGTAGAACTGGTGATGGTTCGATACCTAACTATGGTTTGGCAAAGAAGAGACCTGCCGTTAAGTCTACGCCCAAAGAACAAACGCTTAATGGTACAAGTGGAAACAAAAGAGTATCCACTGACAAAGCTGTCACTGAAGATGATCTCAAAACCGAGTCGTTTAAGCCAAATAAAGTCAACAGAAATATCGGAGCGCAAGGTTGATATGCACGTACAAATGAGATAATTTACTCACTAAATGATCGTATTTAATTTTGTGATATTGTTTGATGAAATGAGGAGTTTTATTGTGTATATTAAGTAGACTAAGTAATAAAAAATTGTTTTTATGTAAATAATGTTTGATTAATCTCTACACTGTTTAGATAACCGTTAACCTAAGTCTTGGAATTTTTTTGAACTAGTACATGAAAGACAAAGTCTGTGTGTACCACCACATGAGTGTTTACTCGCTTCTTAAGTAGCTGGAGTTTATATATATATATATATATATATATATATATATATATATATATATATATATATATATATATATATATATATATATATATATGTATATATATATATATATATATATATATATATATATATATATATATATATATATATATATATATATATATATATATATGGTGCTACAGATTAGAGGGTAATATTCTAAACCGTAAGAGATACAGTATGGGTTAAATTGAGGCAAATATGCGCAATTATGGGCCTTGTAGCACGCCATCTTAAAATCTGCTAATTTCCGAATACTTCCAAAGATATACGAAAGACTATGTGAAACTGGAACCTGTGATAAGCACTAATAAGTACACTTGGAGAAACCCAAATCACCACAACACATATTTCAGAGACCTTACGATCGTTTCGTAGACCATGTCAACATCTTCATATGAAGATAAATTCTGGAATTAAACTACTAGCTCCCGTGTATTTATATCGCGTCTAGTGTTTACCTTATAAACCACGAGTCACAAAGGGTTTGGAAAGTATTTTTAAGAAAGCCGATTTACATTTGACTTTTTCGACGAAAAGTATTAGAAAGCATATTTCATTGCAAATTCAATGATCTATAGCATGATAGGTTCCTTATGTTGTTTTTTGCATTATTTAAATTTTTAACAATTTTTAATGCGTAGCAGGCGATGGAGACGAAAAAGTTACGATGATTGTCAAGTCGGGCATAATCAACACCAAGATAAACAGTTAGGAGAACATGGTTCAAAGATACAGCCCTTTAATGGTAGGACGGATGGACGGATGGCGTACCTACTCTTATTAGTAATGGGTTTCCGTTTCTGTATGAAACCCTAAAAATACCGTTCTTTAATCTAATCTTGCGCTTCATTTAAATTTGATAATTTAGAATGGGTGGGCTTTGGACATGAAACACTAGTAAAGCTGTCAAAATTCAAAATGCATAGAAACTCAACAATCAGACAGACGCCAGTTTTGGATCGTTTTGCATCTCAATCACGTTTAATTAATATCATTATTAATAAAATAATTTATTTGACGTTTTGATAATCTTGATTACAATGCAGTTTTGAAATGAAGAGCAAAGTTAGATGTTAAGAGATTTTTATTTGTGCCACAGAAATGAGGTTGGTGCTACAGATATGTATTTCCAACAATATCCCCAGCGAAGTCAACCACATATAACATATGATTTTGCTAGACTGGATAAACACTTGAGAGAACATAGTTCATTCAATAAGTTTCTTTCGTATATCTTCGGAAGTATTCGGAAATTAGCAAATTTTAAGATGGCGTGCTACAAGGCCCACAATTGCGCATGTTTGCCTCAATTTAACCCACCTTGTATCTCTTTATCTCTTACGGTTTAGAAGATACCCATGGTGAGCCTCCAATCTGTAGCACAGTAATATTTCTTTGAGTGATGTGATGCGTAGACTACCGAAGTTTGAGGACGTTTATATTACTGAAATCAAAGATTTAAAGCAAATAAATACAGATCTTAACACTCGATTTATAAAACGGAATGATGATATAGCTGTTCTGAGGGACCTGCTCAGTTCTCCTGGCTCTCGTCCTAGTGCTGGGTGCGTAGATGAAAATATGGCTGCTGTGGCTGTGGGGAGTTTACCTGGAGCTTCTTATGCTGCTGCTGCTACTTCTGGTGTTAGTAGATCTGCTGTCATTGTCAAGCCAAAGAAGTCGCAAAATAATAAAATGACTAAATTAGACATCTTGAAAAATGTTGATCCTGTGAATTCTGAAATTGATATCCGAAAAGTTAATAACATGAAAGATGGTGGTCTCATTCTGGCATTGGGCACGCTAAAGATCCCTACCCTCCTTACAGAAAGGCAGAGGTTCTGCAACATTTTCAGAATAGTGAGGTGAAACTGCTCCCGGGCGTCGGTGATTGGCCATAGTCGCGGAAATAGGCAACGTTAAAGAAACACATACAGATACTTTGTTTCTTCTCCACATCAATGACCTCATCTCCAGCAGATCGAACCCAGTTCACAGTTACGCGGACGACAGCACCCTCCACTCAAATATACAATATTCTAAGCCTGTCTCTTTAGCCCAATCAGATGAGGGACGCAGACTCATGGAGGGTTCTGTCTCTGTGGATCTCCAAAAAATATTAGACTGGGGAAGTAGAAATCTTGTACAATTCAACTCCACCAAATCTCAGTCATAAGAGATACACCAGCGCTAGACCCATCACAATGAACAACCAAGTTATTCAAAGTAATAAGTCCTTTTCACTTGTTGGCATTTCTGTGGATCGAAATCTCAATTGGCACCAACATGTCACATCAATTGCAGAAGCGGCTGCTAAGAAATTAGGTTTTCTCTTCCGGCTTCGCAAATACTTTTCACCAGCTAATCGCTATACCTTATATACTTCACAAATAAGGCCAAACCTCGAATACTGCTCCCACATCTGGGGTGCCGCTGCCGCTTCTACACTCGCTATCCTGGACTCCATTCAGAAGAGAGCTATACGTCTCATCGGTGACCCTACCCTCACCCAAAGGCTGCAAGCCCTTTCCCACCGACGTGCCGTTGGTAACCTCTCTCTTTTATAGATATCTGCACGAGCACTGCTCAGAGGAGCTTGCTTCCATAGTTCCTCCACCTGCTGCCACCAACAGATATACCAGGGGAACAGAGCGAATGCACCCGTTTACTGCCCAGGTCACCAGACATAGAACATCTTATTATGCCCGCTCTTTTGTCCCAAGGACTTCCAAGTTGTGGAATTCCTTGCCGGCACATGTTTTCCTTCTCCTCCGAACCTCCAACCTTCAAGTCCAGAATTAACAAGTTGCCTCTTTCCTCCTTGTCTGTATTTAGGCTGTAAGCCCTCGTGGTGTGTTGTTGAAATATAAAAAAAACTTTTTTACCTCATCCTTCCCATTCTGTCCATCAAAATTAATAATAAAATGAATGAAATTGATTAGGTTGGTTAGAAAAGGAAGCACAAGCTATTGGAAAATTTTGTATTTATTTTAAAAAGGGAACAATAATAATAAAAATATTACTATTTCTACATAAAACATATCACTCCATTATGAATGGCATTATAATAAGGCAACGATAATACGAGTTCCGTGTAACAATAACTAACAGACGATAGGTATTTGAAAGTTTCAAAAATATTAATGATGTTATGAATATTAACCAATATTTAGAATAACACTATGTCATATGTCATTTTGTTGGTGATAATCTTGAGGACCGGTTCGGAGACCCTCTGGATTCCGTATTGTAAGCTATGAATCTTTTATCATCTACAGGACTCTGTCTGTTCTGAACGCCATTTCTCAGATCCAGTACTTTCCCGTTTGCTATACCATTTACGACACCATTAGTAATACTCCTCCTGGGAGAATTGTAAGACGAGTAGATACTGAAGGCGTCAGACTGAGGTAACTGTATATTGATTTTGTGTTTAATCGTGCTGGTACTTTCGTTGCTTTGCAAACTATCGAGAG
Source organism: Tillus elongatus (assembly GCA_964006375.1). NCBI lineage: Eukaryota > Metazoa > Arthropoda > Insecta > Coleoptera > Cleridae > Tillus > Tillus elongatus. The sequence continues at coordinate 6,058,494 of OZ023263.1, forward strand.
AAGTAACAGAATTAACTTGAGCAATTTGTAAATTTTGAAACGGGAGGGCGCTTTGGATACTAAAGGGTAATGAAGGTCTTCTATTCTGCGAATCTTCTCTCATATTCAAATCACTACTGGCAGAGCTTTCAGCTTGGTCATCTAAACTTCCATTAGTGCCATTTTCTTCAGTTTTCTCAAACGTAACGCGTTTCTTATGTAAACTTCGGTTCTTCTGTTTTTCCAACGGTATCCTTGGATCTACTGGGGGTGTGTAAACGTCAGACACTCTTCTAAGACTGCTCGTTGACATCCTCCTTTCCCTCTTCTCGGTCTTGACATGACCATTAGTAACCTTCACTTCTGAAACTGGACCTCTTGAAGCTACCCTTTCTCCAATTGGTCCGGTTTGGTTGTCTCTTATTTTAATATCCTCTTCATTCATATATTCTGGTTCTTCTAACTCTTCTGCTGTTTCTTCTTCTATCACAGTAGCTTGAATCCATTGTCTAATCCTATCTTTCTTAGATTTCCTATCGACTGTTGTTTCTAGGCCGTATTCAGTTAGGGTACGTAACAATTTATTTTTCTCTTCTGGGCTGCTATGGAAACTATACATCGAAGGACAAAGACCTTCTTCTTCTGCAACACTTTCATTGATTTTTTCTACCCCACCTCTTGAAAGCCATCGGTCTTCCAGGAATCGATGTATTTCCGCTAAACCTGCAGGTCTTTTTTCTGTCTTTGGTTCTAGGTATTTTTTAAATAATCTTTGAGCCTTTGAAGTGATAAGCTTGAACAACTTGGGTTGTCTTTTTAAAGGGATGCTACTGTTCTGCCATGACACGTATCGAGCGTATCGGGGGTCATCCTGTGCAGCTTTTTGCCAAGGGAGACATCCTGTCAGGCACACAAATAGAACTATGGCGAATTGCCATACGTCGTGGGAAGTATTTGTCCTAAAACAAAGAAAATTATTAAATAATTTCTAGTAAAGTACTTCTTTAACCCTCTACTGGTGACGTGGAGTCTGCCAGACTCCCGGCATAATATGTTTTTCTGTGATTTCCCGAATTCTACAGTGATTGACGCCACCTCTTCAGTGGACATCTAGAGGCATCTACTAATGACGATTCAGTGTCAACAGAGCCATATTAGCTGTGGTTTTGGTGCTCTAATTATCAGAAGAGTCTGAGAGGCTCCAGGTCACCGAGTGTGTAATAATTTTGCTCATTTCTCGCATACGGTTTAGAGACTTCTCACAATGGATAACATGCCAGGGAGTTCGGATACTTTGAAATTTGGAGATCGTGATTTCGAGTCAAAACTCTACAGTCGTTTAATAAACTGGGGGGCTATCTAAGTGACAGTGTAAGAGTTGATAAAGAGTTTGCAATAGAGAATGACCACGATACAAATTCAGAAATATCGGAAGCAGAAGTGACGGGACAAGAAGAAGAGGTCAACGAAAATGAAGCGGAAGAGGAAACACATGTTGAGACTGCCGGTTCTACAGAAGAAGTCGAAAAAACTAGCAATTTCTACGGAAAAAATAGATATAAGGGGTCACAGCAAGAACCACTTCCTAGGACCAGCAGAACCCCTTCACACAACATAATCTTGCATTTACCAGGATTACGCCCACCGGGCCTAATTGCAAATAGCGACATTCCTGAAAAAGTTTGGAGTCTTCTTTTTAATGACCAAATGATAAACCTACTAGTTCAGTGGACAAACAAAAAATTAGACGAGGAAGCAGTTAGATACAGCAGACGTGACAAACCAAAGCTACAGAATGTTGACTTTTAATAGATGAAGGCATTTCTAGGTTTACTTGTGTACACTGCCACGTTCAAGTTGAACCACGAAGACATTTATGCAATATTTGCTACTGATGGAATTGGCAGAGATATTTTCAGACTTGTAATAAGCCAAAACATATTTGCAGTCCGCCTTGCTTGTCTACGCTTTGATAATCAGGATGACAGAGTCCTGAGAAGATTATCTGACCCAACCGCGCCAGTTTCAGAATTATTTGCATTATTTTTCCAAAACTGCCAGAATATGTATACGATTGGTGAAAATTCTTGTATAGACGAAATGTTGATTGATTTTTGTGGCAGTTGTAAATTTAAGATGTATATGCCCCAAAAACCTGCAAAATATGGGTTGAAGGTATTGCTGCTCACAGATGCTCTAACCAGATTTGCTTATATTGGGTATATTTACACCGGCAAGGGTTCAGATGGTGCTCGTTTAACGTATGAAGAAAAAAACTGAACATTCCTAGACAATCAGGAATAAAGCTGTCCAAACCCATCGCTGTCACTAATAGGAACATAACGGCTGATAACGGGGTTCAGCTCAATTAAACTCGTTCAGCAGCTGAAGACTAGAAAACAAACCTATGTAGGCACGCTTCGAAAGAATAAGAAAGAAATTCCACAACAATTTTTACCGAATAGTATTCGAGAAGTTAGTTCCTCTTTGTATGGCTTCACAAGAGATACTACATTATTGTCTTATGTGACGCAAAAATGTAAAGCTGTACTGCTAGTTTCGTCCATGCACCACAGCAAAACAGACATAAATGAAAACCAGAATTAATAGATTTTTACAACTCCACAGAAGGTGGGGTGGATTCGTTAGATGAAAAATGCGCCAATTATCGTTCATCTCGTCGGACGCATGGTTAGCCAATGACAATATTTTTTAGAATAGTCGATATGACTACAATGGATGCGTTTATCATGTATAATAGTTACAAAAATAACATGCCGATCAAACGACTAGACTTCATGAAAAGCCTCGCAAAAGAATTAGTCTACGATCCCCTGGTAAGACGAAGACTCAACCAACGAATTCCAAGTGACATAGGAAAAGGAATTTCGAGAATATTGCACGTACCTGAACATGAAAAGCCTCCGCTAGTTGAAGAAACACTGAAAGTACGGAAATATTGTTATTTATACCCGAAAAGACTTCATCGGAAAACGAAATATCACTGTTTTCAGTGTAAGAAACCAGTATGCCTCGAGTGCTCGAGGAAAGTGTCTTCTGACTGTGCGGCTCAGAAAGACTAAATTGAAGGTTTGCAGTGTTATGCCCGAAAAGACTTTATCGGAAAACGAAATATCTCTGTTTTCAGTGTAAGAAACCAGTATGCCTCGAGTTCTCGAGGAAAGTGTGTTCTGACTCTGCGGCTCAGAAAGACTAAATTGAAGACTTGCAGTTTTATGCCCGAAAAGACTTCATCGGAAAACGAAATATCTCTGTTTTCAGTGTAAGAAACCAGTATGCCTCGAGTGCTCGAGGAAAGTGTGTTCTGGCTGTGCTGCTCAGCAAGACTAAATTGAAGGCTTGCAGTTTTATGCCCGAAAAGACTTCATCGAAAAACGAAATATCGCTGTTTTCAGTGTAAGGAACCAGTATCACTCGTGTACTCCAGGAAAGTGTGTTCTGACTGTGCGGCTCAGATAAACTAAATTGAACGCTTGCAGTTTTATGCCCGAAAAGACTTCATCGGAAAACGAAATATCTGTTTTCAGTGTAAGAAACCAGTATGCCTCGAGTGCTCGAGGAAAGTGTGTTGTGACTGCGCGGCTCAGAACGACTAAATTGAAGGCTTGCAGTTTTATGCCCGAAAAGACTTCATCGGAAAACGAAATATCTGTTTTCAGTGTAAGAAACCAGTATGCCTCGAGTGCTCGAGGAAAGTGTGTTGTGACTGTGCGGCTCAGAAAGCGTAAATTAAAGGCTTGCAGTTTTATGCCCGAAAAGACTTAATCGGAAAACGAAATATCTCTGTTTTCAGTGTAAGAAACCAGTATGCCTCGAGTGCTCGAGGAAAGTGTGTTGTGACTGTGCGGCTCAGAAATACTAAATTGAAGGCTTGCAGTTTTATGCCCGAAAAGACTTCATCGGAAAACGAAATATCTCTGTTTTCAGTGTAAGAAACCAGTATGCCTCGAGTGCTCGAGGAAAGTGTGTTGTGACTGTGCGGCTCAGAAATACTAAATTGAAGGCTTGCAGTTTTATGCCCGAAAAGACTTCATCGGAAAACGAAATATCTCTGTTTTCAGTGTAAGAAACCAGTATGCCTCGAGTGCTCGAGGAAAGTGTGTTGTGACTGTGCGGCTCAGAAATACTAAATTGAAGGCTTGCAGTTTTATGCCCGAAAAGACTTAATCGGAAAACGAAATATCTCTGTTTTCAGTGTAAGAAACCAGTATGCTTCGAGTGCTCGAGGAAAGTGTGTTGTGACTGTGCGGCTCAGAAATACTAAATTGAAGGCTTGCAGTTTTATGCCCGAAAAGACTTCATCGGAAAACGAAATATCTCTGTTTTCAGTGTAAGAAACCAGTATGCCTCGAGTGCTCCAGGAAAGTGTGTTCTGACTGTGCGGTTCAGAAAAACTAAGTTGAAGGCCTGCAGTTTTATGCCCGAAAAGACTTCATCGGAAAACGAAATATCGCTGTTTTCAGTGTAAGAAACCAGTATGCCTCGAGTGCTCGAGGAAAGTGTGTTGTGACTGCGCGGCTCAGAACGACTAAATTGAAGGCTTGCAGTTTTATGCCCGAAAAGACTTCATCGGAAAACGAAATATCTGTTTTCAGTGTAAGAAACCAGTATGCCTCGAGTGCTCGAGGAAAGTGTGTTGTGACTGTGCGGCTCAGAAAGCGTAAATTAAAGGCTTGCAGTTTTATGCCCGAAAAGACTTAATCGGAAAACGAAATATCTCTGTTTTCAGTGTAAGAAACCAGTATGCCTCGAGTGCTCGAGGAAAGTGTGTTGTGACTGTGCGGCTCAGAAATACTAAATTGAAGGCTTGCAGTTTTATGCCCGAAAAGACTTCATCGGAAAACGAAATATCTCTGTTTTCAGTGTAAGAAACCAGTATGCCTCGAGTGCTCGAGGAAAGTGTGTTGTGACTGTGCGGCTCAGAAATACTAAATTGAAGGCTTGCAGTTTTATGCCCGAAAAGACTTCATCGGAAAACGAAATATCTCTGTTTTCAGTGTAAGAAACCAGTATGCCTCGAGTGCTCGAGGAAAGTGTGTTGTGACTGTGCGGCTCAGAAATACTAAATTGAAGGCTTGCAGTTTTATGCCCGAAAAGACTTAATCGGAAAACGAAATATCTCTGTTTTCAGTGTAAGAAACCAGTATGCTTCGAGTGCTCGAGGAAAGTGTGTTGTGACTGTGCGGCTCAGAAATACTAAATTGAAGGCTTGCAGTTTTATGCCCGAAAAGACTTCATCGGAAAACGAAATATCTCTGTTTTCAGTGTAAGAAACCAGTATGCCTCGAGTGCTCCAGGAAAGTGTGTTCTGACTGTGCGGTTCAGAAAAACTAAGTTGAAGGCCTGCAGTTTTATGCCCGAAAAGACTTCATCGGAAAACGAAATATCGCTGTTTTCAGTGTAAGAAACCAGTATGCCTCGAGTGCTCGAGGAAAGTGTGTTGTGACTGTGCGGCTCAGTAATACTAAATTGAAGGCTTGCAGTTTTATGCCCGAAAAAACTTTATCGGAAAACGAAATATCTCTGTTTTCAGTGTAAGAAACCAGTATGCCTCGAGTGCTCGAGGAAAGTGTGTTGTGACTGTGCGGCTCAGAAATACTAAATTGAAGGCTTGCAGTTTTATGCCCGAAAAGACTTCATCGGAAAACGAAATATCTCTGTTTTCAGTGTAAGAAACCAGTATGCCTCGAGTGCTCCAGGAAAGTGTGTTCTGACTGTGCGGCTCAGAAAGACTAAGTTGAAGGCCTGCAGTTTTATGCCCGAAAAGACTTCATCGGAAAACGAAATATCGCTGTTTTCAGTGTAAGAAACCAGTATGCCTCGAGTGCTCGAGGAAAGTGTGTTGTGACTGTGCGGCTCAGTAATACTAAATTGAAGGCTTGCAGTTTTATGCCCGAAAAGACTTTATCGGAAAACGAAATATCTCTGTTTTCAGTGTAAGAAACCAGTATGCCTCGAGTGCTCGAGGAAAGTGTGTTGTGACTGTGCGGCTCAGAAAGACTAAATTGAAGGCTTGCAGTTTTATGCCCGAAAAGACTTCATCGGAAAACGAAATATCTCTGTTTTCAGTGTAAGAAACCAGTATGCCTCGAGTGCTCGAGGAAAGTGTGTTGTGACTGTGCGGTTCAAAAAGACTGAATTGAAGGCTTGCAGTTTTATGCCCGAAAAGACTTCATCGGAAAACGAAATATCGCTGTTTTCAGTGTAAGAAACCAGTATGCCTCGAGTGCTCGAGGAAAGTGTGCTGTGACTGTGCGGCTCAAAAATACTAAATTGAAGGCTTGCAGTTTTATGCCCGAAAAGACTTTATCGGAAAACGACATATCTCTGTTTTCAGTGTAAGAAACCAGTATGCCTCGAGTGCTCGAGGAAAGTGTGCTGTGACTGTGCGGCTCAGAAATACTAAATTGAAGGCTTGCAGTTTTATGCCCGAAAAGACTTTATCGGAAAACGACATATCTCTGTTTTCAGTGTAAGAAACCAGTATGCCTCGAGTGCTCGAGGAAAGTGTGCTGTGACTGTGCGGCTCAGAAAGACTAAATTGAAGGCTTGCAGTTTCATTCCCGAAAAAACTTCATCGGAAAACAAAATATCTATTTTTTCAGTGTAAGAAACCAGTATGCCTCGAGTGCTCGAGGAAAGTGTGTTCTGACTGTGCGGCTCAGAAAGACTAAACTGAAGGCTCGCAGTTTTTTTCTTGCTACATACAGAAACTGAAAATACGGCACCCAAGAAAAACACATAGCTTGCATTTTTTGAAAGTGGTTAGCTTTTTTTTGTACTGTTCACGTAACGGAATCTATAGCTACTTAAGTGTAAATATTAGAGGTGTGTGAAGCTTCGAAATTTCGAACCGAACCTTCGGTTCGAAAATATGTTCGCACTAGCGATGTTGAAGTAGTTCGAAGTTCGAAATATGTAATTCTCCAAAATACTTCGAAATTCGTTGCTCAAAAATACCTCGAAATTTAACTTTAAAGGCATTGAATGCTGCCAAACATAGCGAAGTTCGGCCCCGTTAACTCGGTAGCGGCGCTTTTAACTCGTTATCGGTCTCATTGAGTGGATAGCATAATTTTAAGAGATTTCACTCATGCATATTTTTGACAGTTGGTGGGCACATTTAGACACGACGGAGCCATTTAGCAATAACAGAATTATGTTTCTTATATATCCTAGCCTCCCAACACCTTTTTCAGTAACAACATTATGATGGCGGTGTTCGAAAGCGATCGGTAACGTAAATTTTCAGAATTTATGAGGATAATTGCAGATTGACTTTGGAAAACACTGGTTCCAACATGATTTATTTCACCATGAGCCAAAACGATCAGCACCAGAAGGCATTTTCACCCAATCAACCTGCAAATTTGCCGAACTCTTCCTTTTTGTAAAATAATGGGAATCTTTCACATATCAAATATTGTATGGTACAATATTCCTAAATTTTGTGTTTAAGGAAATGATATATGAACACTGAAGAGTTTTGGGTAGTTCGATGTTCGATTTTAAATTTCTAAGAAGTTGGAAGTTTGACTGTGAACCTCAGACATACTATTTCAGAGGTTCGAAGTTCGAGGCAACATATTTGCTTGGGTTCGTTCATAGTTCGGTTCGAACAAAACATGGGTTCGCACACCTCTAGTAAATATACATTTTTTTTTCTTGAAAGAGCTTATATTAGAAAAAAAATGTTTTTTTTTCTCCCACTCTAACTGCTTTGTATTATTTTATATTGTTAATAGACTCGAAGGGTGCCGCTATTAATTTTTTTCCTAAAATTACATTTCAGTTAACCAAAAGATCTTATTTTTGTACGGAGTCTGTCAGACTCCACGTCACCTACTATGCAACATTTTGCACGTCACCGGCTAAGGGTTAAACCAAAATATTATGTAGCCGAATTTAAGACGTTTTATTTACAAGAAAACCAGTTTCTACGTTATTGTACACAAGCTTGAAATATTCCAAATTTATACTTTTCAACTTTTTATTTTTCTGCGATTAATTATTACACAAATAAATCGCCTAAATGTTTCTATTTATGTCATCTTCTACTTACATATAACTGCCATCAGTTGGAATCTGGAGAACTTCAGGGGGTGCATATGGTAACCATTCGTTCCGTCTCAATACAACCGAACCAACGCGCCTAGTTTCCCCGAAATCACATAATTTAATTCTTGAAAAGTCTGATTTAAACACTAATATATTGTCTAACTTTATATCACGATGCACCAGGTCACGTGTATGGAGATGCTCTAAAGCGGCAGACAGTTGTTTAGCTACTCGCTTCGTATGCAGCTCCCCTATGCCAGTGTCAGAAACATTGGAGGTCAAGTCACCTGAAAAAAAAAAAAGAAATCAAATTAGTTAGGTTTTTATTTTGTAGAGGATTCTCGTAGAAAAAGAATATAAAGATATACAGGGTGTTCAAACTTGTACAAACTTTAAGGAGAGATTCTACGACTTACTTTAAGTCAAAAAGTTCCTATGAACATAGGTCTAAATATGCTTTGTATTCTAAATGCAAGGTGTTAAAGTTCAAAATTTTAAGGTTTTTTAAATTTATTTTTCCTACATTTTTTGAAATAACGAATCCTTTTTAAAATAACGAATCCACACATGGCTCAAATAATAATCTCTAGAGTGCTTACAAAATAACCTAGTTAGATTTAGAAGCAATGTATAGTATGATCGTTTTTTCAACGTCACGTGTCCTTTTTTTCCACAAAATTGAATGGAGAATAGGTCTGTCCAGTTAAAAATGATATTATAGTGCGAAACAAAACAGTTATGGTTATTTAAATTCAGGTACAACATTGCATGTGGCGTGCCCTCTAAGAAGAAATATGAAAAAAAAATTCGGGACGTAGCAAGTGCGTTATAGTAGTGAATTTTCATAAGAATTGTATACTATTATTATAGGACATATTTCTACACAATCCCAGTCAAGAAAACAGTCAAGCATTTAACGACGCAAGAAACCACTATGTATGGATTCTTTCTGAGGCAAAAAACTTGTTTAACAACCACATCAAAAACAAAGTCCTCTCAAGCTCCAAGGGCAGCAAACACTTCTAGACTCTTGCTAAATCTATTGGGAACAATTTCTGCAAGAGCACGTTAGCACCTCATGTTTCAGGGGATGAAATTGTTTCTACCGCTCTGGGAAGGCTGAACTTTTTGCCTCGTTGTTCGCCGGCAATTCTACACTCAACCCACCTCCAAATGTTCAACCACCAACAGTCCCCAATGTCGTGCATAAAATGACGGATATCATTTTCAAAACTAAAAAGGTACGAAAGATGCTCTCTTCTCTTAATACCAGGAAAGCCTCTGGCCTTGACGAGATCCCAGCAATTGTTCTCAAAAAATGCGCACCAGAACTTGCTCCTGTCCTAACTTGTCTGTTTCAGACATCTTACAATAGAGGCATATTACTCAGCAACTGGAAAACTGCTCGAGTACAACCCGTCCCCAAGAAAGGATCCAAAGCGCTTCCTAGCAACTACAGGCCTATTAATCTCCTTTCAGTCGTCTCTAAAGTGATGGAAGAGTATGTAAACACCGAATTACTAAAATTTCTTGAAAACCCAGTCTAGTCCACGACAGGCAGTATGGATTCAGTCAGCGCAGATCAACTGCCGACCTCCTTTTCTTTGTAACCCATTCTTGGAGCAAGTCTATGGAACTACACGGTGAATCACAGATTGTCGCTCTAGACATATCCAAAGCATTTGACCAGGTCTGGCACGCAGCGCTACTTAATAAACTTCCGATCTATGGCCTACCACCAAAACTCTGTACGTGGACAGCAAATTTCCTCTCCAACCGGAGCATTTCTGTTGTCATGGATGGCCATTCCTCTAAACTGTATCCAATTAATGCAGGAGTCCCTCAAGATTCAGCTTTAGCCCCTACTTTGTTTCTTCTCCACATCAATGACCTCCTCTCTAGCACATCCAACCCAAATCACAGTTACGCGGACGACAGCACCTTCCACTCTCTTTAGCCCAATTATATGAGGATCGCAGGCTCATGGAGGGTTCTGTCTCTGTGGATCTCCTAAAAATATTAGACTGGGGAAGTACAAATCTTGTACAATTCAACTCCACCAAATCTCAGTCTTGCTTTCTATCCCATAAGAGATACACCAGCCGTAGACACATCACAATGAACAACCAAGTTATTCAAAGTAATGAGTCCGTTTCACTTGTTGGCATTTCTGTGATTGAAATTTCAATTGGCACCAACATGTCACATCAATTGCAGCATGCAAAATTTAGGTTTCCTCTTCTGGGCTCGCAAATACTTTTCGCCAGCTAATATCTATACCTTATATACTTTACAAATAAGGCCAAACCTCGAATACTGCTCCCACATCTGGGGTGCCGCTGCCGCCTCTACACTCGCCATTCTGGACTCCATTCAGAAGAGAGCTATACGTCTCATCGGGGATCCTACCCTCTCCCAAAGGCTGCCATCCCTTGCCCACTGACGTGCCGTGGTGACCTCTCTCTCTTTTATAGATATCTGCACGGGCACTGCTCAGAGGAGCTTACTTCCATAGTTCCTCCATCTGCTGCCTCAACAGATCTACCAGGTGGACAAAGCGAATGCACCCTTTTACTGTCCAGGTCACCAGACATAGAGCATCTTGTTATGCCCGTCTTTTGCCCCGAGGACTTCCAAGTTGTGGAATTCCTTGCCGGCACATGTTTTTCCTTCTCCTCCGAACCTCCAAACCTTCAAGTCCAGAATTAACAAGTTGCCTTTTTCCCCTTGTTGACACCCACGGTACGATAGTATTTAGGCTGCAAGCCCTCGTGGTGTGTTGTTGAAATATTTTAAAAAATTAATATCACAGCTATGTGGAAGTTATGATTCAATTTGCAGGACTATTTTTAATAGCAGTTCTATTTATAGAACACTCTTGGCTTAAATATTCAAAGAATTATACGCATAATTCATCAAACTTTCTAAGCAAAAAAACTAGGTAAAGGCAAATAACCCTTGAAAAGGCAAATTTAAATAGCCCAGTCTGTCAGTTGTCACGGTCCAATTATTGTTATTATTGACTTCCTGGTGTAGTTGGTTTGTTGAACCTTCATCTCGTCTCTAATAGAAAAACACTCACTTATAATTGAATACAGGCGCTTTCAGGACTAATCAAATGTGAGAATTCTCTTTTAAAATATCTAACGTGTAAGGTTGTTACCCTTGTGAGAGTCATTGCGCTCTAAATTTAGCATATTGTTAAATTGTTGTTGTTAAATTTGGTTAAGCATAGTTGTTTACATGGCTTACGTGGCTTTTAACATTTTTTTGAACAAGAATGTTTAGATGAAGAAACTTATAAATGAAAACCGATAATGAACTTACCCAGGTTAATATTGATGCCGCACAGATCTTACACATAATTAAAGCACGGAAAAATTCGATTTGCGTGTTCTTGCACTTTTTGCATTTTTTTCGTAAAAATGCATTTTTGTCAATACGGCAGCAAGTTTTGCATTTTTTCTCACAAATTTTCAAATTATGTCAAACACAAAGGACATAAAGCTATATTGTCTGGTTTATTATATTTACATATACCTGAAAACATAAAGGCGGCCAGTGCAGTTCCTGGAACTTAACGCTGGGAGAGGCGGCCGATAAAATTCGTAGAATCGTAGACGATGATAAATAGGTCATTATATTATATAACCGGAATCAGGAAAAACCCAGATGGTTGGAATTACCATAATTCGAGGTACAAATAATAAAGATTGAGTTCCAAATGCCAGAATGGCCCATTTTTGGAAGTGTTTAAAGTTAACAAAAGTGTTGTCAATTAAAATGCCTAAAACACAACTTAATACGTTGTGGATAAAGAATTACCAAGAATTTACATGGGATGGAGACCAACTTATTTGTACTGTGTGTTCAAAAAATTTAAATACTTGTTTTTTTTACTACATGTTTTTTATTTATTTAAAAGTAAATCTATCCATAAAATTTATATACCAAAAATAAAATTTAATAATTACACCGACAATAAGATTTTAGTTTTCACAAAAAAAGTGTCAAACTAATTTGGGACCAGAGTAAACATATCTTTCTTTTAACAACATTTTCAAGAAAGAAATTTAATTTTTTTTTTTTGTCACTGCAGGTTCATGCCGACAAAAAGTTCATTGTGGATCAGCCTGTCAAAACCGCAAAGCATAAAGAGGTATAATGTGGTACCAGCATGACGGTGCACCAGCGCATCATAGTCGAAACGTTGTTACATGGCTACATGAACATTATAATGAAAGATGGATTGGCAGAACTGGACCAATACATTGGCCTATAAGATCACCGGACTTAAACCCATTTGACTTCTATCTTTGGGGTGATTTTAAGCGACTGGTCTACAGTGAACAAATAAATACACCAGAGCAGCTACAACAACTGATAAATAATGCTTTTCGTCATATTAAAGCAACAATGAATCCTCAAGACATTAAATTTTCCAAAGATGTCGTGCGTGTATTCAGGCCAATGGAGGCATTTTTGAACATTTATTGTAATAAATAAATTACTATAAGCCTGATAAAAGTGTATCATTGCGATTTTCTACCAAACAACGACTGGTTAAAAATCATGAACTGTGCTCTAAAACACTTACCTGATTCATTGCTTACTCGTAAAATAAGCATCGTACAGAAAATTATCAAGAGAGTATTTTGTTCACGAATGAAAGTAAGATTCAAAAAATGAAAAATAAAAAAATATATCATTGGCTTACCCGTTTTTTTCTTGAGGGATAACCAATGGCATGTGGGTACGCGCGCCACATCTGGATTAGCCGATTCCCTGCGTATGGTAGAATACGCGCCTTCCATAGCAGCCTACACATGCGAAGTTTCAGCAAAATATATGTACTACTTTTTAAAAAATTGGGAAATTTCATTTTTTGAAATTCAACTTCAACACCCTGTATCTTTTTAATGAAGCATTATAGATAAAATTTTTATAGGACATACCCTCTCTAAAATTGTTCAAAGAACATGGGTTTCATTGTTGGTCACCACTTATGAATCACCCTATATATATATATATATATATATATATATATATATATATATATATATATATATATATATATATATATATATATATATATATATATATATATATATATATATATATATATATATATATATATATATATATATATATATATATATATATATATATATATATATATATGTGTGTGTGTATGTATGTATCCAACCGATAACTCAAAAAATAAGCAACTGATTTCGATGAAACTCGGCAAGTGCCTTTCTTTTATTAATGGCTTGGATGAGTTCGTTAGTCAGGAAAATCGGATAACGTTTTGTTTCAAAAAAAAAATCTTTTTCTCCGAAATTTACAAAGGTATTTTAATGACATTTGGTGGATATATTGCCTTGTAAAATACCTTACTACACACTAAAATTAAACTTTCTACATTTTTAGAAAATTGAGTTATTCAAATTTTGAGTTTTCTTTTGAAAAAATATTACAAAGCTATTTTTATGAAATTTGGTGGATATATTGCCCTGGGTAAGACCCTGCTATACACCAAAATTCAACTTTCTAGGTTCGTAGAAACTTGTATTATTAAAATTTGAAGCACTTAACAAAAATTTACTACCATAACGCACCACTTGCTGCGTCCCGAACTTCTTTTTCTTGCGCACCCTCAATGCATTCAGACACGAGTTGCTACTGCAGAATATATTACTCGGTTAATTTGTCCACTCTTACATCTTAGTTCATGCACGTCTTCGTCGTAGCTTTCGGCCGTCTTGCCCCAGCATACTGTGTGTCGTCTTCTCCACTGTACACTTCCGTCGTTTTTTAGTGAATTTTTATTAAAAAAATTCACTAATAGAGAGGTATCGATGGTGAGACTTTGCAAAAATTCTTTCAAATGAGCGCGAATTAGGACCCCTAGAACCCATATCCGGGGTCAGTTTGAATTTTTATATGCTTATATATATATATATATATATATATATATATATATATATATATATATATATATATATATATATATATATATATATATATATATATATATATATATATATATATATATATATATATGTATGTATCCGTCTGATAACTCAAAAAATAATTAACCGATTTAGATGAAACTCTTCAAGTGCCTTTCTTTTATTAATGGCTTGGATAAGTTCGTTAGCCAGGAAAATCGGACGGGGTTTTCCGGGAAAATTTATAGTTTTCTTTCAAAAAAATTTTTTTTTTCCGAAAATTTCGATAAAATTTGGTCTACATATTGCTTTGGGAAATACCTAACTATGTGCCAAAATTCAGCTTTCTAGGGTTACAGAAAATTGAGCTATTCAAATTTGAAACATTTAAGTTTAAATCATAAGTATGTGTTTGCTGTTGGTTAGTCAATGCTTTTCTTATTGACTCATGTGTTATTAATAGTCAATAGTTTCTTTCCGAATACACAAACCTTCCATTGACTTCTGCTTCTGCCGCTGTTACAGTCCTTTTATTTAGAGCTAGAGTTCTAACCACTCATACAAACAGTGTTTTTTAACCACGTGGCTGGGCGACTGACCGAATTCATTCCCAGTTGCTGTTGATTTACTCATATTCTCTTAATATGTTTGAAGATGTGGTGTCTACTTCATTCCAAGTCACTATTAACCGACTATTTATGAAATCAAATAAGTAAATTAAATCGATTGTCATAAAATATGTAGTGTATTAAGACAAGGGAAAAAGAAATAAAACATATATAACTGTGCACATTTTGATTATATTTTAGGGTGCTTGAGAGAGGTATTGTCACAGCATAATATTTTATAAAAGTTCATTTGTAAATAGGTTTAATTTTTATATGTTTATATATATATATATATATATATATATATATATATATATATATATATATATATATATATATATATATATATATATATATATATATATATATATATATATATATATATGATAACTCAAAAAATAATTAACCGATTTCGATGAAACTTGGCAAGTGCCTGTCTTTTATTAATGGCTTGGATGAGTTCGTTATCCAGAAAAATCAGACGGGGTTTTCCGGCAAAATTTTGAGTTTTCTTTCGAAAAAATTTTTTTTCTCTGAAAGTAACAAAGCTGTTTCAATGAAATTTACTATATATGTTGCCTCAACCTTACTACGTACCAAAATTCAACTTTCTAAGTTTAGAGAAAATTGAGTTATTCAAATTTTAAATTTTCTTTCGAAAAAAATTTTTTTCTCCGATAATTACAAAGTTATTTTAATGAAATTTTGTGGATATCTTGCCTTAGGAAAAATCTTACTACGTATTGAAATTAAACTCTCTAAGTTTATAGAAAATTGAGTTATTTAAATTTGAAGCATTTAATAAAAATTCACTACCATAACGCACTTGCTGCGTCCCGAGTTTTTTCATCTTCTCTGCTTACACGTCTTCCGTCGCTTCCGTTAATGCTACCTATCTTCCTTACTGTTCGTCGTTGACACTCTCGCCTGCTATTCGCTCTCCGTTGTCAACACTACTACTACTACTCTGCGGTTGTACCCCATCGCTATACCCGACTGTTCCCGGGTGGATATAACACAGGACACACACAAATATATATATATATATATATATATATATATATATATATATATATATATATATATATATATATATATATATATATATAAACATATAGAAATTGACACTGAACCCGGATAAGACCTTAACTCCCCCCCTGCATTTTTTCGCATCATTTTACGTCAGAAACTTATAACTACAACTAAATCATTTTTGTCAACGCAAGAAACTGTAATCGCTTCTTCTAAGTACTTAAACCCTACACCTAATTTCTTACCTAAAGGTGCATATTCCTGAGAAAATACATAAAACCCTGCTGTTTCGAAAGCCACGTCATAGGTAGTGATGACATTCTTATGGACTCCTAAGTGTAAACCATAATGGAATTCTCTATAAAAGTCTTTTAGTGCTGTATATGGTTTAGGCAAAGCCTTCAATACCATTTCTGTGTCTGTTGCCTTGTGTTCTACCAAAAGTATTTTACCGAACCACCCTTCACCGACTATCTGCAGAATGTCGAACTCTTCAGCTAGATTTACCTGAAATAAAAGAATCACCATTAAAATCTAAAGCAAATCAATACTACTTATATAGGGTAGGACCCGTAGGCCTTGGTTAGCTGACTATGAGGAAATAATCGTAGTAAAAATCTGAAAATTTTCACAAATGAACACTTGTCATGAGGAGTTCTATAAGAATATCTTCTAGAACATGGCATATCCAGATATACCAGGGGTCGCAATTAACTTTCTTATTCGTATTTTAAATGGAATATGCAGAATTTTGCAAAACTTTTATGTATCACACCATATGAGAGAATAGTAAAGATGGCGGCAAGTGAGTCGGTTTTGGTGAATGAGCTACACAAAATGAAGAAAAATTAACTAATTGGTGTCCTAGTGTCGAAAAAATTGCCACAAAATTTTTGTGAAAATTGAATACTTAAAGAATATATGAAAGATTTGGTTCTAGGAATCAAGTGTAACGCACAAGGTGACAAAGAATTTTACAATTCCGTTAACACCGTGCCCAGTAATGAGTAATGGCGACTGCAACCAACGTACGTGTATTGAAAAGAAGCTAAAATTACAATTTGTGCAAAGAGAAATCGGAGTAACAAGAGAACTGAATTTTCTAGAGGAAAATAACCTAAACGAAGCATTTTCCGAAATTTATAAACTATGTAATATTGTAGCAACGATGCCAATGACCACTTCAGAAAGCAAAAGGTCCTTTTCTACTTTAAAACGAGTTAAGACATTTTTAAGAAATACCATGAGCCAAGACAGACTTACAGCATTGGCCATGTTGTCCATCGAGAAAAAAATGATGAAACAAATCCGGGACTTTAATGAAAAAGTTATTTTTCTTAACAATAAGGACAGGTGAGCTGATTTCCTCTACCAGTAACGGTAAGATACCTATATCATTTCTTTTACATGTTGCCATCCATTATTTTAATTTATTTATACCCTCGATATTCGTGATTAAATATTATTTCAAATAGCTACTAATTTCCCAAAAAATATTCTTGTCTATATTTTTATATTAAAGAATTTTTCATTGAAATTCTGAAGTGTCAGGAAAACGCGTGACCTTGAAACTTTTCAAATTGCTAGTTGCTAATAGGCAATCCTACTCACGAATGCTGTGCCCACCCATGTAAGGTACCCACCAGCCGCCACTCTTGTTAAGCTCGTTATATTTTAGATTTTTGGGCACGTACCCTTGTCATAAGTTGTGATACGTTTTTTATCTTGTAAGCTTTATGACTTGTCGGATTTACAATAATTGTAACTAATGTACCAAATAAATATTATTAATAAATATTATTATTAATAATGTTATTATTATTATTATTATTATGTGTCATACTAATTTTTGTGTGAAAATGTTTGCAAAATCATCTCAACACTTTAGCCTTTCAGTGAGTGAAGATTGTAACCTGTGATGAGCACTGATAAGTACAATTTAGAGAACATAATTATAGTTAATTTAGAATAATTATCATAATTAGAACCGCAGACCGGTTTCGCTCTGATTAGTGATGTAATTTGTATACCGTACTGACAAGCTTTAATTGGAGTGAAACCGGTTTGTCGTTCTAATTATGGTGAGAATACTTCTAACGTTACATAAACTGTCCTTATATTAGGGAAGAAATGGGCCAGCGCTGACAATTTACAAAATTGTTAGTTGGTTGTACACAGTATCCATTTGATAACATTTTTTGTTGTTTGAAGCTGTCGTGACAACATACTAGTACTACCTGGTTCCGCACCGAGATGGCGACCCTGTCGTACGCCTTACAATGTTCTAGTAGGCTGGATATCATAGCCGTATTACTTTATACGTGTGTTCACGCTGTAATTAGTATACCGTACTGACGAGCTCTAATTAGAGAGAAACCGGTTTGCGGGTCTAATTATGGTGAAAATACATTTAGCCTTACATACATTGCGCCTATATTAGAGAAAAAATGGGCCAGGGCTGACAATTTACAAAATTGTTATTTTATTGTACACAGTCTCTATTTTATAACATTTTGTGTAATTTGGAGCTGTCGTGACTCTATACTACCTGGTTCCGTACCGAGATGGCGACCCTGTCGTACATCTCACAACGTTCTAGGGGACTGCCTACCATAATCGTATTACTTTATAAGTGTGTTCTCTCTGTAATTAGTATGCCGTACTGATGAGCTCTAATTAGAGCGAAACCAGTCTGCGGTTCTAATTATGATGGAAAATAGATTTAGCCTTACATACATTATCCTTATATTAGGCATGAAATGGACCAGGGCTGACAATTTACAAAATTGTTAGTTGGTGGTACACAGTCTCTATTTTGTAACGTTTTGTGTTATTTAGAGCTGTTGTGACAACATACTACCTGGTTCCGCACTAAGATGGCACCCCTGTCGTCAGTGGCGGATTTGCCCTAAGGCCCAGTAGGCCCGGGCCTAGGGCGGCCAGATATTAGGGGCGGCCAATAAAGTAAATTCATTATGTAGTCTATATGATGGGTGATGAGAAAGGGGCGGCTGGTACTTACTACATGGCCTGGGGCCTAGGGCGGCCAAGACTGCAAATCCGCCACTGCCTGTCGTTATTATTATTATTGACTTTAGCCTGAAGGCTTTTCACACTCCCTTAAAGGGGACATTCGCTCATCCCAGATATTGCCGACAATAGGCATGGATGCAAAATGATGAAAATGTTTTGTATCCTCCTACTATGTCGAAAATCATAACTACTGGACAATTGATAGTCCCTTTATTAATCTTATTTTTAAAGGGGTAGACATTGATCCAATCCAATCCATAGCAGGTGGTAGTGGAATTTTCCTTTATGTAATAGTAAAGGATTTTTTCACGCCCGAGGAGGTACCACCCCATACATCAAGGGGCCGGTGAAGTCCCAACGGACGTTTCCGGTTCTGGTGTGTGAGTCGGTTTCCCTTATAAGCAAAAATGATGATGGCTCCTCCTTGTATAAAATATTCCGGAGGCAAAATACCCCTCCATTCGGATCTCCGGGAGAGGGGTGTACAGGGGGCGCCAACATCAAGATTTAACATATCCTTTTCGAATATATGTGGCCTAAATTCTAACCTGAACTCCGTCCACCATTTCCTCCAGGCTAACAGGCCCCAACTCCTCTTCCTCACCGAAACCCAAATCAGTGCCAAAACAGCCACTAATCACCTTAATTTCCCGGGGTATGAGCTCCTTACTGCCTTTAGATTGCATGGAGGCGTGTGCGCATACGTCCGTAGCAATCTACCCTGCACCAGACTTCCCAATTTAGAAGCTGGAAGAAAAGACATACTATGGATAAAACTCTCTCTCAGGGCTGCAACTAAATTCATCTGTTGCATTTACCGGTCACCTTCTGACAACAACTTTGTCCAGCTCTTTGACTACCTTTCTGAAAAAACCGACTATCTGATTTCTGAATATCCTTCCTCCGAGGTCACTATTCTTGGCGACTTCAATGTCCATAATAAGGAATGGCTAGGATCTTCAAAAACCGATCCACAAGGGAGAGCAGCGGAGGCCTTTGCAGTCAGCAATTCTTTGGCCAATATGGTACAGCAATCTACTTACTTTCCTCGTATCCCAACACACAGCTCAAATCCCTTGGATCTCCTTCTTACTACAAATCCTGAATGCTATAAGATATCAGTCACCGCCCCCCTTGGTCGCTCAGACCACGGCATGGTCACTGCTTCCTGTGCAATGCAACCCGAGGTCACACAGTCATCACACCCACGTATCGTTTGGCACTACAACTCCGCAAACTGGGACGAAATGCGGGATTACTTTTCCTCATTTCCATGGGCGTCTGTCTGCTTCTCTCATCCTGACCCCTCTGATATCTCACAAAACGTCACCGAAATTATCCAAGCTGGCATGGAATTATTTATTCCACGTACACAGAAAACCTCTTCAGCCACTCAAAAGCCCTGGTTTTCTAAATCCTGTGACAAGGCCAGACTTGAAAAGGTCAAAGCTCACAAAACGCTTCTACACAATCCCAGTCAAGAAAATCGTCAAGCATTCAACGACGCAAGAAACCGCTATGTCCGCATTCTTTCTGAGGCAAAAAACTCGTTTAATAACCACATCAAAAACAAAGTCCTCTCAAGCTCCAACGGCGGCAAACCCTTCTGGACTCTTGCTAAGTCTATTGGGAATAATTTCTGCAAGAGCACGTTCCCACCTCTTGTCTCAGGTGATGAAATTGTTTCTACCGCCCTGGACAAGGCTGAACTTTTTGCTTCGTTGTTCGCCGGAAATTCTACTCTCAACCCACCTCCAAATGTTCAACCACCAACAGTCCCCAATGTCGCGCATAAAATGACTGATATCATTTTCCAAACTAAAAAGGTACGAAAGATGCTCTCTTCTCTTAATACCAGGAAAGCCTCTGGCCTTGACGAGATCCCAGCAATTGTTCTCAAAAAATGCGCACCAGAACTTGCTCCTGTCCTGACTCGTCTGTTTCAGATATCTTACAATAAAGGCATATTCCCTAGTAACTGGAAAACTGCTCGAGTACAACCCATCCCCAAGAAAGGATCCAAAGCGCTTCCTAGCAACTACAGGCCTATTTCTCTCCTTTCAGTCATCTCTAAAGTGATGGAAAAGTATATAAATACCGAACTACTAAAATTCCTTGAAAAACACAGTCTAATCCACGACAGGCAGTATGGATTCCGTCAGCGCAGATCGACTGCCGACCTCCTTTCTTTTGTCACCCATTCTTGGAACAAGTCTATGGAACAACACGGTGAATCCCAGATTGTTGCTCTAGACATATCCAAAGCATTCGACCAGGTCTGGCACGCAGCGCTGCTTAATAAACTTCCGGCCTATGGCCTACCACCAAAACTTTGTACCTGGACAGCAAATTTCCTCTCCAACAGGAGCATATCTGTTGTTGTGGATGGCCATTCCTCTAAACTGTATCCAATTAATGCAGGAGTTCCTCAAGGTTCAGCTTTAGCCCCTACTTTGTTTCTTCTCCACATCAATGACCTCCTCTCTAGCACATCCAACCCAGTTCACAGTTACGCGGACGACAGCACCCTCCACTCAAACATACAATATTCTAAGCCTGTCTCTTTAGCCCAATTAGATGAGGATCGCAGACTCATGGAGGGTTCTGTCTCCGTAGACCTCCAAA
The DNA here is from genome assembly GCA_964006375.1 of Tillus elongatus. Classification (NCBI taxonomy): domain Eukaryota; kingdom Metazoa; phylum Arthropoda; class Insecta; order Coleoptera; family Cleridae; genus Tillus; species Tillus elongatus. Next base: position 6,079,804 of record OZ023263.1, read on the forward strand.
AAATATTAGACTGGGGAAGTAGAAATCTTGTACAATTCAACCCCACCAAAACTAAGTCTTGCTTTCTCTCTCACAAGAGATACACCAGCCCTAGACCGATCACAATGAACAACCAAGTTATTCAAAGTAATGAGTCCTTTTCTCTTGTTGGCATTACTGTGGATCGAAATCTTAATTGGCACCAACATGTTACATCAATTGCAGAAGCGGCTGCTAAGAAATTGGGTTTCCTCTTCCGGGCTCGCAAATTTTTTTCACCAACTAATCTCTATACCTTATACACTTCACAAATAAGGCCAAACCTCGAATACTGCTCCCACATCTGGGGTGCAGCTGCCGCTTCTACACTCGCTATCCTGGACTCCATTCAAAAGAGAGCTATACGTCTCATCGGTGACCCTACCCTCACCCAAAGGCTTCCATCCCTTGCCCACCGACGTGCCGTTGGTGACCTCTCTCTCTTTTATAGATATCTGCACGGGCACTGCTCAGAGGAGCTTTCCTCCATAATTCCCCCACCTGCTGCCCCCAGCAGATCTACCAGGGGAACAGAGCGAATGCACCCTCTTAACGTCCAGGTTACCAGACATAGAACATCTTGTTATGCCCGCTCTTTTGTCCCGAGGACTTCCAAGTTGTGGAATTCCTTGCCGGCACATGTTTTTCCTTCTCCTCCGAACCTCCAAACCTTCAAGTCCAGAATTAACAAGCTGCCTCTTTCCTCCTTGTCAACACCCACGGTACGATAGTATTTAGGCTGTAAGCCCTCGTGGTGTGTTGTTGACATTAAAAAAAAAATAAAAAAAAATATCTCACATACTAAAGAGACTGAACTCAGATGGAGCCCTTTCCAAGTTATCGGACCCTGAATGATAACACGACATATCCTCATTTCCCAGGAATCTCCGCATGGTGTGGGCAGTTGCAAGTATTACCGCCTTCTGCATAACCTTATAAAGATGCTCTCCAAGGCCCAGTTTATTATTATTATTATTATTATTATTATTATTATTATTATTATTGTTGTTGTTGTTGTTGTTGTTGTTGTTGTTGTTGTTATTATTATTATTATTATTATTATTATTATTATTATTATTATTATTATTATTATTATTATTATTATTATTAATATTATTAGGAAGCAAAACAAAAACGACTAGACATTTGAAGAACACCAGAGTGTAGAAATAGAAAGTACATACTTGCTAACTCAAGAATAGATTAATTGTTTTTCATGCAATCCCAAAATATCTTCAACAGTTGTACAACGTACGGGATACTTTACAGCTTTATGGGACTTGTAAATCAATATATTTAACAACCTATACAAACGATCGGTCATTAAAAGTCTGCTTCCACAAGAAAATATATTAATTTCTTCACCTTACTGTTTTATAATTGGTGAGAAATATGTCTTATAAGCAAATTATGTAACAACAACTTCCAGAAAAATGCTGCTTGATATTGTATCACATAAAAACATTTTTGAACCTTATTTTTGTGTATATACGAGGTTCGATCAATAACTACCCATATTTGAAAAAAGGTAGCGTTGCTGATGGAAGCTGTCATTACCTCGTGTACTGTCATCTGTCAAATGACCCCATACTAAATATGAGACTGATTCATTGGTTCGTTTTTACGTGACAGCCAGCGGTATCACTAGCGTCTATTTCTTGTGCTTTACAAATGAACTTGACAGCCACATTAACCTTCAAAAGAACTTAGCGCGCGCAGAAGTGACTATTTAAAATAAAATCGGCAATTTTAGGTACTTAGGTACGTACTTCTATTTTTGAGAAATTGTTGATGGATAAATGTAAACTTACCAAAATTAGGGTTTGGGAATTCATTAAAAAATTTAAATTTATTTATGTATTATGTGAGTTACCGTCATAATTAACATGGCACGCAAGTCATGAGTTTTTTTACGTTTTAACGAAATAAAAGACCTCCCTGCCTTGTTATTTACACAAAATCCTCCCAACTGACCTTCCTGACCTGACCTGACCTGACCTGACATCAGTTTGCCTAACTGGAAATGTATACTCACATAACCTTGATGTATGGCAGGGTTGGTTTTTCCCTCTTTTAGCCGTTAATTAGGCAAACTGATATCAGGCAAGGTCAGTTTGGAGGATTTTGTGTAAATAACAAGTCAGGGAGGTCTTTTATTTCGTTAAAACGGCAAAAAACTCAAGAGTTGCGTGCCATGTTAATTATCCCGGTAACTCACGTAATACATAAATAAGTAAATTTAAATATTTTAATGAATTCCCAAACCCTAATTTTGGTACGTTTACATCTGTCTACCTACAACTTCTCAAAAATAGAAGTACGTATTTAAGTACCTAAAATTGCTTATTTTATTTGAAATAGCCACATTTGCGCGTCCTAAGTTCATTTGTAGAGCACAAGAAATAGACGCTAGTAGCGGTATCACGTGTGTTTCGTGTTTCTCAATAAAATGGGAAAAGTCTGGACGCAGCAAGTGCGTTATGGTAGTGAATTTTCATTAAAATGTTTTTAATAACAAATATGTTTTTTAAAGAAAGCAGGCATCAAATTTGCTTACCAGTATAACCTATATCGACGGTCTCATGGAAAAAAGACACAAGCGCCAAAAAAATCGATTTCGCGACTTTGTTATCATTTTGTAGGGAATTTCAAGCCGCATCTAACGATTTGAATGGCATTAGCGACAAAAATTTATCAGCGACGTAAAACTGGTTTAAAGTGGTAACAAGCGCCAAGGTCGTCACTGTGTACAAGCTCAAAGACAGTCGCAGTGGCGCTTGCGCTATTTCAGATAGGAAGACCAATGGTGATGTTATGGTGCATGTCATGGTTAAGTTTGGCTGTAAAACTGTGTGGAACGGTAAGTTATATTGAATATTATAATAACTTATATATATGAAATATAATTGTCATTTATTTCTCACTAATTTATTCACGCACAACTTCACGCGAAACGGATAATACCTCTTAACAAAGTTGGGCGGTTGTGCCACTACATGGCACGTATACCTATTTGGCATAAGCTCTGTTGCTTATGCAGATTCAATGGTAATTGATAATGAAGAATAATTTGATTTTCATTGTGTCAAGCTCATAATATTTGAGTATAAATCAGAGCTAGAGCAATAATTTTTATTGTATGCACTCAATTTTGTGACTGGTGTTATTGCAAGTAGTCATTGAAATTCTCTATGTCGCTTATACCAATCTCCAACCTGCAGAGGGATGAAAATTCACGTAGCGGAAGGATATTGGCGCTGACCATGCAGTCAATTCTGGGCTCAGGCATCCAAGGAGCATTAGAAAACGACATTATTCTCTTGGAGAATGAGAATGCTGAAATGCCAATATCTACTGACTAGCAATATTGATGAATTATTGTTCTCAAATAATTTTGATGAGATTATAACAAATGTGCACTGAGAGCTTACCTAGCACATCAAAAGAAGATGATCATCAAACTATTCTGAAAGAACAGAATTCCAATGTAATAGCCGAAGAAAGAGTGCTTTTAGAGTATTTGCCAACAAGAGTTTATGATAAGTACACTTGGAGAACCCAAATCACCACAACACATTTTAAAAGACCTGATGATCGTTTCACTAACCAAGTTAGCGTCATCAGAGGATGAAACATTCGTCAGGTCTTTTAAAATGTGTTGTGGTGATTTGGGTTCTCCAAATGTACTTATCAGTGCTCATCACAGGTTCCAATCTTCACTTAAAGATTTTATGATTTTCAGTCATGATTCTCACAACAACTTGAATCAGTAGCTTACAATTGCCTAAGATAATAAAATCTCAATCAGCTGGCAACCAGGCAAATTTATTGCAAACAACCTCCAAGAAAGTTAAGAGACCAAGAATGAATAGGGGTGCTGGGTGGGGAGGAAATATAAGCGCAAAATGCTAAAAAAATATGTAGTCGGATTTTGAAAACAGGCGTTTTTCAGATTTTGCAGCAATACTTCCTTTAAACCTTGTCTGCCCCGCACCGCATCCATATTTCCCCAGGTCCAGTAACTTCTTGGGCGTTGCTCCCAAGACATTTTTCTTGCGCTGTATGCTTTGCAGATAGTTGTATGCACAAGGGGAAGGAGAACCCCTGTGTTTTAGGATGAGGGGGCAGAAACCTTCTTCGACCTGGGGGTTCTTCTTCCCCTTCTGCATGCATACAATCACGCTCAATGCATAATCCACAGGAATTTTTTTTATGTTCAGCTCTCTAGTGTATTTTTTGTTGAGTACATTTTCTGTTTATCAATTTTTTTGTTTGAGTTTTGTATCCAAATTACTGTATAAATAATTATGATAGAGATAATGTTTTTCTCGCCTTCCTTTACCTTATTTTTTACTGTTCCTAATTGAATAAACTAAAGTTTTATAGCCTTTAATATAAGGCTAATCACTATAATATATTATTCTTATTAAAATTCCCTACCATATGGCACTGGCTGCGTCCCGAACATTTCTAAATATAGATTAAATTTCCTTTTAGAAAGCTTTTGTAGCTTTAATCAAATTTGCAATACAAGTTTCTTTTAAAGATACTATTACTGTACCTAAATAGGTAGGTATGCTCCCACATCTGGGGTGCAGCTGCCGCTTCTACACTCGCTATCCTGGACTCCATTCAAAAGAGAGCTATACGTCTCATCGGTGACCCTACCCTCACTCAAAGGCTGCCATCCCTTGCCCACCGACGTGCCGTTGGTGACCTCTCTCTCTCTTTTATAGATATATGCACGGTCACTGCTCATAGGAGCTTTCCTCCAACACGACACGAGGGCTCACAGCCTAAATACTATCGTACCGTGGGTCTCGACAAGGAGGAAAAAGGCAACTTGTTAATTCTGGACTTGAAGATTAGGAGGTTTGGAGGACAAGGAAAAACATGTGCCGGCAAGGAATTCCACAACCTGGAAGTCCTCGGGACAAAACAGCGGGCATAACAAGATGTTCTATGTCTGGTGACCTGGACAGTAAAAGGGTGGTAGATCTGTTGGGGGCAGCAGGTGGAGGAACTATGGAAGAAAGCTCCTCCGAGCAGTGCCCGTGCAGATATCTGTAAAATAGAGAAAGGTCACCAACGGCAGGTCGGTGGGTAAGGGATGGGTGAGGGTAGGGTCACCGATGAGACGTATAGCTCTCTTCTGAATGGAGTCCAGGATAGCGAGCGTAGAAGCGGCACCCCAGATGTGGGAGCAGTATTCGAGGTTTGGCCTTATTTGTGAAGTATATATGGTATAGAGATTAGCTGGTGAAAAGTATTTGCGATCCTGAAAGAGGAAACCTAATTTCTTAGCAGCCGCTTCTGCAATTGATGTCACATATTGGGGCCAATTGAGATTTAGATCCATAGAAATGCCAACAAGTGAAAGAGACTCATTACTTTGAATAACTTGGTTGTTCATTGTGATGGATCTAGGGCTGGTGTATCTCTTATGAGATAGAAGGCAAGACTGAGATTTGATGGAGTTGAGTTGTACAAGATTTCTACTTCACCAGTCCAATATTTTTTGGAGATCCACAGAGACAGAACCCTCCATGAGTCTGCGATCCTCATCTAATTGGGCTAAAGAGACAGGCTTAGAATATTGTATATTGATGGAGGGTGCTGTCGTCCGCGTAACTCTGAATTGGGTTGGATGTGCTAGAGAGGAGGTCATTGATGTGGAGAAGAAACAAAGTAGGGGCTAAAGCTAAACCTTGAGGGACTCCTGCATTAATTGGATACAGTTTAGAGTAATGGCCATCCACGACAACAGAAAGGCTCCTGTTGGAGAGAAAATTTGCTGTCCAGGTACAGAGTTTTGGTGGTAGGCCATAGGCTGGAAGTTTATTAAGCAGCGCTGCGTGCCAAACCTGGTCGAATGTTTTGGATATGTCTAGAGCGACAATCTGGGATTAACCGTGTAGTTCCATAGACTTGTTCCAAGAATGGGTGACAAAGGAAAGGAGGTCGGCAGTTGATCTGCGCTGCCGGAATCTATACTGCCTGTCGTGGATCAAACTGTTTTTCAAGAAATTTTTGTAATTCGGAGTTTATATACTTTTCCATCGCTTTAGAGACGACTGAAACGAGAGAAATAGGCCTGTAGTTGCTGGGAAGCGCTTTAGATTCTTTCTTGGGGACGGGTTGTACTCGACCAGTTTTTCAGTTACTAGGGAACATACCTCTATTGTAAGATGTCTGAAACAGACGGGTCAGGACAGGAGCAAATTCTGGTGCGCATTATTTGAGAACAATTGCTGGGATTTCATCAAGGCCAGAGGCTTTCCTGGAATTAAGAGAAGAGAGCAGCTTTCGTATCTTTTTAGTTTTGAGAATGATATCCGTCATTTTATGCGCGACATTGGGGATTGTTGGTGGTTGAACATTTGAAGGTGAGTTGAGAATAGAATTGTCGGCGAATAATGAGGCAAAAAGTTCAGCCTTGCCCAGGGCGGTAGAAACGATTTCTTCCCCTGAAACAAGGGGTGGGAACGTGCTTTTGCACAAATTATTCCCAATAGATTTAGCAAGAGTCCAGAAGGGTTTGCCGCCGTTGGAGCTTAATAGGACTTTGTTTTTGATGTGGTTATTAAACTAGTTTTTTGCCTCAGAAAGAATGCGGACATAGCGGTTTCTTGCGTCGTTAAATGCTTAACGGTTTTCTTGACTGGGATTGCGTATAAGCGTTTTGTGAGCTTTGACCTTTTCAAGTCTGTCCTTGTCACAGGATTTAGAGAACCAGGGCTTTTGAGTGGCGGAAGAGGTTTTCTGTGTACGTGGAATAAATAGCTCCATGCCAGCTTGGATAATTTCGGTGACGTTTTGTGAGATATCAGAGGGGTTAGGATGAGAGAAGCAGACAGACGCCCATGGAAATGAGGAAAAGTAATCCCGCATTTCGTCCCAGTTTGCGGAGTTGTAGTGCCAATCGATACGTGGGTGTGATGACTGTGCGACCTCGGGTTGCATTGCGCAGCAAGCAGTGACCATGCCGTGGTCTGAGCAGTCAAGGGGGGCGGTGACTGATATCTTATAGCATTCAGGTTTTGTAGTAAGAAGGAGATTCAAGGGATTTGAGCTGTGTGTTGGGATACGAGGAAAGTAAGTAGGTTGCTGAACCATATTGGCTAAAGAATTGCTGACTGCAAACGCCTCCGCTGCTCTCCTTTGTGGATCAGTTTTTGAAGATCCTAGCCATTCCTTATTATGGACATTGAAGTCACCAAGAATAGTGACCTTGGAGGAAGGATATTCAGAAATCAGATGGTCGGTTTTTCAGAAAGTTAGTTGAAGAGCTGGACAAAGTTGTTGTCAGAAGGTGACCGGTAAATGCAACAGATGAATTTAGTCGCAGCCCTGAGAGAGAGTTTCAACCAAAGTATGTATTTTCTTCCAGCTTCTAAATTGGGGAGTCTGGTGCAAAGTAGATTGCTACGGACGTATGCGCACACGCCTCCGTGCAATCTAAAGGAAGTAAGGAGCTCATGCCCCGGGAAATTAAGGTGATTTGTGGCTGTTTTGACACTGATTTGGGTTTCGATGAGGAAGGGGAGTTGGAGCCTGTTAGCCTGGAGGAAATGGCGGACGGAGTTCAGGTTAGAAATTGTAACACTTTTGAAAAGTTCTTCAAATGAGTATATACTAGGGCCTTTAATCCCAATCTTCAAGGTACGTTTAAATTTAAAGTGTTAATTCTAGTAATATGTTGTACTAACCGTGTACAATTCTTATGAAAATTTACTACGATAGTGCACTTGCTGCGTCTCGAAATTTTAATTATATATTTTCATAAGGTCGCAATTTGCTTGGTAAAATAATTTTTCATTTATTTAAATTTTTCCATCATATAATGTTCTCAGACTAGAAAGCATAATATATTCATTCTGTAGGAAGCGAATAGTCACTTGTAGGTCTGGGTGACTGTTTGGGAAAGTTTATGTTGTAACCCTGAAAAGTGAGGACCGAGCCAAACATTCCATTTATTTTTGAAACAGCCGCGTTGGCATGACAATAGCAGATAGCAGACACTGAATAAACCATTAATACCGGTCTTTAAGGTATAAATCATGATACAAACAACAGTTTCTGCATTGTCCGTGTAAAAACAACATACAAATGCTTCCGACATAACACAGCAGCTGGCATGCAGTGATATTTGGAAACATTCAGGGTAGATTCCTTTATTTCTTTATCATCTTAATTTAAACCAAATTTATATGTTAGTTCATAAAAGGTATAACGTACGTGTCCTGGAAGCATATGTTTTACACAAAATATATGTCTCTTAGTATCTTCAGAAGCCAAAGATCATTGATTTAAGAGTTTGACTGCCTAAGTGAAGAGACAAGATTCCTAACGAATGTTGTACAAGTGGACAATTTGACATTGAAAGTGTTTGATTTCTGCAAAGCAAATTTTAAAAATAAAGCTCACGAGTAGAGGAATCAAATAAACAAATAATTGATAGCGATGATAGTAACTCAATGGGCAAAATAAAACAATTACTTTTTTTACCGAATTTTCGTAGAAAAAACTGAAATATTTATTTATTTCAATTTAAAAAGCATATATATGCTGTTAACTTTACACTAAATCAGAGCTGCCTCAGTTATAATTTTTGGACTGTAAATTATGACAACTCTGTGAGTTTCTTGGTGTGGTAAGCTTGAATATCTGTTTACATTTAATGATGTTGATAAGGCTTGTAGAATTTATTTATTTATTCAAAAAGAGAAGAGCTGATGCTGGAAGCCTATTTACTCATACGCAGAAATAATAAAAGTAAAGAAAACTACATAAATCAAAAATTTTAATGCAGCAGCGTATAGTAAAAATAAACAAACAGTGTATGTCTGCTGCCCTATAACTCAAAAAATCTCTGGACGCAGCAAGTGCGTTATGGTAGCGAATTTTCTTTAAAACATTTTTAATAGCAAATGTCTTTCTTTGATGAAAGCAGGCATCAAACTTGGTTGCCTATATAGTGGAAACAATGTACCATATTTCATTGAAATAAATTTATTGTTTGAAAATATATAAACAATTTTTAAAAGTCTAGATGCAGCAATTTCTGAAAACAGTTTTTTGAAAAACGTTTGGGAACTAAACTGCAAATTTACCGAAAATTCGCTACCAAAACGCACTTACTGCGTCCAGATTTTTTTCTTACAAACGCATCATATTTCGATAAAAAATGCAAAAATGCATTAACGAATTTGTTCTACGAAAATTAGCTAAAAAAAATTATACACCCCTACTCACTCCTGGTCCTTTAACTTCCTTGGGGAGTGTGAACAAAAAAATTTCCTTGGGGTTTGTGGATCCAGGGGGGTGGGGACCTACGCAGGTTTCTGAAAACAGTTTTTTGAAAAGCGTTCAAGAGCTAAACGGCAAATTCACCGAAAATTAGCTACCAAAACGCACTTACTGCGCCTAGATTTTTTTCTTACAAACGTATCATATTTCGACAAAAAATTCAAAAATGCATTAACGAATTTGTTCTATGAAATTTAGCTAAAAAAATTATGCACCCCTACTCACTCCTGGCCCCGTAACTTCCTTGGGGGGTGTGAACAAGAAGTTTTTCTTGGGGTTTGTGGATTCAAGGGGGCAGTAGGCAGGTTTCTGAAAACAGTTTTTTGAAAAGAGCTCGCGAGCTAAACTGCAAATTTACTGAAAATTCGCTACCAAAACCCAGTTACTGCGTCCAGTTTTTTTCTTACAAACACATAATATTTCAATAAAAAATGCAAAAATGCATTAACTAATTTGTTCTACAAAAATTAGCTAAAAAAAATTATTCACCCCTACTCACTCCTGCTCCCGTAACTTCCTTGGGGAGTGTGAACAAGAAATTTTTCTTGGGGTTTGTGGATCCAGGGGAGAGGGCTATGAAGGTTTCAGAAAACAGTGTTTTGAAAAGCGTTCGGGAGCTAAACTGCAAATTTACCGAAAATTCGCTACCAAAACGTACTTACTGCGTCTAGATCTTTTTCTTACAAACGCATCATATTTCGATAACAAACTCAAAAATGCATTAACGAATTTGTTCTACGAAAATTAGCTAAAAAAAATTATACACTCCTACTCACTCCTGGTCCCGTAACTTCCTTGGGGAGTGTAAACATAAAATGTTTTAGGGGAATAGGGGTGCTGTGCAGGGTAGGCAGGGTTTAAGGGGGATATGGCTTCAAGATGTGAAAAAGACAACTTTCAAGCCCATTTTATTCGCATTTTCTGCTCATATTTCCTTTTTACAACCCACCCCGCCCAGCACTCCTATTCACTCCTGGTCCCGTAACTTCCTTGGAAGGTGTGAACAAGAAAATTTTCTTGGGTTTTGTGAATTCAGGGGCGGGCCTAGGCAGGTTTCTGAAAACAGTGTTTTGAAAAGCGTTCGGGAGCTAATCTGAAAATTTACCGAAAATTCGCTACCACATAGCACTTACTGCGTCCAGATTTTTTTCTTATAAACGCATCATATTTCGATTAAAAAAAATGCCAAAATGGATTAACAAATTTGTTCTACGATAATTAGCTAAAAAAATTATAAACCGTTAAACCATAAACTTCACTAAACCTACAAATAAATATCCAAAAAGGCACCAAACTTAACTAAACTGACAGCCAAAGCATCAGAGAAAGGGTCTATTTGTAATGGATATTCTGTAAATATTTTAGTAAAATGAAGGACAATGACGGTTGAATCTGAAACTTAAGGGTTTGCAGAACACTCTTCTTGCAACATTTTCTTTTCACAAACGGTATTTGTTTCACATTCTTTGCCTAAACATTGCCAATTTTGACGTTTAAAATTGCGAGTTTGACGTTTTGAGGAAAACTCCAAAATTTGTTGCTTTAACTGCCCATAACTTCTTTGTCTTTAAAGCTAGGTACCTAAATTTTGGTACAGAGTTCACTCTTTATAATAAAAACACGCGTACCAAATTTGGTTGCCCTTACTTTGTTATTTCCGGAGATATGAATTTTTTATAAAGAACACAAAATTTTTCGGGAAAACCTGGTCCGATTTTCCTGGCTAACGAACTTATCCAAGCCACTTGCAAAAGGAAGGTACTCTGCAAATTGTATCAAGATCGGTCCATTATTTTTTGAGTTATCGGTCGGATATATATATATATATATATATATATATATATATATATATATATATATATATATATATATATATATATATATATAAATACAGATCTCCCCATAAGCGAATTTTTTTTTTAAAAATTCGCTAAAATGTTCGGGATGCAGCAAGTGCGTTATTGTAGTGAATTTTCATAAGAATAATTTTTATAGTGATTTAGCCTTATTTTAAAAGTTATAAAACATTACTTTATTTAATTAGGACCGGTGAAAAATGGGCTAAAGAAAAGAAAGCAAAAACATGATCTCTGTCATAAACATTTATACTGTAATTTGGATACAAAACTCAAACAAAACAGTTGATAAACAGGAAATATACTCAACAAAAAATACGCTAGAAAGCTGAACATACAAAAATCCTATGGTTCATGCATTGGGGGTGATTGTATGCATGCAGAAGGGGAAGAAGAACCCCCAGGACGAAGAGAGTGTCTGCCCCCTCAACAAAAAACACGGGGGGTTCACCTTCGCCTTGTGCATGCATAAAACGACCTTAAAAGCATCAAGCACATAATTTTTTTGGGGAGCAACCCCCAAGAAAGTTATTGAACCTGGGCGAATATGAGTGTTATGCGGGGCAGACAGGGTTTAAAGGAAGTATTGCTGCAAAATGTAAAAAACGCATCTTTTCAAAGTCCAACTAAATGGTTTTTTTAGCATTTTCCGCTCAGAATTCCTCACCGCCTAGCAACCCTATTCATTCTTGATCCCTTAACTTTCTTGGGGGTTGTTTGCAACAAATTTGGCTTGTGCATTCAAGCGGGGTGATCAGAATGTTTCTGAAAAAATTCTATAAACCCTCCTCGCCGTAAACTGTAAATTTACCGAAAATATATTCCACATTGTCGCCTATAATGTCTTTTGCAGATAATATCGAATACAGCACTAAAGTAAATAAATTCACTTGCTGTTTCACTCATTTTTTATTTTTATATTACACATATAAGCACAAGATAAGTGAGTATAATAAAGGGGGTCCCTTAATTAACATTGGGGCTACACAAACTTAAAAATAGAAAATATATTTAGATCGTGTCTGTGTGCACACAAAAATTATTAAAATACATTTATAAAATCTAACAAAAACAGTTTTGCGATATTATTTTAAATAAACCAATAGGAATACGTTTCGCGGCTATTTCGCAATTCGCGAGTGTATGAATCTAGCTTTAGTCCAAGACTACACTGAAATCCGGTCGACGCCGAAAGCCAGCACCTTGTAAATTAAGCTCGATAGGCTTGGACGGTTAACAAACGTAGGTATGTCTAATTTTAAGCGGCAAATTATACCTGTGTTAAACGTACAAGATGAGAAACATGCTCTTTAAGTTGCTATTTACTAAAAAATATATTGACCAATTAACCTGTGAAATCATTGATAATATAAATGGTGGATCTAGTAACTTATCTATCAGTATCGTTCTCATTTTGTGGGCAGATTGACACTTGCAAAGAACATTGTCGCATGCTAAAATTTAGCGCTTTTGACAGTAAACATTTCATTGGGAACGAAATGGGCCAGGTCTGACCATTTACAAAATTGTTAGTTGATTGTACACATGTCTCCATATATAAAATTTTGTGTTAACTAGAGCTGTCGTGACAACATACTACCTGGTTCCGCACCGAGATGACGTCCCTATCGTACATTTCACAATGTTCTACGTTCTGACATCTTGTAACTTCCATTGTTTAAATTTTTATCCATCATTTATTTAAAGAGCATAGCAGTACAGATAACATCATGCGTCTTTGTCCAACATTGTATATATTGCATTACAGAATTTGAAGTGATATCGAGGATTATTTTAATTTTAATTTTGAATAACTTTATTTTTCTTTGATCAAAAGACATGAAAATTGGTACACAAACACGTCGATTTACATTTTTTTAAGTTGTAGATTATCGTTTCAATCACTTAAAGAATTTGAGATATATTGCGTTTTAAAAAATATTTTTTAATTTTTTAAGAACAACTGGGCGTTAAGATCTGATGACCGAACTCATCCAAGCCACTAACAGAATAAGGGTAATTCCCAAATATGGTCCAAATCAGTGATGTATTGTTTTAGTATACGGTTGAATATATATATATATATATATATATATATATATATATATATATATATATATATATATATATATATATATATATATATATATAAACTTTTTAACTGACCATGAAAATGGGTTCCAGGGGCCTTATTCGCGTTCATTTGAAGAAATTTTCGCAAAGTCTCATCAACGTTACCTCTCTATTAGTTAATGTTCTTAATGAAAACTCACTAAAAAGGATATTCCAACTAAACATCGAGTTAAAAAAGAAAAAGAAGTCTATAGTACTTTAAAACTCAACGTTATCTAATTTATTTTTAAAATGGTTTATTGTAGCAGCGTCTACCTACAGCATCCTGGGGCAGTGAGTTCCAATTATTAAAACTCTGGACGCAGCAAGTGCGTTATGGTAGTGAATTCTCATAAAAATGTTTTTATTACAAATATGTGTTTTCTTTTTAAGAAAGCAGGCATCAATTTTGGTTACCAGTATAACCTATATCGTAAAAACAATGTGGAATGTTTCATAAAAATAACTTTATTGTGTGAAAATGTACGAAAATTTTAAAAGTAAACTTAAAGTGTTCCCGAAAAAACTCGTTTCTTTTCTTGGTCAACCTTATGGGTTAATAGCAAATTGGGCTATTCAAATATGAAGCATTTGATCAAAATTCGCTACCATAACGCACTTGCTGCATCCAGAATTTCTTTTCTTACAAACATGCATTATATTTCGATGGAAAATGCAAAAATGCAATAACATAAGGCGTGCTTGATTTTAAAAAAAAGTATCACCAACGACTTATGGGCCAACCTGTGATTGTAGAAATATTTTTTTAAGATGTAGCTCAAGACAGCCTATAATTAATATATACAATTTTTTTTCATATCTTGTATAATAACGGATATATTGAGCTTTATTGATATTTTACGAAAATTCGACAAAAATTATATACCATTAAACGATAAACTCTATAGCTAAGACTACTGCCAAGCATCAGAGAAGGGGTCTATTTGAAATAAATTTTCTAGAAACATTTTAGTAAAATGAAGGACAATGACGGCTGAAACTAAGACTTCAGGGTTTGTTAAACATCCTTCTTGAGACATTTTATTTCCATAGCCCGTATTAGATTCAAGTTATTTGCATAAATGTTGCCGATTTTGACGTTTTAAATCGCAACTTTGACGTTTTGAGAAAAACCCCAATTTATTTTCCTTTAAATGCCTATAACTTTTTAGATAGCTTATTTATAAGGATATAAACCCGTGTACCAAATTTGGTTGCCCTTACTTTGTCAATTCCGCAGATATAATTTTGTTTGGAAAGGAAACACAAAATTTTCCGGGAAAACCTGGGCAGATTTTCCTGGCTAACAAACTTATCCAAGCCATTTGCAAAAGGAATTTATTCACCAAATTTAATCAAAATCGACCCATTATTTTTTGAGTTATCGGTGTCATACATACATATATATATATATATATATATATATATATATATATATATATATATATATATATATATATATATATATATATATATATATATATATATATATATATATATATATATATATATATATATATATATATATATATATATATAAACATATAAAAATTGAAACTGACTTCGGATATGTGTTCTGGGGACCTAATTAGCGCTCATTTGAAGAAATTTTTTCAAAATTCAAAAGAAGGGATCTCATTAGTGAATTTTTTTAAAGAAAATTCACTAAAACACGATTGCTCAAAAAATGCTGTCTTTCCACTGTGTGGTATACTTGGTGAGCAAGTTTTAAATTATGTCCACGTAGACAGTCATTAGTACTCATCACATATATTTCACTCAAGTCAACGGAAAATGTTTCATGTAAGTAGGGGGGCATTGAGGGTTCTATGACAAAAACCGTGTATTTCCCATGTTAATCCTTATGGGAAAATCTAAGCTCTTTTTTTTGTGACACAAAAGTGACATTTCGAGAGAGCTGAGCTGAGCTGAGGAAGGTCACACCATGCCTCGCTCTCCCAGTTGCTGAGGAAGACCGAGGAGAGAGAGCTCCGCTCTCCCGACTGCTGCACCGCGTCCTCGTCCAGCTGCTGAGAGATACCAAGGAGAGAGAGAGAGAGAGAGAGAGCTCCACTCTCCCGGCTGCTGCACCACGTCCCCTCCCAGTTGCTGAGAGAGGCCGAGGAGGTAGTCTTGAGAGCAGAGCTCCACTGCATCTCACGTCATCTCCCAGTTGCTGAGAGAGACCAAGGAGAAAGTCTTGAGAGCCACCGCGTCTCACATCCTCTCCCAGTTGCCGATAGAGACCGAGGAGAGAGTCCTGCTCTCCTGTCTGCCACACCAAATGATACCTTAAAAAACTAACTACAGTCTCTCGCGTTCTATCCCAGCTGCCGAGAGAGAGAGAGAGAGAGAGAGAGAGAGAGAGATCAGGGAGAAAAGCTCGCTATTCGATGTTACCGCATACATGCAGCATGGTATGGACGACACATGTGTATGACGGTAGGATAGTTGTAGCTCTCTCAAATGTCACAAAAAAGCTTATATTTTCCCATAAGGATTAACATGGGAAATACACGGTTTTTGTCACAGAACTCTGAGTTCCTACTCATGTAGGATTTTATAAGTTGTTATTAAGTCACCACACACCAATCGCAAAGTCATTGTGGGGAGGTCGAAGATCCACAATTTTTCCTCATAGGATGGTCGTGGAGTACCATGGGGAATTCTAGTAGCGGAGCGTTGCAGAGATTTAATTAAAACTCTGTTTCGAGCAAGTACCTGTCACGAGCAAGTACCGGACACCAAACAGCCGATCCAAACCCAGATCATCGACCTCACATAAGTCCTATACAAGCAGCGTGCCGTATAAGCCGAAGGAAACGAAAGCACCTTTCTCGCCAGAAACAGAAACCTTTTGACCCTGTTGCATGCCTCCGTTATATGACCAGTCCAAGTTAGATCACAAATAATTGTAATCCCTAAATCCCTCTTCTCCAAAACCTCTGCTAAAACACTTCCATCCATCAGATAGCTCAGCTTGGGATTTTTCTTTCTTTTTCAATGTGAAGCACCACATACTTGCCTATATTTTGGAAAAGAAGCCAATCTTTACTCCGCTTGTATATTTTTGTAAGGTCTTCCTGTAATGAGTCATGGTCTCGCAATGGATGACAATAAATTTTAGTGTCATCTACATGGAGTGATAAAGTGGACCTTAACAGAGATGAAAGATCGGCAGTGTATATAACAAAAAGCAATGGACCCAACACCGACCCCTGGAGTACTCCACTAATAATAGTTTGGAAATGAGAAAATTACTTCTCCCACTCTCCCCCTGTATACTCGTCCAGATATATAGCTCTCAATCCACAAGAGAAGACGACATCTGGCTCCAAAATGCCCCAGCTTCCGCAACAATATTTTGAGTGGCACTCTGTCAAAAGCCTTACTAAAATCGAGATAAATGACATCTGTAGGCTAGCCCAAGACAAGTCTCCTAGTCCAATCATTTAGACATAATAGCAAGTTGGTTGTGGGGCTCATGAGGAATAATGCCACGTCGGAAGATAAATTCAAACATAATCTCAACAATAATTTCTTCAAGAATTTTTGTCTCAGCTGGAGTCAGGCTTATCTGGCGATAATTTTCCCTGTCAAGCATATCACCTCTCTTATGGATCGCTATAAGGCCAGCTGACTTCGAGGCAGAGTAGGTAAAACCCCGGTATCAATGGACGACTGCATTATTAGTACAAGTGAAGTACAAATTAAACAGCACACTTTTTGATTAGGGGTGTGGTCATTGCAACCGATCGCAGTCTAAGTCGGCTATTTTTCTACACTATAGCGTTGGCCTTATACAGGCTGGCGCATTGAAAACGAAACAGACCGATTTGTGTCCAGAGAAGTTTTTTTAAGAAACGCTAAAACACGTTAATTTTAATATTGAGGGGGACATGTTTTGGCATAAAACTCAACTTTGTACATCAACCCCTTAAGGGTGGTGATAAAAACCCTTATATTTTAAATAGGGAACATGGGTCGAGTGTTACATCATTTGAAAGCTCTTTCTTTTCTGAATTCAGCACACTAATTTTTTTAGAAGTTTTATCAACTTGTTTAAAATTATTCACAGTTGGAGTTGCAAGAACGTATTTCATTCATTGTGATTAGAAATGCACTAATTGGTCAATTTTTCGTTTAAAAAAAAAATAAAAAAGCAAAACCAAACGTTCAAAAATGTTTATTCAGTTAAGTAAGTGTTCAAATTGTTGACCGCCAGCTTCCATACAAAAGTACAAATTTTGTTCAAAACGAGCTCTGACATTCTGGAGCATTTGTGGAGTTATTAGATGGCATTCTTCAACAATGCGTCGTCGTAATTATTCCAGAGAATTCGGTTCTGTTGAGAAAATTTTACTCTTTAAATGGTCCCATAGAAAGAAGTCTAAAGGAGTTAAATCCGGTGATCTAGGGGGGGCACTAAATAGCACTTCTACCGCTAATCAATTGTCCTGGAAACTCTCTGTTCAAAAACTCCCTAACACGTTGTGAAAAATGCGGAGGGGCTCCATCTTGTTGAAACACTAATTGATTTTCTTGATAGCGATCATCATTTTCAACAATGCCAATTAGTAGAGGGTACACGGTATCTTCTAGTAACTCCAAATACGTTTCGCCACTCAAATTGCCATAAAAAAAATTGGTCCGATTAAATGGTCTCCAAAAATGCCAGTCCAGACATTCAATTTCTGTGGAGTTTGAGTGTGGACTTCGTGAAAATTTCTTGGATTATTATCTGCCCAATAACTGACTGTAGAGTTTAATAAAAACGTACACTCCTCTGAAAAACAGATATTGAACAGAAAGTTCCCGTTATCAGCTATTCGTGCAGTAATAACTTCACAAAACTCCAGCCGCCGTTCAAAATCATCTTCATTTCGTTGTTATACAAGATAAATTTTATACGGGTGACATTTATGATGCTTCAATATTCGCTGAATAGTTCTTCTTTTGATGTTAGAAACATTGGCCAATTTTCTCGTGCTCAAAGTTGGGTCTGCAGCAATTTGTCCTAAAACTTCAATCTCAGTAGTCTCATTTCTAACCGGAAATTCACGTTCGGGATCCCGTTTTTTGTTGGCTACTGAACCACTTTGTCGAAACTTTGCAACTATCTTCAAAATGTATTTTCTGTTAACATGTCTGTTCGAATGTCGTTCATTAAACAAATTTGCGGTACGGTTGGCACAGTCATCGTTTTTTAAAAAAGAGTCATTATTTCAACACTCTTTTCTACAGAATACACCATTCTGAAATTAATTTTCGGTAGTACTATCAAGTATCAAACCGACCGATAAACTGAAATAATAAACCGCATTTCTCTCATTCCGATAAGAAATGTTCTGATAGTCAATTTTTTGTTTACAAACCAACAAAACATTGACTATCAGCACATTTCTTATCGGAATGAGTGAAATACGTTTTTGCATCTTCAACTGTGAATAATTTTTAAACGGGTTGATAAAACTTTAAAAAATTAGTGTGCTGAATTCAGAAAAGAAAGAGCTTTCAAATGACCTTGACTCATATGTCCTATTTAAAATATAAGGGTTGTTATCACCACCCTTAAGGGGTTGATGTGACAAAGTTGAATTTTATGTCAAAACATGTCCCCCTCAATATTAAACTTGACGTGTTTCAGCGGGTTTTTTTTTAAATTTACTGGACGCAAATCGGTCTGTTTCATTTTCTATGCGCCACCCCGTATAGTGTGTAAGAGCCAAATGGAATAAACTCATTATTTCGGTTACTGTACATTCTTAGAAAAAATCCCGAAACACGTCAAATTTAAATTATAAATCGACATTTTTCAACGTGAAAATGCGATCCCTACCTTCATCCCCCTTCGAATAACAGGTACAACCCCCAATTTTTTAAAGGGGAAGCATAGGCTTGTGATATGTCTTTAGAAAGCTCTGTTCATTCTCTATTCAAAAATATTATCGTTTTCAAGTTTATTGCAACAATTAAGATACAATAAAATAAAGTCATGTGGTTACCGAAATTCGCTATAAAATACTCAAAACTTATTACAATATTGTAATTAGTATACTCAAAACTTATTTCCCGTTTAGATCTTGAAGATAAGAAAGTAAGCAAAAACCATAGTAATGTGCTTTTTACATTGTATCCATTAAAAATACATTAAAGAGTTTCCGAGGCAATGTTAGTTTGTTTAAAACGCCTAGGCAAATTGTTTTGTAATCATAAGTTGTCATTTAAATTGTTAGTATTATAATTGTAGTTTGAATTTCGTTGACTTCAATTCTGAAAAATGGTTAGATTAACGGAAATGCATAAAATAACAGTTATACAAATGATTGATTGCGGAGATAAAACCCGAACACAACATGAAGTAACTCGACTATTTCAAGGAACAATTACTAAAATGGAGAAGCAGTTTCGCGAGTTTGGTCATGTAAGGCAGATAAAAAAGCAGCCAATGCACTGAGTAATGAAATCAAATTAGATGTGATGATTGAATTTGTGGAAAACCCGCATACATCGGCTAGACAGGCATCCACTACATTTAATGTTAGCCATGGATCGATAGTTAACATATTAAAAGAAAATAAAATGCATCCCTATACAATGATACCTACTCAGGAGCTCATGGAAGACGATTTGGATAGGACAACTTATTTTTGTGAGCAAATGATGGACATGTTGGATAACAATATTATCCAATTAGAAGACGTTATGTTTTCTGATGAGTGCACTTTTTCACTTAACGGTCATGCTAATCGGCAAAATTGTCGCTACTGGGCAACGACAAATCATCACTGGATGAGAGAAGAAAACACGCAATACCCTCAGAAGGTTAATGTTTGGGCGGGGATTGTTGGAAACTATATCATTGGTCACTTTTTCATTGAGGGTAATTTGAAAGGCGATAATTATTTGTCACTACTTCAAAATGATGTCATTCCAACTTTGGCAAATTTAGATCCTGATCCAGGAAACCCTCAAGTTCCAGTGAATACGATATGGTTTCAGCAGGATGGAGAACCACCACATTACCAACTTAATGTCCGGCAGTACCTCGATGCAATATTTCCCAATCGGTGGATAGGGAGGCGAGGATCGATAGAATGGCCAGCGCGATCACCTGATCTTACCTTATTAGATTTCTTTATATGGGGATATGTGAAGAGCATTGTGTACAAAACTAAACCGTTGATTTAAATGACTTAAAAGAATGAATAACGCTTGCGATTAGGTCGATCACGCCTGATATGTTAAATAATGATAGAATATTTAAGATTAGGGTATTGCCAAGAAGTTCGCGGTGAACATTTTGAACATCTAATTCATTGGCACTAATAGTTCTTTTTAGTGTTTTACATTTTATTACATTTTAGTTTTTTATTCTATTGTAGCGAATTTCGGTAACCACATGATTTCATTTTATTCCATATTAATTGTTGCAATAAACTTGAAAACGATAATATTTTTGAATAGAGAATGAACAGGCCTTTCAAACGACATATCACCAGCCAATGCTTCCCCTTTAAAAAATTAGGGGTTGTACTTGTCATTCGAAGGGGGTTGAAGGTAGCGATCGCATTTTCACGTTAAAAAATGTCAATTTATAATTTAAATTTGACGTGTTTCGGGATTTTTATAAGAATGTACGGTAACCGAAATAATGAATTTATTCCATTTGGCTTTTACACACTGTATACAGACAGTAAATATGTTTAAGCATGTAATACGATTTTCGGAATTATATTTAAAACCTTGTAAATCAACTTGGTTTGCCAAAAACCCAGTCTAATAAAAATACTTACACACTATTAGGGTTTTTGTGTGCGTTACAAGGCTCATTGTATATTAGATTAAATAAATAGTGTTGAACTGGTTGAACAAAAATTTAAATTTGCCGACACATAATGTAGGTGTAATAGCGATTCTGTTTGGTAATTCGCCAAACGTGTGAGAACTTCAATATCGTGTTGACTGCATCCGTAATGTGCCAATCTTGTTTATTTATTTTATTACTGTTATTATTACACTGTCAGACTTTAAGAAATTGATTAATTATATTGAGAATCACAATATAAATCTTAAGAAATAAAATACGACTTAGTGCTTTTCTTACATGAAATGTCTGAACATGAAAATATCTATACGTGTATATAAAAGTCTGGACGCAGCAAGTGCGTTATAGTGGTGAATCTGCATAAAAATGTTTTTAACAGCAAATATGTCTTTTTTTTAATGAAGGAAGGCATCAAATTTGGTTACCGGTATAACCTATATATTAACAACAATGTACCATATTGTCTTTTTTTTTTAATTTCAACAACACACCACAAGGGCTCACAGCCTAAATACTATCGTACCGTGGGTGTCGACAATGAGGAAAGAGGCAACTTGTTAATTCTGGACTTGAAGGTTTGGAGGTTCGGAGGAGAAGGAAAAACGTGTGCCGGCAAGGAATTCCACAACTTGGAAGTCCTCTTGACAAAAGAGCGGGCATAACAAGATGTTCTATGTCTGGTGACCTGGACAGTAAAAGGGTGCATTCGCTCTGTTCCCCTGGTAGATCTGTTGAGGGCAGCAGGTGGAGGAACTATGGAAGAATGCTCCTCCGAGCAGTGCCCGTGCAGATATCTGTAAAAGAGAGAGAGGTCACCAACGACAAGTCGGTGGGCAAGGGATGGCAGCCTGTGGGTGAGGGTAAGGTCACCGATGATACGTGTAGCTCTCTTCTGAATGGAGTCCAGGATACCGAGCGTAGAAGCGGCAGTGGCCCCCAGATGTGGGAGCAGTATTCGAGGTTTGGCCTTATTTGTGAAGTATATAAGCTATAGAGATTAGCTGGTGAAAAGTATTTGCGAGCTCGGAAGAGGAAACCTAATTTCTTAGCAGCCACTTCTGCAATTGATGTGGCATGTTGGTGCCAATTGAGATTTAGATCCACATAAATGCCAACAAGTGAAAAGGATTCATTACTTTGAATAACTTGGTTGTTCATTGTGATGGGTCTAGGACTGGTGTATCTCATATGAGATAAAAAGCAAAACTGAGATTTGGTGGAGTTGAATTGTACAAGATTTATACTTCCCCAGTCTAATATTTTTTGGAGATTCACAGAGACAGAACCCTCCATCAGTCTGCGATCCTCATCTAATTGTGCTAAAGACGTAGGCTTAGATTATTGTATATTTGAGTGGAGGGTGCAGTCGTCCGCGTAACTGTGAACTGGGTTGGACGTGCTAGAGAGGAGGTCATTGATGTGGAGAAGAAACAAAGTAGGGGCTAAAGCTGAAGCTTGAGGGTCTCCTGTATTAATTGGATACAGTTTAGAGGAAAGGCCATCCACGACAACATAAATGCTCCAGTTGGAGAGGAAATTTGCTGTCCAGGTACAGAGTTTTGGTGGTAGGCCATAGGCCGGAAGTTTATTAAGCAGCGCTGCGTGCCAGACCTGGTCGAATGCTTTGGATATGTCTAGAGCGACAATCTGGGATTCATCGTGTAGTTCCATAGACTTGTCCAAGAATGGGTGACAAAGGAAAGGAGGTCGGCAGTTGATCTGCGCTGACGGAATCCATACTGCCTGTCGTGGATTAGACTGTCATTTTATGCGTGACATTGGGGACTGTTGGTGGTTGAACATTTGGAGGTGGATTGAGAGTGGAATTTCCGGCGAACAACGAGGCATAAAGTTCATCCTTGGTCGGGGCGGTAGAAAAAATTTCATCCCCTGAAACAAGAGGTGGGAACGTGCTCTCGTAGAAATTATTCCCAATAGATTTAGCAAGAGTCCAGCTGCCGTTGAAGCTTGAGAGGACTTTGTTTTTGATGTGGTTATTAAACGAGTTTTTTGTCTCAGAAAGAATGCGGACATAGCGGTTTCTTGCGTCGTTAAATGCTTGACGGTTTTCTTGACTGGGATTGTGTAGAAGCGTTTTGTGAGCTTTGACCTTTTCAAGTCTGGCCTTGTCACAGGATTTAGAGAACCAGTGCTTTTGGTGCCTAAAGAGGTTTTCTGTGTACGTGGAATAAATAATTCCATGCCAGCTTGGATAATTTCGGTGACGTTTTGTAAGATATCAGAGGGATCAGGATGAGAAAAGCAGACAGACGCCCATGGAAATGAGGAATCCCCATTTCGTCCCAGTTCGCGGAGTTGTAGTGCCAAACGATTCGTGTGTGTGATGACTGTGTGACCTCGGGTTGCATTGCGCAGGAAGAAATGACCATGTCGTGGTCTGAGCGACTAAGGGGGGCGGTGACTGATGTCTTATAGCATTCAGGTTTTGTAGTAAGAAGGAGATCCAAAGGATTTGAGCTCTGTGTTTGGATGCAAGGAAAGTGAGAAGGTTGCTGAACCATATTGGCTAAATAATTGCTGACTGCAAAGGCCTCCGATGCTCTCGCTTGTGGATCGTTTTTTGAAGATCCCAGCCATTCCTTATATGGACATTGAAATCACCAAGAATAGTGACCTTGGAGGAAGAATATTCAGAAATCAGATGGTCGGTTTTTCCAGAAAGGTATTCGAAGAGCTGGACAAAGTTGTTGTCAGAAAGTGACCGGTAAATGCAACAGATGAATTTAGTTGCAACCCTGAGAGAGAGTTTCATCCAAAGTATGTATTTTCTTCCAGCTTCAAAATTGGGGAGTCTGGTGCAAAGTAGATTGCTACGGACGTATGCGCACACGCCTCCATGCAATCTAAAGGAAGTAAGGAGCTCATACCCCGGGAAATTAAGGTGATTAGTGGCTGTTTTGTCACTGATTTGGGTTTCTGTGAGGAAGAGGAATTGAGGTCTATCAGCCTGGAGGAAATGGTGGACGAAGTTAGAACTTAGGCCACATATATTCGAGAAAGATATGTTAAATCTTGATGCCGGCGCCCCCTCTGCCGAAGATCCGAATGGAGGGGTATTTTATCTTCGGAATCTTTTGTACAAGGAGGAGCCATCATCATTTTTGTTTATAAGGGAAACCGACTCATACACCAGAATCGGAAACGTCCGTTGCGACTTCACCGGTCCCTTGATGTAAGGGGTGGCAGCTCCTCGGGCGTGAAAAAAACCTTTACTATCACGTAAAGGTAAAGTCCACTACCACCTGCCATGTAAAATCCAGGCATGGAATTAACATGGGGCATTCTCATTTAAAAAAACAAAGATAGCGCCGATTTCTCATATTTCTAGAAGTGCCGCCATTTTGTATATATTTCATTTAGACTTGCGGCAGTCAATTATCTCTCTATATATATATATATATATATATATATATATATATATATATATATATATATATATATATATATATATATATATATATATATATATATATATATAGTCCGTAGCCCGTTCGTTAGAAAATTTTTGACTTCCCGAAATCGTATTATTATGAAATTTGACAGCCGGCCAGAATCGACTGCTGCAAGTCTAAATGAAATATTTACAAAATGGCGGAACTTCCGGAAATACCAGAAATCGGCGCCATCTTTGTTTTAAATGGGAGATATATATATATATATATATATATATATATATATATATATATATATATATATATATATATATATATATATATATATATATATATATATATATATATATATATATATATATATATATATATATATATATATATATATATATATATATAAAAATTGAAACTGACCTTGGATATGGGTTCTTGGGGGCCTAGTCGCGCTCACTTGAAGACATTTTTTACAAGATACACCAAAATGATTCTTTATTTTTAAAGTCAATTTTGAGATCAATATATAACCAGCATTCACAATCAACAACATTACCGACTAAGCCTCTACTCACACGGGGATACCCAGATCTCGAAACGACTGCGATACTCGGCGACTAAGAGACGTGTCATACGTAATCAAGCGGCGCTACTCAGATGGGGATATTCCAGTCGTGAAGACTAGGATACGGCGGTACCTAAAGACTAGGAGACTCGACGTGCTAGTCTCGTAGTCGCTCAGTTGCCTTGTTTCGAGCACTGTTTAATACATATTTTGAGATGAGTGAACAGGCGTTTAATTTAAAATTTGTGAGTGAAGTGGAAAAGTTTCCAGTTTTGTATAATTATAAGCTGAAAGACTATTCAAAAAAAGATGTGACGGAAAAGGCGTGGAACGAAATAGCCAAGGAAGTTAAGCTCTCAGGTGAGTTAACACATATCCTTGAGTAAATTAATAAAAAAATATCCAATTTTTTTATGAAACGTTTATTATAAGATTTTTATAATTATTTAAAACTGTGGTTTAAGTACAATAATGAGAATGACACCATCAAATGTTGATGCAGTACTTCCACTGCCATGGGAGGGAACCACGAGGTGTTAGAAAATAATTTGCTAAATAATTCCTAACTTCATTAGCAGTAGACCGAGAATTCAGTATTAAGTCCTCTCTTGGATGAACAATTGTAGTAGGAGTTTCGAAGTTTTCTGGTGGTTCATAACTATCATATTGAATACCTTCAGACTTTCGAATAAAATTGTGCAAAATGCAAACTGATTTTATTATATCAACTACTCTCTGCGTAGTTCGGGCGCGAATAGGGCTGTTCAAGACTTGAAATTTTTTTGTCATCATTCCAAAAGCACATTCCACGGATTTTCTTCCTCTGCTTAATCTGTAATTAAAAATTCTTTTAGTATTATCAAGGGTTCTTTGGGGGTAAGGCCGCATCAAGTATCTTGACAAAGGAAATGCTTCATCTCCAACAAAATAGTAAGGGAAGTTACAATCATTTTCATCTTCTGGTAATCCTGAGGGTGACGGCAGGTTTGACATTTCATTTGTAATCCAATGTTTGGTTGCTGATGCACGAAATATCCCTCCATCACTATTTCTGCCAGCGTAACCAGTCTCTATGGTAGTAAAAAAACCATCAGCATCACTGCATGCCAGTAGTACTATGGAGTGGTACTGTTTATAATTAAAATAAGTGGAACCGGACCCTGGTAATTTTTCGATGCGAATGTGCTTCCCATCCAACGCTCCCAAGCAATTTGGTAAATTCCACAATGAATGAAAACGTTGAGAAATTGTTCTCCACTGCACTTCGTCTGGAATAGGCATGTAGATATGATTCAGCACTTCCCAAATTAATTTGGTAGTTTCCCTTACGATGTAAATAACTGTAGTCTGTCCTCTTGCAAAGTACAATGAGAGTGATGTAAAAGTACAGCCCGTTGCTAGATATCTGCAATAAATAATAATTATGTTGAATGACCTCCCAAACAGCTGAAAGCTAGAATACAAAAACTAGTTTTCCTTCATTAATTACGTTAATAGTGGAGTTAGTAATTCGTATTTATATCTTTTTAGTGAGCGAGTGCAAGGAGAAGTGGAAAAATCTGCGCTCCGTATTTGTACGACACCTAAAGCCAACACGAAGCGGTTCAAGTGCAAGTAGAAAAAAACCTTATTACTTGGCAGAGGCTATGCAGTTTGCACTGCCTTTTATTAGAACAGTTGCAAACCCAGAAGGAAATATACCTAAAGTATCCAATGAGCTACAGTCTACCCTTACTGCGGTGTCTCAAGAGGTGCTAAACGCACCTTTACAAGACACATTCCCCTCTGATGAGGAGGAAGAAAATAGCACAACTGCATCCCTACCGCCACCAATAATTTCTACTTCACCTCCTTTGGTTATAGAAGATTCTTCTCAAAAAAAACGCAAGCGAAAAACTTTAAGCGATGTGGACAAATCGTTTAAAGATTTTATGGACGCAAAAAGAAAAAAAATTGATAACGAAGGAAAAGATCCACAAGGGAAGAGAATGTACCTTTTGAGTTTGCTGCCAGAAATCGAACCTTTAACTGAAGCTCAGATGCGGTCATTTAGACGTGGGGTACTACGTCTGATTGATGAGATCAGGGAGGAAGAATTGCAATCCATTCAGCCAGCTCACACAGCTATACACTATTCACCACATCCGTCTTCTTCATCATCATATAATGACGCAGCTTCCTTCCCGCAGGAAAACGTCATGCCACCAGTGGACGAACAAGGGCTGGCCACTTCGCAAAATTATTTTCAAGTGGTTCGAGAGGTGCTGGAGTATTCCAATGTTTGAGTTAACTTTTTATTATTATAACGTTTGCGTTAGATATTAAAGGAATGACATAAGTACATTGCGATTTTCACTTACTTACCTCAATGTTATTAGAACTCGTTCCTCAGGGCTTACACATTCCCTCATGTTGGTGTCTTTATAATGAATAGCGGGAGTGATCAGCTGAGTTAGCTTTTGGTAGGTATCTTTTCTCATTCTATAGAATGCAAGGAACTTGGAATCTGATTCCTGCAATTCTTTTGCAGCAACAAATAATCTACAATGTATGTTTCTTTCAATGTATGGATGTAACCAGAACCTTTTAATTGTTCTCTTTCTGTGGCGGTAATAATAATATTGAATAATGATATCCTCATCACTACTACTATCACTAGACATTTTACCGTTATATATTGAAATTATAAGCGCATAATTAAAGAAACGTACTTATTCCACACTCGGCAGTGACTGAATACTGATTTTATCATTTTTGATCGGAAACTCGCAGTTTCAGTCTCGACCGTGTGAGGATAACGGGCAACCACAGTCTTTGAGTCTCAAAGTCTCCGTATCCAAGTCTCCCGGTATCCGAGATTTGAATATCCCTGTGTGAGTAGTGCCTAAGTCGTTAATAAACGGAAAAAAATAAAATATGATCAATACTGGAGCCTTGTGTTACACCTATTATGCGAAACATGGTTTGTAGTTCAGACAATTAGAAATGTTTCTCTCTTTATTTATATCATTCGCTGCGTGCGTGCTTGCGAGCGTAACAGCGTGCGTACGTGAGTGCGTGCGTGCGTGCGTGAGTGTGTGTATCACTCTTTTTTTCCACCACTACTTCCTTAGTTTCGGATTTTTGTTATATGACTGGAATAATTTCGGTAACCTAGAGTGTGGCTATTTTTTAAGAGAATAAACTTAAATAATTTCTTTGTTTCATACACTATAATTTGGCAACGTCTGAGAGTATTAGGTAATTTAGTTTTGTACAACATGAATTCACTCGCAGACAAATTTACTACACATTCCTGCTGTCATATTTATAAACAGGCTGTTCCTAAATACTAAAAAACATTCAAAGATCTGCCAGTACACTAAACTAATCATTCTCTCCGTTCAAAATTGCTCTAAAACATTTTTCTTTATTTTGTAAATTCCAGGTAGCAAATGTTCTTCAATTAGTTTTTCTGTCAGGTTATCCCTGAAGTCCTT
Source organism: Tillus elongatus (assembly GCA_964006375.1). Taxonomy (NCBI): domain Eukaryota; kingdom Metazoa; phylum Arthropoda; class Insecta; order Coleoptera; family Cleridae; genus Tillus; species Tillus elongatus. The sequence continues at coordinate 6,108,378 of OZ023263.1, forward strand.
CGAAACGCACACATTTTTCTAACGAAGTTTTGGTGTAATCCTTCAGCTTACATCTATTCTCAAATTATGCGCATGTAAAGCACGAATAAGTTTACAAGCGTTTTGCGCATCAACTAAAACTACTAAGTGAAGATTGGAACCTGTGATAAGCACCGCTAATCAGACTTGGAGAACCCAAATCACCACAACACATCTGAAAAAACCTGACGATCGTTTCACCAACCAAGTTATCGTCATCAGAGCGTGACAAATTCTGAATATCTTGTATCTAAAATTCTATTTATGTTCTTCTGCAGGTAGTCGTTCACTAACGATTTAGAGAGGTTCAACGACATCAAAATTAACATAGTTCGTTTGGCGGAAATGACTGTATTCTTTTATTATCTATCGGACGCGCTCCTGCTTGTATTTATTTTGTAAAGTAATCTATTAGGAGACTACCCATATATATATATATATATATATATATATATATATATATATATATATATATATACAGCAGGTGGTAGTGGAATTTTCCTTTATGTAATAGTAAAGGATTTTTTCACGCCCGAGGAGGTACCACCCCATACATCAAGGGGCCGGTGAAGTCCCAACGGACGTTTCCGGTTCCGGTGTATGAGTCGGTTTCCCTTATAAGCAAAAATGATGATGGCTCCTCCTTGTATAAAATATTCCGGAGGCAAAATACTCCTCCATTCGGATCTCCGGGAGAGGGGTGTACAGGGGGCGCCAACATCAAGATTTAACATATCCTTTTCGAATATATGTGGCCTAAATTCTAACCTGAACTCCGTCCACCATTTCCTCCAGGCTAACAGGCCCCAACTCCTCTTCCTCACCGAAACCCAAATCAGTGCCAAAACAGCCACTAATCACCTTAATTTCCCGGGGTATGAGCTCCTTACTGCCTTTAGATTGCATGGAGGCGTGTGCGCATACGTCCGTAGCAATCTACCCTGCACCAGACTTCCCAATTTAGAAGCTGGAAGAAAAGACATACTATGGATAAAACTCTCTCTCTCAGGGCTGCAACTAAATTCATCTGTTGCATTTACCGGTCACCTGCTGACAACAACTTTGTCCAGCTCTTTGACTACCTTTCTGAAAAAACCGACTATCTGATTTCTGAATATCCTTCCTCCGAGGTCACTATTCTTGGCGACTTCAATGTCCATAATAAGGAATGGCTAGGATCTTCAAAAACCGATCCACAAGGGAGAGCAGCGGAGGCCTTTGCAGTCAGCAATTCTTTGGCCAATATGGTACAGCAACCTACTTACTTTCCTCGTATCCCAACACACAGCTCAAATCCCTTGGATCTCCTTCTTACCACAAATCCTGAATGCTATAAGATATCAGTCACCGCCCCCCTTGGTCGCTCAGACCACGGCATGGTCACTGCTTCCTGTGCAATGCAACCCGAGGTCACACAGTCATCACACCCACGTATCGTTTGGCACTACAACTCCGCAAACTGGGACGAAATGCGGGATTACTTTTCCTCATTTCCATGGGCGTCTGTCTGCTTCTCTCATCCTGACCCCTCTGATATCTCACAAAACGTCACCGAAATTATCCAAGCTGGCATGGAATTATTTATTCCACGTACACAGAAAACCTCTTCAGCCACTCAAAAGCCCTGGTTCTCTAAATCCTGTGACAAGGCCAGACTTGAAAAGGTCAAAGCTCACAAAACGCTTCTACACAATCCCAGTCAAGAAAATCGTCAAGCATTCAACGACGCAAGAAACCGCTATGTCCGCATTCTTTCTGAGGCAAAAAACTCGTTTAATAACCACATAAAAAACAAAGTCCTCTCAAGCTCCAACGGCGGCAAACCCTTCTGGACTCTTGCTAAGTCTATTGGGAATAATTTCTGCAAGAGCACGTTCCCACCTCTTGTCTCAGGTGATGAAATTGTTTCTACCGCCCTGGGCAAGGCTGAAATTTTTGCTTCGTTGTTCGCCGGAAATTCTACTCTCAACCCACCTCCAAATGTTCAACCACCAACAATCCCCAATGTCGCGCATAAAATGACTGATATCATTTTCCAAACTAAAAAGGTACGAAAGATGCTCTCTTCTCTTAATACCAGGAAAGCCTCTGGCCTTGACGAGATCCCAGCAATTGTTCTCAAAAAATGCGCGCCAGAACTTGCTCCTGTCCTGACTCGTCTGTTTCAGATATCTTACAATAAAGGCATATTCCCTAGTAACTGGAAAACTGCTCGAGTACAACCCATCCCCAAGAAAGGATCCAAAGCGCTTCCTAGCAACTACAGGCCTATTTCTCTCCTTTCAGTCATCTCTAAAGTGATGGAAAAGTATATAAACACCGAACTACTAAAATTCCTTGAAAAACACAGTCTAATCCACGACAGGCAGTATAGATTCCGTCAGCGCAGATCGACTGCCGACCTCCTTTCCTTTGTCACCCATTCTTGGAACAAGTCTATGGAACAACACGGTGAATCCCAGATTGTTGCTCTAGACATATCCAAAGCATTCGACCAGGTCTGGCACGCAGCGCTGCTTAATAAACTTCCGGCCTATGGCCTACCACCAAAACTTTGTACCTGGACAGCAAATTTCCTCTCCAACAGGAGCATATCTGTTGTTGTGGATGGCTATTCCTCTAAACTGTATCCAATTAATGCAGGAGTTCCTCAAGGTTCAGCTTTAGCCCCTACTTTGTTTCTTCTCCACATCAATGACCTCCTCTCTAGTACATCCAACCCAGTTCACAGTTACGCGGACGACAGCACCCTCCACTCAAACATACAATATTCTAAGCCTGTCTCTTTAGCCCAATTAGATGAGGATCGCAGACTCATGGAGGGTTCTGTCTCCGTAGACCTCCAAAAAATATTAGACTGGGGAAGTAGAAATCTTGTACAATTCAACCCCACCAAAACTAAGTCTTGCTTTCTTTCTCACAAGAGATACAGCAGCCCTAGACTCATCACAATGAACAACCAAGTTATTCAAAGTAATGAGTCCTTTTCTCTTGTTGGCATTACTGTGGATCGAAATCTTAATTGGCACCAACATGTTACATCAATTGCAGAAGCGGCTGCTAAGAAATTGGGTTTCCTCTTCCGGGCTCGCAAATTCTTTTCACCAACTAATCTCTATACCTTATACACTTCACAAATAAGGCCAAACCTCGAATACTGCTCCCACATCTGGGGTGCAGCTGCCGCTTCTACACTCGCTATCCTGGACTCCATTCAAAAGAGAGCTATACGTCTCATCGGTGACCCTACCCTCACCCAAAGGCTTCCATCCCTTGCCCACCGACGTGCCGTTGGTGACCTCTCTCTCTTTTATAGATATCTGCACGGGCACTGCTCAGAGGAGCTTTCCTCCATAATTCCCCCACCTGCTGCCCCCAGCAGATCTACCAGGGGAACAGAGCGAATGCACCCTTTTAACGTCCAGGTCACCAGACATAGAACATCTTGTTATGCCCGCTCTTTTGTCCCGAGGACTTCCAAGTTGTGGAATTCCTTGCCGGCACATGTTTTTCCTTCTCCTCCGAACCTCCAAACCTTCAAGTCCAGAATTAACAAGCTGCCTCTTTCCTCCTTGTCAACACCCACGGTACGATAGTATTTAGGCTGTAAGCCCTCGTGGTGTGTTGTTGACATAAAATATATATATATATATATATATATATATATATATATATATATATATATATATATATATATATATATATATATATATATATATATATATATATATATATCGAGGACTCGTGGGCCAAAGGACTCCAGGGAAAAAGCTGAGGAAGTGGAAACAACAACGTAGGCTTTCGATGAAGCTTTCCCCAAGACCGTCATGCGCGGCCAGAATTCTAATATTCATGTGACAAATCCTAAAGCCAATACCGTGACCACAGACTAGGAACTGTCCACACTGAGTGCTATCCTCAGCAACCCTCGTTTTGGAAGGAGCACCATCAGTAATCTCCATGAAATACATGTTTTTAAAAGTGTATACAATATGGCAGTTATCAATCTATAAAATCTATCAATATTATAAATGTATGTGTAAAATCTAAACGCCACTTAAAATCAAACCTATTTAAACACATGCATAAGTAACTATTACAGTATAGATTCATGAAACAAAATAATAAATGTGGTTCCACCCGTATGACACTACCCGGTCCCTTTACCGCAGTACAATTCCACCAAATTCGCGGATTTTTTCAGTCCATTCCTGCACTCGTCCTGACCACAAGTAGGCTACCTCTGTGACCTCGTCTTCAATCTGTCCCTGGTTCCTTCTTACCCTCTCTGACTTTACTCTTTGGTAATGCAGTCTTTGGAGAAAAGTACTTAACCGACTAGGACACCTTTCTTACTCCGTCCTGGGAGACTAACGATCCCGGTATGTCTTGAGGTTCACTGACTCTACTCTCGAACTTATTACTGGTTGTGGATTTCTCTTGAGCAGTCTCTAATATATTTCTGGTATCGAGAGTTGATAATAAACCCTAAAACGATATATTATCCGAGCTTTCACGAAAAAATGTCAATTTTCACCAAATCACCCTCAATTCATCCTCTACCCTTTAAAGAGATTTTACCCAAAAACAATCCGGACCGTGTTTTCTATGTATTTTGAGACTTTTTACGCCGTTTTAGCAAAAAAAAATTCAACAATATTCCACTTTCACACATTCAACCCCTAATTTCATTTCAGCACAGAAAACCAGATGTTTGATGAAATTAAAAGTTTTCTAATAACTAAACCCTAAAACGCTTATTACTCGAGTTTTGACGAAAAAAATGTCACTATTCACCAAATCACCCCAAATTCATCCCCTACCCCCTAAAGCGATTTTACCCAAAAACAAACTGAACCGTTAGTTTGTCGGGTGCTAACTGTGTACCAAACTTGAAGACGATATCTCAATTCGTTCTAAAGTTATCGTGGCTACAAACAGACAGACCGACAGACAAAAAAATTTTCGTTCTCAAATCATGTTTTCTATATATTTTGATCCCCTACCCCCTAAAGCGATTTTACCCAAAAACAAACTGAACCGTTAGTTTGTCGGGTGCTAACTGTGTACCAAATTTGAAGACGATATCTCAATTCGTTCTAAAGTTATCGTGGCTACAAACAGACAGACCGACAGACAAAAAAATTTTCGTTCTCAAATCATGTTTTCTATATGTTTTGATCCCCTACCCCCTAAAGCGATTTTACTAAAAAACAAACCGAACCGTTAGTTTGTCAGGTGCTAACTGTGTACCAAATTTGAAGACGATATCTCAATTCGTTCTAAAGTTATCGTGGCTACAAACAGACAGCCCGACAGACAAAAAAATGTTCGTTCTCAAATCATGTTTTCTATATATTTTGATCCCCTACCCCCTAAAGCGATTGTACCCAAAAACAAACTGAACCGTAAGTTTGTCGGGTGCTAACTGTGTACCAAATTTGAAGACGATATCTCAATTCGTTCTAAAGTTATCGTGGCTACAGACAGACCGACAGACAAAAAAATTTTCGTTCTCAAATCATGTTTTCTATATATTTTGATCCCCTACCCCCTAAAGCGATTTTATCCAAAAACAAACCGAACCGTTAGTTTGTCGGGTGCTAACTGTGTACCAAATTTGAAGACGATATCTCAATTCGTTCTAAAGTTATCGTGGCTACAAACAGACAGACCGACAGACAAAAAAATTTTCGTTCTCAAATCATGTTTTCTATATGTTTTGATCCCCTACCCCCTAAAGCGATTTTACTCAAAAACAAACCGAACCGTTAGTTTGTCAGGTGCTAACTGTGTACCAAATTTGAAGACCATATCTCAATTCGTTCTAAAGTTATCGTGGCTACAAACAGACAGACCGACAGACCGATAGACAAAAAAATGTTCGTTCTCAAATCATGTTTTCTATATGTTTTGATCCCCTACCCCCTAAAGCGATTTTACCCAAAAACAAACCGAACCCTTAGTTTGTCAGGTGCTAACTGTGTACCAAATTTGAAGACGATATCTCAATTCGTTCTAAAGTTATCGTGGCTACAAACAGACAGACCGACAGACAAAAAAATGTTCGTTCTCAAATCATGTTTTCTATATATTTTGATCCCCTACCCCCTAAAGCTATTTTACCCAAAAACAAACCGATCCGTTAGTTTGTCGGGTGCTAACTGTGTACCAAATTTGAAGACGATATCTCAATTCGTTCTAAAGTTATCGTGGCTACAAACAGACAGACCGACAGACGGACAGACAAAAAAATGTTCGTTCTCAAATCATGTTTTCTATATGTTTTGATCCCCTACCCCCTAAAGCTATTTTACCCAAAAACAAACCGAACCGTTAGTTTGTCAGGTGCTAACTGTGTACCAAATTTGAAGACGATATCTCAATTCGTTCTAAAGTTATCGTGGCTACAAACAGACAGACTGACAGACGGACAGACAAAAAAATGTTCGTTCTCAAATCATGTTTTCTATATGTTTTGATCCCCTACCCCCTAAAGCTATTTTACCCAAAAACAAACCGAACCGTTAGTTTGTCAGGTGCTAACTGTGTACCAAATTTGAAGACGATATCTCAATTCGTTCTAAAGTTATCGTGGCTACAAACAGACAGACCGACAGACAAAAAAATGTTCGTTCTCAAATCATGTTTTCTATATATTTTGATCCCCTACCCCCTAAAGCGATTTTACCCAAAAACAAGCCGATCCGTTAGTTTGTCGGGTGCTAACTGTGTACCAAATTTGAAGACGATATCTCAATTCGTTCTAAAGTTATCGTGGCTACAAACAGACAGACCGACAGACGGACAGACAAAAAAATGTTCGTTCTCAAATCATGTTTTCTATATGTTTTGATCCCCTACCCCCTAAAGCTATTTTACCCAAAAACAAACCGAACCGTTAGTTTGTCAGGTGCTAACTGTGTACCAAATTTGAAGACGATATCTCAATTCGTTCTAAAGTTATCGTGGCTACAAACAGACAGACCGACAGACGGACAGACAAAAAAATGTTCGTTCTCAAATCATGTTTTCTATATGTTTTGATCCCCTACCCCCTAAAGCTATTTTACCCAAAAACAAACCGAACCGTTAGTTTGTCAGGTGCTAACTGTGTACCAAATTTGAAGACGATATCTCAATTCGTTCTAAAGTTATCGTGGCTACAAACAGACCGACCGACAGACGGACAGACAAAAAGATGTTCGTTCTCAAATCATGTTTTCTATATGTTTTGATCCCCTACCCCCTAAAGCGATTTTACCCAAAAACAAACCGAACCGTTAGTTTGTCAGGTGCTAACTGTGTACCAAATTTGAAGACGATATCTCAATTCGTTCTAAAGTTATCATGGCTACAAACAGACAGACCGACAGACAAAAAAATGTTCGTTCTCAAATCATGTTTTCTATATGTTTTGATCCCCTACCCCCTAAAGCTATTTTACCCAAAAACAAACCGAACCGTTAGTTTGTCAGGTGCTAACTGTGTACCAAATTTGAAGACGATATCTCAATTCGTTCTAAAGTTATCGTGGCTACAAACAGACAGACCGACAGACGGACAGACAAAAAAATGTTCGTTCTCAAATCATGTTTTCTATATGTTTTGATCCCCTACCCCCTAAAGCGATTTTACCCAAAAACAAACCGAACCGCTAGTTTGTCAGGTGCTAACTGTGTACCAAATTTGAAGACGATATCTCAATTCGTTCTAAAGTTATCGTGGCTACAAACAGACAGACCGACAGACAAAAAAATGTTCGTTCTCAAATCATGTTTTCTATATGTTTTGATCCCCTACCCCCTAAAGCTATTTTACCCAAAAACAAACCGAACCGTTAGTTTGTCAGGTGCTAACTGTGTACCAAATTTGAAGACGATATCTCAATTCGTTCTAAAGTTATCGTGGCTACAAACAGACAGACCGACAGACAAAAAAATGTTCGTTCTCAAATCATGTTTTCTATATGTTTTGATCCCCTACCCCCTAAAGCTATTTTACCCAAAAACAAACCGAACCGTTAGTTTGTCAGGTGCTAACTGTGTACCAAATTTGAAGACGATATCTCAATTCGTTCTAAAGTTATCGTGGCTACAAACAGACAGACCGACAGACGGACAGACAAAAAAATGTTCGTTCTCAAATCATGTTTTCTATATGTTTTGATCCCCTACCCCCTAAAGCGATTTTACCCAAAAACAAACCGAACCGCTAGTTTGTCAGGTGCTAACTGTGTACCAAATTTGAAGACGATATCTCAATTCGTTCTAAAGTTATCGTGGCTACAAACAGACAGACCGACAGACAAAAAAATGTTCGTTCTCAAATCATGTTTTCTATATGTTTTGATCCCCTACCCCCTAAAGCTATTTTACCCAAAAACAAACCGAACCGTTAGTTTGTCAGGTGCTAACTGTGTACCAAATTTGAAGACGATATCTCAATTCGTTCTAAAGTTATCGTGGCTACAAACAGACAGACCGACAGACGGACAGACAAAAAATGTTCGTTCTCAAATCATGTTTTCTATATGTTTTGATCCCCTACCCCCTAAAGCGATTTTACCCAAAAACAAACCGAACCGCTAGTTTGTCAGGTGCTAACTGTGTACCAAATTTGAAGACGATATCTCAATTCGTTCTAAAGTTATCGTGGCTACAAACAGACAGACCGACAGACAAAAAAATTTTCGTTCTCAAATCATGTTTTCCATATGTTTTGATCCCCTACCCCCTAAAGCGATTTTACCCAAAAACAAACCGAACCGTTAGTTTGTCAGGTGCTAACTGTGTACCAAATTTGAGGACGATATCTCAATTCGTTATAAAGTTATCGTGGCTACAAACAGACAGACCAACAGACTGGCAGACCGACAGACAAAAAATGTTCGTTCCCAAATCATGTTTTCTATATGTTTTGACCCTTTTACGACGTTTGAGCGAAATAAAATTTTTGAAATTTTTATCGCCGATGCCATAGTTCCCCACGTTGTGACGATGTGGAAGTAATAATGTAAGCTATCATCTGTTTTGTGTGTTGTCCAATGCTTGGCAATGTAGACTTCCTAATCTCTTTGACAAAGAAAATAATTTTCCAAAATTCCCTGCTTTATGGTGTCGATAATTAAACAGGGTAGAAGAAATAAAGCCTCATTAAAATTATTACATATTTAGCTATTCAGTAAGTGGTTTGTATAACCAGTTAGTAATTTTGTAGCAGTATTTATTGGTAAAAAGCACATGGACGTAAAGAATATGGAACGGTGCCAAATTTTCAGTGAGTGTCTACAGATCTAGACATTATATTCAACAGTAGTTTCCGCAGATGAATATAATTAATAGAAATACAACCATTGAACTTGTTCCAAGAGATATATTATAATAATTATATTTAAAAATAAGTTTTATCTCAACTTACAGCTGTTGTTTCTCAAACTAAACTTACTTTCTCAAGTTCAAATTCCCTGATACGATGGATACTTCCACTCAAAGAGCTCTTCAGCAGGCTACCCATGCCTGACTCACCTAGAAAATAACACAAAACAATATAAAAATAAAGAAGATAAAATATATTGGTAATATTACACAAGGTAAAATAAGTACAGGTGTTTACGGTCCTGTGATTTTATTTTTAAGGGATGACTATGTTAAAAGAGGAACCTGTGATGAGCACTGATAAGTACACGTGGACAACCCAAATCACCACAACACGTATTTTAAAAAGACCTTCCCATCGTTTCACTGACCACGTCAGCATCATCGGAGGATGAAAAATTCTACTCTACAGAATTTTCCATCCTCTGATGATGCTGACGTGGTCAGTGAAACGATCGTAAGGTCTTTTCAAAATATGTGTTGTGATGATTTGAGTTCTCCAAGTGTACTTATCATGTACTTTAAGGGATGATTAAACACCTTTTAAGAAGGTTATGAGCATTAAAACGCCTTAACAAAACTTTGATTATAAGAGAGGTGTACATTTTTACTGAATTTTCACTAGGTATCGATGGCAAGACTTTTGGAAAATTTCTTCAAATGAGCGCGAATTAGGACCCCTAGAACCCGAATCCAAGGTAAATTGAAATGTTTATATATACAGGGTCATTGATGGTCAATGGTAGGTTAGACGTTTGTGGAAAACGAGACATATGATTAATCTTAAAATTTGGATACTACCATAAATAGGCACGGCCTGTCTTTCTAACGTATTTTCATTTTGGCGGTTTTGCCGCTTCTACTCAAAAGTAGTAACAACTTTCTTATTTTGAATGGGACATCCTGTTTATTATTTTATTTTTATAATTGCAAGTTCTTTATGATCATTTTTGCGTAATATCTTCCTATACCTATCTACACCGGTTCTTGAGATAATACTTATTCATTTTTCTCTCAGAAATATATACAGGATGTCCCAAAAGTCGTAAATCAAACGTTACACGAAGATAGGCTGGCTCAAGCCCTTTTAGAAAAACCCTATATGATCTTATCAAAAAGTTTACGGTTTTAAGATATTGACAATTTTATGAAAAAAAAATGAAAATTGTCAAATTTTAAGGTATTTTGACAACATACTACTTGGTTCCGCAACTAGGTGGCGGCACGCTCACCACTCACCTAGTGTTGAAAGGCTGACTACTATAGCCGTATTACTTTATAGGTGTATTTTCGCAGCAATTAGTACGCCGTACTGACGAGCTCTAATTAGAGCGAAACCGGTCTACGGTTCTAATTGTTGCGAGAATGCATCTAGCCTTACATACTTTGTCCCATATTAGGGTAGAAATGGGCCAGGGCTGACAATTTATTAAATTGTTAATTGGTTGCATACAGTCTATATTTTTTAACACTTTGTGTTATTTGGAGCTGGCGTGACAACATACTACTTGATTTCGCAACTAGGTAGCGACACGCTCACCACTGCCTTAGTCTTTCTTCTGTTGTTTTTCAGTTGACCTACGTTTAAAAATCAAACAATTTTCAAATACGTCTTCGTAAATCATTAATTTGCTTTTTATTGGGTTTTGTTAGTAAATTTAGTTATTTACTAGGTTTGCCTATTTAATTAAATTATAACAATTTTTTATGATAATGTAATGTAAAATATCATTTGTAATAATGGACCGATTAATTGGTGTGCTTAAAGTTCCTATTTTTTTATCGTGAATCATTACGGAAAATTCTGTTAAAATTAGAAGTCTATTGTTAGACTCCATGGCCTACTGCTTTTTGAACACTTTTTTGTCATTTCTTTTCTGGTATTGGATTTCATAGCCGACTATCCTCAAAACGGTTTTTCTCAAAATTGTCACTGCAAGATTTCTCAAGCATGTTGTACATCATTGGAAAGCTCTTTTCGCATGCTATCACATGAACAAAAAATACAATATGTCTGCCATAATAAAAACAAACGTTGATACATGTAGCTCAAAAACAAATGACAATCCAAAGTTGAGAGTAGCACAAAATATTACTCTGTAAAAAATGTCCTGATAATGTGCAAGTCTTAGACATGTTAGACCAACACCTACTTAGATATTGAAGAAAAAAGAAATCGATAAACCTTGGTTTTTCAAAATACAAGTCGTATTTGGAACGGGCATGAAATTCTAGAAAACACTGCCAATTTAACCGTCTCCCTATCTCTAATAACAACGGAGAGAGCAATACATTCCCATCCAGTTTGAGACACACTGTGTTTCTACACAATCCCAGTCAAGAAAACCGTCAAGCATTCAACGACGCAAGAAACCGCTATGTCCGCATTCTTTCTGAGGCAAAAAACTCGTTTAATAACCACATCAAAAACAAAGTCCTCTTAAGCTCCAACGGTGGCAAACCCTTCTGGACTCTTGCTAAATCTATTGGGAATAATTTCTGCAAAAGCACGTTCCCACCTCTTGTCTCAGGGGATGAAATTGTTTCTACCGCCCTGGGCGAGGCTGAACTTTTTGCTTCGTTGTTCGCCAGCAATTCTACTCTCAACCCACCTCCAAATGTTCAACCACCAACAGTCCCCAATGTCGCACATAAAATGACGGATATCATTTTCAAAACTAAAAAGGTACGAAAGATGCTCTCTTCCCTTAATACCAGGAAAGCCTCTGGCCTTGACGAGATCCCAGCAATTGTTCTTAAAAAATGCGCACCAGAACTTGCTCCTGTCCTGACTCGTCTATTTCAGATATCTTACAATAAAGGCATATTCCCTAGTAACTGGAAAACTGCTCGAGTACAACCCATCCCCAAGAAAGGATCCAAAGCACTTCCTAGCAACTACAGGCCTATTTCTCTCCTTTCAATCGTCTCTAAAGTGATGGAAAAGTATATAAACACCGAATTACTAACATTTCTTGAAAAACACAGTCTAATCCACGACAGGCAGTATGGATTCCGTCAGCGCAGATCGACTGCCGACCTCCTTTCCTTTGTCACTAATTCTTGGAACAAGTCTATGGAACAGCACGGTGAATCCCAGATTGTCGCTCTAGACATATCCAAAGCATTCGACCAGGTCTGGCACGCAGCGCTGCTTAATAAACTGCCGGTGTATGGCCTACTACCAAAACTTTGTACCTAGACAGCAAATTTCCTCTCCAACAGGAGCATATCTGTTGTTGTGGATGGCCATTCCTCTAAACTGTATCCAATTAATGCAGGAGTTCCTCAAGGTTCAGCTTTAGCCCCCACTTTGTTTCTTCTCCACATCAATGACCTCCTCTCGAGCACATCCAACCCAGTTCACAGCTACGCGGACGACGGCACCCTCCATTCAAATATACAATATTCTAAGCCTGTCTCTTTAGCCCAATTAGATGAGGATCGTAGACTCATGGAGGGTTCTGTCTCCGTGGATCTCCAAAAAATATTAGACTGGGGAAGTATAAATCTTGTACAATTCAACCCCACGAAATCTCAGTCCTGCTTTCTTTCTCATAAGAGATACACCAGCCCTAGACCCATCACAATGAACAACCAAGTTATTCAAAGTAATGAGTCCTTTTCTCTTGTTGGCATTTGTGTGGATCGATATCTTAATTGGCACCAACATGTCACATCAATTGCAGAAGCGGCTGCTAAGAAATTAGGTTTCCTCTTCCGGGCTCGCAAATACTTTTCACCAGCTAATCTTTATACCTTATATACTGCACAAATAAGGTCAAACCTCGAATACTGCTGCCACATCTGGGGTGCAGCTGCCGCTTCTACACTCGCTATCCTGGACTCCATTCAAAAGAGAGCCATACGTCTCATCGGTGACCCTACCCTCACCCAAAGGCTGCCATCCCTTGCCCACCGACGTGCCGTTGGTGACCTCTCTCTTTTTTTATAGATATCTGCACGGGCACTGCTCAGAGGAGCTTCCCTCCATAGTTCCCCCACCTGCTGCCCCCAACAGACCTACCAGGAGAACAGAGCGAATGCACCCTTTTACTGTCCAGGTCACCAGACATAGAACATCTTGTTATGCCCGCTCTTTTGTCCCGAGGACTTCCAAGTTGTGGAATTCCTTGCCGGCACATGTTTTTCCTTCTCCTCCGAACCTCCAACCCTTCAAGTCCGGAATTAACAAGTTGCCTCTTTCCTCCTTATCAACACCCACGGTACTATAGTATTTAGGCTGTAAGCCCTCGTGGTGTGTTGTTGAAATTTAAAATATATATTTATATATATATATATATATATATATATATATATATATATATATATATATATATATATATATATATATATGTATGTATATATGTATCTTGTATGTATATGTCACAGATGAAAAAGAGGATTTGTGATCAAGAGTTTATTATTTCATTGTTGAAAACAGAAAGTAGCTGTTCAAATAAACTTGTGAGTAAAACTGAGCCGTTAATTGAAATCAAACATAGATAAATATATTCCCACAATTAAAAACCTGGCCCTATAAAGGAGGCAGATTACAGATTGCAAAAACCAAAGTGGACTGACAGTGATTGTGTCGTCGGTGCGATGGCTGGAAAGGCCAACTCGGATGTAAACAACGGTAAATTTCAATCGCCGGTGAGAAGAAAACATCAACAGGTGATTACGGGTAAAACCGGTCACTCTGCTGCTAAAAAAATACGGGGAGCGGATGGAGCAACGTGGATGTTTCTATGATGGGGGAGCTTTTTGCAGAAAACTGGCCGACATTAAAGTGTGAGTGCTTTAAACTTGTATCGAAAGGTAACAACAGTAGTTTTATTCTTTAGATCGGGTGACATCTTGAGTAGTAGTAGCATTGATTATGTATTAACAAAAATCGAGGGTGTTGTTGTAGACAGTTTTGATCCAGGAACTTCGGACCATCACGCTTAGGCAGTTATGTTTCCCCCAGTGAACGGAATTGGCCATTCTTCCATAGGGGCTAAAAGATAAATTGTCTTTCGACCTCTAAATGGAATGACAATTACCGAATTTAAAACTCGCGAGCACTTACGATTTCTATTTAAGTGAAACTGAGGATGTAGGCATGGCATTTAAAAATGTTTTCGACACTTTTGTCTGGTGCTTTGAGGTAGCTTGTCCGAAAACTAAAAAAGTTCGGGACGCAGCAAGTGCGTTATGGTAGTGCATTTTTATTAAATGCTTCAAACTTGAATAACTCAATTTTCTATAAATTTAAAAAGTTTAATTTTGGTACATAGTAAGGTCTTTCCTAAGGCAAGATATCCAGCAAATTTTATTAAAATATCTTTGTAATATTCGGAGGAAAAAAATTTTTTGGAAAGAAAGTTCAAAATTTAAATAACTGAATTTTCTATGTACTTAGAAAGTTTAATTTTGGTGCGTAGTAAGGTCTCTCACAAGGCAACATGTCTAGTAAATTTCACTAAAACAGCTTTGAATTATTTTTTTTTAAATAAACTCGAAATTTTCTCGGAAACCCTATTAGATTTTCCTGGCTAACAAACTCGTCCAAGCTAATAATAAAAGAAAAGCACTTGCCGAGTTTCATCAGAATCGGTTAATTATTTTTTGAGTTATCGGATGGATACATATATATATATATATATATATATATATATATATATATATATATATATATATATATATATATATATATATACATTTAAAAATTGAAACTGACCCCGGATATGGATTCTAGGGGTCCTAGTTTGCACTCATTTGAAAAAAAAATTGCAAAGCTTCACCATCGATACCTCTCCATTAGTGAATTTTTTAAAATAAAAATTCACTAAAAATAGTTAATTCGGGTTTTAATGTAAAATATCGGATCGAGTTTTCACCAAATCTGCAACAAAAACTTAATGACCTAAGGCTTTTAAATTCAATACGAAAACAATCTGGAGAGAGGGAGCTTTGAAAGCCGAGTTTTACAACTTAATTAAACAGGAAAAACAAAACTACACAGCATCTTATTTTTTTAACGCCCCAAATAAAACTAAAACACTATGGCAGCTTGTTAAGCTCACGAAAAACAAACCTAGTGAAAAGCGCTGCATTTCGAATGTACTATACGAAAACAAAAGTATAACTAGTTGGGTAGAAACTGCTGAGGTACTTGCCTAATATTTTTGATCTGCTAAGAGGAAGCTCATGTTGCATTTCGGGGGCCAGATGTCTGATAGCTACACAGCCGAGAAATATAAGCCCAAAACACTGTAACTGAATGTGAAGTTATTGACATCATCAATGAACTTCCTAATAAAAAATCGTGCGGCTTTGATGATGTACCAATAAATATTATTAAGCAATGTGCTGCTGAGCTTGCCGCGCCACTTACTAACAAATATTATAAATACATGTATATGTCTGGGAAAATTTCCTGACATAGGATGGTTAAGTTCTTAGAACTGATTACTCTACCGAAACTGCCCTTATCGAATACATTCAATATGTGTGTGTTCAAATGCTAGGATGGCAACGGAATGATCCTCCACTAGCCACAGACTTTTATAAATTACACGGTGTGGAATACATTCAATATGTCAACGAAAAAATGGACTTCAATTACATTGTGGTTATTTTTTTTTTTTGACCTGTCTCGTGCCTTTGACATAGTAAATCCTTTTTTTTTTTGTTTGTTAAGGAGAAGATGTGGGCGCTTGGGATAAGAGGCACTTGCAACGACCTTCTGCTTTCGTATCTCACCAACAGACAGTTACTTGTAAAAGCGAATAATATTAACTCCCAAAGATATAGCGTAAGTACGGGCACACCCCAGGGAAGTGTCATTGGCTCACTTTTCACTCTATGTAAACGATGTAAGACTGAAAAGTCTTCATGTACGCCGATGACACTTTTATTGTTGTCTACGGCAAGACGATGGAGGAAACTGTATTAAAATTAAAATCCGTAGTACAGTCTTGTGATGAATGGTTTTATAAAAACCGTTCAATTATAATTTATGACAAGACTTTTTCTCTTGAAATGGATAACTGCCACCGAAGAGAGAGAATGTGCGACAGCACTACTTTGGTGAATGGAAATGCGGTGCAATTCAAAAAGGTGACAAAATTGTTGAGTGTCAGAATTGACAGTAGCCTGTTATACATAGACCAGTTTGACCACGTGTGCAAGAAATTAAATTCCGCGTTTTATGCCATTTTGATGCTTAAAGATTCCTTAAGCTCCGACTATCTGCTAAATGTCTATTACGCGACTGTCTATTCACATTTGACTTACGGTATCGTTATCTGGGACCAATCCTCGGACTGCCATAGAATATTTGTGCTACAGAAACGAATACTGAAATTAATATACAATCTACCTTATGGGCACTCTTGTCGTGACATATTAAAGCAAAATAACATTATGACGTTAACATCAGTATATTTGTTCCATCTGTTAACTTATATTCATAAAAACAAGAGAAAACTTGTTATCAACTGATTTTCATCAAGACAACACTCGGGAAGAAGATACTTTTCACCTGAATGAATTTCACCATTCTTTTTTTAAGTCGCCATGTTATGCAGGTTGCTTTTTGTACAACCAGCTGCCTTGTTCACTGAGGGACACAAATTGTGCAACAAAATTTAGAAAACAACTGAAGGTTGCTTTGATTGCTGATGGTTTTTATAGTTTGAGTGAATTTTATGAAGCTGCACTTTGAACTTATGTTATTTGTTGTAATGTTTACTCGTTATATTTTGGACTTCTAGGCACGTACCCTTGTGATCAATTGTAATACGTTTTTTATCTTGTCATCTATATGACTTGGCTGATTTACAATAATTGTAACTAATAGACCAAGTAAATATTATTATTATTATTATTATTATTATTATTATTATTATTATTATTATTATTATTATACGTAACTTTCGTAAAAATTATACCAGGTAACTCTCAGTGTAATACTTGTGACTTTAATGTTTATCGTGAATAGCCATTTTTGTAGTAGAATTGGGAAAGTAATATTATAAAACTGTAACAGTTTTGGAGGAGCTTTCAAATAATGTAACACTCGACCCATGTTCCCTATTTAAAATATAAGGGTTTTTATCACCACCCTTAAGGGGTTGGTGTGACAAAGTTGAGTTTAATGTCAAAACATGTCCCCCTCAATATTAAAATTGACGTGTTTCAGCGTTTCTTAAAAAAAAATTATCTGGACGCAAATCGGTCTGTTTCGTTTTCAATGCGCCACCATATATATATATATATATATATATATATATATATATATATATATATATATATATATATATATATATATATATATATATATATATATATATATATATATATATATTTGCGTCCAGATAAATTTTTTTAAGAAACGCTGAAACATGTCAATTTTAATATTGAGGGGGACATGTTTTGACATAAAACTCAACTTTGTCACATCAACCCCTTAAGGGTGGTGATAACAACCCTTATATTTTAAATAGGGAACATGGGTCGGGTGTTACATCATTTGAAAGCTCTTTATTTTCTGAATTCAGCACACTAATTTTTTTGGAAGTTTTATCAACTCGCTTAAAAATTATTCACAGTTGAAGATGCAAAAACACATTTCACTCATTCCGATAAGAAATGTGCTGATAGTCAATGTTTTGTTGGTTTATAAACAAAAATTGACTATCAGAACATTTCTTATCGGAATGAGAGAAATGCGGTTTATTATTTCAGTTTATCGGTGGGCTTGATACTTGATAGTACCACCGAAAATTAATTTCACAATGGTGTATTCTGTAGAAGAAAGAGTTGAAATAATTACTCTTTTTTTCAAAAACGATGACTGTGTCAACCGTACCGCAAATTTGTTTAATGAACGACATCCGAACAGACATGTTAACAAAAAATACATTTTGGAGTTAGTTGCAAAGTTTCGACAAAGTGGTTCAGTGGCCAACAAAAAACGGAATCCTTAACGTGAATTTCTGGTTAGAAATGAGACTACTGAGATTGAAGTTTTAGGACAAATTGCTGCAGACCCAACTTTGAGCACGAGAAAATTGGCCACTGTTTCAAACATCAAAAGAAGAACTATTCAGCGAATATTGAAGCATCATAAATTTCACCCGTATAAAATTCATCTTGTACAACAACTGAATGAAGATGATTTTGATCGGCGGCTGGAGTTTTGTGAAGTTATAATTGCACGAATAGCTGATAACGGGAACTTTCTGTTCAATATCTGTTTTTCAGACGAGTGTACGTTTTTATTAAACTCTGCAGTCAATCGTCATAATTGTTGTTATTGGGCAGATAATAATCCAAGAAATTTTCAGGAAGTCCACAGTCAAACTCCACAGAAATTGATTGTCTGGACTGGCATTTTTGGAGACCGTTTGAGCGGACCAATTTTTCTTGATGGAAATTTGAGTGACGAAGCGTATTTGGAGTTACTAGAAGATATCGTTTACCCTCTACTAATTGACATTGTTGAAAATGATGATCGCTATCAAGAAAATGAATTAGTGTTTCAACAAGATGGAGCTCCTCCGCATTTTTCACAACGTGTTAGGGAGTTTTTGAACAGATAGTTTCCAGGACAATGAATTAGGCGTAAAAGTGCTATTGAGTGGCCCCTAGATCACCGGATTCAACTCCTTTAGACTTCTTTCTATGGGGGCATTTAAAGAGTAGAATTTACGCAACAGAACCGTAGTCTTTGGAAGAATTACGACGACGCATTGTTGAAGAATGCCATCTAATAACTCCACAAATGCTCCAGAATGTCAGAGGTCGTTTTGAACAAAATCTGTACTTTTGTATGGAAGCTGGTGGTCAACAATTTGAGAACTTACTTAACTGAATAAACATTTTTGAACTTTTGGTTTTGTTTTTTAGTTTTTTTTTTAAGGAAAAATTGAAGTAGTGCATTTCTTATCACAATGAATGAAATACGTTGTTGCAACTCCAAATGTGAATAATTTTTAAACGAGTTCAGAAAAGAAGGAGCTTTCAAATAATGTAACACTCGACCCATGTTCCCTATTTAAAATATAAGAGTTTTTATCACCACCCTTAAGGGGTTGATGTGACAAAGTTGAGTTTAATGTCAAAACATGTCCCCCTCAATATTAAAATTGATGTGTTTCAGCGTTTCTTAAAAAAAAATTCTCTGGACGCAAATCGGTCTGTTTCGTTTTCAATGCGCCACCCTATATATATATATATATATATATATATATATATATATATATATATATATATATATATATATATATATATATCGATGTAGTATAAAATGTTAATGATCCTATTTCTGATCCGCCCTCAAATCATCAACAGGTGTTCGATCAATTGGATATAAATTATGTGTAACCGATTTATTTTTGGACTAAGATAGTGTAGGAATCGGGAGCCCAATAAAATTGACAACTGTATAAACCACAAGATTTAAACATGTAATTACCTGTCAAATAAATAAAATGTAATATAAAAATTAACTTACATTCAATTCAAATCAAATTACTGAATATAAAACGTTAAATCACTTCACTGGACACTGCGTTAACGATTTAAGTCACATTGTAGGTATTCAAACACTGGTAACTAAACGTTTAATTAAAAAAGGCGCTTAATTCTACTACTTTTTTTTACTAAAGATACAATTTAACTTCCTAATTCACTCAAACAAAAATTGTACTTTCTACAGTAGGTACAGACTTGGGTTCACTTGAAGTGTTAGTGAAATTATATTATATTTTTAAAATAGGTACTTCAACGTGAATAAATTACACTTGAGTTATACATTTCCGTTATTATTTGAAGCTTTCAGTTACTTTCCGAAGATTTCGGCGGCTTTCAATAGGAATTAGCGGTGCGTTTCAGTGAGACGCGAGTAACGAACTGCCTGGGCTGAAATAAGCTTCCAATTCAGAGACCACTTGGATAGAACGTGAAGTAACTAACGCTGGCATTCAAATGTAGGACATGATGCGTATTTTTGAACGTCATTATTATGACATAGGCAAACGATTTTTTTAAATATTACGAAAATCAAACAAGGAACAACTATTATAATCCAGTAAGCACCAATTTCTTGTCATGATAATAAACAGAATGTTTCAAGAGTAGGTAACTTAAAATTTTGTACGAAATATACATGGTGGTCCAAAGGTAATAAGTACATGGAGCTGCGGTAGATTCTTGACATTAATTTAGTCAAACTCGCTTGAGTGCAAAAGGCGAAATTAAAAGTGATACAGGGTGTTGAAGTAAGTAATTAAATTATTTCGATTTTCCTTGATATTTAGAACATTATTTGACGTATTGTCTTGAAAGAAAGTTGGTAAGTGTAATGTATGTAATATAAGGCAGTGTACATAGTTATGCATGGGAAGCAGTATGTTTATTCTTATACGTTATCATATCTGTATAGATTGCATTGTAAATATATTTCTGTACATATCAATTGTGGCTTTACTAGAATGCAGTACTAAAACTCCTTAGTATTAAACGACCTATACCATATCAGTGAACTTAGCAAAGTTATAACTCAAAACATAACAGTAAGGATGGGATTTTCATAGTGGTAAAAAATTATTGTCTCCCAGTTTGGCTCTAGCGGGTACCCTTCAAGTAATAAAAATACTCGCACTTTTATACAAGGCCACCATGATTGTCATTTGTGACAACCCTCACCTTAATCTAAAGATAGTAAAAACTCTGGACGCAGCAAGTGCGTTATGGTAGTGAATTTTCATAAAAATGTTTTTAATAGCAAATATGTTTTTTTAAGAAAGCAGGCATCAAATTTGGTTACCAGTATAATCTATATATTAGAAACAATGTGCCATGTTTCATCAAAATAACTTTATTGTTTGAAAATTTACAAAAATTTCCGAAAGTAAACTTAATTGTTCCCGAAAAAACTGGTTTTCTGGTCAACCTTATAGGTTAATAGCAAATTGATTTAAAATTTAAAGCATTTAATGAAAATTCGCTACCATAACGCACTTGCTGCGTCCCGAATTTCTTTTATTACAAAGATGTATTATATTTCGATGGAAAATACAAAAATGCAATAACATAGGGCGTGTTCGATTAAAAAAAATCACTAAAAAAAAAGAAAATTTGAATCACCAACGACTTATGGGCCACCTGTAATTGTGGAAATATTTTTTAAGATATAGCTTAAGACACTCTATAATTAATGTATACAACTTTTTTTCGTAACTTGCATAATAACGGATATATTGTGCTTTAATGATTTTTTACGAAAATTCGACAAAAATGATATACCATTAAACGATAAACTCTATAGCAAACACTACTGCTAAAGCATCAGAGAAAGGGTCTATTTGAAATGAATTTTCTGGGAAATTTTTAGTAAAATGAAGGACAATGACGATTGAAACTAAGAGCTCAGGCTTTGTAAAACATTATTCTTGAGACATTTTCCTTCCATAGATGATATTAATTTCAGGTTCATTGCCTAAATATTAACAATTTTGACGTTTAAAATCGCGAATTTGACGTTTTGAGGAAAACCCAAATTTATTTTTCTTTAAATGCCTGTAACTTTTTTCTCCTTCAACCTAGAGCGCTAACTTTTGGTATCTTACCTACATTAACCCGTGTACCAAATTTCGTTGCCCTTACTTTGTTAATTCCGGAGATATAATTTTTTTTGATTTTTTTCGAAAAAAAAACACAAAATTTTCCGGGAAAACCTCAGCGGATTTTCCTGGCTAACGAACTTATCCAAGCCACTCGCGAAAGGAAGGTACTCACCTCATTTTATCAAAATCGGTCCATTATTTTTTTAGTTATAGGTGTGACACATAAATATATCAACCGACCTCAGATTTGGGTTCCAGGGGTCCTAAATAGCGCTCATTTGAAGAAATTTTTTCAAAATTAAAAAGTCGAGATCTCCTCATTAGTGATTTTTTTAAAGAAAATTCACTAAAAATGATAATGAATAAAAATTTGAAAGTGATTCAATTTGTTTAGAAGCAATCTAGAACTACGTTTTATTATGTATAAAATAGTAAGTTTCCTATTTTCACGGTATTTAAAAGCCATCTCCCTCCCATAGTTTAATCTGGCAACACCACTATTTGTCATTTGTTAACTGACAGGAGTCATGAGAGCAACGTGTGCGTTCTAAGCATATCCTCTAAACGAACAGATCTCATTAACAAAGAAGAAGAAGAAGATAACCTCGAAATCGACTCCGCTAATACCTTAGAATCTTACAATATAATATATATATATATATATATATATATATATATATATATATATATATATATATATATATATATATATATATATATATACAGCCTAAATACTATCGTACCGTGGGTGTCGACAAGGAGGAAAGAGGCAACTTGTTAATTCTGGACTTGGAGGTTCGGGGGAGAAGGAAAAACGTGCCGGCAAGGAATTCCACAACTTGGAAGTCCTCGGGACAAAAGAGCGGGCATAACAAGATGTTCTATGTCTGGTGACCTGGACAGTAAAAGGATGCATTCGCTCTGTTCCCCTGGTAGATCTGCTGGGGGCAGCAGGTGGAGGAACTATTGAAGAAAGCTCCTCTGAGCAGTGCCCGTGCAGATATCTATAAAATAGAGAGAGGTCACCAACGGCACGTCGGTGGGCAAGAGATGGCAGCCTTTGGGTGAGGATAAGGTCACCGATGAGACGTATAGCTCTCTTCTGAATGCAGTCCAGGATAGCGAGTGTAGAAGCGGCAGCAACACCCCAGATGTGGGAGCAGTATTCGAGGTTTGGTCTTATTTGTGAAGTATATAAAGTATAGAGATTAGCTGGTGAAAAATATTTGCGAGCCCGGAAGAGGAAACCTAATTTCTTAGCAGCCGCTTCTGCAATTGATGTGACATGTTGGTGCCAATTGAGATTTCGATCCACAGAGATGCCAACAAGTGAAAAGGACTTATTACTTTGAATAACTTGGTTGTTTATTGTGATGGGGCTAGGGCTGGTGTATCTCTTATGAGAAAGAAAGCAAGACTGTGATTTGCTGGGGTTGAATTGTACAAGATTCAAACTTCCCCAGTCTAATATTTTTTGAAGATCCACGGAGATAGAACCCTCCATGTGTCTGCGATCCTCATCTAATTGGGCTAAAGAGACAGGCTTAGAATATTGTATATTTGAGTGGAGGGTGCTGTTATCCGCGTAACTGTGAACTGGGTTGGATGTGCTAGAGAGGAGGTCATTGATGTGGAGAAGAAACAAAGTAGGGGCTAAAGCTGAACCTTGAGGAACTCCTGCATTAATTGGATACAGTTTAGAGGAATGGGCATGCACGACAACAGAAATGCTCCGGTTGGAGAGGAAATTTGCTGTCCACGTACAGAGTTTTGGTGGTAGGCCATATGCCGGTAGTTTATTAAGCAGCGCTGCGTGCCAGACCTGGTCGAATGCTTTGGATATGTCTAGAGCGACAATATGGAATTCGCCGTGTAGTTCCATAGACTTGTTCCAAGAATGGGTGACAAAGAAAGGAGGTCGGCAGTTGATCTACGCTGACGGAATCCATACTGCCTATCGTGGATTAGATTGTGTTTTTCAAGAAATTTAAGTAATTCGGTGTTTATATACTTTTCCATCACTTTAGAGATGACTGAAAGGAGAGAAATAGGTCTGTAGTTGTTAGGAAGCGCTTTCGATCCTTTCTTGGGGACGGGTTGTACTCGAGCAGTTTTCCAGTTACTAGGGAATATGCCTCTATTGTAAGATGTCTGAAACAGACGAGTCAGGACAGGAGCAAGTTCTGGTTCGCATTTTTTGAGAACAATTTCTGGGATCTCGTCAAGGCCAGAGGCTTTCCTGGTATTAAGAGAAGAGAGCATCTTTCGTACCTTTTTAGTTTTAAAAATGATATCCGTCATTTTATGCGCGACATTGGGGACTGTTGGTGGTTGAACATTTGGAGGTGGGTTGAGAGTAGAATTGCCGGCGAACAACGAGGCAAAAAGTTCAACCTTGTCCAGGGCGGTAGAAACAATTTCATCCCCTGAGACAAGAGGTGGGAACGTGCTCTTGCAGAAATTATTCCCAATAGATTTAGCAAGAGTCCAGAAGGGTTTACTACCGTTGGAGCTTGAGAAGACTTTGTTTTTGATGTGGTTATTAAACGAGTTTTTTGCCTCAGAAAGAATGCGGACATAGCGGTTTCTTGCGTCGTTAAATGCTTGACGGTTTTCTTGACTGGGATTGTGTAGAAGCTTTTTGTGAGCTTTGACCTTTTCAAGTCTGGCCTTGTCGCAGGATTTAGAGAACCAGGGCTTTTGAGTGGCTGCAGAGGTTTTCTGTGTACGTGGAATATATAATTCTATGCCAGCTTGGATAATTTCGGTGACGTTTTGTGAGATATCAGAGGGGTCAGGATGAGAGAAGCAGATAAATGCCCATGGAAATGAGGAGAAGTAATCTCGCATTTCGCCCCAGTTCGCGGAGTTGTAGTTCCAAACGATACGTGGGTGTGATGACTGTGTGACCTCGGGTTGCATCGCGCAGGAAGCAGTGACCATGCCGTGGTCTGAGCAACCCAGGGGGGGGGGGGGGTGACTGATATCTTATAGCAGTCAGGATTTGTAGTAAGGAGGAGATCCAAGGGATTTGAGCTGTGTGTTGGGATGCGAGGAAAGTAAGTAGGATGCTGAACCATATTGGCTAAAGAATTGCTGACTGCAAAGGCCTCCGCTGCTCTTCCTTGTGGATCGGTTTTTGAAGATCCTAGCCATTCCTTATTATGGACATTGAAGTCACCAAGAATAGTGATCTCGGAGGAAGGATATTCAGAAATTAGATGGTCGGTTTTTTCAGAAAGGTAGTCAAAGAGCTGGACAAAGTTGTTGTCAGAAGGTGACCGGTAAATGCAACAGATGAATTTAGTTTCAGCCATGAGAGAGAGTTTTATCCATAGTATGTCTTGTCTTCCAGCTTCTAAATTGGGCAGTCTGGTGCAGGGTAGATTGCTACAGACGTACGCGCACACGCCTCTATGCAATCTAAAAGAAGTAAGGAGCTCATACCCCGGGAAATTAAAGTAATTAGTGGCTGTTTTGGCACTGATTTGAGTTTCGGTGAGGAAGAGGAGTTGGGGCCTATTAGCCTGGAGGAAATGGTGGACGGAGTTCAGGTTAGAAGTTAGGCCACATATATTCGAGAAGGATATTGTAAATCTCGATGCTGGCGCCCCCTGTACACCCCTCTCCCGGAGATCCGAATGGAGGGGTATTTTGCCTCCGGAATATTTTGTACAAGGAGGAGCCATCATCATTTTTGCTTATAAGGGAAACCGACTCATACACCAGAACCGGAAACGTCCGTTGGGACTTCACCGGCCCCTTGATGTAAGGGGTGGTACCTCCTAAGGCGTGAAAAAATCCTTTACTATCACATAAAGGAAAATAAAATAACGACCTATATTCTAAAGTTAATACAAACAGGAGTAGGTAAATCATAATCCAACTTTTAATTTTAACCTAACTTTAACATTTGTTAAAGTTAGGTTAAAATTAACCTTCGGCCGTCGACTGTAGTATAATATTATGATTATAACATCCAATCAAACAAATAAGAAAGTGCTTGTATGATTCCGGTTGTTAATCAATGCATGTACGTACTGTGTATTACTAAAGTCAAACAAAATGATTTCAAGAAGAAATATACCTACCTCAAACTAATATAAGTATAATACCCTTTATGTAGTATATGGAAAATGTGAAGTAAATAAAACTACATAATATCATAAAGCAGTTTAAATTATTAAAATTTTATTTTCAAAATTTTGTATTTATATTTATTTCATTTTCAGAAAGTATGAATACCGTAATAGTAAATATGTGTTGAAAAGAGTTTAGGTGTAGAAAATGCGTTATGGTAGCGAATTTCTGTAAAAATATTTCAAATGATGATAACTTAATTTCCCATTAAACTAGAGTCTTCAGCTTTGATACATAGTAAAACCCATATAAAGGCAGCGTGTGTACAAAATTAAAAAATTACTACAAATTTGTTTTAAAAAACATGTTTTGTTATTTTGTTTGCAGAAGCTGGTTCGATTGAGTTGAGTAAAACGGATCATCTAAGCGATTAATAAGGAAAAATATCTGCCACGTTTATAATTTGGCAGGTACATTCCTTTTGTAAATTAAAATTAAAATGTCGGTAAATTTGCAGTTTACCACACGCGGGACTTAGAAAAAAATTCAGAATCATGCTTAAAACCTTTTCTGGGTGTACATACCACAAGAAAAATGTCTTGCAAACAGACCCCAAGAAAGTTACGGGACCAGGAGTTAATAGTGGTGCTGGACGGAGAAGGAGATAAAAAGGAAATGTGAGCGGAAAGTGCGAAAAAGCCAGCTTAGTTGAACCTCTATAAGCTGACTTTATCAAATTTTGCAGCTATACTTCCTTAAGATTCTGTTTACTCCGCCCAGAACCACTATTCACCGCAGGTCCCGCAATTTTCTTGTTTACATTGTTCTTTTTTATGCATTGCGGGTGATTGTAGGCATGCAAAAGGTAGAAGAGAACCCTGCGACAAAGCAGCAGACCGAGGTTTTCAAATTATGTTTAAATTGTTACCTCATTTCATTTCTTTGAAATATTTTTCCAAAAATGATTTTGAGGTTGCCTTGTATGTCAGTCTCACATAGAGAGCTACAATGTTTTATCATTTAAAAAACATTATGGATACAACAACAGTAAATAGGTGTTGAAAAAGGTCTGGGTGCAGCAAGTACGTTATTTGGTAGAGAATTTTCGTAGAAATATTTCAAATTGGATAACTAAATTTTTCATTAAGCTAGAATCTTCAATCTTGAGCCATAGTAAAACCCATGTAAACGCAGCTTGGGTACTAAATTAAAGAAAAATAACATATTGAGCTTCGCGAATAGCTACAAACCTGTTTTGAAAAACCTTTTTTGTTGGTTTGTTTGCAGAAACTAGTTCGGTTGGGTTGACTCAAACAAAACCGTCCAAGCAATTAATAAGGGAAAAAAAACTCTGGACGCAGCAAGTGCGTTATGGTAGTGAATTTTCATAAAAAGGTTTTTAATAGCAAATATGTTTTTTTAAGAAAGCAGGCACCAAATTTGGTTACCAGTATAATCTATATATTAGAAACAATGTGCCATGTTTCATCAAAATAACTTTATTATTTGAAAATGTACAAAAATTTCCGAAAGTAAACTTAAATTGTTCCCGAAAAAACTGGTTTTCTGGTCAACCTTATAGGTTAATAGCAAATTGATTTAAAATTTGAAGCATTTAATGAAAATTCGCTACCATAACGCACTTGCTGCGTCCCGAATTTCTTTTCTTACAAAGATGTATTATATTTCGATGGAAAATACAAAAATGCAATAACATAGGGCGTGTTCGATTAAAAAAATTCGCTAAAAAAAGAAAATTTGAATCACCAACGACTTATGGGCCACCTTGTAATTGTAGAAATATTGTTTAAGATGTAGCTTAAGACACCCTACAATTAATGTATACAACTTTTTTTCGTAACTTGCATAATAACGGATATATTGCGCTTTAATGATTTTTTACGAAAATTCGACAAAAATGATATACCATTAAACGATAAACTCTATAGCAACACTACTGCTAAAGCATCAGAGAAAGGGTGTATTTGAAATGAATTTTCTGGGAATATTTTAGTAAAATAAAGGACAATGACGATTGAAACTAAGAGTTCAGGCTTTGTAAAACATTATTCTTGAGACATTTTCCTTCCATAGATGATATTAATTTCAGGTTCATTGCCTAAATATTAACAATTTTGACGTTTAAAATCGCGAATTTGACGTTTTCAGGAAAACCCAAATTTATTTTTCTTTAAATGCCTGTAACTTTTTGTGCTTCAACCTAGAGCGCTAAATTTTGGTAGGTAGCTTACCTATAATGATATAAACCCGTGTACCAAATTTAGTTGCCCTTACTTTGTTAATTCCGGAGATATATTTTTTTTTCATTTTTTTTTTCGAAAGAAAACACAAAATTTTCCGGGAAAACCTCAGCGGATTTTCCTGGCTAACGAACGTATCCAAGCCACTCGCGAAAGGAAGGTACTCACCTAATTTTATCAAAATCGGTCCATTATTTTTTTACTTATAGGTGTGACACATAAATATATAAACATATATATGTATATATATATATATATATATATATATATATATATATATATATATATATATATATATATATATATATATATATATATATATATCTATATATATATATATATATATATATATATATATATATATATATATATATATATATATATATATATATATATATATATATATATAAATTGAAACTGATCCCGGATATTGGTTCTAGGGGTCCTAGTGTGCGCGCATTTGAAAAAAAAATTGCAAAGTCGCACCGTCGATACCTATCTATTAGTGACTTTTTTTTTAATTTCACTAAAAAAATACCTGCTATATTGATAATTTGGCAGGTACATTCCTCTTGTAAATAATTTTTTTTTTGTGGAAAACTTTTGTAACTTTATTGAAATTTGTGACACAACTTTTTTTAAAAGGCTTGCAGTACTTACATATTATATGTACCTAATTTTAATTTTCTATCTCCATAGAAAAGAGAAATTTCTTCAAGTGATTGCATACTGGGACCTCTAAAACCGATCTCCACGGTTCATTTAAATTTAAGGAATTAGTTTCAATAATATACGTTACTAATAGTGTATAATTCTTATGAAAATGCACTACTATAATGAACTGGCGGCGTCCCGAACTTTTTTTAAGTATTATTAGGTCTCTACGAACATAAGCTTATATGCCTCATTTATCTATAGATTTATAGATAACTTTTCTCTATGTTGCCATTAGTCACTATGAACATAGATAAAGTTTCCATTATCTATGAGCTATTATGATTTTAGTGTGACGTCATAGTAGGTCAAATACGCTGCACCGCATGTGAACTGTATCTACGCACATGCGTTTTCTTGTGTAGTTAGAACCTTTGACTATATATCAGAGAATAGACCCGGCACACAGCCGAATGTTTGAAGCCAACATTCAAGGGACTCTATGTTTACATCGGTCCTCTGCTCTGATTGGGTGGTGGCTCAAGCGTTGCCGCTATGTGATAATTCATCCTTAAATCGCCGAATATGATTACAAGATGAGAATGATAAATTTATTACTTTTCTGTTACTTAAGATATTACACCTACATTAGGGCTTATTTATGAATGTAAAGATTTACTAACCTTATATTCCTTGTTTTCTCCTTCTTTATGTAAATATAACCAGAAAACTCAATTTACAATATTTATCTTGCTGCATGTCGAATACTGCTCCCACATCTGGGGTGCCGCTGCCGCTTCTACACTCGCTATCCTGGACTCCATTCAAAAGAGAGTCTCATCGATGACCCTACCCTCACCCAAAGGCTGCCATCCCTTGCCCACCGACGTGCCGTTGGTGACCTCTCTCTCTTTTATAGATATCTGCACGGGCACTGCTCAGAGGAGATTTCCTCCATAGTTCCCCCACCTGCTGCCCTCAACAGATCTACCAGGGGAACAGAGCGAATGCACCCTTTAACTGTCAGGGTCACCAGACATAGAACATCTTGTTATGCCCGCTCTTTTGTCCCGAGGACTTCCAACTTATGGAATTCCTTGCCGGCACATGTTTTTCCTTCTCCTCCGAACCTCCAAGTCCAGAATTAACAAGCTGCCTCTTTCCTCCTTATCAACACCCACGGTACGATAGTATTTAGGCTGTAAGCCCTCGTGGTGTATTGTTGAAATTAAAAAAAAAAGTGAAGTATCTAGATTTGTATTAATCCATAGTTGTGGCTTAAATTTGTCTGTGAATAGTATGCAAGTATACTGAGAATTTATTTTTGTGTTACCTTGATTTGCAATAAAGGTTTTGAGTTTTGTTTTTGCAAAATGATGAAAAAGTTTATTGCTTGTAGAAGATTAGCTGGGGATGTGGCAACGATGTCTCTGTTCGCGTAAGCACATTGCTGTTTGCGATTTTCAGTGGCGGCACGTCAGTTTGGCACTATTTTTAGGTTTCCATCTACTAAAGAGATGAGATAAACATGGTGCTCTACCTTAAATATAAAATCGGATGCGCTGCCTAAATATTCTTATTTATGTTCTCAGCATTTTAATAAAGACTTTTATTATTTAACCAAGTGGAAGAAGGGTGTTAAAAACGCTGAGTCTCAATTAGTTTTAAGTTCTCCAGTGCCTTCTACTTCTAGCATGAAAGCTCTTGCTCATGCGGAAAGAAGGTGAATAATTCTTATTAGCTTCCTATTTTGTAAACCTTTATTATTGTTAAAATTAATAAATTACCCGATAAAAATTGCAGTCATAATTGTGAAGAAAATAGAGATAAATCATCGTTACCATCAACTCCCACTGCCTTGGAACTATCGTGTTCAACAGGTGCGGCACTTGGCAGCCCTCCTGAATTAACACCAAAAGCTAACATAACTCCAGGTCAAAAGTAAGTTAATATGCCTGGACTTGGAATTGGGGGAAAATACTAGAAGCCATTTTTTAAAATTATACTCCGTTCACTGAAAACTTATCAAATATCGTCCATTTTTTGGGAAAAAACTTCGTTATTTTGTTGATATTTTTAGTTTATCAGGAACTCCAAAAATATCTTTAAAAATGGTCTATTGCTAAACAAGTAATAAAAAACAAGAGAGGAAAATAAATATATTGCTCCAACAGAAAAGACGTCTTAAGAGTTTTTCACCAAAAATCGCTGATTGAGCATTTTAAGTCGTATTTTTTACGGAAAATACAGAAACATCCCTGAACGTCTCACTTTTGAGTGTTATTGAGTTTATATCATTGCTTGTAATATTTAAGGCCTCTTTACCCACACAAATAGATCTGATTAAACAGCTTTTAAAATGTCCACAACGGAACTATTCACCAGACGTAAGGTCGTTTGTTATTATCCTAAATTTTTATTCAAACAAAGCTTATAATTACGTTCAAGAAAAATTTATGAAATCTTTGCCACATCCCTGAACAATTTCCAAATTGTTCCTGGATTCTGCAAAGAAGCATTAGCGGTTTTGGATTCAAAAAGAAGAGAAGCAGCTGAAAAATGTCGAAAAATACTTTGTAACCTAGTTATCGAGTTCATAAGACGTCAAGTTGAGTGGACAGGAAAAAGTTTTGTGGTAACGTAGATATTGGCGTGGATATGAATAATTCAAACGAGCTTCCAGAGGCTAAAGAAGTTTTGCTTTTCATATTAGTTGCTTTAAATGGCCACTGGAAAGTTCCAGTGGGTTATTTCTTCCTAGCTGGCATTTCTCGTGAAGAAAAGCAAGTCTATTAAATCGGGCTTTAAGTTTTATCCATCAAGCAAGAATATTCGTTACTTCCGTAAGTTTTGATGGAGCAGCTGCAAATATAAGCATGGTTAAATGTTTGGAAGCAAATTTAGATACATTTATTCAAGAAGGTTCAAAGGCTTATTTGCCGCATCCTGTAACCCATAAAAATGTATATATTTTCCTAGATGCTTGTTACATGATGAAATTAATAGGAAATTATCCGGCAAGTTGTAGATCTATAAAACATTGCAGCAGACAAATCAGGTGGTCATTTCTAGAAAAACTGGTAGAGCTGCAAGATATTGAAGGGTTTTTTTTTCCTTAAATTTTTGTTGAAAACACTTTTTACTGAATTTGCATAGAAAAAAATCGTTTATGACGATATCACAACATTACAACATTGAGACTTTCGAACATTTTATTCGAGAAATCATTTCCTTAAAAATGCACTACCATAACGCACTTGCTGCGTCCAAACCTTTTAGTTAATAGTATACTTAAATAATGTATAGGTAGTTAAACATGTTTTAAATTTTATTTTATTATTTTAATTGTATTTATGAAAATTTCAATCCTAATTATCGAGACGCCTATGGTGTTGAGGACCGTGTAAACAAACCTTTTATTCAATGTTGGTTTCAAACATTACAAGGCATCGCATTTGGAGATGCCTGGTCTATCCGTAGGTAGATAGTCAAAGGTTAGAACTGTCCTTAAATTCAAATTGAATTAAAATTTTAGCAAAGATGCATTGTAAGCCTGTTTTATAGACATTTGCATACATTCTCACGGGCGGAAAAACCTTAGTTTTGTTGATAATTTAAAGGAAAGCAGAAACAATAATTTAGCCCATGTAAAATGAAGTTGTTTGGATTCAGTAACCATGACAACAGCTTTCGCGCTGTTGTCCGACGTCACAACTAATGTACCGCATTAAAACTGCCCAGACTTCTGTTATGAAAGACGATTAAGCCAATAGAAAATCAAGTAGCACGGGTTCAAAGACGCGAAATTTGAATCCAGATTAGTTTTAAAAGCATAATATAAATTAAATAAGACTTCGCCTCGAGCCGTAGTGGGACTTGTCACACGAAAGTTATTGTTTCTTATATTCAGTGAATCATTCATTATTAGATTTCGTTCACGTTAAAAAGTTATTGATGAAAATTTTTAAGTTCAAGCGCGAATGAAATCGGAGATGTATCCAGTAAGCCATATGAAAATCTGAAAACAATTTGATAACTTTTTATAGGCCTACTGTAAAAGATCTAAATGGAGTTCGGAGAAGATAATTTGACACTTATTTTTTCATTACAAATGACTTGTCATTGAAAATAATTTACCAACAAAATAACTTTTATTTTCATAATATAGTTGCAAATAAATATAAAGAAGTGATTCACTCTTAACTATTAACGAAAAATTAGTTCTTAGGGGCAATTATTTACTAACAACTTAGTAATATATTTCTGCGGTTTATCCTCATATTTGTCCCCAGTCACTTTGCAGAATATCATCATGCAGGTAATTGACAGAACAATGTTAGCAGCACAGCTGGACTGGCAAATGAAACATGGAGTGATGTGCTACGTTGTAAAAACATTGACGAAGCAGCAACAAAATTTGTAACTTAGGGGAATATAAAGTATATCCACAAAAATCGTTTATTTTACTGGGCAAAATAGGTTAAGGAAGTCTTGGATGACTCCAGCCATAGTCCCGTCAACTAAACGAAAGAAGGAGTTGTATAGAATATCCTTGCACGGTAATGAAAAATCAGAGAGAATATAGGGCACACAGGAATAAGTTATATGAGCTCATAGGGCGGGCAGAGGGAATGTATTACGAAATAATGATTGCTAAAACTCCCAACAACTTTTCCTTTACGTGATAGTAAAGGATTTTTTTCACGCCCGAGGAGATACCACCCCTTACATCAAGGGGCCGGGCCGGTGAAGTCCTAATGGAGGTTTCCGGTTCTGGTGTATGAGTCGGTTTCCCTTATAAACAAAAGCCTGGACGCAGCAAGTGCGTTAGGGTAGTGAATTTTCATAGAAATGATCTGGCACAAAATATTTTATTATAACTTTTTTTTCTTGTAACATAGAAATCTAAATTTTGGTTTATAGTTTACTTTTTATATCGTAAACCTACCTACCAAATTTGGTTATCATAGATTTCTTATTTTTTAAGATAAAAATTTTTTTCCAATTAAAACTCAAAATTTTCCCGGAAAACCTCGTCCGATTTTTTTGATTAACGAACTTGTCAAAGTCATTTACAAAAGGAAGGTACATGCCAAATTTTATCAAAATCGGCCTATTATTCTTTGAGATAAAAAATTTTTTCGAATGAAAACTCAAAATTTTCCCGGAAAACCTCGTCCGATTTTCTTGACTAACAAACTTGTCAAAGCCATTTACAAAAGAAAGGTACATGCCAAATTTTATTAAAATCGGCTTCTTCCTTTTTGAGATAAGAATTTTTTTCGAATGAAAACTCAAAATTTTCCCGGGAAACCTCGTCCGATTTTCTTGACTAACAAACTTGTCAAAGCCATTTACAAAAGAAAGGTACATGCCAATTTTATTAAAATCGGCTTATTACTTTTTGAGATAAGAATTTTTTTCGAATGAAAACTCAAAATTTTCCCGGAAAACCTCGTCCGATTTTCCTGGCTAACGAACTTATCCAAGCCATTTACAAAAGAAAGGTACATGCCAAATTTTATCAAAATCGGCCTATTATTTTTTGAGTTATCGGTGTGATACATATACATACATATATATATATATATATATATATATATATATATATATATATATATATATATATATATATATATATATATATATATATATATATATATATATATATATATATATATATATATATATATATATATATATATATATATATATATATATATATATATATATATATATATATATATATAAACATATAAAAATTGAAACTGACCCCGGATATGGGTTCTAGGGGTCCTAGATCAGGCTCATTTGAAGAAATTTTTTCAAAATTCAAAAGTCGAGATCTCCTCATTAGTGAATTTTTTCTAAGAAAATTCACTAAAAATGATGATGGCTTCTTATACAAAAGGTTCCAGAGATAAAATACCCCTTCATTCGTATCTCCAGGAGGGGGGTGTGCAGGGGGCGCCGGCATCAAGATTTAACATACCCTTCTCGAATATATGTGGCCTAAATTCTAACCTGAACTCCGTCCACCATTTCCTCCAGGCTAATAGGCCCCAACTCCTCTTCCTCACCAAAACCCAAATCAGTGCCAAAACAGCCACTAATCACCTTAATTTCCCGGGGTATGAGCTCCTTACTTCATTTAGATTGCACGGAGGCGTGTGTGCATACGTCCGTAGGAATCTACCCCACACCACACTCCCCAATTCAGAAGCTAAAAGGAAAGACATACTTTGGATGAAACTATCTCTCAGGGCTGCAACTAAATTCATCTGTTGCATTTACAGGTCACCTTCTGACAACAACTTTGTCCAGCTCTTCGACTACATTTCTGAAAAAAAACGACCATCTGATTTCTGAATATGCTTCCAAGGTCACTATTCTTGGCGACTTCAATGTCCATAATAAGGAATGGCTAGGATCTTCAAAACCCGATCCACAAGGGAGAGCAGCGGAGGCCTTTGCAGTCAGCAATTCTTTAGCCAATATTGTTCAGTAACCTACTTACTTTCCTCGCGTCCCAACACACAGCTCAAATCCCTTGGATCTCCTTCTTACTACAAAACCTGAATGCTATAAGACATCAGTCCCCCTTGATCGCTCAGACCACGGCATGGTCACTGCTTCCTGCACAATGCAACCCGAGGTCACACAATCATCACACCCACGTATCATTTAGCTCTGCAACTCCGCGAACTGGGACGAAATGCGGGATTACTTTTCCTCATTTCCATGGGCGTCTGTCTGCTTCTCTCATCCTGACCCCTGTGATATCTCACAAAACGTCACCGAAATCATCCAACCTGGCATGGAATTATTTACTCCACGTATACAGAAAACCTCTTCAGCCACTCAAAAGTCTTGGTTCTCTAAATCCTGTGACAAGGCCAGACTTGAAAAGCTCCACAGTCCCCAATGTCACACATAAAATGACAGATATCATTTTGAAAACTAAAAACGTACGAAAGATGCTCTCTTCTCTTAATACCCGGAAAGCCTCTGGCCTTGACGAGATCCCAGCAATGGTTCTCAAAAAATGTGCACCAGAACTTGCTCCAGTCCTGACTCGTCTGTTTCAGACATCTTACAATAGAGGCATAGTAACTGGAAAACTGCTGGAGTAAAACCCGTCCCCAAGAAAGGACCCAAAACGGTTCCTAGCAACTACAGGCCTATTTCTCTCCTTTCAGTCATCTCTAAAGTGATGGAAAACTATATAAACACCAAATTACTAAAATTTCTTGAAAAACAGTCTAATCCACGACAGGCAATATGGATTCCGTCAGCGCAGATCAACTGCAGACCTCCTTTCCTTTGTCACCCATTCTTGAAACAAGTCTATGGAACTACACGGTGAATCCCAGATTGTCGCTCTAGACATATACAAAGCAATCAACCAGGTCTGGCACGCAGCGCTGCTTAATAAACTTCCGGCCTATGGCCTACCACCAAAACTCTGTACGTGGACAGCAAATTTCCTCTCCAACCGGAGCATTTCTGTTGTCGTGCATGCCCATTCCTCTAAACTGTATCCAATTAATGCAGGAGTTCCTCAAGGTTCAGCTTTAGCCCCTACTTTGTTTCTTCTCCACATCAATGACCTCCTCTCTAGCACATCCAACCCAGTTCACAGTTACGTGGATGACAGCACCTGTCTTTTTAGCCCAATTAGATGAGGATCGCAGGCTCATGGAGGGTTCTGTCTCTGTGGATCTCCAAAAAATATTAAACTGGGGAAGTAGAAATATTGTACAATTCAACTGCACCAAATCTCAGTCTCGCTTTCTATCTCATAAGAGATACACCAGCCCTAGACCATCACAATGAACAACCAAGTTATTGAAAGTAATGAGTCCTTTTCACTTGTTGGCATTTCTGTGGATCGAAATCTCAATTAGCACCAACATGTCACATCAATTGCAGAAGCGGCTGCTAAGAAATTAGGTTTTCTCTTCCGGGCTTGCAAATACTTTTCACCAGCTAATCTCTATACCTTATATACTTCACAAATAAGACCAAACCTCGAATACTGCTCCCACACCTGGGGTGCCGCTGCCGCTTCTACACTCGCTATCCTGGACTCCATTCAGAAAAGAGCTATACGTCTCATCGGCGACCCTACCCTCACCCAAAGGCTGCCATCCCTTGCCCACCAACGTTGGTGACCTCTCTCTTTCATAGATATCTGCACGGGCATTGCTCAAAGGAGCTTTCCTCCATAGTTCCTCCATCTGCTGCCCCCAACAGATCTGCCAGGGGAACAGAGCGAATGCACCCTTTTACTGTCCAGGTCACCAGACATAGAACATCTTGTTGTGGCCGCTCTTTTGTCCCGAGGACTTTCAAGTTGTGGAATTCCTTGCCGGTACGTTTTTCCTTCCCCTTCAAACCTCCATACACGCAAAAACGTACATTCACGCAAAAACGTACATACACGCAAAAACGTACGTACACGCAAAAACATACATACACGCCAAAACGTACATACAGGCCAAAACGTACATACACGCAAAAACGTACATACACGCCAAAACGTACGGTTTTGCGTGTATGTACGTTTTTGCGTGTATGTACGTTTTTGCTTTTGCTTTTATTTTTATTTTTATTATTATTATTCCTTATTATTATTATTATATCATTGTGTTTTAATTATTTATTATAAAACAGAAACAAATAATTTCCCCTCGACACGGACAAAAATGCCCTTACTCTTAATCAATTTTCATAATTTTTCCCTGGCTTTCCCTGACAAAATTTTCCCTTCTACAAATTCCCGGACTTTTCCCAGTTTTCCCTGTTTTCCAGACGAGTGGGCACCCTGTAAAATGAAATCACTGGCATACAAAACTAACACACTTTTTATTAGGTAGGTACATTTTAACAATTATATACATAAATATCTCTTTTATCTCATTCGCAACAAACCAAAAAATAGTAGTTTAAAATACACAGTGATCACAGATACTCGTAGTAACATGAGAAATTAATGAAAAACTAAACAAAAATAATTACTGATCTTCAGTCTCTTCAAATTTTTTCAAGTCTCTAGTTTGTGGTTTCAATGGTAACAGACTTTTAATTTCCAAAAGACTTAAATCTGGAGCCACCAAATGCGGATCGGATAATAACTGAGAAATATGGACATCGTTACCATTTAACTTAACTCTATTGTTTATACTCTTATCATTACTTTTCTTGTTCGCATCACTTTTACTTCTAGTATCGTTCATACTATCCGCAGACTTTTGTTCTTTCATGTTCGCATTAGGCACTTGTTTTTCTGTCAGTAAGA
This sequence comes from Tillus elongatus, assembly GCA_964006375.1. Lineage (NCBI taxonomy): Eukaryota > Metazoa > Arthropoda > Insecta > Coleoptera > Cleridae > Tillus > Tillus elongatus. The sequence continues at coordinate 6,146,689 of OZ023263.1, forward strand.
CATGATTTTTTGGTTCAGCGATTTTGGGGTTATTATTTTTATCCATGCAAATTTCACTCTTTAAATTCAAATTGTTTGAAGCGTCTGGTTCTTCAACTAACTTTGAATTATCTGTGAGTTCTTTTGAAGAGACCTCTCGCTTAAATCTCTTCAATTTTTCTGATAAAATGTCCCTTCTAATTGCGTTTATTTCATTCTCTTCTGCTGTGTTCTCTTTTGCTTTATTCACTTTTTTATCCTCTACTTTATTTTCCACATGTTTTTTATCTTCTTGAGCTAGAACTTTGACATTTTCTTGTGGAGGCTCTACTTTTTTGACATCATCATCTTTAGCAGCTACCTCTTGACCAGCGTGTTCAATTGCTTTGCCAGCAATATTATTATGGTTTGCAACATGGTCTTCAACTTTATCATTAATTTGTTGGACTGGTGCTGGTTTTTCTATATCAAGTGGTAAATCATCTGCTTTCTCTGGCTTAATCTCATTTTCTGCAAAAACATCTTTCTTAGAAGCCTGTTTAGACATAACTAAAGGCAATGGGGGAGGCACTTTATTTTTCTTGTTCAAATTTAATTGACCGCTATCATTTAACTGCTGATCCAAACCAAGTTGATACGACAATGGTGCAGAATTCACAATTGGTTTTAGATCATTTTCGTTACCACCTACTAAATTTTTTAGATTTGCACCCGCATCTTCCTTTTGTGGTCGACTATTATAATTATTTTCATTCATTGCCTTGCTTTCATTGTCTGCCTTATTTTTCTTAACGCTTTTAATGTCCTCTGCTTTTTTATCTGCTTCCAATACATTATTTTGCTCTATATTACTTTCTCCATTTCCACCGATACTTTGTATAGCCTTCTTAGCAATATTTTCTATGGTTTTAACAGCTCTCAGCTTTTCTTCCTTCAATTTACCATCGTTTTGATTTCCCTGATTTTTTATAACTTCAATTAGTTGTTCCACAACCTTTTTCTGTGCTTCATTTTGCTCCTTGAACGCCTGCAAAACTTTCTCAGCATTATCTTCATTGCCAGCTTGTTCTTTCATTTCTGTTTCTTCTTTTTTCACTGCTTCAATATCAACATCATCACTCTTCTTCTCAGCAGGCTCTGGTACTTTTTCAATCTTAGCGTCAACATTTAAATTATTTTTATCTTGATTTTCGTTATTTTTGTCAACTAAATTAGGTTTCTTATCAATACCTTTGCCTTCTACGAAATTTTTGCCTGCAATTTTTATGATGTTTACATCTTCTGGTAATTCATCTTTCACTTTCAGCTTGCCTTTTGTATTATCGTCATTATTTTGGTTGCTGATTATTTTTTCATTGGCTATGTTACTTTTGGAGTCTACATTAGGCATAAGCTCTTGTCTATTAGTTTCTTCATCGGCAACTTTGATGGGTTGCACAGAAACAGGTTCAATTTGCTCGGGTTGTACTTGTTCTGGTTCTACTGGCTGAGGAGGTTCATGTCTCACCTCTATAAGAACCTCTTCTGCTTTTGGTTTATCATTATCAGATTTTTTTTCTGTTTCAATAAATTCATTAGGTTTTACTGATACTGGTTCACTTTTTTCCACTGGTTGAGGCAACTCTGCTTTACTTGGATGTTTTTGTTTCACTGGATCAGGTTTATTCGGTTCAATTGGCTTTGCCACATCTGGTTCAACAGGTTGTGGTGGTTCGTGTCTAATTTCTTTGGGTTCTGTTATGTTTTTTACCATCTTTTTCTTTATTTTTTTATTTACTTCTATGTTTTTTGGTTTACCTGGAAAATTAAAAACTATATTGATATTTCGGTGGGATTAAATAAGTAAGATTTACCTAAATCTGGTAGTTTTGCTGGATTAATGTTTTCTGGTAGTTCTATATTTGGTGGTTTAAAGAGATCTTCAATTTTATCTTTTTCCAAAAGTTGAGTAACTTTTTTATTTTCTGTTATTGTTTCGAGGGCAGCCTTTCTTTCGCTTGCAAGCACATTGACATAAGTGCTTAGGACAACAATTATAATACCAAGGAAGAGGATTGCCTGAAATGAAAACGTGGTAAGTTTTATATAAAATTCAAGCTCATTTTAAGCTTCTTTAAAAGCGAAATTTTCTGTATGAAAATTCGTTAATTACCGTACAGAGTAGTCCAAATTGGGCACTTTTGATAGGAAATACCAATTTTAATGGATGTGAGAAAGCTAATGCCAAAAATTGCACATCGATATGTTGAACTGTTTAGAAGATATAGGGTGGTTTTCAATTTTCTGCATTTTTGATGCACCCCTGTAACTTGTTTAATATTTATGAATATTTCTTGTTTTTGTGAAAACATTCTTAAGGTACTTTTTTGAAGGTATCCAATGGTGTCGCAAGTTTTTTTGTAAAAAGAATGGTTTTGAAGCTGTGACATAAACTTGTATTTTTTTCTTATGGACCATCCTATATTTTGTACTTATGGGCCACCTGTGTATTTCTGCATATTCTTTTTCCAGATGAAATTATCTTTCCAAATATATATATATATATATATATATATATATATATATATATATATATATATATATATATATATATATATATATATATATATATATATAGGGTGGCGCTTTGAAAACGAAACAGACCGATTTGCATCCAGAGATTATTTTTTTAAGAAACGCTGAAACACGTCAATTTTAATATTGAGGGGGACATGTTTTGACATAAAACTCAACTTTGTCACATCAACCCCTTAAGGGTGGTGATAACAACCCTTATATTTTAAATAGGGAACATGGGTCGAGTATTACATCATTTGAAAGCTCTTTCTTTTCTGAATTCAGCACACTAATTTTTTTAGAAGTTTTATCAACTTGTTTAAAAATTATTCACAATTGAAGATGTTCATTTGTAAACAAAAAATTGACTATCAGAACATTTCTTATCGGAATGAGAGAAATGCGGTTTATTATTTCAGTTTATCGGCCGGTTTGATACTTGATAGTACTACCGAAAATTAATTTCACAATGGTGTATTCTGTAGAAGAAAGAGTTGAAATAATTACTTTTTTTCAAAAACGATGACTGTGCCAACTGTACCGCAAATTTGTTTAATAAACGACATCCGAACAGACATGTTAACAGAAAATACATTTTGAAGTTAGTTGCAACAAAGTGGTTCAGTAGCCAACAAAAAATGGGATCCTGAACGTGAATTTCTGGTTAGAAATGAGACTACTGAGATTGAAGTTTTAGGACAAATTGCTGCAGACCCAACTTTGAGCATGAGAAAATTGGCCACTGTTTCAAGCATCAAAAGAAGAACTATTCAGCGAATATTGAAGCATCATAAATTTCACCAGTATAAAATTCATCTTGTACAACAACTGAATGAAGATGATTTTGATTGGCGGCTGGAGTTTTGTGAAGTTATGACTGCACGAATAGCTGATAACGGGAACTTTCTGTTCAATATCTGTTTTTCGGACAAGTGTACGTTTTATTAAACACTACAGTCAATCGTCATAATTGTCGTTATTGGGCAGATAATAATACAAGAAATTTTCACGAAGTCCACACTCAAACTCCACAGAAATTGAATGTCTGGACTGGCATTTTTGGAGACCGTTTAATCGGACCAATTTTTCTTGATGGCAATTTGAGTGGCGAAACGTATTTGGAGTTACTAGAAGATATAGTTTACCCTCTACTAATTGACATTGTTGAAAATGATGATCGCTATCAAGAAAATCAATTAGTGTTTCAACAAGTTGAACTCCTCCGCTTTTTTCACAATGTGTTAGGAAGTTTTTGAACAGAGGGTTTCCAAGACAATGGATTGGGCGTAGAGGTGCTGCTGAGTGGCCCCTTAGAACACCGGATTTAACTCCTTTAGACATCTTTCTATGGGGCCATTTAAAGAGTAGAATTTGCGCAACAGAACGGAGTCTCTGGAAGACTTACGACGACACATTGTTGAAGAATGCCGTCTAATTACTCCACAAATGCTCCAGAATGTCAGAGCTCGTTTTGAACAAAATTTTTACGTATGGAAGCTGGTGGTCAACAATTTGAACACTTACTTAACTGAATAAACATTTTTGAACGTTTAGTTTTGTTTTTGTTTTTTTTTTAACGAAAAATTGACTAATGTGTGAAAAATAAACTTAAAGCTGCTATAAAACATTTCTTGCCATTTTTTTTTAGTAATTTATCAATTTAATCAAACAACACAAAATAACAAGACCAAACAATATAACATTAACAACACATTATTATTAGCTATTTCAGGGTTGCCACTAAAAGCAGCATATCAATTCCCCTGACTTTTTCCTGATTTCCCTGACATACCAAAACCTGACTTTGGTATTCTACAACCTACCCCCAAAATGTGTAACACACTACTATAGGATACAGTAGATCTTCACCTCATGGCAGAAAACACACTTCCCCAAAATTACATTTATAAAATATACACAATTTTCCTTACAAATAAACGAAAACGCTTCTTATACAGGGCTTTCATTAATTCCCGAACCCCACGTGACCGCTTAAGTTAGGCAACCCGACATACACGGTTGTACAACCTGAATTAATGAAATCCCTAAGATGCCAGTGCTGTCTCATATTTCCTTTGGGGTTTTATAAAAAATATAAAAATTATAAGTTGAAACAGTAAATGTCTTAAATGTATTTATTATTTAGTACTTTAACAGCAAGTCTGTTCATGCATGGTTTACTGTTATTGATTGTTAAAAAAATAAATTAAAAACATAATTAAATATTACGCTTATTTTGTATAGATATCAAAATTTTGTAATGTACGTAAAAAAATTGAGGTCAGATGAGTTAAACTTCTAATTTACGGTTTTAGGAATGTGTATCGTGTAACATGTAACAAATATGTACCTGTTTGGGCAGATTACCAACGAACAGATTTGGTAGGGCTTCGATCCATGTGATGTCGAATATCGTCAACAACATAACCTTAACATACCTACACTTTTACCTTACGTAAAAACGCAATAAAAATGCTAAGTTTTGATAAAACTTTATTTTTATTGTCCAACAGATAGAAAATTATTTGAAGAAGGTAAACACTGGTCGAACTTGGAAAATGCACAATATACATACAAAATAACCGTCAAAAGGGAATTGAGCGCCAATGGACTGAAGTGTCAATTGTCAATTGGTTTAGTAACTTTAGGGTCCCTAGTCTAGTGGTTTTTTGGTTACTTTTTGACTGCCAACTCATAAAATCATATTCCACTAAGAGAGAGACATAATCCGTTCACGTGGGGTTCGGGAATTAATGAAAGCCCTGTACAAATGTGCACCAATCATTCCTAACTAGCAATTTTATCTTTTATTATAGTTGGGAAAACGTTTTTGACAAAAAGTTTGTAAAACAATTTCACTCCCTGAATTCTTTACAATATGTTTATAAAACAGCTATAAAGCCAAAATTGGCACCATTTTATAAAATACTTTAGTCTCCGTAAATATTTATAAAGCCTTTTGTAAACATTAAAAAACGATTTTATAAACATGACTGTGACCCTAAAAAAAAATGTGAACACTGACATTATAAAATAGTTTTATTACAGTTCTCAGACTTTGCTATAAAATATACTTGACTATTTGTTATAAGATTTTTATAAATCAGTTATACAACAGTTTTGTAAAAGCTTTTTAGTAGTTTCTGGTAAACTTTATAAAGTGAAAATGCAACATGAAATAACAGCAATAAAATTAAAAGGTTTCTTTATGTCATTCTAAAAGTTGCAGAAAGCAATTTTATATATTAGATTTTGTTGTGAGTGAGCTATTTCAGTCCCTCCACCTCGACCTTAGGTCTATTGTGGCTCACGTCTAATTTAGATTTCACCCATCAATTCCAGCTCCCTGAGGGAGTCGATCTTTTCTTGATGGTAAGAGTTTGTTTAGCAGGTGTACTGCCATCTGAGTGGAGTCGCTTGTCCGTTTCGAAGCTCAAAGAGAGATAACCTCTCTCCGAGTTCGTCTGGACCCGACCTCTGTCAGTGTTTGCCTCGAGGCGGTATCATGAAGTCCCGCCTTTCGAGCGGCATCTAACCTCCAGTTGTAATCCACCCCTAGAGATCTCAGCTCCTCTCAGGCTCTTCCACACCTGACACCTAACAGTGTTAAGACTCAAGGCAACATCCCATTCAGTCCCGCTCCCGAGCATCACGCCGTCCGTCCGTTTCGTAGCACACAGTATGGGCTCCAAACTCCAGGTGTTTACCACTCATCAGAGATCAGAGCCCCCTGGGACGTCTGGACACACGACACACGCCAGGGCTCAATCCAGGGCGGTATCATCTGGAACCCCGCTCCCGAGTAACAACCAAGCGAGACCAATTGTCAGTCTCTGAGGCCACAGTGGAGGCATCAAACTCCGGGTGCATATCACTCCCCAGAGATGTCTGCCTCCCCCCAGCCTCACCTGCACCAGACCCCCGCCAGTGTTTCATTGACTCGAGGCGGTATCATGAAGTCCCGCCCTCGAGCAGCATCCAGGCAGGGTCGTTAGCCTGTATCGATGCTCACAGAGTAGGCCCAAGTCTCCAGGTGTAATCCACCCCTAGAGACCCCAGCCACCTCCGGGTTCGTCCAGGTCCAACACCTGCCAGAGTTAGCTTAAATTTCACCCAACAAATCGAGCTTCCGACAGGAGACGACACCTGCGAGGTGAAACTTTGTTTGACAGATGTACTGCCATCTGAGCGAAGTCGCTTGCTCGTCTCAAAGCTCAAAGAGAGATAACCTCTCTCCAAGTTCGTCTGGACCAGACATCCGTCAGTGTTTGACTCGGTGCAGTATCATGAAGTCCTGCATCCGAGCAGCATCCAAGTGAGGTCGTTTGTCCGTTTCGAAGCTCACAGAAGAGGCCTCAACCCTTAGTTTTATTCCACCCCTAAAGATCTCAGCTCTCCTCCGGGTTCGTCTAGACCCGACACCCACCAGTGCTAGACTCAAGGCGACATCCCATCGAGCCCCACTCCCGAGCATCGCACAAGCGAGGCCGTCCGTCTGTTCCGAAGCACACAGTGGGGGCCCCAAACTCCAGGTGTTTACCACTCATCAGAGTTGTCAACCCCCTCCGGGTCGTCTAGACACACGACACCCGCCAGCACTCAACCCAAGGCGGCACCCATCCGGAACCCCGCTCCCGAGTAACAACCAAGCGCGGACAACGATCCATTTATAAGCCCAGAGCGGAGGCCTCAAAATCCGGGTGTACATCACTCACCAGAGATATCCGCCTCCCTCCAGGCCCACATGGACAAGACCCCCGCCAGTGTTTGATTCCAATTAGTCGCCTTTTACGACAGGCAGGAGTTACCTTGGGCCTATTCTTTTAGTTAGTCCCCGGACCCACAGGGGACAATTTTATATATATATATATATATATATATATATATATATATATATATATATATATATATATATATATATATATATAAAGACAATAACAGACACAGACAGAAAATATAAATGTCACATGTATTAGATATTACTACTTACAAGATTGCCATTTTAATAATGTCGTCTCTTACTTTAATATCTGTTAGGAGACATTGTTTGTCATACGCAGAATGAAATTTTTTGTGCAAATTAAATTTTATTGTGAAATATTAGCATAATATTAACAAATGTTAGGTGCGCTACCTATTTATGGATTTGTATAAGAAAAAAATTGAAATTAGCTTCGATGATTTGATTATTTTTTTTGTTGCAAGAAAACATGTGCCAATTTGATCTAGGTAATCTTTAAATGGTGTCTTATTACAAAACAATCACCTATTAATAAAGAGCACTGTACGATAATTTAACTACTGTGCAATCCTTATAAAACATTTAACCAACATTTTGATTCACAGCTGATGCTCTTACAACAGGAGATAACTGCTTTTACAATACCTGTGTGCTTATATGGTTATATTTTGCAGTTGCTAGTTGGCAGCACTATGGCTAATAGAGAACTTATTAGCCACTTTTATAAAATAAAATACTGAGATTTGCTATAATTTGTCATTTCTATGGTAAATCATTTATTATTTAGTTGTAAACGTGACTAGGTTATAGCCTAAGGATAAACATAACATATACAATTACCCCTAATGAGTTGGAAAATTGTTAGAAGAAACATCTATAAACGTCATAAACAAAGAAATGCCAGTAATTACCATCATTTCTCATGACAATCGTTTGATATGTTTTTAAAAGTGTTCGGTCATCTTGTAGAAGTAGGTACATTGCCTAATATTTTTTCTAAATTCTATATTTTTGTAACTTCCAGGACAAAATTACAATTTTCAATGGACTCTAGTTCTATTAGCCAATTACCTCTTATTATTATTATCATTTAACTGGCCCCCTACTGTTTGTAAAAGAGCATTCCCATCATAAGGATTTGGTTGCTTTTTTGTTTCCGGTAGGCGGGTACTTGCATTAACAAAAGTATTTAAAGATACTGACACTTCATCTGGGACAGATGACATACATTCTGTGGATTCATTTGTTTCATTAAAGCGATGTGTTATTTTTCCATTGCCAATACCAATTATGTTTTTATTACACATCATATTTTCTTACACATCCTTGGCATTTTACGAAAAGCGACACTTTTTAATTTTTAGTGAATTTTCTAAAAAAAAATTCACTAATGAGGAGATACCGACTTTTGAATTTTGAAAAAATTTCTTCAAATGAGCGCTAATTAGGCCCCCTAGAAAACACACCGATAACTCAAAAAAGATTGGACCGATTTTGATTAAATTTGGTGAATAAATTCCTTTTGCAAATGGCTTGGATAAGTTCGTTAGCCAGGAAAATCTGCCCAGGTTTTCCCGGAAAATTTTGTATTTTCTTTCGAAAAAAATTTATATCTCCGAAATTAACAAAGTAAGGGCAACCAAATTTTGTACGCTTGGTTTATATCCCTATAGGTAAGTTACCTACCAAAATTTAGCTATGTAGCTCAAAAGACAAAAAAGTTATAGGCATTTAAAGAAAAATAAATTGGGGTTTTCCTCAAAACGTCAAAGTTACGATGTAAAACGTCAAAATCGGCAACATTTAGGCAAATAACTTGAATCTAATACGGGCTATGGAAATCAAATGTCTCAATAAGAATGTTTTACACACCCTGAAGTCTTAGTTTCAACAGTCATTGTCCTTCATTTTACTAAAAATGTTTCCAGAAAACTCATTTCAAATAGACCCTTTCTCTGATGCTTGGCAGTAGCCTTAGCTATAGAGTTTATCGTTTAATGGTATATAATTTTTGTCGAATTTTCGTAAAAAATTAATAAAGCTCACTATATCCGTTATTATACAAGATATTAAAAAAAATTGTATATATGAATTATAGGGTGTCTTGAGCTACATCTTATATAAATATTTCCACAATCACAGGAAGGCCCATAAGTCGTTGGTGAAACAAATTTTCTTTTAGCGAATTTTCTTTAAAAAAAAAATCAATAATGAGGAGATCTCGACTTTTGAATTTTGAAAAAATTTCTTGAAATGAGCGCTATTTAGGACCCCTGGAACCCAAATCCGAGGTCGGTTTCAGACTTTATATGTTTATATATATATATATATATATATATATATATATATATATATATATATATATATATATATATATATATATATATATATATATATATATATATATATATATATATATATATATATATATATATATATATATATATATATATATATATATATATATATATATATATATGTGTGTGTGTGTGTGTCACACCTATAACTAAAAAAATAATGGACCGATTTTGATAAAATTAGGTGAGTACCTTCCTTTCGCGAGTGGCTTGGATAAGTTCGCTAGACAGGAAAATCCGCCGGGGTTTTCCCGGAAAATTTTGTGTTTTCTTTCGAAAAAAATCGAAAAAAATTTATATCTTCGGAATTAACAAAGTAAGGGCAACGAAATTTGGTACACTGGTTTACATCATTATAGGTAAGCTACTTACCAAAATTTAGCGCAGTAGGTTAAAGGACAAAAAAATAAATTTGGGTTTTCCTCAAAACGTCAAAGTCGCGATTTTAAACGTCAAAATTGTTAATATTTAGGCAATGAACCTGAAATTAATATGATCTATGGAAGAAAAATGTCTCAAGAATAATGTTTTACAAAGCCTGCGCTCTTAGTTTCAATCGTCATTGTCCTTCATTTTACTAAAATATTCCCAGAAAATTCATTTCAAATAGACCCTTTCTCTGATGCTTTAGCAGTAGTTTTGGCTATAGAGCTTATCGTTTAATGGTATATAAATTTTGACGAATTTGCGTAAAAATTCAATAAAGCTCAATATATCCGTTATTATACAAGATATGAAAAAAAAGTATACATTAATTATAGGGTGTCTTGAGCTACATCTTAAAAATTATTACTACAATCATAGGGTGGCCCATAAGTCGTTGGTGATACAAATTTCCTTTTTTTTTTAATCAAATACGCCTTATGTTATTGCATTTTCCATCGAAATATAATGCATGTTTGTAAGAGAAGAAATTCTGGACGCAGCAAGTGCGTTATGGTAGCGCATTTTGATCAAATGTTTCATATTTGAACAGCTCAAATTGCTATTAACCTATAAGGTTGACCAAGAAACGTGTTTTTCCGGGAACACGTTAAGTTTACTTTTGGAAATTTTTGTACATTTTCACACAATAAAGTTATTTTGCGAAACATGGCACATTGTTTCTAATATATAGATTCTAGAGTTTCAGCTGGCTTACAGTAGGCATGAAATCCAGTTATCATAAACATGTTTTATTATAAAGTTTAGCCACACCATATTTATGTTCGCGTCAACAATTCAATCTTACGCGGGCTCCACATTCGCGGCGTTTGCGTCCGCAATTCCTTTGTCGCAGGACAGAAAACCGACAGCGGGCGGGCAACACCGCTACGCGCGAACGTGAACCACGAAAAATACGCGAAAACCTCCACACTCACGTTCGCGGCCTTCGCGCCGCGAATGTGGAGCCCGCTTCCGATGTCGGTTTTCTGTCCCGCGACAAAGGAATCGCGGACGCAAACGCGAACTTCGCGAATGTGGAGCCCGCATTATAAGGATTATATTAGCTTTTAGCGAATTTTCATTAAGAAAAAAACGACGTGTTGAAACGACTTAGTGGTTGAAGTCCAATGCCTGACAGACAGAGTAGTTAACTGCCACACGTAGATTAATTCATACAACAGGTATAAACCATACATCAACAGTAACCAAACTAAGCTGGTTTGGATGGTATTCCTTCTTCATTCTTGAAAAATTGTCCACACTCTTTGAGCGACCCTTTGTGTAGTATCTTTCAAAGGCTTTTCAATGCCGGTTTTTGCCCCTCACTCTGGAAGTTGTCTACTCTGATCCCCACTCACAAATCAGGTGATAAGACACAAGTTGTCAATTATAGAGGTGTTCCAATTGAATCTGTAATACCGAAACTATTTGAATCTATCATTGTGGATGAGATTTCCAAAACCTTGAAACACAGTATTGTTGGAGAGCAGCATGGTTTCTGTAGTGGAAGGTCAACGGTCACTAATCTCACCATTTTTCAATATTACGTGCCAGATGCATTGGAGGCTGGTAAACAAGTTGATGTTGTATACACTGATGTATCAAAGGCTTTTGACAGTGTGTGTCATACCCTTCTTCTGCAAAAATTGTTTGCAATGGACATCTGTGGTTGTTATCTTTCGTGAATTCGAACTTACCTGTCTGACAGAAAGCAATTTGTTAGCATTGGTGGTGCTCTATCAGATGAGGTCCTCGTCTTGTCTGGGATACCACAGGGATCACATATAGGTCCCATTCTCTTCAATCTTTTTATTAATGATGTTGTGAGTTGTTTTGAGTCATCAAAATGTTTATTGTATGCAGATGACTTGAAGTTTTTTTCGGAAGTTGTCCATGGTGTCAACACTTTGCAACATGATCTCAACAACTTGACTTGCTGGTGCAGTTCAAACTTGTCGCTTAATGTGAGTAAATGTAAGGTTGTGAGCTATTTTAGGGGTCAGAATCAGATTGTTCATAGCTATACCATTTATAACATGGTGTTGGACGTTGTCACTTCAGTTGCAGATCTTGGTGTAATTTTCAAAAATGATTTGTCATTCAATCTGCATATTGATACTGTGGTTGTGAAATGTTGCAGACTTTTGGGGTTTGTTAAAAGACACACTAAACATATGACTGACACAAGGGCAATCACTAGTTTGTATACATCCTTGGTTCGAAGTAATATTGAGTATTGTTGTGTTGTATGGTTTCCATCCTATGCTTGCCACATTAATCGTATTGAAAGGGTACAAAACAAATTTGTTAAGTACCTTCTTTATAAGCATCACTTTCCTTGCCAAGATATTGGTTATGATGTCAGATTGCTTCTTTGTGGTATGGTCAGTCTCAAAGCACGACATGAGTATCTTTCATTTATGTTTTTATATAAGTTAATTAATGGTCTCATTGACTGTAATGATCTGCTAGAGTTGGTCCTTTTCCATGTTCCACCACGCTCAACTCGCGAACAGCAACTTTTTTTTGAGCGAACACACAGGACCAACTATGGATGTAACAGTTTCATGGACAGATTGTTGCATAATTATAATCCTAATTTTTCTAATTGTGATACCTTTTATATTGCTATGTCTAAGATGAAAACTGTCTTAAGACAGTGATTTTGTTACTTTGAGTTATTTTTTATTTATTTTTTTTATTATTTTTAAATACCATTTGTAATTGTTTAATTCTGTAGGTGCAAATTTGAATAAATAAATATATACATACCAGGCAGTAAACATACTACCCGAACCAACAATCGTGAAATCTCGGACGCAATTATGGAAAATGACAGATGACATGAAATTAAAAATTTGCCAAGTTATTGTTATTTAACTGGGAGATTCAATCGATTATTAAAATACACTATACTTGTAGCTTTATTAACGAACCCAAATACAGTTTTAGCGCAGCATAGATATATTACAGCAAGCACCGACAAAATAGGCATGGCTGCAAAATGATATTGTTTTGTATCCTCCTACTATGTCGAAAATCATAACTATTGGACAATTGATAGTCCCTTTATTAATCTTATTTTTAAAGGGGTAGACATTGTTCCAATCCAATCCATAGCAGGTGGTAGTGGAATTTTCCTTTATGTAATAGTAAAGGATTTTTTCACACCCGACGAGGTACCACCCCATACATCAAGGGGCTGGTGAAGTCCCAACGGACGTTTCCGGTTCTGGTGTATGAGTCGGTTTACCATATAATTGTACAAAATATTCCGGAGGCAAAATACCCCTCCATTCGGATCTCCGGGAGAGGGGTGTACAGGGGGCGCCAACATCAAGATTTAACATATCCTTTTCGAATATATGTGGCCTAAATTCTAACCTGAACTCCGTCCACCATTTCCTCCAGGCTAACAGGCCCCAACTCCCCTTCCTCACCGAAACCCAAATCAGTGCCAAAACAGCCACTAATCACCTTAATTTCCCGGGGTATGAGCTCCTTACTGCCTTTAGATTGCATGGAGGCGTGTGCGCATACGTCCGTAGCAATCTACCCTGCACGAGACTCCCCAATTTAGAAGCTGGAAGAAAAGACATACTATGGATAAAACTCCCTCTCAGGGCTGCAACTAAATTCATCTGTTGCATTTACCGGTCACGTTCTGACAACAACTTTGTCCAGCTCTTTGACTACCTTTCTGAAAAAACCGACTATCTGATTTCTGAATATCCTTCCTCCGAGGTCACTCTTCTTGGCGACTTCAATGTCCATAATAAGGAATGGCTAGGATCTTCAAAAACCGATCCACAAGGGAGAGCAGCGGAGGCCTTTGCAGTCAGCAATTCTTTGGCCAATATGGTTCAGCAACCTACTTACTTTCCTCGTATCCCAACACACAGCTCAAATCCCTTGGATCTCCTTCTTACTACAAAACCTGAATGCTATAAGATATCAGTCACCGCCCCCCCTTGGTCGCTCAGACCACGGCATGGTCACTGCTTCCTCCGCAATGCAACCCGAGGTCACACAGTCATCACACCCACATATCGTTTGGCACTAGAACTCCGCAAACTGGGACGAAATGCGGGATTACTTTTCCTCATTTCCATGGGCGTCTGTCTGCTTCCCCCACCTGACCCCTCTGATATCTCACAAAACGTCACCGAAATTATCCAAGCTGGCATGGAATTATTTATTCCACATACACAGAAAACCTCTTCAGCCACTCAAAAGCCCTGGTTCTCTAAATCCTGTGACAAGGCCAGGCTTGAAAAGGTCAAAGCTCACAAAACGCTTCTACACAATCCCAGTCAAGAAAATCAAGCATTTAACGACGCAAGAAACCGCTATGTCCGCATTCTTTCTGAGGCAAAAAACTCGTTTAATAACCACATCAAAAACAAAGTCCTCTTAAGCTCCAAGGGCGGCAAACCGTTCTGGACTCTTGCTAAATCTATTGGGAATAATTTCTGCAAAAGCACGTTCCCACCTCTTGTCTCAGGGGATGAAATTGTTTCTACCGCCCTGGGCAAGGCTGAACTTTTTGCTTCGTTGTTCGCCGGCAATTCTACTCTCAACCCACCTCCAAATGTTCAACCACCAACAGTCCCCAATGTCGCGCATAAAATGACGGATATCATTTTCAAAACTAAAAAGGTACGAAAGATGCTCTCTTCTCTTAATACCAGGAAAGCCTCTGGCCTTGACGAGATCCCAGCAATTGTTCTCAAAAAATGCGCACCAGAACTTGTTTCTGTCCTGACTTGTCTGTTTCAGATATCTTACAATAAAGGCATATTCCCTAGTAACTGGAAAACTGATCGAGTACAACCCATCCCCAAGAAAGGATCCAAAGCGCTTCCTAGCAACTACAGGCCTATTTCTCTCCTTTCAGTCGTCTCTAAAGTGATGGAAAAGTATATAAACACCGAATTACTAAAATTCCTTGAAAAACACAGTCTAATCCACGACAGGCAGTATGGATTCCGTCAGCGCAGATCGACTGCCGACCTCCTTTTCGTTGTCAGCCATTCTTGGAACAAGTCTATGGAACAACATGGTGAATCCCAGATTGTTGCTCTAGACATATCCAAAGAATTCGACCAGATCTGGCACGCAGCGCTGCTTAATAAACTTCCGGCCTAGCCTACCACCAAAACTTTGTACCTGGACAGCAAATTTCCTCTCCAACAGGAGCATATCTGTTGTTGTGGATGGCCATTCCTCTAAACTGTATCCAATTAATGCAGGAGTTCCTCAAGATTCAGCTTTAGCCCCTACTTTGTTTCTTCTCCACATCAATGACCTGCTCTCTAGCACATCCAACCCAGTTCACAGTTACGCGGACGACAGCACCCTCCACTCAAATATACAATATTCTAAGCCTGTCTCTTTAGCCCAATTAGATGAGGATCACAGACTCATGGAGGGTTCTGTCTCCGTGGATCTCCAAAAAATATTAGACTGGGGAAGTAGAAATCTTGTACAATTCAACGCCACCAAAACAAAGTCTTGCTTTCTTTCTCACAAGAGATACACCAGCCCTAGACCCATCACAATGAACAACCAAGTTATTCAAAGTAATGAGTCCTTTTCTCTTGTTGGCATTTCTGTGAATCGAAATCTTAATTGGCACCAACATGTCACATCAATTGCAGAAGCGGCTGCTAAGAAATTGGGTTTCCTCTTCCGGGCTCGCAAATACTTTTCACCAGCTAATCTCTATACCTTATATACTTCACAAATAAGGCCAAACCTCGAATACTGCTCCCACATCTGGGGTGCAGCTGCCGCTTCTACACTCGCTATCCTGGACTCCATTCAAAAGAGAGCTATACGTCTCATCGGTGACCCTACCCTCACCCAAAGGCTGCCATCCCTTGCCCACCGACGTGCCGTTGGTGACCTCTCTCTCTCTTTTATAGATATCTGTACGGGCACTGCTCAGAGGAGCTTTCCTCCATAATTCCCCCACCTGCTGCCCCCAACAGATCTACCAGGGGAACAGAGCGAATGCACCCTTTTACTGTCCAGGTCAACAGACATAGAACATCTTGTTATGCCCACTCTTTTGTCCCGAGGACTTCCAAGTTGTGGAATTCCTTGCCGGCACATGTTTTTCCTTCTCCTCCGAACCTCCAAACCTTCAAGTCCAGAATTAACAAGCTGCCTCTTTCCTCCTTGTCAACACCCACAGTACGATAGTATTTAGGCTGTAAGCGCTCGTGGTGTGTTGTTGGCATAAATAAGCAGAAGGGTACATGATCGAATCAAGTTTGATGAATGTATGTTTTTTTATGTTTTATTTTGGCATTTGGAGAAACAATAGTGCACAGATTTCATACGTTCTGAACAAGATCTGATTTTTGTTTAAAACGCCTAAATAAGTTTTTCACCTTTGAGTCTGACATTATAATTTTGTTATTGTTGATATTGAAAAAACCAGTTTGATTAGGTTGACTAAAACGAAATCATTCAGGCAATTAATAAGGAAAAATAACTGCTACGTTTATAATTTGGCAGATACTTCACTTTTTTAAATATGAATTAAGTTTCCTTCTGGAAATCTTCTGTATAACTTTAATGAAATTTGTAATACAAGTTTCTTCTAAAGATACTTACATTATCTACAGATATATCAAAATTTAAATGTATTTAAATGATTTAAAAAGGCAGTTTTGGGTGATCAGTTGGTGTCGTTCACATCTTCTGCCAGATTACTGGGTATGCATGTTGATGACGTCTTGAGTTGGTCTGCTCATATATAAGAGTTATGCAATAAGTTGGGGCGTGCCTGTTACGCAATAAGAATTTGAAATAAATACTTGGATTCTATCAATTGGTATTGCCTATCAAAAGTGTCCAATTGGGACCACTCTGTCCAGCATATTGTAAAGTGCAGTTCAATACAGTATAATTTATTTTAACCTAAGTTACCTGTGCGATAAACCTTTCATTGGTATTCTTTTGTGAAATGCAGATGAAACTAGTAACTGGAAATAATATACATATCGTAAGTCCAATTGTAGAACCAACCAATCCCAGAACCACTTCAATGTTGGGTATCATTATGCCAATAAGAAGTGACAAGAATACTATTATCAATGTTAGAGATTTGAATTTTCCTTCCGGTATATAATTTCCAACACCATCGTGCACTGAATAGCTCTGAAATTAAAACAGAAGGGCGAGATATTTTATAATTCAGTTATTTATTGGGTTTTTGTGGCTAATCTTTCACCATTAACTTGAGAGGTATTTTACTTCTAATCTGAAGAAACCACTATATTGTGAAACAGCTCTCATCTAATAACGATAATTTTATATTGTAAAATAATAATTCATTTGCATTTATGCAAAGCTCGCTTTACTTAAAAATTATGGAAATATTACTAACATAAGCTAATACCAAAATTTTAATTTACCCAATTGAACAGCGGCAACTGAGATAATTCCTCACATGAGAACCTCTCAGAGCGAGTTGTCGCATACTCTAGGATGTCGGTTGGTATTCAAGTGGGTCAATTAAGAACGTTAAATAAAATAACTGGCCTAAAGCACTGCACAAATATCTAAACTACAAACACTAAATTCGATTATTCACTGTCTTAAATGCTAATGGATCTCTACTTTATAATGAATTACTGGTCAATGAAATACACAACTAACATGTTTGTTTCTTTAACGTTGGTCTATTTCCGAGACTATGGTCAATCAACGACTTCAGGAAGTAGTTTCACTATTCTTGAAATTTTGCCGAATCCCTACCTTTCTATAAGAAGGGTAGGGATGTTTAGCTTACGTATCGCATGGTAGACGGAACCGATGGCTTAACACCCACTCTAAAGGGAGCCACGTGTAGACATTGAACTTGCTCAAACACAATGCAATTCTTAAAAATTCTAAATCGAACATCGAACTAACCAAAATTCTTCAATTCATATATCAATTTCCTTACATACAAAATTTAGGTATGTTGTAGCATACAATATTTGGTACATAGAACATATCTCTATTCTTTTTGCAAAAAGCAAAGGTTCGACAAAATGTGAAGATTGGTCAATCTGAAAGTCAGTCAAGAAACTGCTATGTCCGCATTCTTTCTGAGGCAAAAAACTCGTTTAATAACCACATCAAAAACCAAGTCCTCTTAAGCTCCAACGGCAGCAAACCCTTCTGGACTCTTGCTAAATCTATTGGGAATAATTTCTGCAAGACCACGTTCCCACCTCTTGTTTCAGGGGATGAAATTGTTTCTACCGCCCTGGGAAAGGCTGAACTTTTTGCCTCGTTGTTCGCTGGCAATTCTACTCTCAACCCACCTCCAAATGTTCAACCACCAGCAGTCCCCAATGTCGCGCATAAAATGACGGATATCATTTTCAAAACTAAAACAGTACGAAAGATGCTCTCTTCTCCTAATACCAGGAAAGCCTCTGACCTTGACGAGATCCCAGCAATTGTTCTCAAAAAATACACACCAGAACTTGCTCCTGTCCTGACTCGTCTGTCTCAGACATCTTACAATAGAGGCATATTCCCTAGTAACTGGAAAACTGCTCGAGTACAACCCGTCCCCAAGAAAGGATCGAAAGCGCTTCCTATTAACTACAGACCTATTTCTCTCCTTTCAGTCATCTCTAAAGTGATGGAAAAGTATATAAACACCGAATTACTAAAATTTCTTGAAAAACACAGTCTAATCAACGACAGGCAGTATGGATTCCGACAGCGGAGATCAACTGCCGACCTCCTTTCATTTGTCACCCATTCTTGGGACAAGTCAATGGAACTACACAATGAATCGCAGATTGTAGCTCTAGACATATCAAAAGCATTCAACCAGGTCTGGCACCCAGTGCTGCTTAATAAACTTCCAGCCTATGGCCTATCACCAAAACTCTGTATCTGGACAGCAAATTTCCTCTCCAACCGGAGCATTTCTGTTGTCGTGGATGGCCATTTTTTCTAAACTGTATCCAATTAATGCAGGGGTCCCTCAAGGTTTAGCTTTAGCCCCTACTTTGTTTCTTCACATCAATGACCTAATCTCTAGCACATCTAACCCATCTAACACAGTTACGCGGACGACAGCACCCTCCACTAAAATATACAATTTTCTAAGCCTGTCTCTTTAGCCCAATTAGATGAGGATCGCAGGCTCATGGAGGGTTCTGTCTCTGTGGATCTCCAAAAAATATCAGACTGAGGAAGTAGAAATTTTGTACAATTTAACTCCACCAAATCTCAGTCGTGCTTTCTGAGATAGCAGCCCTAGGCCCATCACAATGAACAACCAAGTTATTCAAAGTAATAAGTCCTTTTTACTTGTTGGCATTTCTGTGGATCGAAATCTCAGCTGGCACCAACATGTCACATCAACTGCAGAAGTGGCTGCTAAGAAATTAGGTTTCCTCTTCCGGGCTCGCAAATACTTTCCACCAGCTAATCTCTATACCTTATATACTTCACAAATAAGGCATCTCTCTCTTTTATAGATATCTGCACGGGCACTGCTCAGAGGAGCTTTCTTTCATAGTTCCTCCACCTGCTGCCCCCAACAGATCTACCAGGGAAACAGAGTGAATGCACCCTTTTACTGTCCAGGTCACCAGACAGGCACATGTTTTTCCTTCTCCTCCGAACCTCCAAACCTTCAAGTCCAGAATTAACAAGTTGCCTCTTTCCTCCTTGTCGACACCCATGGTATGATAGTATTTAGGCTGTGAGCCCTCGTGGTGTGTTGTTGAAATTAAAAAAAAAAAACATTGAATCAAAAATACAAAAAAGTTTATTGGAAACATTTTTAGATTTCTAAATCTATAGTTAAGCTCAATTATATATACTTTTTGTCATTTGATACTATCTAGGAAGTTTTAACAGTCTTAGGGTGAAGGTTTAGAACTGAGCATGATAAATATATTGTAATAACCACTTGAAATCACTGTGAACTCACATGTTCAACCTCGTTTGTACAGAAGGCAATCTGCAATTATCATCATCAATTCTAAAAAATCACATTACAGATTGCTTTTGAACATGGGAGAGGTGTGTGAAAACATGTTTTTTTCGACCCGAACTATAAACAAACCCAAGCAAATATGTTGCTTCGAACTTCGAATCTCTGAAACAGTATGTCTAAGGTTTACAGTCGAACTTCGAACTTCTCAAAAATTTAAAATCGAACAAATCAACATTTTCAATGATCACATATAATTTCCGTAATTACAAAATTTAGGTACATTGTAGCATACAAAATTTGGTACGTAGAACAAAAACGAACGGTTTGACAAAATTTGCAGGTTGATTGGGTGATAATGCCCTACGGTGCTGATATTGATTGTGAAGATGTGTCAACGTTAAATCAAAAATACAAATAGGCATATTGAAAACTATTTTAGACTTCAACATCTATATGTAGCTAAGCTCAATTATAAACATTTTGTTGTTGATTGGTATTAGCTAGGCAGTTTTAGATTAACAGAATCATTATTAAGAACGATGCCGAATATAACGAATATAATGCCGTCTTGACCTCAAAAAAGAACTAATCCTCCCACGAAAAATCATCTCGCATCGCTAGAAAATACGGTCTCCCGAAAATCCTTAAGCTTGATATTCCCCTTCACCCTATCGTAAGTGCCCACCATTCACCCACACAAAAACTTGCAAAACATCTAGCCAAAACTCTCCAACCATTAGTAGAAAACGCTACATCCTATGTCAAAAACTTCACCCATTTCATTGACCTTCTTCAAAACAACACCATTTCTCAAAACGAAATCCTAGTTAGCTTCGATGTAGTTTCCTTACTCACTAATATACTCTATCTGAAACCCTTGACATTCTCAAAAATAAACACACAATATTTCACACAGTACCTTAGCTCTTCTAGAACACGGCACATCTAACACTTATTTCCTTTTTCAAAACAAATTTTACAAACAAGTTCGAGGTGCTCCAATGGGTTCACCACTTTCTCGTGCATTGGCTAATATTTTCATGGAAAACTTCAGGACACAAGCCCTCAATTCATCCCAACTTAAACCAACCTGCTGGTTAAGATACGTTGACGACATTTTCGCTGTCTGGCCACACGGTAGGGAATATCTAGACCAATTCCTTTCTTACCTAAATAACATCATCGCCCAAATCCAGTTCACCATGGAAATCGAAAATAATTTTTCATTGCCTTTCTTAGATGTACGCATCAGTAAAAACCCCAGTCAGAGGATTTTCTTACACTGTGTACTGAAAACCAACCCACACTAATCGTTATCTTAACGCCCAATCTCACCATCACCCATCGCAGCTAATTGCCGTGGTTTGAACACTGGTGTAACACGATGCCTCAGACTAACGAACAACAACAATAAACAGACAGAATCAGACTTTTTAAGACAGACATTGCTAGAAAACGGATACGACAACAATCACATACTACGAAACATTAGAAACACACAACAACAAACCACTACACCACCACAAGAAAAGACAGAGTCCACACAACAACACAGCGTTTTTACCGTACATTAAAGGTGTCACTGACAAAATCAGTCGAGTTTTTAGAACCCTTAATATCAAAACCACATTCACAACAGAGCCAAAACTGTCAAATCTGATAAAAACTCACAAGGATACGATTCCAAATGAATCCCACGGAGTTTACGAAATTCTTTGTTCCGACTGTTCCCGAACTTATGTGGGACAAACAAATAGACGCATCCACAATAGAATATATGAACACACCCTCGCAGTTAGAAACTTCGACCCCTCGTATTCCTAGAAAATACGGTCTCCTGAAAATCCATAAACCTGATATTCCAGTTCACCCTATCGTAAATGCCCACCGTTCACCCACACAACAACTTGCATAACATCTAGCCAAAATTCTCCAACCATTAGTAGAAAAACGCTACATCCTATGTCAAAAACTCCACCCATTTCATTGACCTTCTTCAAAACAACATCATTTCTCAAAACGACATCCTAGTTAGGTTTGATATAGTTTCCTAATTCACTAATATACTCTATCTGAAACCCTTAACATTCTCAAAAATAAACACAAAATTTCACATGGTACCTTAGTTCTTCTAGTACACTGCACATTTAACCCTTATTTCCTTTTTCAAAACAAATTTTACAAACAAGTTCGAGGTGCTCCAATGGGTTCACCACTCTCTCCTGCATTGGCTAACATTTTCATGGAAAACTTCGAGACACAACAGAGCAAAAACTGCCAAATCTGATAAAAACTCTCAAGGATGCGATTCAAAACGAATCCCACGGAGTTTACGAAATTCCTTGTTCTGACTGTTCCCAGACTTATGTAAGACAAACAAATAGACGCATCCACAATAGAATATATGAACACACCCTCGCAGTTAAAAAATCCGACCCCTCATAGGTGCTGGCCATGCAGGACACAAAATAGACTTCGAAAATGCCAATACAATAGCCACGGTTTACAACTTCAAAACCAGAAGTATCCGCGAAGCAATCGAGATCGAAAAACGTCCCGATTGTTTATTTTTTATTTTTTTTTTTTTTTATTTATTTATTCAACGGATTAACCATTTACAATAATAATAAGAACATCTAAAACTACATTAGTCTTAAATAATCACAATATGAGAACATAAAAAAAAAAAAAGAAAGCAAAACATAACCTGTATACCATATGTATGACAATTCAATCAATAACACCTCTCAAAATTCCTCTAATTACACGGTCAGAATCATTAAACATGTCCAAGAGCTCCGAATACTCATTTGCAGTTCTCGCCACTCTCGACATCGGACTGAAAAAGCCATAATTGGTTCGATGGAAGGGAACCACAAAAACCTCCCTCGCTCTCGTGCAGTTCGGAATCCTTAGAGAGACTAACTCAAGCAAAGAAGGACTATCAATTTTATTCACTAATAATTTGTGCAAAAAACAAACATCACTGACAATCCTTCTACCTCTCAGTGACTGCAAGTGCAGCCGATTCCGCAAATAAGAAAGGTTAAGATCATTTCTCTGAAAGCCCATTCTGTAAGCACAAATTCTTAAGAATCTATTTTGTACGGCCTCAATCTGATTGATATAAATATTGTAATTCGGGCTCCAGACTACAGAAGAGCATTCCAACAAGGAGCGAACCAGAGCACAAGAAGAAATAAGAAAGATGATGGTCTTCGTCTTCTGATTACTTGGAAACCTATTATATCTTCATTACAATCACACAAATAGACAACAAATTCAATATACAATTTTATTTCCCCATTACCTTACTGGACAAATACCTGCAATCCTCTTAATCCTTCAAGTACCATGACGAAAGCCCCTGACTTAATTGACTGTGACCCGACTCGTTACATTGATAACGAAGCAGGTAGGTAAAACAATACATACAATACAAGACATGCAACGAACTGCCAGATCTCTCTTAAGCCTAGGGTTGAACACACTGAAACGTTAGAGACGATCTCCAGCGAGATTTGGTGAGTAGGCAGATTGAGAGGCCCGTAATCGAGCTACAACAACCAAACCCACCTTTGTCTACCGCTCTAAGGAGTAGGCAGATTGAGGCCTTAGAGTTCATGTCCTTACATATTTCCTTTATCTCTTGAAAATGGCTCCAAAACAGGAGCCGAAACGTCGGGTTTTAATAAATTCTGGACACGGTTAAACCCGAGACCTGAGAACCAAGTATGTCTCAGATTAAAGACGGCGGAAATCTCTCCGAACATTATATATATATATATATATATATATATATATATATATATATATATATATATATATATATATATATATATATATATATATATATATATATATATATATATATATATATATATATATATATATATATATATATATATATATATATATATATATATATATATATATATATATATATATATATATATATATATATATATATATATATATATATATATATATATATATATATATATATATATATATAGTTTAATATAATAATAAAAAGTGTATGAATTTGCCTTTGCCGCCTATGGGGAGTCTATTGATAGATCATTTTACAAGAAAAACCGGCAGAAGCATGTCCGATAGGTAAGAAAAGAATTCAGGTATTGCCACCAAACGAAATATATTAATTTTTGTGTCGTTGAACCTCCCGAATTCGTTAGTGCCCGACTACCTGCAAAAGAATATAAATAGAGTTGTGGATATATCACATTTGGAATTATTCATCCTCTGATGACGCTAACTTGGTTAGAGAAACGATCGACAGGTTTTTTAAAGTGTTGGGGTGATTTGGGTTCCCCAAGTGTACTTATCAGTGCTCATCACAGGTTTCAATCTACACTAAGTATGTCAAATTTTGTTTTAAAAATGATTTCGTTTCGTATTAAAGGCTAAGTACTTTTTAATATCTCCTAGGCACATATAATTAATTTAAAATACAAAAAGTCATACCATACCCCTTTATACAGCAAAGAATACAAACTGGCTCTACATGGGAAAATCACAAGCGGAAAACTAAATGCCAGTGAAAAAATGAAGCCAATCTTGATAGCGCTGCTTGTTAATGACGGTTCAAAACTGAGTAGTATGTTGCCAGTGAATGGTTTGAATGAAAAAGCAATGTAACCGAGCAGGCCCACAGAAATGTAGACACAGGTGCAAATGTTCACTGCTATTGCCACTATTCTATTCATCTTCTCTAACGATGCATTCGGCACCACTTGATATATCTCGAACAGTTGCCTGAAAAACATTACTTTAAATGAGACATAACAATAAATACTATATTATTTATAGGCTATGGGAAATCAGTTTATCATTTATAATAATAATAATCATTTAATTTATAACAAAAAAATATACATTAAAAGCCTGTAAGAAATGCTTGAACATTGGGCGCAAATGTAACGAAAAAATTTTAAATACCTGTAAATTATGCCCTAAGTATTTGTTAAAGAATTAATAATTTGTTTGGCTACTCAGTCGGGGCACAAATATAATATAAATCAACGCAGGGCGTGGGCTTCAGCACTTGCAGTCAGTGGGTTTAAAGATGCACAAATAAAAGTCAGGAGTTATAAGTAAAATCAGTTTATTAAAAGATTATTGAAGTTATATAATGCAACTCGATTTAATTAAGCAAATTTAATTAAAGGAAAAATATAAAATGATTACTTTAAATTGGCATATAGCACTGTCAAAATGAGTTGTGGAGCATACACTACTTTAAAAAGAAAATTACAGATAAATGATGTACTTAACTCCAGGTTTAGATTGCTGCCTCCAGAGTGGTGATCACATTCGTCTGGCCTTGGATGCTGGAGTTGCCTAAGAGATTTCTTGAGGAAACGGCTCCGTTCAGCAAGGTGTCATTTATCAAGATGTTATTCATAGGGCTGCTACTCATAGGGCTTGCTCCCTGACGGTTCCATTTATCTAGATGTTATTCATAGGGCTGCTACTCATAGGGCTCTGCCCCAGCGGTGCGCCATTTATCTAGGTGTTATTCGTAGGGGTGCCACTCATAGGCTCTGCCCCAGCGGTGTGCCATTTAGGAAGGTGCTGTTGAATGCTGCTTCCTAACGGTTCTATTTATCAAGATGTTATGGGTAGGGCTGCTCCCTAGCGGGGTGCCATTTAGGCATGCTGTTTTCCCGACTGACAATTTAGCTGTAGGACAACATTTCTGGTTAACTTGAAACAGAAGAGAGTGTGTCACGCATTGCAAGCGTTTATCAAGATTTTATTATCTTGACATGTCATGGAACTGTCGCGTCTGCAGGCGTATTCCATTGAGTTGTGATGCGGTAGAGTAACCGACCGCCGAGTTTGACGTCACTAGAGGGGCTCAGATTCTGACGTCACTAAAGGGACTGATTCAGAAGCTTATTGTAGAAAAATGAAAGGAGTTTACGCGTGTGACGTGTCACGTTTATGTTAAATACATGCCACATGTTACAAATTGCCCAATGTAATATTTGAAGGAGCTTGAATTCAATAATCCCGTGTTACTCTAACCAACACCTACTAAACAAGAAGGCCTACCGGCTGTCGAATTGACGGGCGATGAGTCATCACTAGTAGATATTATTTATTTCTCCTTCAATGATTTGTTCTATGATCAGACGATTGTAGCGTAGCGGAAGATCTATTTTGTTTTACTGTAAATATTTTAGTCTTTTTTTTTTCGAATTATATGTGAGTGATTTGTGAAGTAAAGAAAGATTGTAGGAAAATATTTGTTTTACTGTAACTCATTTCACAAGGGTGTTTTTTTCGAATTATCGTTGTGATTTGTAAAGTTAGAATGCTGTTCCTTTGTTGTGTACCTCGCTGTAAGGGCAATTATCCAAACGGCCCCAAAGTGAGTGTGTTCACATTCCCAAATGATGAGGAGCTCCGGAAGAAATGGTTACAAGCTATTCACAGAGATGGTTTTAAGCCTTCAAAAGCTTCAAAGGTAAGTGAAAATAATTAATAGCATAATTCAGATATACACAGTGCCACCATCTTGAAAATATTTTAGCCGAGTTGCCCCTATTGACTTGAGTAAGCTGCCAAATTTTCTAAGTTACCAAAGTCTTATTTCCGAGAAATCGACTGCGGGCGTTCATCGTGGGACACTGTGTGTGTGTATATACATATATATATATATATATATATATATATATATATATATATATATATATATATATATATATATATATATATATATATATATATATATATATATATATATATATATATATATATATATATATATATATATATATATATATATATATATATATATATAAACACAAATCTCATTAGTAAATTTTTCGTTTGATGAAAAATTCGCTAAAAGACACTCTGACAATGAAATAACACATGAGTCATTTCTTCATCATTACTTGTGCCCACTGTCCAGTTTTTCTCACAGATGAATTGATTAACACAGAAATGCTTCGATTTTTCTATTTCTCCCATAAGGCTCTTTACAAATAAAAATTAAGCATGGCGGCCACAAACACATAGCACCACTGTATGTAGGGGTTAAGGAGTCGCGGGCCAAAGGACTCCAGGGGGCAAGCTGAGGAAGTGGAAATAACAACATAAACTCCCGATGAAGCTTTCCCCAAGACCGTCATGCGCGGTAAAAATCCGCATCCTGCACGAGGTGACCCTGCTAATAACTAAACATGACGGATCTAGACAAGGAGGTCGAACTAAACTCCCCCAATCTACGGTGTCACGTGACCCGTGCCTATGGATGGATGGCACCAGGGCGATGGTGTCGTGAACGGAACCTCTGGAGTACCAGGCAACCCTCCAGAGTAACCCGCCTTGCACCACACAGGGGGTTCTGATGGTGTGGACAGTATTTCCCCCATTCTCGTGGGAACAACATGAAGATTATAAATACATATAAAACCAAAACCAATGAGGCTCGAGGAGTGGCTCCGGCTACAGACTTGAGCCTTGAGTCTATCCCGGAAACGGAGACGAGCCAGGGTGCGGCAGCGGACTCTGGAGGTCCCACGACCGGCGTAGATACGGGGGATCAGGGGGTAGCTTCGGCCAGAGACCTGTCCCCGACACCCAAGCTGGAGGCTGGGTCCCACCGGAGGGCGGCGAGCTCCGCGGACTCCGGGGGCCCCTCCACCAGTGAGGACTCTACTGTTAGAGTAGAGGGACTGCCCCGGCAGTCCAAGCGTCTTTCCGGGGCGCAAAGAAAGAAGCTCCGGAGGGCGCAAAAAATGGCGGCCGGGACCTGGACGGTCGAGAAACCTGTAAAGGCGCAAGAGGGGAGTGCGGGTCAGAAGAGGACGCGCTCGAACTCTAGCACGCCCACTACAGACAGACGTTCCAAAAGGGCCAGGGTGCCTGTAAAGGCGCAAGAGGAGAGTGCGAGTCGGAAGACGCCGCGCTCTGGCTCTAGCACGCCTACTACAGACAGACCTCCCAAAGGAACTAAGGCCGGAACACCGGCGCAGACTGGCTCTTACAGGGAGGCTGCGGAGGGCCTCGGGATGGCGGTGATTGACAGACGCCATCCTGAGGTCACGCTAGACCAGGGGAAGGCGGACCTGATCCAGGCTGCGGTGGTAGCTGCAGTGGACTCTCTTCAGGAAGGGGAGAGCCCGCCTCAGTTCCACCGGACGCGCCTGACGGGGGGCATCCTCTGGATAACCTGTGCCGGCCCGCAGTCGCGGGACTGGCTGCGGAAAACGATCGGGGGCCTCGGTCAGATTTGGGAGGGGGCGGACTTGACAGCCGTCGAGCCCAAGGAACTCCCAAAGAGACGCAAGGTCCTCGTACGGATCCCTGACACCGTCCCGCAGGAGACGGTGATCAGCAGACTTAAGATCCAGAACCCTGAACTGGGGACGCAACACTGGTCGGTTCTAAGCAGGAAGGCAGAGGAGAAAGGACAGACGCTCGCCTTCTCGATCGACCCGACATCTTACAGAGCCCTTGAAGGAACCTCCTTCAAGGCATTCTGGGGCATGGGAAGGGTTAGCTTCCGCCCACTGGGGAAGCAATTAAGGGTTAATGGGACTTAGGTTCCTTCAGGTCAACCTCCAACACAGTAGGGCAGCCACGGCCGGACTACTAATGGCTCTGAGGAACACGGATGTGGCCCTCATCCAGGAACCGTACTCCTACAAAGGAGAGATCAAGGGACTCGGCGGAGCTAATGGAAAGCTCATCTACAGCAGGTCCAGCGAGAATCCGAGGGCCTGCATTTTTGTCAGGGAAGGGATAGAGTTTCTCCCTCTAATGAATTTCTGTTCCAGGGACCTGGCAACGATCAAAATCCGATGTGGAGGAGCGGATGGGCTGAGGGACATTACTGTCGCGTCAGCCTATCTGCCAGGGGACAGCACGGACCCTCCTCCACCCAACGAATTGGAGCAGCTGATGGTGGGTAGCAGAGCAGGTGGATGGCAGACCAACATCGGCATGGATGCGAATGCGCACCATGAGTTGTGGGGTAGCTCGGACACAAACTCTAGGGGTGAGGCACTTTTACAATTCTTTATGAAATTTAATTTAGACATATTGAATAGAGGTAATAAACCGACATTCGTCACAACACGGCGTGAGGAAGTTTTAGACCTAACAGTTTCCACCCAGTTTCTGGGTGACTTTGTTAAAAGCTGGGCTGTGTCTGGGGAAGTGAGTAGCTCAGACCACAGATACATCCGGTTTGAAATCGCCAAAGTCGAAAGAGAAACGGTATGGTACCGGGACCCCCGCAAGGCGGACTGGGAAGCCTACAGGGCAGACCTAGCTGTGGAACTGCGGGGGGTTGAGAGGGCCATAAGGGATTCAATAGACCTCGAGATTGCAGCAGTCCAATTGCGAGACGCAATTACCTCGGCCTATAACGCCAACTGCCCCCTGAAAATGAGGGTGTCCACCAGGAACGTCCCATGGTGGAACGAGGACCTCAGGCAAAGGAGGACGCAGGTTCGTAAGCTGTTTAACGCGGCCAAAAGGTCGGGAGCATGGGATGAATATAGACAGGCCCTATCGACCTATAACAAAAGACTGAGGGACGCCAAGAAGGAGTCGTGGAGGAGGCACTGCGAAGAAGTGGAAAACACGTCCGAGAGTGCTCGACTACACAAGATCCTGTCTAAGGGCCCTCAGACTAACATAGGCTCCCTTAGAACACCCACGGGAGGCTTTACAAGCTCGGGGGAGGAAACTCTGGAAATTTTACTCCAGACGCACTTTCCCGGCTGTAACATAATAAACCAATCACCTCCGGACTGGGAACACTCAGAAATAGAGGCGCCTTATAGGCGGGCATCTAGAGTAGACTGGACAGTCGCTAAAGAGGTGGTTACCTGGAGCAAAATCAGATGGGCCATTAACAGCTTTAAGCCATACAAATCGCCGGGATTTGATGGAATAATGCCCATCATGCTCCAACAGGGGATAGATATACTGGCGCCGGTGCTTACCCTCATTATGAGGGCCAGCCTGGCTCTGGGGTACATTCCGAGGGCATGGAGACTGGCCAGGGTTGTATTTATTCCTAAACCTGGGCGTCCAACAGACCAGGCAAAGTCCCTGAGGCCAATAAGTCTCATGTCCTTCTTGCTGAAAACAGTGGAAAAACTGCTCGACCGGCACATTAGGGGCGGTGTACTGGAAGCATATCCTCTACACTGCGGACAATATGCATACAGAGCAGGATTCTCAACAGAAACAGCACTGCACCAACTGGTGCTGAAACTGGAGAATACGCTGGAGAACAAGGAGGTGGCGCTGGGGGCCTTCCTAGACATAGAGGGGGCCTTTAGCAACACCTCGTTCGGATCGGTTCTGGCAGCTGCCCGGGAGCGTGGAATAGAGGAGACCTGCTGCAGGTGGATCGGTTCCATGCTCAGGGACAGGGCGGTGTTCACCTCACTCGCGGGAGGGACTCTGCTGGCGGGGGTCGCGGCGGGGTGTCCGCAGGGGAGCGTTCTGTCTCCCTTGCTCTGGTGTCTAGTCGTGGACGGCCTGCTGGGGAGGCTCTCGGGAGGGGGGTATGAGGTACAGGGCTATGCGGACGACATTGTCATCATAGTCCGAGGAAAGGTCACACAGGCAGTGTGGGAGCGTATGCAGACTGCACTGAAAGTGGTGGAAGGGTGGACGGTTGATCAAGGGCTCGGGGTGAGCCCCGAGAAAGCAACCGTCGTGCCGTTTACGAGGAGGAGGAAGTGTGAAAGCCACAGAACTCTCACTCTATACGGTAGGAGCGTTCCAATGGCCAGGGAGGTAAAATATCTTGGGGTCGTATTGGACTCTAAGCTAACCTGGAATGGTCACATTGGAAAAATACTGCGTAAGGCAGTCATGACCTTAGCCGTCACTAGGCGGCTATATGGAAAAACGTGGGGACTAAGACCTAGTATGGCCCACTGGCTGTACACAAGGGTGGTCAGACCATCGTTAACATATGCGGCACTGGTCTGGTGGCCTAAGGTGACACAATCCAGTGCCAAACAAAAACTAGGCAAGATCCAAAGGATGGCTTGCCTAGGCATCACAGGGGCCATGTCTTCAACCCCAACAGCCGCCATGGAGGTGTTGCTGGATCTACCCCCCCTACACTTCGTTATTATGGGAGAGGCCAGGCTAGGACTATACAGACTAGCCTGCAATGGTAGACTGAAGATCAACCCAGGCTTCAGGGGCCACTGCAAAATTCAGGAGATCGTGAAGGAACCCATGCTTGAAATGAGGTCAGACTTCGCGAGCCCGCGAATGTGCAGGGAAAACAACTTCACAGTGGAAATCCCTGATCGCGGGGCATGGCGGGAGGAGACACCGGGCATACCACGGGACGCGCTCGTCTGGTTCACGGACGGATCTGGCGGGGAGCGTGGGACGGGGGCAGGTGTTTACTCGGAAGGACCGAGGGTAAGTCACAGTATTTCCCTCGGAGCCCATGCAACGGTGTTTCAGGCCGAGATGTACGCCATCCTGCACTGTGTGCGGGAGAACAAGAGGAGGGGCTACACCAACAAGCGGATCCTCATAGCCACAGACAGCCAGGCAGCCCTTAAGGCACTAAGTAGCCCACGGGTAAATTCCTGGCTGGTGAGTGAGTGCCGAGACGAGACGAGCGACCTGGCTGGGCAGAATGAGGTGACCCTCATCTGGGTGCCGGGTCACTCGGGGGTCAAAGGCAATGAAGAAGCTGACAGTCTCGCAAAGAGGGGGTCAGCAGAACCATTTATGGGACCAGAACCGGCTCTGGGCGTGTCAAAGAGCACTGCCAGGGGAGCCATTAAGTCCTGGGTCAGAAACCAACACAAGGTGTACTGGGCGGACTGTCCAGGGCTCAGACATGGGAAGTCAATAATTGACGGACCCAGTTCAAAGAGAGCTGTGGAGCTGCTAAACCTTAGCAGAGGACAGCTCAGAAACACAACAGGTCTCTTGACGGGACACATGGCCGTCAAGAAACACCTACATAAAATGGGGCGGTTCGAAGGGGACCTCGCATGCAGACTCTGCGGCGAGGGGGAGGAATCAGCCCAGCACATCTTGTGCGAGTGTATAGCTCTGGACCGGAAAAGACAACTGATCTACGGTCACTCTAGACCGGAGACAGAGCAATATAAAACTTCACCCTACCAATCGCTGTGCAGACTAGTTCAAGGCACAGTGATTTTGGAATGGGTGGAGTAAGACTAGGGGTATGCACAATCAACCAAGGGTTGCGGTGCTATCGGGCGGCAAGGCCGCGGACGAGCCCTGAGGGAACAAAAAAAAAAAAAAACCACTGTATGTGAAACTGGTTAGTTTCATCCAAAATACAGATTAATGTTAAAGGAACAAAATACAATACAATACTTTATTGGGATCGAACTGCTATGTAATAATAAAATTAAAAATGATACTTACGTCTGACAAGATAGAGCCATAGCAAATATGGGTAGACACTGTAAAACCCCTTCAGGTTTCCAAAGTGAAACTTTTGGTATCCAGTCGCCACTAAAAAGATGTGGTAAAGCTAGTATTAAAATCTGAAATTAAATATTTTTGTTCATTAAAAACGCTGTTCGTCATCACGTACTGATCAGTCTATAATGTTATTTTGTTATTCAATTATTCAATGTTATACATTTCCTTTAATCACTATTTGGAGTTTTTATTTTATTTTATAGTATTAAAATAATTTAATATTAAATTTGTAACTTAATAAACCTTGGGAAATAAATGCATTAAAATTGATGATGCACGGATTCATTGTGAAAGCAGAATAAACTATTTTGATATATCAAAAGGTAGCCATTAATGTCACTTTTACAAGTTGTGGTTATACAGCTAACATTCTCGAATTCAAACTCTCCCCAATTCAAATTTTTATCTAAACTGACTTATTTATTTACAATATACAATTTACACTGCAGAAGATTAGGTTGCATTATATCTTCATATCTCACAAAACGTCACCGAAAACATCCAAGCTGACATAGAATTATTTATTCCACGTACACAGAAAACCTCTTCAGCCACTCAAAAACCCTGGTTCTCTAAATCCTGTGACAAGGCCAGACTTGAAAAGGTCAAAGCTCACAAAACGATTCTACACAATCCCAGTCAAGAAAACCATCAAGCATTTAACAACACAAGAAACTGCTATGTCTGCATTCTTTCTGAGGCAAAAAACTCGTTCAATAACCACATCAAAAACAAAGTCCTCTCAAGCTTCAACGGCAACAAACCCTTCTGGACTCGTGCTAAATCTTATGGGGATAATTTCTGCAAGAGCACGTTCTCACCTCTTGTTTCAGGGGATGAAATTGTTTCTACCGCCCTGGACAAGGCTGAACTTTTTGCCTCGTTCGCCGGCAATTCTACTCTAAACCCACCTCCAAATGTTCAACCACCAACAGTCCTTAATGTCATGTACAAAACGACGAATATCATTTTCGAAACTAAAAAACTCTAGACGCAGCAAGTGCGTTATGGTAGTGAATTTTCATTTAAATGTTTTTATTGCAAATATGTGCGTTTTCTTTTTAAGAAAGCAGGCATCAATTTTGGTTACCAGTATAACCTATATAGTAAAAACAATGTGCCATGTTTCATAAAAATAACTTTATTGTGTGAAAATGTAGAAAAATTTCCAAAAGTAAACTTAAAGTGTTCCCTGAAAAACTCGTTTCTTGGTCAACCTTATAGGTTAATAGCAAATTGGGCTATTCAAATATGAAGCATTTGATCAAAATTCGCTACCATAACGCACTTGCTGCATCCAGAATTTCTTTTCATACAAACATGCTTTAAATTTGTATTACCAACGACTTATGGGCCATCCTGTGATTGTAGAAATATTTTTTAAGATGTAGCTCAAGACACCCTATAATTAATATATACACATTTTTTTCATATCTTGTATAATAACGGATATATTGAGCTTTATTGATTTTTTACGAAAATTCGACAAAAATTATATACCATTAAACGATAAACTCTATAGCTAAGGCTACTGCCAAGCATCAGAGAAAGAGTCTATTTGAAATGAATTTTCTGGAAACATTTTAGTAAAATGAAGGACAATGGCGGCTGAAACTACGACTTTAGGATTTGTAAAACATTCTTCTTGAGACATTTGATTTCCATAGCCCGTATTAGATTAAATTATTTGCCTAAATGTTACCGATTTTGACGTTTTAAATCGCAACTTTGACATTTTGAGGAAAACCCCAATTTATTTTTCTTTAA
Organism: Tillus elongatus; assembly: GCA_964006375.1. Lineage (NCBI taxonomy): Eukaryota > Metazoa > Arthropoda > Insecta > Coleoptera > Cleridae > Tillus > Tillus elongatus. The sequence goes on from OZ023263.1 coordinate 6,180,968, forward strand.
ATGCCTATAACTTTTTTGTCTTTTTTGGTAGGTAACTTACCTATAAGGATATAAACCAGCGTACCAAATTTGGTTGCCCTTATTTTGTTAACTCCGGAGATATAATTTTTTTTCGAAATAAAATACAAAATTTTCGGGGAAACCCTGGGCAGATTTTCCTGGCTAACGAACTTATCCAAGCCATTTGCAAAAGGAATTTATTCACCAAATTTAATCAAAATCGGCCCATTATTTTTAGAGTTATCGGTGTGATATATATATATATATATATATATATATATATATATATATATATATATATATATATATATATATATATATATATATATATATATATATATATATATATATATATATATATATATATATATATATATATATATATATATATATATATATATATATATATGAACATATAAAAATTGAAACTGACCCCGGATATGTGTTCTGGGGGACCTAATTAGCGCTCATTTGAAGAATTTTTTTCAAAATTCAAGTCGGGATCTCCTCATTAGTGAATTTTTTAAAGAAAATTCACTAAAAAGTACGAAAGATGCTCTCTTCTCTTAATACCAGGAAAGCCTCTAGCCTTGACGAGATCCCAGCAATTGTTCTCAAGAAATGCACACCAGAACTTGCTCCTGTCCTGACTCGTCTGTTTCAGACATCTTGTGGTAGAGGCATATTCGCTAGTAACTGGAAAACTGCTCGAGTACAACCTGTCCCCAAAAAAAGATCCAAAGCGCTTCCTAGCAACTACAGGCCTATTTAACTCATTTCAGTTGTCTCTAAAGTGATGGAAAAGTATATAAACACCGAATTACTAAAATTTCTTGAAAAACACAGTCTAATCCACGACAGGCAGTATGGATTCCTTCAGTGCAGATCAACTGCCGACCTCCTTTCCTTTGTCACCCATTCTTGGAACAAGTCTAGGGAACTACAGGGTGAATCCCAGATTGTCGATCGAGACATATCCAAAGCATTCGACCAGGTCTGGCACGCAGCGCTGCTTAATAAACTTCCGGCCTATGGTCTACCACCAAAACTGTACCTGGACAGCAAATTTCCTCTCCAACCGGAGCATTTATGTTGTCGTGGATGGCCATTCCTCTAAACTGCATCCAATTAATGCAGGAGTCCCTCAAGGTTCAGCTTTAGCCCCTACTTTGTTTCTTCTCCACATCAATGACCTCCTCTCTAGCACATCCAACCCAGTTCACAGTTACGCGGATGACAGCACCGTCCACTCAAATTTGTACTTACACTATTATTATACGGCATATTAGTAAAGTTAATACTTTCAACTTACACAGACCTTGAAGATCGATTTTAGAGGACATAGTACACGCACATTTGAAGAATTATTTCGAAAGTGTTGCCATCGATATCTCTCTATTATCAAAGTCTTCTATGAAGCTAAAGAACTAAATTTTGTTATATCTGTAGATAGCGTAAGTCTCTTTAAAAGAAACTTGTATTACAAATTTCATTAAAGTTATACCAAAGATTTCCAGAAGGAAACTTAATTCATATTTAGAGGGGTAAAGTATTTACCAAACTATAAACGTATCAGTTATTTTTCCTTATTAGTCACCAGTACGATTTCGTTTTAGTCAACCTAATCAAACAGGTTTTTTCAATATCAACAATAACAAAATGTCTGCTGAAAATAATAATTTCAGACTCAAAGGTGACAAACTTATTTAGGCATTTTAAACAAAAATGAGATATTAATCTATACGTATGAAATCTGTACACTATTGTTTCTCCAAATGTCAAAATTAAACATAAAAAAACATACATCCAGCACGCTTCGAATGCGCTATCTGATAATAGGTCAACTAACGCTTTGTCTACATGATACTTGACACATGCTTCGTGCCCGGGGTAGTATATGAAACGTATAAGTAACAATTAATTACAGAATTAGTAGAATTACCATTGAAACACATTCAAGGATTGTTTCAGTCTTATATGACGTCTTATGTTTAAGTTTAAAGATAAAAGAAACTATTTTAGAATAATTTTTATAGACTTGATTTTGTTTACATTTCTACTATATTATATGACAGCATAATATATCTTTGCTGCGCTAAAACTGTATTTGGGGCCGTTCATAAAGCTACAAATATAGCGTATTTTAATAATCAATTGAATCCCCCAGTTAAATAACAATCACTTGGCAAATTTTTAATGTCATTTTCCATAATTGCGGCCGAGATTTCACGATTGTTCGTTCGGGTAGTATGTTTTATGCCTGGTATATATTTAGTTTGGTTACCATTAATGCATGGTTTATACCTGTTGTATGACTTAATCTACATGTGGCAGTTAACTACTCTGTCTGTCAGGCATTGGACTTTAACCACTAAGTCGTTTCAATGCATGTCTTTGGGATTTTATTTTTAATTTGGAAAAAACTAAATATTGTGTACCAAATTACTTAAAATTCACAACATAATGTATATATGAACATTTTATGTTGGCCCTGAAAAGGGGTTTTATCAAGTCATAGGTTTGGAGTGTTACAATGTGTATGGCAGAAAGAGACTTGGACTAAGCAGAACGTTAAGAGAATAGAAACCTTTGAATTGGAGATATGGAAAAAAAACAGAAAAATACATCAATAGAAAGATGAATAAAAGTGTGTTAGAATAGCCGAAACAAGATATATGCCTGGTAAAATAAATTGAAAGGAAGGAGAAATTTTTGGACATATTCTGAGAATAATAACTTTCTGGTAACATTATTTTAATAAACATATATCTGGAAAAATGGAAGAAGTAGGCCAAAGGGAAAACTTCTGGTAAACCTGGTCCAATTGATGGAAGAGCAAAAGCTACAAAAAATAAAAGGAGTTGCTGGAGACAGAGTCATAGTTGCAATGACAAGGCGACATCGCCTTTAGGCTGTGATGATGATGTCTATTTTTTCAAATGAGCGATACATCAATCAGGTTTTCATTTAGAAATTTTTAAACTTAATTTACATAGATAACGTATTGTGTTCATGTCTTATCAGCAGTTGTATAACATAAAATTGTGCAATTTTATTGTTTAATGATAACGATATAATTATTAATTCTATAAATAAATTTAAAATAAGAGATTGGGAAAGAAGAAAATAAAGAAATTATTATTGTTTGCAAAATACAACAATCTGCAATCTCCAGTCGATGATATAAAAATATTTTAGTTAAAGATGATTTTTAAAATAATGCAAAGTGAACAGAAAAATTACTCAACCATTAAAAAGATTAAAAGATTTTATTATTACTACTACTACTACCAGTCATACCATCCCCATAAAGGAGTAGGCACACCACAAAGCCTATCCTATTTCCTAACACCACTTCGAGCCTGGCTTGATATTTTCACTTTTACATTCATACATCTCTGCATACAAATAAAAGTCTGGACGTATCAAGTGCGTTATGGTAGTAAATTTTCATAAAAACGTTTTAAATAGCAAATATGTGTTTTTTTAAAGAAAGCATGGATGAAATTTGGTTACCAGTATAACCTATATAGTAGAAACAATGTATCATATCAAAATAACTTGATTGTTTGAAAGTGTAAAAAATTTTCGAAAATAAACTTCAAATGGTCCCGGAAAAAACTAATTTTCCGGCCAACAAACCTTATAGGTTAATAGCAAATTGAGCTATTCAAACTTACAGCATTTAATAAAAATTCACTAGCATAACGCACTTGTTGCATCCCGAATTTCTTTTCTTATAAACATGCATTATAATTTTGTGGTCGAAATTCAATACATTAAAGATCAGCTCATAACTGGTACGGACCGGGGGACTTCCACTATCTCATTAAAACAAAGCATTGTTTAATCATTTGAACTGAGCCGCTTTTCCTAAAAATTCACTACAATAACGCACTTCCTGCGTCCCGAATTTTTCTTTTGTCTTTCGTTAATGTTATGTATTACCTAAAGTAAAGCCTAGCTTAACATGCTAAAATGCCCCAATACCGCAAAGCATTTGAATTTGATTAAACTGAAATCCTTATTTAGAGGCACACACCTAATAAATAGTGTTTTTGCGAAATACATATTTGTATATATTAAAAGTTCTGTAATATGGAAAAAAGTTACTGAAATTTACCTAAAAAATGGAAACATCACACATCCTTGTTTGAGACCCTCTTTAATTCTAAAATAGTCATTAGTTCTCACACATGCTCTACTGCCATCATAAAGCAAATTAGTAGCTTGAATTATCCAACCACCCACACCATATTTTTTCAAAATAGTCCACAATTTCTGCCTATTCACAGTATCACATGTGCTCAACCATGAACAACAATAATCTCATCTCTTATTCATTATCAATTTAATTTTATGCGACTATTTTCATATAAGTCATTTATATATAGTGTTCAAAAGTATTTAAAACAGTTTTGTTATTAGCTTGAAACTAATTTAAATGGTCATCAAGAGACCTAAGCCTCAGCTTCCACCAAACAAGTTCGTGGAAAATTACAAGATGTTCACACATGGACAATAATTCATTGATACATTTATTTCTTAATCTCGGTTTTCATTGAGCATTTATTAGTTGTTTCAGAATGCGAAGAATTTCCTGAGTCCAGCTGTTGTGTGTGACCTGCTCAAACACCTGTGGATATGAAGTGCAACACCCCGATGTTTTGCTGTAACAAGCTCAATTTGCAACCGACCTTTAATTAAAGTAAACATAGAAATTCGTAGGTCAGCACGTTCCTCCAGTGTGTTTTCCAACATCAATCTGCGAACGCCGTAAATCAGCGAATATAAAAATGTTGTGGCATAAATCAAATAAAGAAACATTAATAATAACATGTAAATTTACCAATTGTTTTAGAACTAGGTTAGGTTAGGTTAGGTTTGTATGTGAGTGGGCCATATCGCTCCCTCCACTGCGACCTTAAGGTCTATTGTGGCTCACGCCTAAAGTCTATATTTCGCCCAACAAATCCAGCCTCCTGCAGAGGTCGATAATCTTTGTGGGCGAAAGTTGATCCAGATCTTCTGGAGCAAGCTTTACCTTGCCAAAGAGCAGGTATCTAGTCTTGTCCACTGCCGGACAGGAACACAGCACGTGCTCTGCTGTCTCATCATTCTCCATACACAGCCGGCACTCGGTCTCCTGACCGACCCCAATACGGTGCATGTGGTGACGCAAGCGGCAGTGTCCTGTATACAGGCCGACTAGAGTACTCAGTTGTTGTCTGTTCCATCTCTAGAAGTTTTTTAGCCCTTGACTCAGACAGGCCATTTATGAAGGCCTTAGAGTGGGCTAATCCTGGAAGATTTTGCCAATATTGGATTGTCATTCTTTCTGTCCAGGTCTTTAAGGTGCGTTTTGCTGTGCAAGATGTTATTCCCAGCACCGGTTCTGGTCCAACAAAGTCTCTCTGGGCCCCACTCCTGGCAAGCGCGTCGGCCGCAACGTTGCCGTCATGGTCCGAGTGACCCGGTATCCAGACCAGCGACACCTCATTACAGCTGCCCAATTCGTTAAGGGCAGATTTACAACTCCATACCGTCTTTGAATTACACCGGTAGGAACCAAGAGCCTTTATTGCAGCTTGGCTATCTGCATATATCTTTATCGATTTGTGTGTATCCAGGTTTTTTAAACTTTCCCTTGTACACATTTCGATGGTATACACTTCTGCCTGGTGTATGGTTGCGTACTTGCCGAGGCTAGCTGATAGTCTAGCCTCGGCGCTGCCCCCAAATGCAGCAGCTCCTACTCCCAAATTGGTTTTGAAGCCGTCTGAGTACCAACTAGAACTAGTATTTACCATTTTTAACGTCACTTGTATATATATTTCATTATATTCTTAATAAAATCACCTTTTGGTTAGAAACCACTTAGTAGTGTTATTCTTGTAACTGGTCATATATCCAAGTCTCCTTACAACTTGACCTTGTTCTGGACAAGTTTCTCATATTGGAAAGGTGGCGCCAAACGCACAGTTTGCCTGTGAATCTGTTAAAGTCTCTGAGCATTATGCATCATTCAGACTGAATTTCCCGCTGAACCTAAGAGAGCTGGTGTATAATCCTGACGTGTGGCCCAAAGGGCCCTTATTAGAAGGTATTTCTTATAAATTTTTATGAAGACAGAAGTGACGATGCTGAATACATAGTGGAAGGAAAGGAAAAAACTCATTTATTTGCAGCGATCGACTTGAACAAGTGTGTAATTGTAAATACAGGTGACTATATTCTAAGTAACAGGTCTAATAATTATGTCCGTTTAAATCTGGCCTATGTTAACGTGCAGTGTTTGCACAATAAGTTAGATTTAGTTGATTTGTTCATCTCTAACTATAATATGGACATTCTCTGTGTTAGTGAACACTGGGTGACTGATTATAACTAGCTGAAGCTAATAGCGCCTACGGGCTTTAGACTCGTTTCTCAGTTTTGCAGGAGCAGTGGCAGTCACGGTGGGGTGACGATTTTTGTGCGGATTTCCTTAGGTATTTGGGAGGTAGAAGATATTTCGTATGTTGGCTGATTTGTGTCTGAGGGCAGTGTGGAGTTGTGTGCAGTCACGCTGCGGGCAAAAGGACCGAAGTTGCCTCAACCGTTACCTTCATTTATAATAAATCTTCAAAACAAAACTATGCACATTTGTCATTTTGTTGACAATTTCTGTTTAGAAAAAAAACCTGCGAGGGTTTACGTAACACTATTAACACTAAAAAGAAGCACATACCTTAAAAATTAAGCAAAAATAGAAGCCTATTGTAGCTTTAGAAACTCCACTCAAACTGTCAACATTTCTAAGCAGTCCTAATGGTAAGACACAGAACAAAGCCAATGCCATTAAAATGCTGGTTCTCAAAGTATCTGATGTAGAGGTTCCGGTCATTTCAGCGACAATTTGGGGCCCCAAGTCACCCATCACAACAAAGAAGGCAATGCATGTGCCCAACAAGAATCCAATTATTCCCACTTCAATGAAAAACTTTCCAAGTGTTCCAAATATATAAAAAGCTAAAAGACAAACAAAAAACCCTGTTTGTTAACAAACAAAAAACATTTTCATTTTAATAATACGAGAACATAAAACAACTGAAAATATATTAGTTATAACATGAAAACTATAATTGGCAAAATAATTAACACTTACTATAGCAATTAAGTTCAAGTTTACCAAAACAAAGGAAAAATACCAGTTTTAGTTACAAAATTAACTGTTAAAAGGCCTCGTATATATATATTTTTTTTTTAATTTTTCTCAGCAGTACAAACTCTAACTAAATATTAACTTCTTTTTATTGAATTTTGCATACAGTATGTTTTTACACCTCCACCATTTGGAGTGAGCATAAATGCAATGGTACCATGTAAAATTGGACATGTTAGCATACTCCCTATCACTCTTTAAGAGGAAAAGCAAAGTTTTATTTCAGCAGAAAAACCTTTAATAAATAAATTGCATGATTTTCTTTTTAATCAAAAGAAGGTTTGGCGGCGGCAAAACACCATTCGCACAATAGCAAATTGCAAGATAGAAAAGTGTGTTTCCTTGTGTATTTCAACCTCCTGAATCGATGTTGCACTCAAAGATTACATAAATTCGCCTATTAAAGGTTATCTGCATTTAATTATCCACAAGTTTGACATTTCTGACAACTTTAAACAGGATTTAGTGTTGGCAGCAAGAGGTAACATTTGAACAGAGGTAAGTAAAAACAGAAAATTGAAATTTTTTGGGGAGTAACTTCTTAACAAAGGTTGCTTAGATCCAACCAAACCAATTTTGTGTTTTTAGTGAACTTTCATAGGGAAAAAATTCACTAACGAGGAAATCACAACTTGAATTTCTTTAAATTTCTTCAAATGAGCGTGAACTGGGAATGCTAGAACCCATATTTTAGGTCTGTTTAAAGTTATATATATATATATATATATATATATATATATATATATATATATATATATATATATATATATATATATATATATATATATATATATATTGTAATATGACGTTTAATGTCAGTTTTGGTCTTATACAAAATTGATAATTTTGGGAAAATATGGTATGTGGAGACTGAGTTATAGTTGGGATGGTGTATTGAAGAGGTTCAGATCTATCATAAATAAAGGCAATGGGTGAAGCATTACATTGAAGAAATGAAAGTGAAGATAATTATTTTTTCCTGGTATGTCAAAATCTGAAGTTTGCTGAATTTGGTGTATAATTGTACCATTTCTTCATATGTAACTTGTAAAATTATACAAGTGTACAGCACAAGTCGTAGACTTATTGTATTGGCATACTGTATGATTTTTACCAATAAATAATAATAATAATTATATATATATATATATATATATATATATATATATATATATATATATATATATATATATATATATATATATACATGCATGCATACACACACACACACACACACACACACACACACACACACACACACACACACACACACAGATATATATATATATATATATATATATATATATATATATATATATATATACAGGTGTCCCAAAAGTCGTAAATCAAACGTCACACGAAGATAGGCATAGGCTAGCTCAAGCCCTTTCAGAAAAACCCTATATGATCTCATCAAAAAGTGTCCGGTTTTCAAGATATTGATAATTTTATGAAAAAAAAATTAAAAACCGGACTTTTCTTCCCGAATTTTTTTTATTTGGAAAAACCTCCGTACTGAAAAAAATTGTAGTAAAACTTACTGGCTGATGATTGCAAAAACTTCCCTGTTTTATGGAGATTATAAAATGCTTTAAAAGATTATCAATATCTCTAAAATTAATTCACTGCTGACGATTGAAAGTAAATTTGGATGTGAAATCAGGTAGCTAATATATAAAAAAAATTCGGGACGCAGCAAGTGCGTTATGGTAGCGAATTTTCTTTAAAATATTTTTAATAGCAAATGTCTTTCTTTGATGAAAGCAGGCATCAAATTCGGTTGCCTATATAGTAAGAGTAGAAACAATGTACCATATTTCATCGAAATAACTTTATTGTTTAAAAATATATAAACATTTTTCAAAAGTCTGCATGAAACAAGTGTGTTATGGAAGTGAATTTCCATAAAAATGTTTTTAATAGCAAATGCGAGCAGCATCAATGTGATTATCGGTATAGCCTATGTAGTAGAAACAATGTACTATATTTTATCAAAATTACTTATGGTTTGAAAATATACAAAAATTTTCCGAAAATAAACTTAAATATTGGTTTCCTAACCAACAAAGCTTACGTTAATAGCAAATTGAGTTATTGAAATTTGAAGGATTTAATGAAAATTCGGTAAATTTGCAGATTAGCTCTCGAATGCTTTTCAAAAAATTGTTTTCAGAAACATTACTAGGACCCCACCTGGATGCACAAACCACAAGTAAAATTTCTTGTTCACACACACACACACACACCCCCACACACCCCACGAAGTTACGGGACTGAGAGTGAATAGGGGCGCTAGGCAGGGTAGGTAGTAAAAAAGAAATATGAGCAGAAAATGCGAAAAAAACTGCTTGAAGGCTATCTATTTGAAGCCATATCCCCATCAAATCCTGCCTACCCCGCACAGCACCCCTATTTGCCCCAGGTCACGTAACTTCCTTGGGGCATATGAACAAGAAGTTTTTCTTGTGGTTTATGCAACGAGGGTGGTTGTATGCACACGATGGGGGAACGAAAATGCCTACAATGAAGCAGACCCCCCCTTCGACATGTGGCAGGGGGGTGGGGTTTGGGATGGTGGCTGCTTCATCGTGGGGATTTTCCTTCCCCCTCTCGTGCATACAACCACCCTCGCTGCAAAAACCACAAGAAAAATATCTTGTTCCTATCTGCCACGGAAGTTCCGGCACCTGGGGGTGCTGTGCGGAGTAGGCAGGGTTTAAGAGGGATATGGCTTCAAGATGTGAAAAAGACAGCTTTCAAGCCCGTTTTATTCGCATTTTCTGCTCATATTTCCTTTTTACTACCTACCCCGCCCAGCACCCCTTCACTCCTGGTCCCGTAACTTCCTTGGGGGGTGTGAACAAAAAATGTTTTTTGTGGTTTGTGGATCCAGGGGGGTCCTAGGCAGATTTCTGAAAACAGTTTTTTGAAAAGCGTTCGGGAGCTAAACTGCAAATTTACCGAAAAGTCTTTACCAAAACGCACTTACTGCGTCCAGATGTTTTCTTACAAATACATCATATTTCGATAAAAAATGCAAAAATGCATTAACGAATTTGTTCTACGAAAATTAGCTAAAAAAAAAGTATAGACCATTAAACCATAAACTTCACTAAACACAGCGAAAACATCAACTTAACTAAACCGACAGCCAAAGCATCAGAGAAAGGGTTTATTTGAAATGAATATTTTGTAAATATTTTAGTAAAATGAAGGGCAACGACGGTTGAATATGAAACTTAAGGGTTTGCAGAACACTCTTCTTGCAACATTTTCTTTTCACAATTGGTATTTGTTTCACGTTCTTCGCCTAAACATTGCCAATTTTGACGTTTAAAATTGCGAGTTTGACGTTTTGAGGAAAACTCCAAAATGTGTTTCTTTAACTGCCCATAACTTCGTTGTCTTTAAAGCTAGAGACCTACATTTTGGTACAGAGTTCACTCTTTATAATACAAACACGCGTACCAAATTTGGTTGCTCTTACTCTTTTATTTACGGAGATATGGATTTTTTTTAGAAAGAAAACACAATTTTCCGGGAAAACTTGGTCCGATTTTCCTGGCTAACGAACTTATCCAAGCCACTTGCAAAAGGAAGGTACTCACCAAATTTGGTCAAGATCGCTCCATTATTTTTTGAGTTATCGGTTGGATATATATATATATATATATATATATATATATATATATATATATATATATATATATATATATATATATATATATATATATATATATATAAACACAGATCTTCTCATTAGCGAATTTTTTTTTAATTCGCTAAAACAAACAGATTGTGAAATTTACAAAAATGATTTTATTCATAACAGATGCTCAAATTGACGGCCATTCTGTCTTATACATAAACGACATCGTCTTAGGAACGATCCTCTTAGTCTTCTTAGACTGCTTCGTCAAATTCCTTGAACTGCTGTTCTGATTCTTTAACATAGCTCCTCTTGATTTCTTATTGGTTTTTCATAAACTTTATCTTTTAAGCATCCCTAATAAAAAAGAGTCTAGTGGATTCACGTCTGGTGAGCGAGCTGACCACAAGTTAGGTCCTAGACGGCCAATCCACCTGCCCGGGTATGTCTCATTCAAGTATTGCCTTACTTCTAAGGCATAGTGGGGTGGGCATCCATCATCTTGAAGCCACATTGCCCTCTGAAGTTCTAATGGGGTGTCTTCCAGCAGTTCTAACAAATTATTTTGTAAAAACGCCACATAACTTTGGCCATTTACTGTAGGGGGCAGTTCCGCAGGTCCTAAAGTGTTCCGTTAAAAATAGCCGCCCAGAGGTTTATCTTAAATTGATGCTGGGACCGACCCTCTGTGAACTCATGTGGATTTTCAATTCTCTAACTACGAAAGTTGTAAAAGTTCATGTAGCCATCATTTTTACATACTGATTCGTCACTCCATAAAACTTTATCGAAAAGACTTCAGTTTTGAATCAGAGTGACACCTATGTAAACGCACGTGGGTACTAAATTAAAGAAAAATAACATAATGAGCTTCGCGGATAACTACAAATTTGTTCTAAAAAAACCTTTTTTGTTGTTTATTGTTTGCAAAAACCGGATGGGTTGACTAAAACAAAACCATCCAAGCAATTAATATGGAAAAATACCTGTCATATTTATAATTTGACAGGTACATTCCCTTTGTAATTTTTTTTTCTCAAAAAATTTTGTAACTTTAATGAAATTTGCAACACAATTTTTTTAAAGACACTTGCAGTATTTACATATTACATCGAAGACCAATTTTTAATTTTTTAGCTCCATATAAAATATATTTTTTTTTCAAATAATGGCCAACTACGACTCTAAAACCGATCTCCAAGGTCCATTTAAATTTTAAGAATTAGTTTTAATAATATATCTTACTAATAGTGTACAATTCTTATGAAAATTCACTACTATAAGCACTTGCTGTGTCCCGAAATTTTAATTTATGAAGGCAAGTTAATGTCTCAGAATGTGTATATATGCCTGCATGCTTACTGATTTGACACTCTTACATATATTTCATATTTGGCCAGGCGAAAATGCAAAATGCGTCCCTCCATCTTAAACAAAAACAAACACTTCGAAGGGAAACCTATTTTGAGCCATTTTTTCAGTTATGTTTATTATCGACAGTTGGCAGTAGAAATTGCTTCATTACCATGCAACATTTCAACTTTCCAAAATATATTGGATACTGTCTGCTACGAGCATATACAATTGTATTTATCATCAGCAATTCGCAACGGAAATTGCTTCGTTCACTTTATTAAACTGAGTCATTCACCTCACTGTCCGGGAAATTTGGATATTTAACGTGCCCAACATCGCATGGCCACGGGACCAACGGCTTCACGCCCCCTGGGAAGGGTGGAACATGCAGGTTACCTTGCTCAATCACAATGGCACAACCTGTGTTGATGTTACTGATTTACTGAAAACGGAAGAGAGGAGAAACCTGGGAATCGAACCCAGTACCCTTGGGTCCAGAGGCACACGTTTTTTCCACTGGACCACCGTGACTCAAAATTTGCTATTTACATTTCCGTTTTTCTGCCGCTTTCCGTAAAATATGTCAAATATCGATTTATGTAGATGACGTCATATTATCATTTATTTACATTATACAAATATTTGTTCATCCCTTGATTTCCTTCTATATTTAAAATGCCCCTTGGTTATACTCATCTGGCAACAGTGCTCATCGTTGCACGTTCAATTCTACGTTCCGATTCTTTGTTTACTCATGAGGTATCTACAACACATCTTTACATTATTACTACTATGTAGGTTACACCGGTAACCAGATTGATACCTGCTTGCATTCACGAGACATATTTGCTAGTAAAAACACTTTTATGAAAATGCACTTCCATAAGGCACCTGCTACATCCAGACTTTGTTTAGTTAGATTTGTTAAAATGTTATTTTAGATGTCAAATTTAGCAACAATTATTAAATGCAAATAAACTTTAAATACCTAATAGAATTTGAGTGAATTCTAAGTGCATCAATTTATTCAACAGGTTAAAATACATAAGAAAACATACCATTTCCACATACAACATATTTATTAAAGGTGTAACCTTATGATATCAATCTGTAAGATTACCCAGCTTTCTAGATCCAATGTTAAAACAATTTCTAATAACTGCCTGAAACACAGTAGCAACTTTACATTTTGGAATGAATAGTTTCCTAGTGTATTTTCACTTACAAATCTGACCCTCGAATTTTCAATTCAAGCCCAACCTTTTTTATGGTGATCTCCAGGTTCACCCTTCAGAACTTTCTAAATTTAGTACAGAATACTGCATATTATATGTGCCTGCGTTGTGCAACATTTGTAGGTAAACTTTCTGATAAATTGCATTTTCAATCTTAATAAAATCCCTGTTAAATTGCTAGGTATCTTTATTAAACGTTAAGTACCTAACAATAAATACATAAATTGTATGTAAACACTGTACTCACCTAAATATTCAAAGGTCTTCCTCCTAGCTAATAGAGCCGACTTCAGTAAGAAATGGCATGTCAGTCTTGATAAAATATTAGTAAATATTAATAAAAATATCGAGAGAATTATCCCACACTAAAACCAAACAATTTTCATTACTTTCTTAAAATAAATAATCGTTTTCGGTTACTTACTTGTTGAAAACAATAGGGCATAGCAAGAATACTAACGCCAATAATACTGTTGGCCAAATTTATAACGTGACCGTTTAACGAATCCATTTTTCAAACAAGTTTGCATTCACTAAAATAAATCAGTCACTTTATTTTAATCAAATTAAGTGTTAAACACTCCTGTTTTTGAAAATTCACTTGCCTTTTCAACATCTGTCAGAAACATCGCACTAGGCACAAACACAAACACCAATCGCAAGTGACGAACAAACAAAACACAAACACATCGAAAACTTCTGTCAAAGTGGGAAGACAAGGCGTAAGTATAGAAGTATTACCAACAAAACAAATAATAAAACGAAGAATGAAGTAATTTCCTCGTTTTATCCGCCTTTAGCTTGAAGCTTGAGGTAATAAATAATAATGTTGTCGTGTCGGGGTCATTACCTACATCTTTTCACTTTCATTTAACAGATGAACAGATGTGTTTCTTCACTCTTACTCTCACATTTGCATTGTTAAACCTCGACTAGAGAAAGTGAAAGTAGAATGCAGATGATGATTACTCCTTTTTTTATGATAATTATTATGCACCGCATGACGGTAATTTTTAAAGCTGACATAATAGTTACAAAATTTATTATTGCTATTACGAGCAGTATTATTATGTCTTCTATTAGGAAGGTTAATTATGTTACAAAGAAAAAACAACACAAATGTTTCTCCGTTTTCTGTTACACCAAAAAATATGTAAATAAAAAATCGGGGTAAATACTTGGTTCTCGGGTTGAACCGTGTCCAGAATTTATGAATATATATATATATATATATATATATATATATATATATATATATATATATATATATATATATATATATATATATATATATATATATATATATATATATATATATATATATATATATATATATATATATGAGACATACTTGGTATTCTCGGGTTGAACCGCGTCCAGAATTTATGAAAAATCGACGTTTCGACTCCTGTTTTGAAGCCATTCTCAAGAGGTAAAAGAAATATGTATAAGGACACTCTAAGGCCTCAATCTGCCTACTCCTTATAGAGCGGTGGACAAAGGTGGGTTGGGTTGTTGTAGCTCGATTACGGGGTCTCAATCTGCCTACTCCCCAAATCTCGCCTGAGGGTCTCTGTGTGTTCAACCAGAGGCCTCAGATATATATATATATATATATATATATATATATATATATATATATATATATATATATATATATATATATATATATATATATATATATATATATATATACATCGATACCTGTCTATTAGTGAATTTTTTTTAATAAAAATTCACTATATTAAGGCTTGATGTGTTCATCATTAATTTAGTTTTTTGTATACCTTACTCTGATACTTCTCAAAATCAACGTCATTAAAAAGTGAGGACGAAGCAAATGCACTAATTTAATTTTCATAAGAATGGATTTCCGATAAAAAAATCGTTAGTTAAATATTCGATCTGAGATAAAATATCTATAGATAATAATAAAGAAAAAAAATTCGGGACGCAGCAAGTGCGTTATTGTAGTGAATTTTTGTTAAATGCTTAAAACTTGGATAACTCAATTTTCGATAAACTTAGAAAGTTGAATTTTGGTACGTAGTAAGACCTTTCCCGAGGAACATGACCGCCAAATGTCATTAAAACAGCTTTGTAATTTTCGGGGAAAAAAATGTTTTCGAAAGAAAACTCAAAATTTGAAAAACTCAATTTTCTATAAACTTAGAAAGTTAAATTTTGGTCTGTAGTAAGGCCTTTCCAAAGGCAACGTATCTACCAAATTTAATTCAAACATTTTTGTAATTTTCGGAGAAATTTTTTTTTTCGAAAACAAACTCAAAATTTTCCCGGAAAACCTTCTCCGATTTTCCTGGCTAACAAACTCATCCAAGCCATTCATAAAAGAAAGGCACTTGCGGGACGCAGCAAGTGCGTTATAGTAGCGAATTTTCATAAGAATTGTACACTATTATTATACGGGGTATTAGTAAAGTTAATACTTTAAACTTACACAGACCTTGAAGATCGATTTTAAAGACCCTAGTACGCGCACATTTGAAGAATTCTTTCGAAAATGTTACCATCGATATCTTTGTATTATCAAAAAATTTTGCGTTCTAACTTCTTTTGAGAAAAATGGCCAAAACTCAATTTTCTATGAAGCTAAAAAACTAAATAAAGTATCTGCACAAATTATAAAAGTAGCTGCTATTTTCCCTTATCAATCGCCAGTATGATTTCTTTTTATTCAACCTAATCAAACTGGTTTTTTCAATATCAACAATAACAAAATTATAATTTCAGGCTCAAAGGTGACACACTTATTCAGGCGTTTTAAACAAAAATCAGATCTTGTTCAAAACGTATGAAATCTGTGCAATATTGTTTCTCCAAATGTCAAAATAAAATATAAGAAAAAAACATACATTCATCGAGCTGGATTCGATCGCGTAACCTTCTGCTTAGGAGGCAAGCGCTTGCTTTTTAAAGTATTTATTATTATCATGGTTACATAATGTTGTACAAATACATATAAACAAATATATACACATACATATATCTTGAATTTTCAACTGACTTTATGAGTTCCTACCTAAACTGGGTTTACCTCATGGTTTTAGTGATTATAGCCAAAAGTCTCTAATTAATAATGTGTTAGTGTTGGTGTTTTTGTTTGAATTTTAGACATCTGGGTTTTAAGATCATAAGAGGAAAAATATGAAAACCTATTTCTAGATGGTGTGATTGCAATGCTGCACACTAAGTGAGTGGTGAACGTGTCGCCACTTAGTCGTCACTTAGTGTTTTAAGACTGGCTATACTACAGCCGTGTTATTTTTGGTGCATTTTTGCTACAATTAGTATGCCGTACTGAAGAGCTCTAATGAGAACGAAACCGGTCTGCGGTTCTAATTGTTGCGAGAATGCATCTAGTCTTACATACTTTGTCCCTATATTGGGGTAGAAATGGGCGCCAGGGCTAACAATTTTTTAAATTGTTAGTTAGTTGTATACTGTCTCTATTTTTAACACTCTGTGTTATTTGGAGCGGGCGTGACAACATAGTACTTGGTTCCGAACTAGGTGGCGACACGTTCACCACTCACTTAGTGTTCTAAGCTAAAGGGCGGATCTGAGTGGGCAGTTACCTGGAGAAGATAGGGAAGGAAATATTTGATGATATCGCCTTTATTTACTATGTTTCGCAGAATATTGGCAGTGTCTGGTAAGATAGGAGGCAAGCGCGATGCCCCCTGAGCCGTCTAGGCACACGTCAACTAACGTTTTATTTGCGTGATACTTTAGATCGGCTTCATGCCCGGGATATTACATTCAAAGTATACGTAACAATTATTAATTACAGAATTAGTAGAATTACCATTGAAACACATCCTACGACTGTTTCGGTCTTATATGACGTCTTATGTTTAGGTTTAAAGATAAAAGAAACTATTTTAGAATCATTTTTATAGAGGCTTGGCTTGATTTTGTTTAAATTTCTGCTATTATATGCGACAGCATACTATATCTATGCTGCGCTAAAACTGTATTTGGGTCTGTTAATAAAGCTACACATATATTGTATTTTGATAATTTTTTATATTTCAACAACACACCACGAGGGCTTACAGCCTAAATACCTCTTAACAAATTACGTATTTTACTAATATTTAAGTGCACAGAAGTTCCACAGAACGTCGTTCTTTATAATAGCGCTGTAATACGGCATGATACAAATAACGAGAGATATGAAATTCAGGCCATTTTTAGACCCGTCACGCGCATGGTGTCAAGTGTTGAGTCCAATGCAAAATAATATGCTGTCGTGCAGTGGGGTTTGACGTTTCATCACAACATCTTAACAAATTACATATTTTACTAATATTTAAGTGCATACAGTTGGAAGCATTAAAAATGAAAAAGATTAAATTTATTGCTGCGATCTATATTATCGGAAAAAGTAACTTCAACCGCATTAAACTGACGTATAGAAACTATTTGATTGCTAATGACTTTGTTTTAAGTGTGTAGTTGGACTTCTATAACGTTACTCACCACGTGACGTCATAGGAGCGGGCGGGGCATATGCGCAATATCATATCTCTTCTAAGTCATTATATCATGGTAATACGGTACATTAGTGCGACGTCATAGTAGGTCAAATACGTTGGAACGAGCGTAAACTGTATCTACGTATATGCGTTTTCTTGTGTAGTTTGGGAGTAGTTGTTATTAAATTTAATTTGAATTGAAATTTAGCAAAGAGGTATTGTAAAGCTAGGTTCATACACTCGCGGATTACGAAAAACGAATTGCGAAATCGCAGCGAAACCTACCCCCATGGGTTTATTTCTATTAGTTATAAATAACATCGTAATATGGACCAATAAGAATATGTTTCGCAATTCGCCAGTGTATGAACTAAGCTTTAGCCTATTTTATAGATATTTGTTCACATTCTCGCGAGCGGAAAATCCTTACTTTTGTTGATAATTTAAAGAAAAGCAGAACGAATAATTTAGTCCGTATAAAATCATGGTTGTTTGGATTCGGTAACCCTTTAAACATAAAACATGTTTTATGTTCAAAGCAGTAACCATGACAACAGCTCCCTGCGCGGTTGTCTGACATCACAAGTAAAGTTGCAATAAGCGTTGGTATTGTCGGCGAATTAGCCTAAAACATAGGTTGGGGAATTGCGAAATCGCCGCGAAACGTATCCCTATTGGTTTATTTTAAATAACATTGTAATCTTATTTAAAATGGGCCAATAGGAATTACTTTCGAAATTCCTATTTAAGAATTCGCCAGTGTATGAATATAGCTTTTGAATAAAAACCTCTTCTTTTTTTTATATATATTTATAATGTAATTTCCCGCCATGTCAATATAATAACCATAATACCATAACCTAGTTTAGATTTTAGAACTACAAGGCTATAAGAAACATTATTGGTAATTAGTATTGGTAATATTTTAGGTAATCAATCAGCGTTTTAATTTTGTAAAATAAAAGCTGACCGATTAATATTATACTACAATTACAAAAAGAAATGGACATTACAACTTGTGTAGCAGATGTTTGGATGCAAGATGAAGCTAAGTGGATGGAACTTCTTCAAAATGAAGATGAGTGGAATAAGGTATGCAATTAAAACCAGTGTTTCTGTAAGATTTCAGTGTTTTATAAAAATTCACATATTTTTTTAAGATTCCGCTACTAAATGTGAACGCTCTACATCACCTACAAAATTCTTCCCTTGTCAGATTTCGTGGAATGGTGCAGGACATGTACAGTCCGGAATATTATTTTGAAGAACTAGAAATTTATAATAAAGAGACTAAACAGAAGAGAGTTGTTTCTGGAAAATATCGAGATATTACAGTTTGTAATGTAAGTTTAATCGGTATAATTGTTTATGAATTAATGTAATTTAATTAGTTACTTATAGTTTATTATGACAATAATAATACAAAGAAGGATACAGTAAATCTTGATGCTGGCGCCCCCTGTACACCCCTCTCCCTGAGATCCGAATGGAGGGGTATTTTACCTCCGGAATCTTTTGTACAAGGAGGAGCAATGATCATTTTTTCTTATAAGGGAAACCGACTCATACACCAGAACCGGAAACGTCCGTTGGGACTTCACCGGCCCCTTGATTTAAGGGGTGGTACCTCCTCGGGGGTGAAAAAAATCCTTTACTATCCCGTAAAGGAAAATTCCACTACCACCTACCATATTGCAAGTATACCACACCAGCTAACTATTAAAGAGCTAACCAGCTCTAGGACTTGCGTACTTTCTCTAAGGAGGCAGAGGAGGCCGGGCCTCCCTAGTCAGAATTAGTTACATCCTCCCTATTCAAGTAATCAATTAGTTGCATATAACTTGAATCCAATATCCAATATTAAAGTCATACTTATTCATATTATTAATTATTATTCAAACCATATTCATATAAACATTCTCTAAAGCTGCAATTACAATTACAAACGGCAACGCTGCTGAGAAGTATATATATATATATATTTTTTTCCCTCAGGGCTCGTCCGCGGCCTTGCCGCCCTGATAGCACCGCAACCCTTGGTTGATTGTGCATACCCTTAGTCTTACTCCACCCATTCCAAGATCACTGTGCCTTGAACTAGTCTGCACAGCGATTGGTACGGTGAAGTTTTATATTGCTCTGTCTCCGGTCTAGAGTGACCGTAGATCAGTTGTCTTTTCCGGTCCAGAGCTTTACACTCACACATGATGTGCTGGGCTAATTCCTCCCCCTCGCCGCAGAGTCTGCATGCGAGGTCCCCTTCGAACCGCCCCATTTTATGCAGGTGTTTCTTGACGGCCATGTGTCCCGTCAAGAGACCTGTTGTGTTTCTGAGCTGTCCTCTGCTAAGGTTTAGCAGCTCCACAGCTCTCTTTGAACTGGGTCCGTCAATTATTGACTTCCCATGTCTGAGCCCTGGACAGTCCGCCCAGTACACCTTGTGTTGGTTTCTGACCCAGGACTTAATGGCTCCCCTGGCAGTGCTCTTTGACACGCCCAGAGCCGGTTCTGGTCCCATAAATGGTTCTGTTGACCCTCTCTTCGCGAGACTGTCAGCTTCTTCATTGCCTTTAACCCCCGAGTGACCCGGCACCCAGATGAGGGTCACCTCATTCTGCCCAGCCAGGTCGCTCGTCTCGTCTCGGCACTCACTCACCAGCCAGGAATTTACCTGTGGGCTACTTAAGGGCTGCCTGGCTGTCTGTGGCTATGAGGATCCGCTTGTTGGTGTAGCCCCTCCTCTTGTTCTCCCGCACACAGTGCAGGATGGCGTACATCTCGGCCTGAAACACCGTTGCATGGGCTCCGAGGGAAATACTATGACTTATCCTCGGTCCTTCCGAGTAAACACCTGCCCCCGTCCCACGCTCCCCGCCAGATCCGTCCGTGCACCAGACGAGCGCGTCCCGTGGCATGCCCGGCGTCTCCTCCCGCCATGCCTCGCGATCAGGGATTTCCACTGTAAAGTTGTTTTCCCTGCACATTCGCGGGCTCGCGAAGTCTGACCTCATTTCAAGCATGGGCTCCTTCACGATCTCCTGAATTTTGCAGTGGCCCCTGAAGCCTGGGTTGATCTTCAGTCTACCATTGCAGGCTAGTCTGTATAGTCCTAGCCTGGCCTCTCCCATAATAACTAAGTGTAGGGGGGGTAGATCCAGCAACACCTCCATGGCGGCTGTTGGGGTTGAAGACATGGCCCCTGTGATGCCTAGGCAAGCCATTCTTTGGATCTTGCCTAGTTTTTGTTTGGCACTGGATTGTGTCACCTTAGGCCACCAGACCAGTGCCGCATATGTTAACGATGGTCTGACCACCCTTGTGTACAGCCAGTGGGCCATACTAGGTCTTAGTCCCCACGTTTTTCCATATAGCCGCCTAGTGACGGCTAAGGTCATGACTGCCTTACGCAGTATTTTTCCAATGTGACTATTCCAGGTTAGCTTAGAGTCCAATACGACCCCAAGATATTTTACCTCCCTGGCGATTGGAACGCTCCTACCGTATAGAGTGAGAGTTCTGTGGCTTTCACACTTCCTCCTCCTCGTAAACGGCACGACGGTTGCTTTCTCGGGGCTCACCCCGAGCCCTTGATCAACCGTCCACCCTTCCACCACTTTCAGTGCAGTCTGCATACGCTCCCACACTGCCTGTGTGACCTTTCCTCGGACTATGATGACAATGTCGTCCGCATAGCCCTGTACCTCATACCCCCCTCCCGAGAGCCTCCCCAGCAGGCCGTCCACGACTAGACACCAGAGCAAGGGAGACAGAACGCTCCCCTGCGGACACCCCGCCGCGACCCCCGCCAGCAGAGTCCCTCCCGCGAGTGAGGTGAACACCGCCCTGTCCCTGAGCATGGAACCGATCCACCTGCAGCAGGTCTCCTCTATTCCACGCTCCCGGGCAGCTGCCAGAACCGATCCGAATGAGGTGTTGCTAAAGGCCCCCTCTATGTCTAGGAAGGCCCCCAGCGCCACCTCCTTGTTCTCCAGCGTATTCTCCAGTTTCAGCACCAGTTGGTGCAGTGCTGTTTCTGTTGAGAATCCTGCTCTGTATGCATATTGTCCGCAGTGTAGAGGATATGCTTCCAGTACACCGCCCCTAATGTGCCGGTCGAGCAGTTTTTCCACTGTTTTCAGCAAGAAGGACATGAGACTTATTGGCCTCAGGGACTTTGCCTGGTCTGTTGGACGCCAAGGTTTAGGAATAAATACAACCCTGGCCAGTCTCCATGCCCTCGGAATGTACCCCAGAGCCAGGCTGGCCCTCATAATGAGGGTAAGCACCGGCGCCAGTATATCTATCCCCTGTTGGAGCATGATGGGCATTATTCCATCAAATCCCGGCGATTTGTATGGCTTAAAGCTGTTAATGGCCCATCTGATTTTGCTCCAGGTAACCACCTCTTCAGCGACTGTCCAGTCTACTCTAGATGCCCGCCTATAAGGCGCCTCTATTTCTGAGTGTTCCCAGTCCGGAGGTGATTGGTTTATTATGTTACAGCCGGGGAAGTGCGTCTGGAGTAAAATTTCCATAGTTTCCTCCCCCGAGCTTGTAAAGCCTCCCGTGGGTGTTCTAAGGGAGCCTATGTTAGTCTGAGGGCCCTTAGACAGGATCTTGTGTAGTCGAGCACTCTCGGACGTGTTTTCCACTTCTTCGCAGTGCCTCCTCCACGACTCCTTCTTGGCGTCCCTCAGTCTTTTGTTATAGGTCGATAGGGCCTGTCTATATTCATCCCATGCTCCCGACCTTTTGGCCGCGTTAAACAGCTTACGAACCTGCGTCCTCCTTTGCCTGAGGTCCTCGTTCCACCACGGGACGTTCCTGGTAGACACCCTCATTTTCAGGGGGCAGTTGGCGTTATAGGCCGAGGTAATTGCGTCTCGCAATTGGACTGCTGCAATCTCGAGGTCTATTGAATTTTTTATGGTACTCTTAACCCCCCGCAGTTCCACAGCCAGGTCTGCCCTGTAGGCTTCCCAGTCCGCCTTGCGGGGGTCCCGGTACCATACCGTTTCTCTTTCGACTTTGGCGATTTCAAACCGGATGTATCTGTGGTCTGAGCTACTCACTTCCCCAGACACAGCCCAGCTTTTAACAAAGTCACCCAGAAACTGGGTGGAAACTGTTAGATCTAAAACTTCCTCACGCCGTGTTGTGACGAAGGTCGGTTTATTACCTCTATTCAATATGTCTAAATTAAATTTCATAAAGAATTGTAAAAGTGCCTCACCCCTAGAGTTTGTGTCCGAGCTACCCCACAACTCATGGTGCGCATTCGCATCCATGCCGATGATGGTCTGCCATCCACCTGCTCTGCTACCCACCATCAGCTGCTCCAATTCGTTGGGTGGAGGAGGGTCCGTGCTGTCCCCTGGCAGATAGGCTGACGCGACAGTAATGTCCCTCAGCCCATCCGCTCATCCACATAGGATTTTGATCGTTGCCAGGTCCCTGGAACAGAAATTCATTAGAGGGAGAAACTCTATCCCTTCCCTGACAAAAATGCAGGCCCTCGGGTTCTCGCTGGATCTGCTGTAGATGAGCTTTCCAGTAGCTCCGCCGAGTCCCTTGATCTCTCCTTTATAGGAGTACGGTTCCTGGATGAGGGCCACATCCGTGTTCCTTGAGAAGTATATTACTAAAACGGCGTTATCTTCTTGTGTGCTTGTGTGTCGTCACGGAAGCCCGGTTCCGATGTTTTAGACTTTTGACCATATCTTAAAACATTTATTTGAATGCATACAAACATTAGCCCTGTGTGTTTAAATCTACAAAAATTGACAAATTCTTAGAGATTAAACAGGAAATATATAGTTTTGCTGACAGCACCTCTCTGACATTGTATAAGCTCAAACTTGATTACGTGATTTTGAAAGTTCAGGTTATTAAAACTTCAGATGTTAGATTTCGGCATGAAAATTCTGCTGATTCAGAGAAAAAAATTGTTTAGACTCACCAGTCTTCCGCTATTAAGTTACCTGATGACCCTGTGAAGATGCTTTCCAGGTGGGATCAATCATGAGTGCCTGACACGGATTCCAGGCTCCAATAAGAGCGAAAAAACTGGGGAAAACGACTGGGACTTCTCATCAGAGATTATTGGGCCGGTGGATGTTACTGCTCTGATCCTACAAGACCATTTGACACCTATGTCGATGTTCTGAATTCGCTTGATGGAAACTTTGCGAATATCAATTAAAACGTGAATTTGCTTCAGTAAAATTCACTACCAATTGACTTAAGGTTCGTAAATAACCAGGAATTCTTTCTAATTAAGGCAAGAAGTCAACAGCTCGGAACAAAGAACCACGAGTTCACTCGCGTTTTTATGCTGAATACGATGTTTAATCAAACTCGAAAATCACTTCAATCACTCCGAACAATCACTGACAATAATTGCCAGGTGGTACAGATAACAGAAAGAACATTACAATCCCGTTTTAAGATAATTTAATAGCCACCGAAAACTGATGGTGTTCACTCTATGAAGGCTCGGCAGAGAGTCCTTGCTAATGTTTCGGGTTCTGCAAGTTGTTAGTCGCTGCACGCAAAAATTCTTACTGTGACGGTTGATGGCTGTGGGCAAGCTCTTTCTAGCCTCCATTCTTCGAATGAGATAAAACGAGACCTCCAATTGGTGGTGAAATCCCGACGTCGCACCTCCAGTGTTCACAGTTTAAGATTTTTGCCGCCAATTCTCTGCAACGTTTTCAACGGTCTTTCTTGAGTGAGATTACCGGAAAATTACAGATAAACAATATTTTGTTCTCGAACATTCCTACCGTATATTTTAAATGCCTATTTCTTTCCTGGAAATATTTGTTCAGTAATAATGCAAGGTAGTTTTCCATGGCAACCGTATATTGAATTTTAACGTACAAATTAGAAATGCAGTAAAGGGGTTTACGGTACTTGAAGATTTAGCGACTTTTCAACAAAATAATTTTGAAATGAAAACATGAATTGCCTTACAGATATTGGATTGTCGGCTCTTAATTAAATCTCTTACGGGTTTATTTTGAATAATTAAAGCAGTAACGAAACGTAATCGTTACAATGTGTGAGCTTAAAAGTTAAAAAAATTGCTGCCTCGACTGCAACACTCATGAGCCACCACTGGAATGTAGTCTACCTCTCAAAAAAATGTAAATTTAAGAAAGATCTGTATTTTATTTAATATTATGTTCTTTAATGTATTTTCTTTTTGTTTTTCTAGAATGAAGAGTCGCTAGAAATTAAAAATGATAACAAGCTTAGTGGTGAAAGACAAACATTTGTTGTAATTTCAGATCCTGCATTAAATGAATGGGTCAAATTGGTATCCTTTTCAAATTCAGTCTTATTATCAGATATAATTTTAGGAATTTTTTTATTGTGCTTCACAATTAAACACATACTTGGCATACTTTTAAGAATATGTTATTAATTTAAATCAGGGATAAGGGAATCAGAAAAACAATAAATGCATATTTAAATGTTTCATTGAAGATTCATGTAAGTACAGTAGAACCTCGTTAACCCGGATCAACTGGGGTCGGGGCCGGGGCCGATTGGAGAACAAAAATGTCTATAAAATCTTCTTCCACACTTGTTTCTTCTTCAATTGTATTGTTTTCTGGTAAGTCACATACACCAAGCCACAACTTTTTCCATGACTATCAAAGTTTTTCTTCCAACTTAGTGACACACTTCCGCAATTATAAAAAAAAATCGGGACGCAGCAAGTGCGTTATAGTAGCGAATTTTCATAAGAATTGTACACTGTTATTATACCGCATATTCTTCTTCTTTGGGTGCCATCTCCACTAATGGAGGTTAGCGACTACAACAGCAAACTCCTCTCTATCCTCTGCCGCTCTCATCAAGTCCTCAAAGCCCAGACCTGTCCAATATCTTATGTTTCTCAGCCATGACAGTTTCTTTCTGCCCACACTTATTTTCCCCTCGTTCATATTCTCGCTCGGAATGAAGAGAGCTGTCGCATGTTTGGACCGTCGACGTCGCAAAACACAACGTGCGGACCCCGGGGGGCGGCGCGCGGCAGCGACGACGGCGGCAATGTGAGAGTTTGATCGCATGGGGACCGCACCTGATTCAGGGAATACGGGCGCTAAATCCGCGATCTCGCTGTGTCGGGTCAACCGTTTCGGGACCCACCAAATTTCCGACAGCCCGAACTGTCCCAAGTCGTCGTCAGCTTTCTGCAGGAGAAATGACCGGTCGGCGGACGTACACACACACAAGGACGGGATTTGCCGTTTATGCGGGAACGTGTGCCACCAGACACGACTGGGACAGCGAGACGCCGTCGTGAGAGCAGGATATTTTCCCCTCTAGTTTACCTTTAATTATGAGCTGGGGGATATAATATTTGGGACTGAGCAATAAGTGGCCAGATATGCTGTCTTCCTCTGCTTGACAACCTGGAGAAGCTCTCTATCTGTGTTCACTCTGCGTAAGACCTCTTCATTTCACACTCTTGCTGTCCATGGTATTTTTAGTATGCGCCGATAGACCCACATCTCGAAAGCTTCCAGTTTATTCATGCTCGTTATTTTTAAGGTCCAGGTCTCTACTCCATACAGAAGGACTGACCATATGTAGCATTTTGCTAACCTTAACCTTAGGTTTATGTCGAGATGCGAATCGCAAAGAAGGCATCGTATTTGTGTAAAGTTGCTTTTGGCTTGTGCAATTCTGGAATTTCTTTCTTTTTCTGGGTTTAATTGGCTGTCTATCCCCAGCATCCCAAGTATTTATAATGGTTGACCTGTTGTAATATGTTATTATTTATAACGAAGGGTATAAGTACACTCTGTCTCCTCTGCATTACCATTATTTTCGTTTTCCTCTCGTTGATCCGCATTCCAAATTCCGAACATGTCTCATTTAGCTGATCTAGAATATTTTGTAAGCCGGTATCCGTATCTGCCATTAATACGGTGTCGTCGACGTATCTAATAGTGTTTATCCAAACGCCATTTACTTTTATACCGTCATTAACTTTCTCAAGAGCGTTTTTGAACAGAAGCTCGGAATACAGATTAAACAACATGGGTGACAATACACATCCCTGTCTTACTCCCTTACCAATATTTCTGCTGTTAGAAGTTTCGCCCTCTATTCGAATTTTGGCCACTTGGTACCGGTATAAGTTTTTGATTAATGTTAAGCTCTTGCCATCTAGACCTATATTTCGTAGGGCGTCTATCAATTTCGGACGCTTCACTCGGTCGGAGGCCTTCTCAAACTCGACAAAACAGAGAAAGATGTCCCTGTGCTGATCTAACACTTCTGGCACGACACTTGTAGGCTAAAGAGCGGCATAAATACGGCATATTAGTAAAGTTAATACTTTTAACTTTATATATATATATATATATATATATATATATATATATATATATATATATATATATATATATATATATATATATATATATATATATATATATATATATATATATATATATATATACCGATAACTCAAAAAATAATGGGCCGATTTTGATGAAATTTGGTATGTACCTTCCTTTTGTAAGTCGCTTGGATAGGTTCGTTAGCCAGGAAAATTGGACCAGTTTTTCCGGCGAAATTTTGGGTTTTCTTTAGAAACATATCTCCAAAAATAACAAAGCTATGACAACCAAATTTGGCACATATGTTTTTACTATTAAACTTATGGCAAAATTTAGATCTCTACGTTAAAAGAAAAAAAGTTATAGGCATTTAAAGAAAAAAAAATCGGTGCCACTGGTGATCAGAGGAAAGCGCACAACCACAAAATATTTTGTGTGGGTAACAAAACCAATTGAATATTATATATGCCGGTAAGGAATTCCACAACTTGGAAGTCCTCGGGACAAAAGAGCGGGCATAACAAGATGTTTTATATCTGGTGACCTGGACAGTAAAAGGGTGCATTCACTCTGTTCCCCTGGTAGATCTGTTGGGGGCAGCAGGTGGAGGAACTATGGAAGAAAGCTCCTCTGAGCAGTGCCCGTGCAGATATCTATAAACGAGAGAGAGGTCACCAACGGCACGTCGGTGGGCAAGCGCTGGCAGCCTTTGGGTGAGGGTAGGGTCACCAATGAGACGTATAGCTCTCTTCTGAATTGAATCCAGGACAGCGAGTGTAGAAGCGGCAGCAGCACCCCAGATATGGGAGCAGTATTCGAGGTTTGCCCTTATGTGTGAAGTATATAAGGTATAGAGATTAACTGGTGAAAAGTATTTGCGAGCCCGGAAAAGGAAACCTAATTTCTTAGCAGCCGCTTCTGCAATTGATGTGACATGTTGGTGCCAATTGAGATTTCGATCCACAGAAATGCCAACAAGTGAAAAAGACTCATTACTTTGAATAACTTGGTTGTTCATTGTGATAGGTCTAGGGCTGGTGTATCTCTTATGAGATAGAAAGCAAGACTGAGATTTGGTGGAGTTGAATTGTACAAGATTTGCCCAGTCTAATATTTTTTGGAGATCTACAGACAGAACCCTCCATGAGTCTGTGATCCTCATCTAGTTGGGCTAAAGAGTCAGGTATAGAATATTGTATATTTGAGTGGAAGGTGCCGTCGTCCGCGTAACTGTGATTTGGGTTGGATGTGCTAGAGAGGAGGTCATTGATGTGGAGAAGAAACAAAGTAGGGGCTAAAGCTGAATCTTGAGGGACTCATGCATTAATTTGATACAGTTTAGAGGAATGGCCATCCATGACAACAGAAATGCTCCCTTTGGAGAGGAAATTTGCTGTCCAGGTACAGGGTTTTGCTGGTAGGCCATAGGCCGGAAGTTTATTAAGCAGCGCTGCGTGCCAGACCTGGTCGAATGCTTTGGATATGTGTAGAGCGACAATCTGGGATTCACCGTGTAGTTCCATAGACTTGTTCCAAGAATGGGTGACAAAGGAAGGAGGTCGGCAGTTGATCTGCGCTGACGGAATCCATACTGCCTGTCGTGGATTAGACTGTGTTTTTCAACAAATTTTAGTAATTCGGTGTTTATATAATTTTCCATCACTTTAGAGACAACTGAAAGGAGAGAAATAGGCCTGTAGTTGCTAGGAAGTGCTTTGGATCCTTTCTTGGGGACGGGTTATAGTCGAGCAGTTTTCCAGTTACTGGGGAATATGCCTCTATTGTAAGATGTCTAAAACAGACGAGTCAGGACAGTTCTGGTGCACAATTTTAGAGAACAATTGCTATGATCTCGTCAAGGACAGAGGCTTTCCTGGTATTAAGAATAGAGAGCATACTTTGTACCTTTTTAATTTTGAAAATGATATCCGTCATTTTATGCGCGACATTGGGGACTGTTGGTGGTTGAACATCTGGAGGTGGGTTGAGAGTAGAATTGTCGGCGAACAACGAGGCAAAAAGTTCAGCCTTCCCCAGGGCGGTAGAAACAATGTCATCCCCTGAAGCAAGAGGTGGGAACGTGCTCTTGCAGAAATTATTCCCAATACTTAGCAAGAGTCCAGAAGGGTTTGTTGCCGTTGGAGCTTGAGAGGACTTTGTTTTTGATGTGGTTATTAAACGAGTTTTTTGCCTCAGAAAGAATGCGAACATAGCAGTTTCTTGCGTCGTTAAATGCTTGTCGGTTTTCTTGACTGGGATTGTGTAGAAGCCTTTTTTGAGCTTTGACCTTTTTAAGTCTGGCCTTGTCACAGGATTTAGAGAACCAGGGCTTTTGAGTGGCTCAAGAAGTTTTCTGTGTACGTGGAATAAATAATTTCATGTTAGCTTGGATAATTTCGGTGAAGTTTTGTGATATATCAGAGGGGTCAGGATGAGAGAAGCAGACAGACGCCCATGGGAATGAGGAAAAGTAATCCTGCATTTCGTCCCAGTTTGTGGAGTTGTAGTGTCAAACGATACGTGGGTGTGATGACTTTGTGACCTCGGGTTGCATTGCGTAGGAAGCAGTGACCATGCCGTGGTCTGAGCGACTAAGGGGGGCGGTGACTGATATACAATACTGATTAACATAAATAAATTAGCTAAACATTTTGAATTAGTCATTTGAGAGCATTTAAAAATATTTTAAGGTGAAAAACCTTGTATGTTAATGTCTGTTCAGGGAGCGGAGGATATTTTTAGGGATTAAACTCGTCGAACTAGGCGAATGTAGACATAGGTAACGGTTTAATTATAACTTTTAATAACTCACAAAAACTTAACAATATTACTACGAACTAATTAAATGAATGAACTTGACATGGACTGTTTACATCGTGAATCTTAATTGAACAGTGTTATTATGTTTACATAATTAAATCACGTATCACGTCGTTACATCTTAAGCAATCTTAATTAACTGTCTACATCGTAAGAACTTATTTTAACTGATCTCATTTTGACACTCTCTTTCATGTTTACTAACAATAATACTTATACTTTCTTAATTAGTTTGCGACCTTCCAATTTGCAGACTTCAGCATTTCTGCATACCTTGTACGTTGCGAATTTACTTTGTTTACTGTTTACATACTAAATATGATATTTTCAATGCCAATCGATACAATTCTGACCTCTAATTATTTGCAATGTTTACATTCCTTAGTGTAAAGAATTATACTAAACTAATTTCACTTATTATTTTGGTGTTTTTAACAATTATGTTTCTACGCCTATTACGGCCCTTCTGCCAACCTTTACTGTTCTCTGAACAATGTCATTGTCAATAATTGAAGAGCTGGTTTATTTTTCTTAAGCATTTTCACTAGATCGAACATGAGAAACATAACATCAAATTTGAACCTAGTCTAAAGCGTGCAGTTTCACAGAAACGGTCATTAACTGAAGAAGAAACTATGGAAGTCGATTCATCAGGTAATGCTTCTTCTTCAGCTAATCCTACTTCTTCGACAACTAATCAATCAGAAAACATGCAGAAGAAACAACGTACATCAGAAAATACCTCGCAACAACCACAAGAAAATAGTAACGTAATATCAACAGAATATCTTTTAAACTTTCCAATACCAGACCGCATTGGGAAATCCTGCCATGTTAAATTATACAAAGATGCCAACACCATCAAATTGAACAATGTGTATGAATTTGTTGGGTTTTTATCGGTTGATCCTTACATGGTTGAAATGCACAATGATGACGATGATGACAATCATATGGAGGTACAGGC